>CANTUZ010000006.1:16130887-16730887 GCA_947846985.1 Fratercula arctica | reverse complement strand
GCTGGCATGAGAGATTCATTGCGTCTCTCTGCATCTGTTATCTGTGCTACAAACAGGATTTGTTTTGGATGCTCCTGAAGTCAGCCTGAAGAAATACAGAGCTGGTACTTTGGTTAGGAGATGGGGAGCTTTGTGATGCTTCTTAGCTCCTGGAGAAAACAATTCTGATGTCTGCGGTCAGCACCTCATTATTTATCATCAACTTCAAGCTTTGCCTTGGACCTTAGCCTTTTACCAGTGCAGTGCAGATGTGAAAGCACGGGTAAATGTGAAAGGAAAATGGCTGTAATTTGTGAGCTTTGTAAAATGAGATCTTGAACTGCACAAGGCAACATGGAAATAAGCCCTATATTTTATCCAGTCAGAACCAGAACTCTAGAGTTGATTAGCTAGAGTGAAAACACACGTATCTCTTAGTGAACTGTGATGGAGATGACAATTGTAACTTCAGAACTAAGCCAAAACTGGTGTCATTGGCACCTTCTGCCGGACCCTTTGGTATGCTAGTTAAACCGGTTTTGTTGCCCTCTGATTGACACCCACATATATTACAATTGCTTACACATAACCACAGAACTGGCTCGCTCTACCAGAGCAAGAGCATTTTCTGTGAGAAGAGCAGGATACAAGAAAGACCAGAAGCGGTGATAAGGAAGTGTTGACTGAGGTAGGCTGCACGTCCTTTTAGGTTTCAGTCTCCACTGGAGCCAAGGTGTTAAGCTTATTCATTCCTACTGTAACATATACCATCTTCCCACTGACCTCTACCTGCTACTCAGACTATGAATTAAATCTTGCTTGTGATGGAGGAATTTAGCTGGGAAAATGGCAGAGCAGCAGACTTCAGAAGGTTAGGAGGTTGACAGGACAAGGAAGGCATGTTCCCATGCTGCTTGAGAGAGTCCTATTCTCTTTTTAACGGACAAGGAGACTGGTCACTATTCCATTAATGGCCCCTGAAATAAAGAGTACTTAAAGTCTCTCCAATGCTTTTACTCAATGAGGTCAAAAGGGTGCCGTTTCCATTGCAGCCTGTTTCTTGCACTAAATAAACACCCACAGGTTATGTCAGGCAGGACTTAGCTGCTCTGTGAGGGAACGCTGCAAGATTTCAACACAGGGGCCTGGGTTGCCCTGGGGAGAAAGGCTAATTCAATACAGGCTTTGGGAGAGTTTGTAGCAAATGTCATTGGCAGGGTTTGTCTATATGCTTATGTAAATTAGAGTACCTATGGAGGAGGCTTATCAAGCTAGCGAAGTAACAATATTACCAGTAAGTGACCTGAGGCTGGGCTGAGGGAGGACTGCAAAATTTGACTCTCTCTATTAAGGGGTTTCTGATTTCCACACCAATTTATTTGCATGATATCTGTGTGACAGAGCGTCTAATCATCTCCTGCTTATTCATGTTTTTCTCTGTTCTGGAGCATATCCTCCCTGAGCTTTTTCTTTAACCTAACAAAAGGAGCTTTCATCACTACCTAGGGATATAACCATACAACTTGTCTGAGAGGCGTTGCCGCTTACAGTGCTGTTATGTGACAACGTGTGATGTTTTCACACTTAACTGGAAAGCTTGTCGAATGCCTCATTGCCTTCCTGAAAATCGCCTTTCTTCTGAGCAGCAGTGACAAATGACCATCACAGGGCCCATGGAGCAGGAGGGGAAACTGCAAAACTCGGTAGAAATTAATTTCCCAAAGTAACAGACTTAAACTCCCTGCTTGCACGCTTAATACATTTCCGCCACTGGCAGTGCTTCTGCCTCCCTTATGGGCTGCAAGCAGCTGAAGTGTTTCTGCTGTGCCGATCTCAGAGATGGTGCTCTTTGCTTTTGCTGCTCACTGAAAGGGCACGGCACATCCATCTTAGTGAGATGTTCCCTCTGAGCCCTTCCTCCAGGGGTGAGTAAACAACACTGTGATCCCATATCCCCTTTAAAAAGCAGGGTTATACAAGAAATAGGACTGCCCTGTCTAAGGGACTAGGAAATGTTTTTGGCCTCAGTCCTGCTACTGGCCCATGCTGGAGTTGCTGGCATGTCTGCCCTGCCAGTGGGTGTGCTTCCCTTGCACACGCAGGCTGGGTCACCATGCTCGCAAAGGAGTCCTGGATTGGCAGGAGACTTCCTTGGAGCTGAGGAGAGCGTGGGTGAACGTGTGAGGGAGGAACAGCCCTCCAGGCAGGAGGATATCCCTGTGTGTCCTCATGGATAAGGCACTGCTGGCTTTATCTGAGGTAACTTCTCTGCTGCCACTTCTGGGCAGTCTTGTTATCTACTGCCAGAGCTACCTTCAGGAGGAAGGCACTGGCTGCACTTCTGAGAGAAGGAAAAAGGAAGAAGGAAACAGGAAAAAGGTGCTTTTCCTGCACAGGGAGGCCTCTCACCTCAGGCACAGTGCTGAGGAGCTGACTCTGGGGAATATAAAATGGCTGTCCTTAGGTGCCTCCCTCAAAATGGCTTCTCCCCTGCCTGGGGGCCAGGAGGAGATGTGCTCTTTGCCATGACAGGACCGCTTTGGCACAGTTAGGTGCCATGTCCTGCCCTCGCTTCCCCACCGTACTTTCAGCACCCTGTTGCTGTTGGGCTGGCCATGCTGTGCCCATCTTCTTCACTGGTCCCTGCGTGGGGACGTGCCATGGGCCTGGTGCTGGCAGCCATGGGTAGGCCCAGCAGTGGAGGGGCAATGGAGTAGCCATGGAGAAGCTCTTCCCCATGATGCAAACATAACAAGGAAAACCTTTTAGTTTTTTAATAAAAATAACATTGTCTTATTTCCTCTGGGTGTTTAGTCCATGCATGTATTATTGCAGCACTTAAAGGGGCTTATAAGAAAGACAGGGACAAACTTTTTTAGCAGGGCCTGTTGCAATAGGACAAGGGGTAATGGTTTTAAAACTAAAAGAGGGCAGATTTAGACTAGATAGAAAGAAGACCTTTTTTTACAATGAGGGTGATGAAGCACTGGCCCGGGTTGCCCAGAGAGGTGGTAGATGCTTGGAAACACTCAAGGTCAGGTTGGATGGGGCTTTGAGCAATGTGATCGAGTTGAAGATGTCCCTGCTTATTGCAGGGGAGGGTGGACTAGATGGCCTTTACAGGTCCCTTCTGACACATACCATTCTATGTACTCCTGTTTCCAGGACCTGGCTCATCAGCAGGGAAGTCGAGGTGAGCCTGGCTCTCCACAGCAGCCCCTTGCAGGGTGCTGGGAGGGAAGTTGCTGTGGAATGGCCCCTGGAGAACACCTGGAGCTCAATGTGCTGGGAAATCGCCTGTGGCCACTCTTTCTTGTGTGATTAAGAGCATCAGACATGGCAGGTAGGCTCAAGATTGCTGTGTGGAGGTGTTCCTGCTGCAGGGTCTGATCCTCCACTGCTCCTTGGCACTGCCTGTATTTTGCCGGTGTTTGTACCTTTTCCCTGGCCACAGGGTAACTGTGCCTGTTTTGTTGCACTTCCCCTGCACTCACATAACCCTCTCCAAACTGCCCCAGAGCAGCAAGATGGCTTGACTTGTCTCTTAATATTAGGTCTTTCAGCCATACTGCAAATAAACCTCAGAGGGAAATCAATATTTCTCACCCTTAGCACATTGATTTACACCACCTTTCTGATGATGGCTTCTGTAACAAATGCAAAAGGGCTTTTAAAGACTTGTCTGACTGCAGATATCTTCCATGTGCAAATACAGCTGTGTGGGGTGGTGGGGAATATATGGTCTCGAGCAAACTTGCAAAGGGCAGTGCAGACTCATGCAGGGCCAGCTTTTGTGTTCCTGTGTGTGCGTGTGTGTGTTCTAGAGATGCAGTCCATGGTCTGGGAACAAGCAGCAGAACAGTGGGATGCTGCCTCAGCATGTGGGTTAAAATGGAACTAGGATGGTGACATAGTGACAATACATGATGACAAAAAAAATATAAATAAAGCCAGCAACAAGGTTTCAACCTTGAAGCATTCCGCTTCAGGAGAAGAGTGGAGCTGAACACAAAGAGGTAGTGCCTGCCATGCTGTGCTTTTGAGTTGCCTGTATATTTGTGCTGGACAGCTGGGTGCCTTGAGTCTGTGTTTCTGTGTAGCCTCAGTCAGTCAGTAACAATGCCAAAATATTGGCCTTTTAGCTGAAAGGGCTGCTGTGAAACTTCCTGCTCCAGGGTCGGTCCCAGGCAAGGGGAGAAGCTGCAGAAGTAGCTGGGATCAGATCTGGGGCCACAGAGACAAGCCCTGTCTTGGTGTTAGAGCAACATGCTTGATACTTGCCCACACCCCAAAGTGTCTGAGTGATCAGAAAGCCACCCAGGATTGTGACTCTTCTTGTTCTTTGAATTGGCTATATAGAAAGTGTAGTTTCCATTGTTACGAGTGGCATGAAATCTAGTAAGTGCTTAGTCACAGTAAACCTTTGTGTTAATGGCTGCCTCTTCATTTTGGAAAAATATAGCAGCTAGCTCTATTTTCATATGTCAAAGCATCCACCAAAAGCAGAAGCTGAAGTCACCAGTCAGAGGAGTTGTAGGGGCTTCACAAGGTGCTGCTCTGTGGACCTGGCAGAACAGCATGAGATCATCTGCGTAAGCAGCCAGAGAAAAGCACTGGCAGCACAGTCTTGAGAAAATGCTGAATGCAGCTTTTTGCTGGCTAAAAAGGGACTTGGAGCTCTCTCCTGCTGCTTCGTTCCTGGTGTGTGAAGGGAAACAAGGCTTTGTACATAATTTGAAAGCAAACAGGATTGTGTCAAAGTTATCAGACTCCACCATTAATTATTTCTCCAGGTTGGAATGACCCATGGGAGTCAGATTTTTAGGCAGCTTCTTTGGGCAGGCAGATAATATGAAATGTTCTTATCTGATGGAAGTGGGTATCACTCCCTGGATGTTACACTGATACACAGCAGCAAAGAAGCTGACAAAAATAAAAACAACAACTTCCATTGGAGTTGAAATTGAGCAGTACATGAATTTAAATCGCTGCTTTAAGTTAGCTACTTGGTATATTAAATGCATAATTTTCCTGCTCCATTACTTCCACCTTAAAACAATCACTAATGAAGACTATGAATTAGAATTTGAAAAAAATGCTTTTGAATCTTATGCCATTTGACTCAAACTAATTCCCTGTCTAAAGGGTTGATATGATAGTTCATAGTTCTGCAGGGATTGCCGATACATGCTTAAAGGCGTCAGCATTTCAGAGCTGTTGGGTTATACATCTGCATTGCTGCATTCTATCTATGGGTTCCCATTAGGGCAGTTTCCCGTATTTTTCCAAGCTTCATCACCAGTAAAATTGCAGGTCCTCGGGGAAGAAGGTGCAGAGGAGAATAATTTCTTTTGTATTTATACAGTATCTACCACCATAGGACTCCAATCCTAACTGAAGTCTTTGGGTACTGACACAGTATAAATAATAAATCTTCCAAATGTTGCTGTTTAAAAGCTGTGTAGGAGATTGTGCAGAGTGTCTGAGTCCTACTGTGCTAATTCACTGGGGCGAGGGATTTAGTGCTGATTGTTTGGTAGGATAGGTGTTTGCCGCCTTAGTAAGAGCTGGGCATTCAGCGGTGTTAAGTTATAATTATTCTGTTGAAGTTCTTGAACTGTTCCAGAGGTGCAAAACCTGGACACAGGCCTGGACTTTCCCTCAGCTCTAAGGCTGTATGGGGTTGCGTGACTTCATTGGGACCTTAGGTGTTATTTGAAATGTAACCTGCTGGGGTCTAGCATCTTTTTGGGCTCAGCAGAAGAGGGTTGGGGTAGCTCAGTACCGCATTCACAGGCAGATTCATCAATGCATTTTAATGGTCTTGGCTCAATATAGAGTGTTTGTTTCTTGAAGGAAAAAAATATGAAAATTTGAGGGGCAGGATTTGTAATTACTGTTTGCAATTTTGATAAAATTGGTACCATTGACTTGAATGACCCTCTACGCAAAGATTCTTTCATGCACTGAACAGCATGATTTCCCGACAATTCCCAGAAAAAGCACTGCTCAATCAAGGCACCTCTACCTGCATGGGAAAACAGTGCTGAAGCAATGATACTTCCCTTGGTCAGTAAGCTGGGTTTATTGTGTGCATTTGATACTCCAGCCATAGTCTCATTTTCATACTTAAAAAAACCATGGGTTTTCCCAGCAAGAAGTTCTGCCTTACTAGAGATCTGTTATGCAGCTGCCTCTGTCCTCCAGCTTGGCTCTCAGTCCCAGTGAATGCCACAGAAAATGTAATAGTGATTGTATGTGCATCAATCCATACTGATTATATTTATAAGCTGCCACTGCTCTGGGCATGTAGGAGGACAGGCACAGCATCGAAAAAATGAAAGGAAATGCCACAGAGGCTTTTATGCTTGCAAACGCCTTGACTGTAACTTAAAAACTGGGAAACGCGCTTCATAGGGCAGCGCACGATCCCTCTGCACTGGCACCCAATTGCATGATTTGTCTCTTCTGTATTCATGAAGCACTCTCATTATGGCCACTTCTCATATTTATTTTATTTCTAATTACACTGATTTATGATTGGGTTTTAATTAAGTTTGCTTGTCTGGAGCCTACCTATATACTTAATAGATCCTTACAATCTAGGCCTAACACACTTACACTGCTGGAAGTTGCGCATGGAAATATCTTTGTAGCCACAAGCTTTAATTAGTAAAGGATTTGATCCACTAACGGTGCAGTTAGTGAGGAAGATCTCAGCTTCTGAGATGAATGATTTGTTCAAAGTCTCTTCTTAACCCTGGTTTCACCAGCCAGAGATAAAGAAGTCATCATCCCACTCTACTCGGCACTTGTCAGGCCACACCTGGAATACTGTGTTCAGTTTTGGTCCCCACTATACAAAAAAAGATGTGGACAGGTTGGAGAGGGTCCAGAGAAGGGCCACCAAGATGATGAAAGGACTGGGAAGCTTCTAGATGAGGAAAGGCTGAGAGAATTGGGTTTGTTCAGCCTTGAAAAAAGAAGGCTTAGGGGAGACCTTGTCACCACGTTCTAGTATTTGAAGGGTGGCTATAAAGAAGATGGAGACTTCCTTTTTACAAGGAGACACGTGGAAAAGATGAGGGGTAATGGATACAAGTTACTCTGGGGGAGATTCTTATCGGACACAAGAGGAAAGTTTTTCACAATGAGAACAATCAGCCATTGGAATAATCTCCCCAGGGAAGTAGTGGATTCCCCATCAGTGAACACTTTTCTGATTTAGCTGGACAGGGTGTTGGACCATCTTGTCTAGACTGTGCTGTTGTCAAGAAACGTTGGACCAGGTGATCATTGGTCCCTTCCATCCTGGTATTCTAAGATTCTATGAATACCAAATCAGTGCTGTGGTCCTCAGACTCTCATCCCCCTGCACTAGGTGCACCGTGCTTGTGGACGCATCCTGTTGTCCAGGCAGGTTTGCTTTGTGGCTGCTATTTTTCCATCTTTGTGACACTCAGCAGCTCAATGAGACCTCAGATCTGACTTTACTTTGGAGAATGCTGGGACCCCAGAACAGACAAGGGAGAAGAGAAAACTGCTGATAGTGTTGGGCTATTGATTCCCTGTGAGGCTGCCATGCATTTCAGTCTGAGACAGCTGACTTGCACTGCAGTCCTGGCTGCAGAGATATATAACAGTGCTATGAGTTAACTTTGATGTGACATCAGACTTTTAGTTTGGTGTGACAGTCCCTCAATTTTCTAATAAATTTGGGTCAACGCTGGTCTTTTGTGGGATAATTAAGGTTGATCCGTTCTGCAGGGCAAGCAGGAATAAAATTCATTACTGTGTGGGGAGGTCAAAGAGGGCCAAGGTGGAGAAATATCTGTGTCCTGAGCACTGCTGTTTAGTGCTGCATCCTAATTGATCAGTGAGCTATGTAAATGCTGAACAGGTCAGGCTCTGCATTTTATAAAGTGTCAGAACTGATGAGGCTTTCTTTGAAAAGTTACCTTGCTGTGCTGCCTGCTGCTAAGAGAATAGGAAAATGGGATTTTTAAGTATTGTTCATTTTTAATTCATGGCAAATTCTTTTTATGATCTTTATGCAGCACTCAGTCTGCTGAGCATAGCGATTGCCTCTGTAAACAAAATACTTGCAACACAAATAAAACAACAAACGGTCTCCAACCCTTCTTACCCCCTTCACCCCCCATAGTGCTAGGTGCTGTACAAAGCAATCAGAGCAGAGAAGTGAGTTTCTTATGACTGCAAACAGTGTAGCTGCTTTGTAATAGGATTTATTAGCTTGGGCTTAAGGTCAGGCAAGTCCAACTTCTTGTTCTGGAGCAAAAATCAAAGGCTGTAGAGGCCACTGTTCACACTCCCTTGTCTGTGGACTTCCTTTCCCTGTTTTTTAAGGAGAGAAATCTGATCCAAAGCACAAGTTCCATTTTTTTCCTTTCACATGGACTCCAGGACTGTGGACAGAGTGTTGCCACAAACACTACTGCCCTGCACAGGAATAGAAAATAGTGGCATCTCATAGCTGAGTTGAGTCCTTGTGTTACACTTGCAAGCTGAAATCCCAACAACATCGGGAGGAGGAGATCTGCTATAAATACAGGCCTTTGTTTGTAGAGCTTTGACTTGCAGGATCGTGCTCAAGTCCCACAGCCTGAGCACTCTGCTAGAACAAATTGCTCTGAGAGATCTCAGTGTTTTTCATTTTACTATGACTGGAGGAATGCCAAGTTTTTTTCATTCACTTGAAGCAAAAATCTTATCTGACCTCAGGGCTTTACAAAGCACGATGAGTTAGAATCATGCAAAAATGAGACCTTCCTATGAAGCAAACTACATAATCATTTGTACAAGTGATGTGGGGACAGAATTCCTACTTATGGCATTAATCATTTTTGTGATGGGCACGTCACCACTACTTCCCATCAGTGCTAAAGCTGGGAAACATTGTTTTTCACAATGAGAGAGGCAAGAAGTGGATCCCTAATTATGAATACTATTAAGGAGCAGAAGGAAAGCACCCAGGTTTGTTTTAAGTATCAAACAATGGAAATCATCACGCAGGCTCAGACAACATGTCTGCTACTGATATTGAATTGTTAATGCAAACATGTCATAGTTTTCCTTTGTGATAAGACTGAGCAAATAAAAAGGGAAAAAAAAAAATCATTTCAGAGGATGCTTGAAATTCTGGTTCCTCTAAGCAGAATTCTTCTGTTGGTCCCTGGGCTGCCTCTCATATGCTGGTTGAAAGAGCAGAGCATCAGACTGACATCCCAGGCTGGGAGAGGTATGTTGTGGCTGATGGCCTTGCTATGAAGAACAAGGAATCCTAAGACAGGAGGTTGAGGCTTTCATAGGACAAACAGCTTGTCTTGTACAGCTTCACGACATGAAAACTAAGGAGAGAATGTGATTTCTGGCAATAAATACAAGAGGATTTGATAGCAGGAAGGTGAAGAGTTCTGTAGCTGGCCTGTGAATCTGTAAGCTTGCCCAGTGCTTTCCCATTTGTATAAACTGATTTAATGAAAGATATTACCCCTCCCTGCAGACTTTGCTTTTCTTCTAGTCTTAAACCATAACAGCTATGGCACTTCTATGCTTGGCACTAGAGTGGAACACTTACCGTCTAGCTGAGAATAAATTTAGTTTGAGTGTAAAGTTTCCAAGGTGAGAGCTGCAGGGATCTAGAAAAGGTTCACAGTAAATATAATGTAGGCGAGGCACCTGAAGTTAGCCATAAATTGGTGTTTGATTAGTATCTGAAGCATTACATGACGTGGGAGCACATGATAGCAGAATTGTTGTGGTGGTTCAAGAGATTCTCTGCAGTCCTAAGGGAGAATAAGCTGAAGTAAAGAGACTGTGTAACATCAGCAAAGTGGGAAAAATCTGCATGAGGAACATCAGATTTACTATCCAATGGTTTCTACTTAATTATTGATAGTAATACAAGTACTGCTTACTGTATCTTGTACTATTTTACAGTGTTTTCCTCTGTGTATTGAATGTCTGATTTACTAAGAAACTATATGCCTTGGAGTTGTGTAAGAACAATGAATGTATTCATCAACTTTCATATAAAGCAGCTGTAAGATCTCACTGAGGAGGGCTTCCGCAAAGAGTTAAGCTGGGGGATGAAGGGCAATGTAACAGAATTATACATAAGGTTGGCACATCCATCTAATATACTACACAGGCAGTGTCATAAGGTTGGTTGTTTTGTTCTCTCTTTGCATGCTTAGAACTTATAAAAGGATTTCAGAAACTCAGTGCCCGTACCTAGGGTAAGATTTTGGCTCCTACTTAGGCACTGTACAAGGGAGGCAGGATCTCAAATGGAGCACTGTGCTCAGCACTTTCTCCTTAGGTCTTCCATGGAGAAAAGCCATTCCTCGCAGTCAAACAAGAAGAACAGAGCACAGATGAGTGCTGTGCCTTCCGAACTCCCTGATGCCTGCAGTGGCAACACTGGAAGTACCAGGAAAAACTCTCATCATTCCTCTGCACTGCATTGCATCCTTGCTCTGTATTGGTAAGAGGAGATTCCTTGTCTTATGAAAGGAAATGCTCCAGAGCATCAATATATATAGTTCATTGTGATACAAAATACTTCATGCACATATTATAAAATTGCAGGTCTAAATTCTTCCTAGAAATCTCCCTTGAAGGAGTAGGCCGTGATGGAGGTGTTGATAAAATAGAAGCTAACAAAGGTTGGAAGACCTCACTGCTTGAGCCTCCCTGGAGGAGTATGTGTGCTCAGAAGAACAAACAAAAACCTTTCCCATGTACTGCATGGGCCTGAACTCTGAACTTGGGCTACTCTTCTTGATAGCTTGAATGGATTTTAGATCAACCTTTGTGGATGGGGATGTATTCCCAGTAATTATACAGCCATATTCTTGTGAGGAACTGCTTACCAGTAGTAGTTAGGGAGTCATTGCAAACAACTGGATGCACACAGGATAATGTTTTACACCGTCCTCCGTTATCATTCTTCTCCTGTTGTAAATGCATCTGAAGGGTGTGATTTCCATTTAGAGTACATTGTAGAACCAGGTCAAACATGAGGAATTCATTTTTTACCTGCCTGGTAACCTGACAGATCACATAGTTAGATCCTTGTGAAATTATCTGACTAGACACAGTGCTCTTCGAAAGCAGAGGATGAGGAACTACTTAGACAAAGAAGCAGACAGGTGTATTAAAACACAGTGATAAGAAGAGTTGCTTACTCTAGCCTTGCAGAGAAAATGAAATTAATGGGGAAAGTGTTACTTATTTGACTATGAATGTGGGAATTATTACTAATTGCAAGAGTAATTCCTTGATAATGATGCTGTAATGATTCTTTCTATTACAAGTGGTAATGCTGTCATTACTACATTACTCAAACTCAAATCCATGGGGAAGCTCTGTAGGGTGAGCAGTGATTGAAAGTTCCACATTAATATAATTACCCTCGATCTTAAATTTAGAATGTGTGTGATGTATATCTAATGTTCGCTAGATTTCTTAAGGCTGCTCTTCCACAAAGATATGTCTCTTATCTGCACTGGGCTTTAGTTATTTTGTTCTTTTTACACTAGTTAATTGTGCAGGATATGTTTAAGGATGATATTCAGAAATAAAAGAGTTTTAGCATTGTTAGAATGGTGACAACTGATAAATGAGCAGCTTATTTCTTATCTATAATGTTGTGTAGGGAAAAACGCATCATTCCTTATCCAGAGCTTTGCTGTTCCTGCTGTCTTTTTGAGATAGGATTTCAGCATCTTGGTTGAAACATACAGTGGCAATGTGAGAAATACGACATAGGTAGGTGCAACAAATGCTAATCCAGGTCTCATTTTGATTCTGAAAGCCCTGGTGAGAGGGCAGGGAATGTGAAGGACTGAGAGTGCTCTTCTGATTACAGAGTGGAGGGAAAGCTATGGATTCAGGCTTCCACACAAGCTTCCTTTCTGCTTTCATGCCTGTCTCACTAGCCCAATGGCACTCCCAGAATTTCCTAAAGAGAGTAGGGCAATCCCTTCCCCTGGGAAATACCGTTACTTCAGTTCTCCCAGAGGTGAGGAGCATGCTTGAACCTGGTATTTCAACTAGTATCTTCTGTACTACTTAGGAATCAGTTCTTTGACAGCCAGAATGAGGAACATGGCTGTCATGTATAGATATGCCTCTGTGAAGCAGACCAGGGAACATCACTGAGAAAACATCACAGTGAGAAAATAAGGTGCTTTCCTCTCCTTACTTGCTTTTTCTGTGGTGTTCCTGGTAGCAACTGGGAACTGTGCCACTGCTATGCCCTGCCCTTGGCTTGTCTTCCAATGGAAGGCTGTGCTGGCACAAGTGCTAAATGCTCATGGTCAAGGATTGCTATTAACTTGTAGGAAAAATTCCAAAGGAGGGTTTTTTTCTGGCTTTTCTGTACCAAATAAAGGGGAAGGAAGCTTCCAAAATAATTTTTGTTTAAGCTAACCGGATGTAAATTACGTTGCCATAGAAAAACAGCTCTCTCTGACTCGGAGATGGAGGACCAGTGGGAGCCAGACTGTCTCCTGCTTCGGAAGCACTTACAGAGCTTCTGAACTCTGTTTCTTCATGAGGCCCTCAACAGGGGCTGCTGGCTGGGACCACTGAGTGAGACTTGGGTCCCACGTGAGGGGGATAGCTGGCCCAGCTGTGGGCCCTAAGGACTGCTGCCTGATCTCTCACTGCTCTCAACCTCAGTGACAATCTTACCTCCTTGCTAAGCTTGTCCCAGTTAACTGAAGTTGGGGGCTTGTCAGGATTCTCCTCTGGCAAGGAATTTTAGTCTTTGTTCTTCCTACATATTGTCCTTTGTAGAAGAGTACAGAATCTGTTTTCTTTTTAAGTATAAATTTGAACATATTAATGATATTGGCAATTACTCAAAGAAAAACATAATCAATGCTTGTTAGTCTGTGAGGTGATAAATTTTAAAAATACAGTCTGTGCTCGCCTGGAATTTATTGCTTCAGGCAAGGTGATAGCTTCAGCAGTGCCAGTTCCAAAGACTGCGCTGTGCATTTATTTTCTCATTAGCATCTAGTTTCTATTGTATATTTTGAACAAAGGTAACCTTGGAGTAGGAATACATTCCTTTCTGTCAGGAAGAACTTGTGATGCTGTTTCAAAGGTGCATGCATGATTGAGCAGCAATACATCACAAGAAGCTCTGCAAAGAAGATAATTCTCCGTGGGCTGTAGTAGAAGAAAAGAAAATCCATTTTTTTGCATTACCATACTTTGTGTGGGGGGGAGGGATAATTTATGTGTGTTGTGACAAGCTCTCTCAGATGGCGAGTAGACTGTTTGTCAACTTGTAACTATCATCCTCCAAAATAGCAAAGATTCAACGATTTGCATTTTAGTAGGTCTTGATAAAAATTTGTATTCCTTTTTAAATGAGAGAGGTTGTTGTCAGTGCAAATTCTCTAGAAAAAATAAAAATCCAGACTGATTTTATTAGTTCGAGAGGACTATGAAGCAGTGACTCCTAACTTTCTAGTACAGCATCTATTGTAATAGTGTAAATGCTTGGTATATTGCTAGCATTTAAAAGATGGTTAGGATGCATACAGTCCACACAGAGCTGGAAATTCATATTAGCCCCATTTCTGAGGATGGAGGAGAAGACATGCTGGGGAAGTGAGGGAGGGGAGCCTTGTTGCAAAGCACTGAGCTGGGCCCTGGAGGAAGAGGAGGTCTGTGGCGGAGAGAGAAGGCTATCTGACCAAGAATGTTAATAAATATCAGTGGGAGACCTGTAAATGGCCTCTCAGGTGCTCCTGTTTTGAAAGCATCTGCATTCCAGCAGCATCTCAGAATGTTAGAACTAGCCCAAGAAGGTAACTAGGAGTGTTCCTTTCTGTAGCTTGGACCAGAGCTGGGATAGTAACCCAGCACAAGAAAGACCCATTAACATCCCCAAAAACCACAGGGCACAGTTAGAACAGGTAAGAGGAAAAACTCTGGTGGCAGAGCCAGGTATCGGCCAGGATGCTAATTCCAGTACTTTCATTTTATAAAACATAAGCTGAGATCTTTAACAACTCTGCTTAACCTCAGACCCATCTGCTCCAGCAGAACTGTGCCCCCACATCTGAGGTGAGCCCTGACTCAGAGGATTGGCTTCTGCGAAGAACTCACTGCTACCTGTAAAACTTCTCATCTTTGGAAAGTTCATCAGTGTTGGGGCAGCTGTCTCTAATGCTGCCAGGATTTTGATTTAATGTGCCATCACTGCAACTAACAATGCTGTCTGCGCCAGTGCTCTGGGTGTACCCTCGGTGGCCTCCCATAGGTTAGCTGAGCTATCCCGGGAAAACAGAAGTACAGATGAACTGTGGAAAGACAATAGTATTTCTTCAGTTTGCTATTTTTCATGGATTTTAATCGCAGCTGAAATGGCTCTATCCATGCTGAGGACACTGTGTGCTGAGCGTTAGGCTGAGTACAAACAAGCTGCTCAGGCTCATCCTGCTGCAAAATGAGAGCAGCGCCTGGGGAATTCCAGAGATATTAAAGGACTGCACCAGCCAAAGCAGCTGGATCGTGGCTTTCAGTTCTGAGTGCAACTGAGCTGCAGTGTTGGCACTTGCTCCTGTGTTTTTATGATGATCGAGATAGAACAGGGAACAGATACCCTGGAATTCCTTGCTTTTGGGATTTTTCTGTGACAGCAAGTTTGAATCCTCAGCCTTCCTCGGGCACAAGAGTGACAAGAACTTGCTTCAGTCAAAAATGGGACTGTTCAGTCCTGTACCAGGCTGATCCAAAAGGGTAAACCTGATCAGAGGAGTTACTGGTTTAAGGATAAATTTCTGATGTGAGGCACTGTGTAATCACAACACAAAAAAAAAGATAGCTCTTGGCTTGAAGAGCATTTACTCTGTAGTCAGCTACAGCTGTTCTGGCTTGAAAAATCATATTAAACACAATGTCTGTTTCTATTCACAAAACTTTATGGTTTTTGAACAATACAATCTTTAATGTGTTTGGAAGTGCCTTAAGTTGGTAATAATGGTGAAATGCAAAGAATCATCCAAAATTTTTCTGTTTACTTCTATATTATAAACAGCTTTATTCAGTAGTTCCTGCATGGGGTAGTCAAGATTTCTAACTGACAACAGAAATCCACATATGGCTTAGAAAAATGCTGGCATGCTCTTGTGTGAAGTTTGTTAAAACTGTATGATAGACATCTTGTTATTTAAAAAATCCTTTTCCTTTCAAACAAATTTATTCTGTGGTTTAAAAGCCGAGTTTTAAAAGCTAATTGGACAAGGCCAAGGATATAATTAGATGTACGCTCATGCAGAATAGTCATCTAGGACTATTCTGTACAAGAACTATGACTCTGAAATTGAAGTGTGTCAGAATATCACAACTTGGGGGGGGGGGCAGAATAAATCCATTCACTCTAAGTGACAATTCCAGTTGTACCAAGATGTTCTCAATATCTAAGGCAGAGATGATCTGGTGCCATTACCTACCATCCACCTTGTCAAGCCTTCTTCCTCCCCCCTCTCCTGGGGGTAATGACGACTGCCAAAATCATCAGACCTGCTAATGGTGTTTGTAGGATTAAGAAGGTTAAACCAACATTTGGTCACTCACTGATTAGTAGCTGTTAACAAGTGCATTCAGTAGTCATATTCTTTCTGACCATCAAATCAATCACATCTTTAAGAGGAGCAGAAAATAATTCATTTAGGAAATAAGAATCCTCACAAGAAGCCTAAACACTTTCATTTTTTTAGGGAATTTAAATTCTCTCCTTCCCTTACACAGAAAAGTTTCAAAGGAACATTCTCCCGGCTTCTTGCACTTGCTTACTTGTAAAGTCAAAGATGAACAGAAGCTTGCTGAAGGCATCCTACAAAAGTAAAACCAGTCAAATCAGGCCAAGTTGGTTTCTTTGGCTTTCTGTTAGGTGTGTAGCAACATTATGATTTCTACATAGTAGCTTATTTTTGCCATTCAAACGTGCAGCATGCACAAGCAAGACTCTCCTGCACAATCTTACTGTGCTTATTTAAGCCTTGTTTTAAAAATCCAACAAGGATGCTTTTTCCTTCAAGAACAATAAATATGAAATGGAGAGCAGAAAACTGACTTAATTTATTCAGTGACTTAGTTTCTTTCTGAAATCTTTGTGCTATAAGCCTGTGAATGGAAAACATCTATAAATGTTACACATTGAAGTACCCCAGGCAGAAAGGTTCTTTTCCTCGAAGACTAATAAAGATTATTTAAATGGTATCTTATAACTTTGGTAGCAGAAATTGGTTCTTGTCATTGTTAATTCCCAAGTAGGACAAAGATACGTGAAACTAAGGAGAGATGATGGACTACACAGGACTGCTTGAAACCTCCAAAGTTCAGATGTTATCTGTAACGTGATGATGGTTAGGCTCAGCCTGTGTGTTTTCTGTGGCCACTTCCAAAAAGAAGTTGCCTCCAAAAATCTAAATGGCTCATGAGATCCCCCTGTCATTAGGGAGAAGGCTTAATGTGATGCTAATATACTAAATTTGTAACAAATACATTGCTTGCATCCAGTTTGCTCCCAATCACTGCAAACATCAGTGGAACTGAAAACAATCGGGTGCCTTGAGGTCTACGAAGTCTGGTTGGTAATGAATTACACCCATCTAAATGTCATCCCACTGCCTTGGCTATCCTAAAGGCTATAGCTCTGTGTGCATGAAATGGGGTTTTTTGCCTGCTTTTCAATGACCTCCTCTTGATCCCCCACACCAGCCACAGCTGTATCAGGTCTCAGGCCATTCATCTCACCTCCAAGCTTATTAACTGTCTGCAGGTTTCTGTATCTTGTGCTTTTCTGTCCTTGCCTGGATCAGTTCATGGCTGAAATACATACCTGACCTCTCCTAGAAAAGTACAAACGTTATTTCATTCAACTTGTAACTGCATTTCCCACCTATGCTATAACTTGCTAGGCCTTCCCTTATGCTTTTACCTGCCTCTCTGTTATCACACATCAAAGATACGTGCTGGATCCTGACTAAATACAAGGCGTGCTCCAGTGTATTTCTCTGTAAAGTGCTAGGGGCCAAGTTCTCCCCTCGGCCTCTGTGTGCGTGGCTCTGCTTTGATCTGGCAGGAGCCGTGTGCACAGGCACCTGGGGGAGCAGATCAGCTTACCTGTGGTTTCCCTCCTCTCCCTCCCAATTATTACAGGAAGCAGCAGCTTTTACAGTGTAAATGAGACATTTGAAAGCGGCTGTTGTCAAAAAGTTCATCCTAATTCCATAATGCAAACCTTGCATATTAAAGAAGCCGTCCCTCATTAGGTACGTGCTATCATTTAGCTCGTGGAGGCATCAACTGATGGCAGGTATTCCCTGCTGCTAAGCTCTAATTACCCAAATATATTATTATATCTATCCTGAAGAACTTACAGTTGGAGCTTGTACACAAGACTCGTAGGGAGCTTCTTGAACAGAAACTTTCCAGTTGTCAGATCTGAGTGGTTTTGTGGAAGTGACGTGACTTCCCAGACTTCTGATAGAGCATATGCATGTCTGAATGGCCACTATTTCCTCCTTACCTAGAAGCCCCAGCCTTTCCAAAATCCCATACAATTTGAGTAAATAGTGTAGGGTTTCAATTCGTGAAGAGGCTGCAGGTCTTAGGCAAAAATGATCCTGGAAATTTCAGGGGAGTTTCTGCAATCGAAGTCTGGTTTACCGTTAAGCTTTATTTATCGTATAATAGAAAAGATGGAGGAAATATGCCTTTGCCAGAAAACTGACTACATGACTTCCCCAGAGTCCTACATGTACTCCAGGGCGGAAACTGAATTGAACTTACAGTTCCTGGATATTAGTAGGGCCTTAACCACAGAATGCTCTTTGTCTCATTATGTTAACGTAGTCTCAGTTATATGCTGGATGGCTTAAATCTCTAGCTCAAAAAATGAAATAAAATGCTGGAAACACTTCAGTACTAGTGAATGACTAATATTAACCATTTAAAAAAAAATGTCACCATTCGAGAGGAATAGCTTTTTTAAAAAGTGTTTTCAAAGGAGAAATGTTTATATTCATGTGGATTTTTTTCCTCGTCCACTCAATAACCAGACTGCAGGGAATCATCTCTGAGAAAGCTGCTTTGACTCTTACTCTGAGTTCTTTACCTATAATTTGCTAATGATTTTCAGCTTAAGTGCAGTTAAAACGTAAGAGTTTGACTAGAGGATGGATTGAAAATAATAATTTTCCTTCTTCCTGTTCTCTCTCTAGGCACTTGTTAAGAAACGTTTGAATGCACTGAAGCGTTAAGAGACTGAGAGCTTGTTAAAACAGCAGAGGGACTGCTGTTTGAGGGGAGGCAAAGAAGAAAGTAAGGAAGGAATCTGAGGAAACTTCCTTTCCAAGGAAGATTAAAAGCATTTCAATTTGAGGAAAAATAAATGTCCTTTCAGATCTTCCTATTACACACTTCAAAATCAAATGAGCCAGAAAATTTTTTTTTTGATGTTTCTATGAGCATCAATCTTTTATGTCTCCATTGGGATGCTGGACCTCGTGTGCATGTGCCCAGGCTAATTGCACTGGTAATAGTCTCACTGCAGCAACAGAATCAAAATTTCGCTGGATATTTAGGAATAATGGATGCATTTATAGGGACTGGGATTGACTAAAACCAGGATAAAGTGTTCAAATACCTAGTTTGCAGTTAGTGATTCATCCAGTTTTGATAAGGACGTTTTGCATGAGAAAGGCTTCTCTTTCCTCAATAATTCAACTTCTGTATTTATTGCTCAATAGCCATTTCTCAGCTCCAGTTAGGCGTCTTCAGGGCTGGCTACTCCTAGTGCTTCTGTTTAATACCATGTATCCCCTGCAGTCTTCTCAAACGCTGTAACCTATGGGATCAAATCAACTTTAAATAAGAAGGGCAAAGTCAGCCAGAAGCCGACTCTAAAGCAAGAGCAATATCTCTGTCATGGCGCTTGCTGGCTGGGGTAGAGGGTGAGTTCATGGCACATCTATCTCCAGGCTCCACAGGGGACAGCCCCAGGGTGCAGCAGTGCACAGGAATGACGGCTGTTATTGGCATATCGCAGTAACTGTAGGGGTGAGGACAGACATCCAGCTGCAGGTTTTCACTGCTGGTCATCTCAAATGAGAAGCAGTTTATGTTTGTCTACACAAACTAACGCAAGGGTGAGTGCCTGGGATGTCTCTGTGTGTGTTTGCCACATATGAAAGGACTGGGGCAGGTTCTCCATGGGTCCAACCCACTGGTGCCAAGTAGGAAAGGACTGCTCGGCCTCTCCCCTATTACTTCTGCTCTCTCCACCAATGTTATGTTGGATCTGATGCTTCTTGGGCTCTGTACAGAGCTGAATCCACTTGTTAATCCAGCAGAAAATTAACCTCTCCCCCACCACCACCACCACCCCACCCCCCAAAAAGTACTTTTTGTTTGTTTGTTTAAAATGCCACACTGAGTTGTCTCATCCCAGAGTCTGATAAATGTCTGAGCTGAAGCAAGGCAGAGAGCAGGACTTCTGACTTTGGTGCTGGCATCTTAGCTGTGCTGCGTAACTCCACCTGCAGCAGTTGTTGCCTGCCCTGGGAAGCAGAGATAACAAGGAAGATGCAGTTACTGTGAAGTATATCAGTTTCTATGAGGTTATTACAGGTTACCAGGACAATACGTGGAGCAGATATCCTGCACTGGGAGCAGGTCTGACCTGACTCTCTGGAAGAGTGGTAATATGCCTCTTATTTTTGCAAAACTGGACTAATAAATGTGCAGTGTTACTTTGTTTCGTGATACGCAGGCCTGGAGACTGAAAGCATTCATTTAGATTACATGTGATTAAAGACAGTTTTGCTGTTAATCAGTGTGGATTAGAGGGATAGGTTTAAGAGTTTAACACTGAAGAGGACTTAAAAATATTTGTGAAGTACAGACTTAGCCATTCATCTAGCTGTAAGCCTTTGGGATCCTGAGATGCCCATGTTTCATTTCACAATGGCATACAGATGGGGAAAGTCTGTTTACAGATGTGTCATGATCTGTGGAAGGGACTTAGAGGGAATGTTTGCCTTGGACTTTCAGTATTATTCAGATATAGTTCTGGTTTAGCTTGGATTTTAAGCAATAAATTTGGCCCAATTCTACTCCTGTTTGAAATTCAAGGTTTCACAGGGGATGTTTTAGTAATGGCTTTGAATCCAGGTCCTCAAATGAAGATACCCTGAACTCTTAACAGAACCCTGCAAAACCCCCATTGCTTGTCTGATGTGCACCTTGATAGGCAGATTTCTAGAAATCCAGCGATTTAAACAATAGCCTGGTATGGATTACTGCTGCTGACTTTGAAAATCACAGTTGTATATTTTAAGGACTGAATTAAGTCATTTAAATCATCCAGTCTGACTCGTGTAACATCATAGTATTTTCCTGTCTTACACTCAAATTGAGATAAATACATTTTTTAGATATAAGGTCCAATCTGTCACACTCCCCAAACAGGCTGTTCACCTACGAATTGTCCTTAGTCTTAAAAGCGCATGTAATGGTGCTGATGCCTCTAAATCGCATTGGCAAGTTTGAATAATCTCTTCCATAAAATTGGTTTTGATATTCTAAATTGACACTGGGAAGACACCAAACCGCCAAAACCCAAACAACCATATTGCCAGCTTGTTTACAAATCATCTCTAAACTAGCCTCAATACAGTTGCTATAGTGTTGCCAGCACAAGCATGTGGATTAGGAGTAGTAATTTTCTGCTACTACTTTTCCAGTTGAGCAATACAATAATCTACGTTGGTGTGTGAGCAAGTACTTGTTAGCACACAGCTGAAAATGTCTTTATCGAAATTCTCAATTAAAACAAACCCAACCCTAGCCTTAAATTTGAAAGTCTATTCATCAGCAAAGCTCATTAGCTTGTCTGTTTGTTAAATATTCCCAGGACTAAACTCACATCCCCAGAAAGGACAATGCAAAATGCAGAGTTTTAACAAAGTCATAAGAGCAGTGGAAGTCCTCCTTTCTCTTGTTAATGTGTTTCCAGCACTGTTTTGCATCCTTATAACTCTGGGGAACATAGTCTGCAAAGTACATGATTAAGCATTATCATCATGATTTCAGAAGCCATTCTGTTACACCAAGTAATAATTCATTTTCCACCATTGTGCACACCGATATTACCGTCTGAGATATAAGTCAGACCCTGGCACTTGCACAACACAGGAAGAGAAGCCATAAACTAGCAATAACCATTGTGTATACTATTTTCCACTCATGACTTTTATACTTAGTAAAGCCAACCAGGTCCTTGGACTAGAATTACGATCCTCCCGTAGGCTTGGCAGTCTGGGCAAAATAAGGCTGTTCTGTTACTCTGACATGGTTTGGTTTACGGTTATGGTTTTCTGTGGGTTTGTAAGTATGTTTTCCTGGAGGCACCATTTTAATTTTGAGGGCAAATCATGACCGATGTTGGATTAGTCTGTTTAATGAGATTGCTCTAGGTAAAAGTTGCTCTCTGTTAATTAAAACATTCACTTGGACTCAAACTTGAAGTACTGTTTGGAAGCAGGAGAGCAGCAGCCCCTGGGTGTGGATGGGAGAGGGAGGCTGAGGTTGGCAGGAAGGTGGAGCATTGGGGCGGAAAGAGGTGCATGAACTCTTTTAATCCCTACTTTTTCAGTCTCTCTGTACAGCCACCTCATATGCAATGAAATGATGGCTGTGATGGCAACCAATAGAGTATTACAAGGAGCTCTCACTGCTCACAATCCCCAGACACAAAACTGGAGACCTAGCCCCTCATTTCCCAAACAGGGAGGAATGTTTCCATTACTATGTTAATTCAATCTCTCCTATAATAGCGATACTTTAATTGCTCCTCTGTTTTCCTCAGACATAATCCAATTCCCTTTGGCCTCCTAGTTTATCCACACATTAATTGGGTTATTGCCTTGTAAAACAGAAGGGCAAATATATCACTTAAATTTTATCACAGACAATTAATAAGCATGACTGAGACTCTCAAAGTGCCCTAATGCAATTAGGTGCCAGACTCCCAGGAATTTCAGTGGGATCTGGGTGCCTTCCTGCGTCACACCTACTTGGAAATTCCCATTGCAGACACATTAGGAAAACTGTATTTCTTTACTGTACATTGAGCACTTCAGAGTTTCTCCTTTTCAACCTCAATTCCTGATTGTACGGTCTTTAATCTTGTAAATCTGCTTTTGATTTAATCTAGTAAAATTCCTTTTGATTTCCTTGATTAAGGATTGCGGGGTCAAAGCCTTTGAAGTACAGCTGAAAGCTTCAAAGTATAAAAAAGGCAGAGGCAGGGCTTGGGGGACTGGTAATGGGACACCCAGCTCCTCATGTTCAGGGCTGCAGTCCCTGTCAAAAGCGACTCCACGCTTCCTCAAGCTTGTGCCTGCAGGACTGGTGTCCGTACCCCAAAATCTGATGGGGCTGCTGAGTAACAGCCTTGTTCAGCAAACTCAGAAAGCTCTGAAGCTTTCTCATCTCCCCACATCAGCTTGTTGTAAAAACGAGCTTGTGCTGGCATGGCTAGGTCTGTGCTGGTTATCTGACAAGCAGACACCTCTGAGCCCCTCCTGTTTCATGGGCACTTTTTTCCTGTGAATTTTTATTACCTGTGTCAAAGAACACTGGACCAGGATAGCAGCATTGGAAATTGTTAGGAAAAAAACCAAGTGGACCACCAAGAATGGCCCTAATTCATTTTCATTTGAGCAGCACAGGGAAACACGAGGACCAAGCATGCTCAGGAGATCTTAACCCCTTTGTGGCTGTTTCAAGCACCACTTATAGCAGTGTGGGCAGAAATACCCTTCATTTGTAATCAGAACCATACACTCTGCAACTCCATCAGCTGGCCTTTCTTGGAGACAACACATTGCAACACAAAGGGAGATTGCTGCTACATCCTCCCAAAAGTTTCTAGTGACACTAGTGTTGGGTAATGATGAACAAATAGCCACCATTGCTGCAAAGCTTTCATAAAGGAAACGCATGTGCTGAACTAAGCCCTCTTTATAGTTGCTTATTTGGGGTGTGAATCAACTAGCATAAAAGCCAATAGTGCATGATCAAAGGGTGAATACTAATGATAAGATTATTGTATTAAGTCATAGGATAGCCCTTCCATATGAGCAAAGGTATTATAACCATGCCCTACCCACATCGTGTCTCTGTACTGGCAAAAATCAATTTTCTTCAAGCTAGCAAGGGAGAAATAAGAACTGCCAAAGCAACGCATGCTTTGTACTCTCTCTTCCTATAAAACATGAAGTGAATAAAACTGACAGGGATCATTTTGCTTTGAGTGGTTTTCAGATAAAAACACTTCTCACCCAACCTTACATAGCATAGCCATTAAAATGGCCAGGGAAAAGCATACATTTTGTAGGACATTGCAGCAGTTGCTAAAATTGAAACTAGAAGTCAGTGACAAGCAGTGTGAGAGAGCTGGGGACAGGCACTGCTCCAGTGCAGCTCAAGCGAGGACTGAAGACCCAGGGCTGAGCTTAGTTGGAACCCGTGGGTATGTGGGCACAGCCCTGGCAAATTCAAGGCAAGATGTGTATATATGCAGTGCTAGATTATTGTGATAATTTATCTTTACTTGTAACATATTGTACGTGGTAAACCTTCATGTGTTAGGGAAGAAACGAGTCTCCTATACCAACGTCTCCTCTCAAAGAGGCTGATGTTGGCTGCCATAGGATGTTGGTTTGCTTAAAGCATGAAAACCCAAACCAAATAAAGAGAATTGGTCATGGTCCAAAATTGTTTTCTTTATTGGAATCTTTCTCATTTCAAGTAATTCATGAATTTAGAATTGGTACCTCTTGCTGATATGTGAATTTGGGCTTTTCAGGAAGGTACCATATTCCAAATTTCAACAGACAGAGGGTTAATGAGCATACGGGTCCACTTGGGTGCTTCACAGAGCTAGGCAAAGTGTTTGCTTTTGCTTCTGACTCTTCCATGCTATTCCAAATGGGCTGATCAGAGTCTCTGGAGGGGCTGGATTCTCCACCATTACAGATAAATTCACAGTATCTCAAAGATACAGTTGTCCAAACAATCTGAGAGCTTTGTGTGGAATGTCTCTAACCTGTTACACTAAGTTGGCTGTGACTGTCATAGAGGATCATCCTAAAATCTACAGACAAATCTTGTGTTGTGTCTGCAGTTCTTTAATTTCCAGGAAACACCTTTAATTTAAATAGAAAAAAATCTGGTTAATTAAACGAATCAAAATGCTGTAGTAAGGAATGTGCCATCCAGCTGTGATTGTGCAAAATAGCAATGTTTCCTTTCTCCCCTCTGAAGAAATTTAAAGGAGTTACAGTCTTGTTTCAGTTCAGCCAGGGTTCCCAAAGCTCGCTTTACCCACTTACCACCATTATGCTACTGGCTGTAGGTGTTCAGCTGTATGCATATACAGGGGGAGGCGTTCAGCTGCCTGGGTTGTATTCATGGACGACAGCTTGGAGAACCTGAACTAGCCTGGCCTCAGCACAATACCCGACCGAGTGGAGTTGTGCCAGTGTGTCTGGGAGCACGGGCTAAGCCTTTCAAAGGCAGTGCTATTCCTGCTGGAGTCCTCATACGATTTTTTTTTTTTTGCTGCTACTCAGCTGCATGCTGAACCGGGCAGCTTGTAGGACTGAGCAGTGAGTTTTCCATTGGGGAAACTTCCCTGCCATTTCATTTGGAAAAACAATAAAAATGAAACATGGAGATTTTCTGTGTAGCAGGGGATTTGGAAAAGAGGGAAATGACTGTAGTAGTGTTCTGTTAAATGCTCACTGCCACAGGGGAAGGGATGCTACTGCTGCTAAATTTGGGGTGGATTAAAACTCCCTTCTAGTATAGGGCAGAGCATTTTCATTTGGAGCCTGGAGTGCGTCCAAAATAGAAATGCAGAAATACAGATCAAGCTGTGATTCTGACAACTGCTCAATCCCGTCCTCCAGTCCCTTCTCCCTGTACAAAAAAACAACCCAAGTTTGGGTCTCAAGCCTTCATTCTTGCTTCTCTTTGTGGTGGTTGAGCACTCATTTCAGGTAAATGGTGTCAGAAAAGCTTGCTCTATTTCTTGAAAACTTAAAAGTCCAGAGATGCATTTTATGAGGTTTTTTTCTTCATTGCAGGCTTCAGAGCTTACATGAAGGGCTAGGACACGCTCGTTGGGGGTTTAGTTACGAAAAATCCTAAATAAGGTCTTTTACAGCTTCATAATATTTATTTGTTGTTGGGCTTTGTTAATTCCTTTCAGGATTTATTAGCTGTGTATCCAGAAAACACCCTAAAATCTGATAATCTGTAGTATCTTTACTCAGGCTGTTGAGTTGATTGTACTTTACAAGGCTTTGTGACATCTTAAGTACTTCATTGAAGCTACAGCTATAATACGATTATTGCTAGGTTATTGGCATTAAATACAACAGCAGCCACAAGGTTTTAAAATTGTTGCATACATCAGAAATGGGATAAAACACATCATTGATTATGCTAGAATTTATTCACAGTTCTTTAAGACAGCACTGCACCCAGATGAACTGGGAAAACCCTGATCTTTTTGCTGATAAGAAGCTGAGCTCACATCAGTTTTGCGCTAACACAATCAGGCTCACAGAAATAGCCCAAGATAGGAAAATCAAAATATCATTTAAGTTGGTAGCTGATCTGCCTCTCTTATGTAAGTGGGAGGTCAGCTCCAAATCCAAAGACGCAGAGGGAAGTATGGCACTGAGTTCCTCAAACTGTTTCACAAATGACCAAGGAGTCATGGGGGATTAGGCGTTTTTCCTCAGTGATTTTCCTAGTCTGCTCTTTGAGATACGTTAGCTTAGCCCCATTCCCCGTAGAAGATCTGTCTGGATTGACTGCTCTAAAACCTCCAAGATCAGCAAGAAATTAGCAAGCACAGATGGGAAATTGAGTCCTGTCACTAACTTTGAACAGGCATTGTAAGATCTCAGGGATAAATGAGAAGGCTTAAGGGAAATGTGGTGCTTAAAGGACTTTATTACTTACATTCTGTAGCACTGATTTTGATTAATAGCTCTCTAATGCTAGCAGCATATCCAGATCGGCGGGAGCTCCACACGCTGGAGCTATACAGGACCCCCAGATCTCAGTCAAAGGGCACAATCATAAGATAATTCATGTGGCTGTAAAAAATAGGATGGCAGAAATGGGAAAGAGGGCACAGGTGTTAAAAATGCAGGTATCTATTAGATCGGTTTCAGTTAGGATCAGCTGTGGTGCACACTGTGTGTTCAGAGGTGTTACTCTGGGTTGTTTCCCTGGTACACCTGAAAGGAGTTGAGTTGGGTGCTGAAAATTGTGTTTGTGATGTGATGCAGATTGAGCTGCTGCTTTGTGTGCCATGATACAATTTCCCTAGCGCAGAAGGACCATCTGAGGCTGAGAGGTTATTTGACTCTCAGGGATGTACAGACTGTAACTTTGACATCTACACTTGCTCTGTCACTCTGAAAAATCAGCCGTTTGGCTGGCATGAGACATGAATTTCCCATTCGTACCAGCTGGTGCAATGCAAGTTTCAGGACTGTTTTAACTGGAGAGATCTGTGAAGGTCGTAATAGCAGTTGAAGCTTTATCAGTTTTTTCAGACTTCTGGATGAATGAATTGTAGGCTTGTTTATGACCCTGAACTGAAGATGACCACTTTCTTTACAGCCTCAGCATAAGTCTTACTGGGAAAAGTGTTATCCACTTTTGGAGCAGAGCAAGCTGAGGGTTGTGATCCTGAGGTGTCATGCGAGCCAAATCCAGCTCTGCTTTCACTGGCCATAGCCAGCCCAACTCCTGTGAGATTAATGAGCCAAATCCTGATCTCAGTTATATTTGTGGAGTTGTCCCATATTCGTCCTGAATAAATCAGTCTTACCCTGTTCAGGAAAGCCAGCTAAGTTTCGGTCCCAATTAAATCAATGGGAATGTTGCCACTGACTGCAGTGGGTTTGGGTTTCATTTGCGGTTGAGAGCTTTCAGTTTAATTTAACTATTTCCTACTGGAGAAGACAGTACTGTCCCAAACCTGAAATAAATACTTGGCATCCTCTAAACCAGGCAGCTCACATCTAAAGGTGCATTGCATTTCCCATAAAGTCTGCTGCAATATTTGGTTGGCCGCGATGCTTTCCTTTCATGCTGAATCAACGGCTCTAATTAAGCATGATGACAAAATATGAGGACTTCTATGTAATTATGGCAATGGCACCACCTGCCTCTAATTAAGCTGCCAAAACATTTGATCTAAAATGGTGCAATGAATAAGAAAAAAAAAAATTATATCTAATACTTTGGCAATGCAACAAGAGGCTGCCTTTCCTCACATAATTAGCTTTAACAAAGTGTTGTTAATCTGATTTCTGATTAATAGACTATTTAATCTTATAGCAGTTTGACAAGATTCTGAGCTGTCTCCGGTTTAAGTTTCTACCCAAAAAAGCGCTAAGATTTCTAACAGTTTTAAAGGATATACTGATATGAGAAACATTAGATTTTCTTATTATTTTGATTGTTCTTCATGAGAGCCCCAAAGGTTACATTCTCTGAATTCACTGAACCTTTTAAGCCTTTCATTAAATTGGAAGCCAGAGGAAAAGCTAATTTTTTTTTTCCCTCTTCCTAATTCCTTGTACAGAGTCGTCACTGGTATGACTAATTGGGGGCGGAGGGGTGCCCAGAAACCTTACAAGCTCTGCACATTTTAGAGCTGCTGGTCAGCTGGCAGAAAGTATCAGCTTTGTGGACTGCTGTGATGCCTTGGAGTGTTTGGTGGCTAATGGTCTCCCCCTAGAAGTGCTTCTCAGGTTGGATTTAGTGACAACGAGGAGGGGAACATAATGTGTAACAACAGCAAAGCAGCCCAACCGCTTTTTCAGAACTTGTGTGGCCATTTGGGTTTCAGAGCTGTTAATGTAACCTGGCATGTTAAATCAGACATGATCAACACTGTAAAAGAGCCAAGCATACCAACAGTACAGATGGGTGGCAGATAATGAAAGCAGCCATGACTGAGCAGTGTAAAGTTGCTGATCAAACCATGTTAATACATGGGACTTACATTTCTGAAAAGCAGCATTTGAATACACCAGGATGAGAACAGGTTACTCTGTATTCACTGTAGGTGCCAAACCTTTAAAAACAAGTTTTTAGCAGTTTTCTTGTGTCCTGCCCTGGCTGCCTTAAATTTTCTTTGGGCATGATTTTTCTACTGCCTTGTGCCCCCAGTAAAAATTGGTGACTCCGTAAAGTGGGTGTACGTAGTTTCTGCCAGCCATGGTGGTTTATGTCTGTTCTCTTGCCCTGTTGGGTCTCTTTCCCATAGCAGTGTCTGGGCTGGATTATCTACTCCTACTCCAGCTGCAAAGTCTTGACTAGCTTTAAAATTCAGAGGAGTTTCAAGAAGTCCAAGAACTTGGCAGCCTTTGACTATTTGTAAAGATGACTGTTAATTCAAAAGATTTGTTTCAGTTTTCTCAGCCTGAAGTAATGATAACAGCAGTGTTCTTGTATCTGGTATATTGCTGGGACAGTGGTGAGATTTTAGCACTTGAGAAAAGGCTTCCTGGTGCAGTTGCCTGCTCTGATGGCACAGATTTGATGGCACAAATGATACGTCCTTTGTAGGTTAGAGAGCCTTTATATCTGTGTGCTTACACGCCCATTAGAGTTGGGTGCAGGAGTCCGTTTGTTATCTCCATGCTGCCTTTCTGCAAGAAGTAGGTTGGTTATGTAGTAAATCTTAACAGATTTGCTAAATAAGAACTTAGTTGATGGGTTGCACTGTGACCCATCAGGCGAGAGGCAATGGTGTAAAACAATCTCCAAGATTCCACCTACTAATCACATTTGAAATGTGGAGCATCCTTAATAAATGCTTTCCATACAGCTGCACGATAAGAAGAAAAGATGAGGGTCAGAGGTCTCACTTCATGCTGATAGGGTGTGTGGATCAAAACTCCGATGTGGTGAGTATCCCACATGATCTGCTGAAGCAGCAGGAATACCCAGTTACTCACCACGCACTGGGACTCCAGCCGACAATAAAAGCCAGGAACTCTATTAATTCCCAAATCTTGTCAATGCACCGCCCTGCTACTCCAAAACAACAGCAACAACCCTTAGGTGACCTCACCTCTCACATCGGACTGGCAGATGAAATGCTTATGATTTTTTTTTTTTTCCCTCTGCTCTCTATCTTGGTTATCAAATACATTTTCAGATGCAGATTTGGGAATACCCTGTGTTTACTTTTAAGTCTGCTTGGTAAGATTTGTTTTCTTAAGAGCTGATCCAAGAACTGAACAAATGAGCTCCTGAGCCGGTCTATAGAAGGAGATGGCTAGGGTCAGTTTAATGTTTTCCATGATTAAAGTACACACTGCTGAGTAAATACAGGGAGGAATTATATATTATTTGACTAGATGCTAATTACAGTGAACTCTTCCTGACTGTGTTTCCTTTACAAAAGATGAAAGTCAGATCCCTCAAAATTCTCATATTTAGTTCCTTTGGAGAAAATGGTCTGGTAAATAAAACAAGTATTACTGCTTTAGTTTGTATCATGCTTCTTTTGCATGCTAATCCGAAGTTCCCCTGAGATAATTTGACAAGAAGGCCATTAATGCAAATTTAAGCGTGACCTAGAAAGGATTTATTTTTCATGTACCACATTGATTCCCTGCTATTGTTATTTGTTTTTCTTTGTTTTAAACTGCCTAGTGTTTCAAGGTTGCCTTTCCTTCTTTTTCTTTTTTCCTTTTTTTTTTTTTTTAATCTAATGACCATAGTAGCATAATTCACCTCAAAAGAAATATGTTGCTTTCAAATAAAATGCTTGAGTAAGATAAGAAAATCTTGCATGGAAAGAATGGAGTTTATCTGGCAATCACTAGGTATAGTTTGGGAAAACTGTCTTTGTAGGCAATTAAGAAAAGTTGACTTTAATTTTTTTATTTTACTGGAGAACTTGTGTGCAAGTTGTGTGCATTATAGATACCTGAGCTTTCTCAACAGATGTGGTCGCAAAGCCCTCCATTTTCCAACTGTGCTAACTGACCAACAGAAGTAAATACTAACAAACTAAAAACTATTGCAGATAGCAGGTTTAAACATTCTTCAATTGCTCGATTTTGTTTCTTTAATTTCTATGCATAACATAATTTTTGGGGACTCTAGCTCTGACATGCATGTGAGATATCTAATGTAGAAACAAGCAAGGAACAAAACTTAACACCTGAGATTCTCAACACTTCTGGGTTTGGTTATACACTGTAAAGAATAAAAAGGTTCCAGTTACCTGCCTCCCGTTAGCCCTTTGCAGGATACTTCAGGGCTCTTACTATTTTTGTAATACAATATATATGGAAATAAAGTATGTAACCTTTCACAAAGGGACCTCAAAGCTCTGTGCCACCTTCTGTTACTGAGCCCTCAAAAAATATGCCATTGCTCACAATCAGGAGAAATAAATCTAGCTGTTTTCCAGTTAAGATGTGTCCTGTTAGTATGTGTTGGTAAAAAAACCCTCCCTCTGAGCCTGTGTGTTTTTTCCCCTTTGGACTGCTAATGGCAGAAGAAAAACGGTTACTTTCCTTTTAGCTCCCGAGTGGGCTGGGAGGTTATTGCTGATGGTGGCACTGAGAATGCATGCAAGGGCACACACACAATTCGCTTCTGGGTTAGTTAATAATTTTCCCTTTCGGGTCGATATGTCTGCTTTATATTTGGCTGAAGAGAATGCAAAATACTTCCTTGTGTGGTGCAATGGGGACAGTGAGCAGTCCTGAGGTGGAGGGAAGTTAAATGACTTGAGGTTATGGAGTAATTGAAGCAAAGGCAGATCGAGGTGTGAGTCCCACTGGAGCCAGGGCTGTGCCGCCAGTGCTCCCGCTCCTGCTCTGCCCGGGGAGCTGTGCCGGGAGTGATGCCGCCAGGAGCCAGCTCTCCCTAACACCCTGCCAGCTTCTGCTGACGGAAAATACATCCAGTGTCCAGCCCGCTTGACCCCCTGTCTGAGTAACTTGTTTTGCCATTTGTCACTGCCAAATGTTTCTTTATTCTGCCTCAGTCACTTGGTTTGCCACTCATTTGACTCCCTGCATAATTAACTTTGCCAGCCAATTGACTCGCTGTGTAATTATCTTTGCCAGTCACTTTGGTCTCTGCATATTAATCATGGTGTCTAACAGGCCTTGGGGCAGGTTGCAGCTCGGTGGGGCCAGCAGCAGGTGCCAGCCAGCCCTCGCGCCCACCGGGCACTGCCTGATGTTGGGGACAGCCCGAGGGCTGGCGGCGCAGACGAGATCTGGCTGGGCTGGGACTGTAGCAGGGCCAGGACAGCTGCAGAGACACACTGCCACTTGCTGCTTCTCTTCCTTGACCCCAATTTAACTCTGCTTCCCAGCAGTGCCCCCCTCCAGCCCTTCCCCTCCTCATTTAATTGCTCTCATTTCATATCGCGTCTGTCTGCCTTCGTCAGCTTCTCTGACACGCGTCCCCGTGTGCATTACCAAACTCTGATTCTGCAGACAAGCCCTTCACTCCCCAAACGACCTGCAAGGCATCCACAAATTCTTTGTTCAGTTTCAACTGGGGGGCTGTTTTTGCAGGATGCCTTGGAAATATTATCTGACTTAGAGTGACAAGTGTGAAGAGCAGTTGCAGACAGTTTATACATCCTCCTCATGGAAAATAAACCTGTTAGTGTATGCCATATGCTACAAAGAAGTGGCTCTTGGCCATGCAGCTGAAACACTAGAGCCTTTCCTTGACTCTCTGTCTGCTCGTCTATTTGTCTTCAAAGCAGGAGCTCCTTAGAGCTGACACTTCTCCTTCTGTCCTGTTTGCCAAATAGCTGTGGACTTTGTAAATAATGTAGACAAAAGTTTTGGATGTTGTCAGGAATAAATAACGTAATGCCTAGGTTTATCATCTAATTGCAGAATACTGTACTTCGGAAAATGATCTTGCCTGCCTGCCTACCATTCAGAGGGCTTTGGTTTTCTCTGTTGGCACACTTTGCCTTTAAAATCACTCTTGCCTGTGCTTTGTTCTGCCCCTTCTGCCCAAATTCAGTCTAGCCCCCTTATTGCTTAATCAAATTTTGTACAACTTCATTCCCCATCAGATACACTTCAGCTCTAAAAACACAATCCGGCACCAAAACCAAACAGATTTCCAATCTAATTTTCCCTGATGGTGTTTTCTAGTTTGTCCGGACAGATAAAATCCATTACTAGGATTTTGGTCTCTCTGTATCCTTTTATAGTGACTGGTTATTTCATAGTCCAGTTATTCTCCTTGCTTAGAGGACCTATAACAAATTTTTGTAAAGAGCTTTTTAAAATCCTCTCCCCATTGCTCGATGTTTTGCATTTGTATCTAACCAACAGTGTCTTGCAGAGCTTATTTTTCTGAAGTACCAAGGAAGATAAATCCCCAAATGCATTTCTGAGATACAAAGGCGTGAGCCTATACTGTTCAATCGAGTGTGATGTTATTATCTCACCTAATTTTGGTTGAGGTAGCTCCACAAAGAGGAGCTTTCCAGCTTCTGCAGTTAGTATTGTATGACGTGAGGTGCTTTTGCCCCACCATCCAGCCCTGCTCAGCACAGATTTGCTCAGAGCTCACTTGTGGACCTTGATGTGGTGCACCGCTGGCTATGACTGATGTGAATGTTTTGTTCATGTCAAGGGGAGGCAAGTATTCCCCCTCCTCCCAACTTCTCTTTTGGTCTCCAGCTTTTACATTCCCTGACATGTTCCTTGGAGAGCCTGGATTATTGTTGGTAGTGGTTTTGTTTTGCAAGAGTATGAGTTCTTTGGCTAACGCACAGACAAATCATCTGTCCTGGCTTGGTCTTCCCATAACTTCCATGTAACAAAAGGAAAAGGAGTGATCACATCTCAGCTGTCCTGCGCTCTCACGCCTGCATTTCAGTCTGGGGCAAGATAAGGGTACTCTGCTGGGAAGAGATCTAAAGTTCACAATCTGGAGTTTTTCTTCTGAGGTTTAACAATTTTTTTTCTTTTTCAGAAAAAAAATGAGTTCATGCGTGAAGTATGACTGCTGTTTATTTTTAATTTTTTTCCTGAAGTGTCTCTGCTCTGCCTCTCCAAACAGCTTTGAGCTGCAATAAACCCACTCAGAAACACACTAAGAGCTAGTTCTGACTGGTGCGGGCAGTGAGGCTGCTGAAATTCGATTTCAGCACAGGAAGTGACATGACTGGAGCAAATTCCTCAGCTTGACATTTAAAAGCAAATATAACATCATTGGTGGTTTGGCTGGGGCTGTTGTTGTTTTGGACTAGGCTTGGGTCAGTGGGAAACATGGCAACAGAGGGGATGTACTAATGCAGCCTCACATTGCCTGCTCAGCCAGGTGGAATTTGGGGGACAAGGTGACAACTTTGCATTTTCCCCAGGTCAGTCCCTACCTTTGCAGACGTTCAGACTTGAGGCTCCATGCACAGGGAACTCCAACAGAAAGGAGGAAAGAAACACAGTCCTTGCAATGAGCTCTAGCTAAAGATTAACCTTGCTGACTAATTGAATGCTGGGAATGAAAAGTGTTAAAACAAATATACTAAAGAACCGGGCTGTATTTTTTCTCTCCATCTGCTGATGGGAGGCTGTGTTGCCACCTGCCTGGGCCAGCATCTTTGGATATTAAATAAAGCCAGTCTCCTTCTGTGACACAATACAGAGAAGTTAATTCAGCTCTATTAGAAAAGTCCACAGCATAAAGCAAGCCAATAATAGCTTTGAGAGTGTGTCCTTCAAGTTACATTTCACACCCACCTAGTACATGGAGATAACAATGTTTACTATCACTTTGTAAGTATAACTCTCTGGATGACTAAATCAGAAAGTAATGAAATGCAGCTGCCTGCTGTATTTATGTTTTTTATTCATCTCTCTAAAAGAGCCTAGGGTGAGCGATCCCCTCCTATGGGAAAAGCAGGAGTAGGTTTCCCTCTGGGGAAAGCCTGGCATGTGGGTCTGGCTGCCCAGCTGGGGAGATGTGGGGGCACAGGCTACTGCTGCCAGAGGACTTCAGCTTCTGTGATGGAGCAGGTTTGGTTTGGGACTCCTGGTTTAGTCTCTTCACTGTTGTCTGAACCACTGGAACGTCATTCTAGGAAAAAATGTGACCTGGAGTCATCTCATAGTGGGGATGTGAACCAGTGAAGAGGTGGTTATGAGCAGCTTGGGCCTGCTGTGTTGAAGCCTGAGCACCAGAGCACAGCACAGGCAGCCGCGTGACAGACCAGGGAAAGCAGTGACTGCTCCTGTGGGCAGTCCTGGTGTGGTAATGTGGTACTCTGCGGAGGTGTCTCAGGAGCTAACTTTACATTCAAGACCAAGCAGTACCACTAATCCACATGGCGTTACAGGTGGTGCTGGTTGGATACCAGTTCAGAACAGAACTTGCCAGGAAGGGACCCTTTGGCTGCAGGACACTTTGCCACAAGAGGGTATCTTGATACCCCCCAAACTCACCATGAGATCTCTCTCTTTACCAGAGTTGACTTGCAGTGATCACTGATTGTCAGAAATGAGAGAGAAAAAAGAGACGACGGTGGAGGAAGAGGGATAGGGATGCTGTTAGAAATCATTGGACTTTTAAGACCTCCTTTAAAGTCTTTCTATTATTGCAAATATGAGCTTGCTATAAACTCCTGAATGGACAGACGGAGCCTGAGATGCAAGAGAATGGGTCTAAGGCAGTTTTCTATTATCTGGTAGATTTCTGTCTTAATAAAAGCTTTCAGAGCCAGTATGAGAGTTGAGCTTTAAAATTATGCCCCTGTAGGAACACAGTGTGTTCTGATGGAAAAGGCAAATAAATTGTGTTTTGCGATATGATATTGGACACACACAGTATTACTCTGCTGGTTCTCAAGTCATACAGTCTCCATCACAGACAGCGAACCTAAATGTCTTCTGTGGCAAAAATAAAAATAACTTTCTGTTCTCACCAAGAAAATACTTCATTCCTACAGGGTAATACCCGGTCAAGGTGGCTGCTCTGTTCATCTTGCAGAGCTCTGCAGAGAATTTTCTTCTCCTCTGTGCTGCTGAGCCCTTTCTACTCTTGTGCACACATTCTTCTTTTAATTTTTCTTTTGACAGTATCTATTATCTCAACCTGTAAGTGTGAAATTAATGTTTACATAATTCGAACCAGTTAAAACTAATTAAAGTAAACCATCACCTTCCAGGTTGGGCTGAAATGGAGAACAGTCCATGCCCCAATACGCACACGCATACACACACCTGCCTGTCACACAGCAGGATTAAATGGCAACAAATCATAATGTCAGGTTAGCCAAAGCTTCGTTACCCTGCTCCTACGTCCTGCAATTTCAGACATTGGATCAGAACCCTCTCCACATTCAAACCTGCGGTTTACAGAATAGATTTTGTACTTTCAGTCTTGCCACTACTTTATTTACTTTACTACTCTCTTTACTCACCACTTCTGGGTGGTGTCTCCTTCAGGAATGCTAGCCACAGCTTCCATTATTGGCTGCATCTTTTATCATAATTCCACATTATTTCCTTTTCTGCTAATGGCAATCACGTGAAAGCAATGGATTATTTACCTCCTTTCAGTTTAAATATGATCTATATATTTCAGACTATCTTAATAGCTCTTACATTAGAGGTGCATTTCTGTTTGAAGATTTTAATTGGATGTATGTTCCAATAATTCCTACAACAATATTTATTTTTCTGCCAAAAAATGGGATTCAATAAAGAGCTTGCCTTAATGCTTTAAAGGTTTTTAAAGAAAAAGAATCTAAAGAACAATTTTTGATGTTACACGCTTTTTTTTTTTTTTTTAATCTGCAATTAAGGGAATGTAATTACTTTTCACCTTGTCTTCTGTTTGCTTTTTGCATTCCACTTCTCCTGTGTTTGGGGTATGAATCATGTTTTATTTCATGATAGAGATAGGAGAGCAGTCATGGGTGTGCTGCTGATTCTGTGTCTGGTCTATATTTTTGGTAGAGACACTCAGCTGCTACAAACCAACAAGGGAGTCAATGAAGGCAAGCTGGTTTAGATGAGCAAAGGATGTGACCTTTGATCTTCTGCAAGAGAAAGTCCTTGACCCTACTCCTTTGAAACATCTAATTTAAAACAAAAAGTACATGACTGTCAATCAAACACACACTATTCTTCTCTTGGTGAGGGTTTGCTCTTGCAGGCTTTTCTCCTCCTCCTAGGAATGCAGTTGACAGAATAAAAACCTGATACCTAAGAAAGACCCTTCAGCAAAATGTTTGTCCAGCAGTGTTAGAACTTGCCCCTGGATAATGAGTTAGATCCACCTTTATCATTCTCTTGCAACTCTCATGCAATTAAGCAGCCCATTCCAGCATTCGCTGAAACTTACTGATGATTATCAGCCTGTATCTGCTCTTGCTGACAATCAATTTTACACTGGTGGAGCAGAGTGGGCTTGGGCCCATCTCTTGCAGATTTCCTGCCTACGTACAGTACTTCCTTTCAAACCTCATGCTGTATCACTGATGCAACAACTTTGTAGGCTCAGCTGAGCTTTCCCTTGAACCTGCTCTCTAATTAACCACTGCTTTAAGTTCTTATCAGCAGATTAACTTACTGCAGAAACATTCTCCATTTCCATAGCTTCCAAGCCACATAGGAGCACAGCTTCTGTCATCTTGCCACAACCTTGATATTACTCAACATGTCAGCTGAAGTCTTAGAAGTTTTCCAGACCTTTTAATCTTTACTCCTCACTTAATATTGTTCCCTTCAAATAGATGTCATTCCACCCACGGACGATTTGCCTTGTGGGGAACTAAAGCAAGCTGGGTTGAGTAAAGACCCATTTCACACATGGAGGAAAACACAAGAAAGATAAGGACTCTAAATATAAGCCTCTGTCTATGAGGACAATAAAGCCTGTGCTTAAATCCATTCCTGTTGTAATTATTGGTGTTATGAGAGCTATAGAAACTACAGCCTTATTTGTACTTGCTGTTGTACAAATATATAATGAGGAGGAAGCGTTGTGTCCTGAAAGACTGCCTAGCAATGTAAGAATAAAGTCAACAGTGAGATCCAAGTAACAGACGGGAGTACGGAAAACTTGACAAAACCTTTATCTACAGAGGGATTCACTGGCCAAAACAAATTACCTGTTGAACAGCGCTGTGAGTTCTGTGGGTATCGTGGCATATCCTCAGCCTAAAGCACATATTTAAGTCTAATTGAAGAAATTAAAGTTTAGCATGTGCTTCAGTGCTTTGCTGAATCAGGGCCATAATGCTGCCACCAGGCATTTTAATGCTGGACGGAGATGAGCTAAAGAATGTGTCTGGTATCAGTGAAATTCCTTAGTGGCTCCCAAATTGGGTACATTGTGTCCAGCCAGAAGAACTGAAGCCCCTTTCTGTACTGTGATTTTCAACTCCGATTAAACCATCTCAATATACGTTCCCGAGGCCACTGATGTAATAGATTCCTTCCAGAGAAAACACTGTGTAAAGCAACACTGCCCAGAAATGAGAGCCCTCACACTCTGTGCCTGTATTTATTGTAAATATCCTGACTGAAGTCTTTTGTGCAGTGGTTTGAGAAGCAGCTTGTTGTTGTCACCCTCCTCAACTGCACCATTGTCCAAGTCTGGAAAGAAATTGGGATCTCATCTGTGGTGAAAAAAATCTATTTTAGAAAAAGAGACAAAATACAGTAAGGGCAAAAATAGCCTGAAAATGGGTTTGCAGTGAGAAAGTAAGTTTCCTGAAGGTCTTGTCAAAATAATGTTCATCAACAAAGAACTCTTAAATGCTATGGGATTTTAGCTTTTTTTTTTTCCCCTGTAATAGTGACTTCAATACATCAATACTCATTTCCCAAAAGTCATGCTCTCCCTGACCCAATGGTCACAACATGACCCTCAGTCCCTTGCTTCAAACAAGTTCAGCAGCTTTCTCTGGAAGGAGCCAGCTCACCTCACTTGTGTGCATTTCCCAGAAGCAGCAAAATTCAAGGGTGAGCAGCTGAGCAGGATAAAAGTCTTGAGTGTTTGTGCTAGGCACTCTACCATGGCTGTACCACAGGCTCAAGAGCTTTTCTGCTGGAATCAACAAGCCCCTTGTCTCGGTACTCCAAACGTGCAAAGCTCCTTTTATGAATAAAGCAGCTAAAATACATACAAAAGAAGCAGCCAGTTTGTTGGCATACTAATAGTATTAAATGTTAAGCAACAAAGATGCTGAGCTTGGACCAGAGTTCTCCTCCTGCTGAAACCAGTTAGTGACTGCAGGCTAAGGCATCTGGGCAGGCCAGCACTAACCAGATGTGCACATCTGCTGGCTGTGAGTACACAGCCATAGCTCTGGATAAGAGAGCATCCATGGCTACTTTCAAACTACTACTGAAACTTGTGGGTCTTCCTATAGACCTGACCGCTTGCCAGGTTCTCATTAAGATGCCAGAGCTAAAGACAGAGATTGTTACGTAAAATGAGGGGCAAGGATAGGGCTTAGTCCCACCACAAGGGGCTCCAGCCATTGTCCCTGGGGGTAAGGGGAGATGCTGCTCCTGGGATGACCTGTGGACCAGCTGCACCTGCCCCGTGACTGCTGAGAGGCCTCACCTGATAAAATGCTAACAAAAAATGTCACAATGTTAACAAAAGAGCACAGATATTTACCAAAATTGAGAGGGGAATATCTTAGACGGTGAAATCATGTGGCTTACTGGGTGTGCCTTTCAATTCTTGATAAATCCCTCAGTGAAAATATAGGCAATATGTCACCACAGGTACCTTTCTAATTAAACTGAGAACATACCACATCTATTCCTCAATGTCCAGTGCTCTCTCTCCTGGGTGCAATTCACAGTGCTGGGTTTGATCTATGAGCTCCTTGTGTGGCTTTGTTAACAGCTGCCTTGGAGCATGCTCCTTTCTCCTCCAGCCACTACAGCAGCAGAGACCATTGGGATGCTGTGCCAATGACTTCCTGAAGCCAAATGGCTGACAGAGATTTGGGCAGTCCTGCCTTACTGGAATTAACGTAATTAATTAATTAATTTTCTTTCTATCTGGAATGTCTGAGGACCGGAGGCCTCTTCTCTGTGGATTCCTTCCATGCTGTTTCATCGATTCTACCATCATCTTCCCTTGCCCATGGGAGATGGGTTACGATGTGGCAGAGGATGATGCTGTCACACGGCTGGGTGAAGCTAAGGGGGCTGCACCTTTGTGTGCAAATACCAAAAAGTCCTTTTTCAGGAAGGCAGAAATAAGGAGGGACTGGGAGACCAACTCAAAAATATTATTGGGGTTTTGTGGTTTTGTGATGTTTCTTCATTCTCCCAGGTGTCTCATTAAAAATGAATTAAAATGAGACAATTAGCTACTACTGAGAATTTACAATGCTATTACATCAAAGTACTTTGGAGTACTTACTAAATAACAGCTGAGTAATTGGTACCTATCTCTACTGTCTGTCACAAAGACAATGGACATGGTGAGGGTCCTGGAGAGACATGGTCTTTATTGAAGAAAGGAAATGAACATTTAATCAGGCTAATTATAATCAACATATATAAATTAATATGATTAGCAATAGCTTTACTGGCTTTTTTTTCTTTTTTTTTTTTTCCCTGCTTCCTTCCATATAGTTTTCTTCTGGTTGGCTGTAGAATGGGTTCCCTGTTGATCAAATAGGAAAAGGCAGAAACAATATTCCTTTCACAAAACCACAGTGAAAAGGCCCTTGTGCTTCTTAAAAATGAAAAATATGGATACGTGTCATATGGAAACACTGCCTGACTGGTTGCAGGACAGTTGCGGCTTCTTCCATAAGTCCCTCTGACCTTGGTTCTTCTCCTGTTACTTCTTGAGCAGAACTCAGGTCTTAACTACTGTCAGGGCCAAAATTAAGAAGCCAAACATTTCCCATGTCAAACCTACCATGCACGTACAGCCAGTTCTTGTGTGTGGTGCACCCACATCCTGGACGGGGTCCCCCTCGGGCACATGCATGTTTGATTCCTGCAGGCAGAGCCACCAGCCCGGGCTGCAGGGAGTCTCCCCACCCTCTGCTTTGAGGGGGGATTTCCTGCTTTTCCATGTGTGCAGCATGGTACGGCTGCTTCTGCCTCCCCAGCTCTCTGCTTCTGGGTGGCAGGATTTCACCCCAGGAAAAGGAGGAAAGAAACAAGAAAAGCAGTAAGGCAGGAGAGAATTTCTGATTAACTCTTTTTCACAGACTACATTTTTATTTGAGACAACACCAATTCCAGTTTTCATAACAATGCGTTTTTCCTTTGACAAGTGCTTATTTCATTTCATATCGTTGTCTAAATAGTTATCACACTGATAATGTTTCCAGCCAGAAATTACTCCCCAATGTGCCAGATCCAGACCTTCTAGTAATTTGTGTATGTAAATTCAGTTTGTTATTACATTCACATGTAATACTGCAGGTAACAAAATGAAAGAGCAGATACAAATTATCTGCATAAAAATCTGCATAAAATATTCACATATGGAAACCTAATTTTTCTTGTTTGTGTACATGTCTGAACATGTAAGATCTATCAATCAATCTCACTTGTACCCATACAGCTCAGAAGCGTGTCGTATTTATTGTGTGAGTCCTAACATCATCTTACAGTAGTACATAAAATATGATAACTGCTAGGAGCTGATCGGGATTCACAACTGTGTGATCATTTGATTGCTTCTGTGGGTCTAAAATTTTTAATTTTTTTTCCTGCTATGAATTTTTCTCATTTAACAGGCAACTATACTATAGTGATCTGGGAATTAGCAGCTGAGGACTGTTCAGCACTGCAGGATGCTTAATGCAATTAGCAAAGTTAATAAAATGTTGGACAGGTGCCTTATACCAGGGGAAAAAAGGCGTTGTTCTTGTTTGCTCAGGATCAAACAGATACGTTACTCTGTTTCTTTTAAGAAAGCATTTATTCTTAAAATGGAATGAAATAAAGAACAAAATCAATGATTGACCTGTCATTGGTTGAATTCCACAGTAAGCTTCCCTGTTTTATACTTCCAGGAGAACAGCTTCAGGAAACGACACGCACTTACTTGCAGAGGGGCACAGAAACAAAAGGTACACTGAAATGGGCAAAGCCTGGAGAAGATTACCCTGGAATATCTAAAGAACAAGTTGAAGCCAGCTCTGAACCATCTACCTTTAATAACGGGTGGAGGATGGGAAATATAACAGAGGTCAGAGAGGAGTAAGTATACTGTTCCTCCTCTTTTTGACAAAACTGATCCTTGGAAATCACACACTTATCAGCTTAACACCTGGAAAGATAGGAGAAAAACTGAGTGAATGAGAGACAGCTGAAAACCCACTGATCTGTAGAACTGGGGGGCGGAGAAGACTCCTGCTGAAAGGTCTATGAAGCATAAGAGAAACAAGAATGTTGCCAATAAGGTAAGTGTGCGAGTCTACTTGTATCTTCATTCAAGAGCTCACAAACCGGAGGACTCCTCCATTTAGGGTGCATGTTTTTCTGCATCTGTCCTTGAGGCAAAACTAAACTAGGTAATTCTCTGAAGTTATTTCTATGTTCGTTTTAGAGGAAGACTGGGAAGTCTGAGTAAGAGCCTGTAATTATGATGGGTCTTTAAAATAAAAATTTAACATTTAGAGAAAAGACCTTGAGAGAGAAATCACAGAGTCAGCCTGCCTCTCCTGTGGTTCGAGCCGTGTTGTTACAGGTTGTATTGATTTTGTGTTTCCCTCACCTCTTCTATATTTGTATCCTTCTAAGAAAAGATTCTACCATGGCTGAAGTGAAACTTGAAGGAAAGATAGTCTTACCTTCTTCATACCTGCTTCCTAAGCCATCCGCTGCAGTGGCATCTGTGCTCAGGGAATACACACAGCTGCTTCTGACACTGCACCTTCCCCATGCCTTTGCTCTCTGGGGAGCCCAATGAATCAAGAACAGAAAGCAGGCATATGAAAAATAGTGGCTGGAAGACACAGCATCACTTGTATCTCTGTGATCATGTTGGCTTCCCTGTCTTCTGAGCAGCCGTGGGGGTATTAGAGGGTGAGCAAAACGCCAAAGGGGTGCAATCAAAGGCAACCCAAGGATGTCCCGTGCCATGCACAGCTTGTGAGCCCCCCCATCTGCTTGTGTCCCTCAGAAATCTGCAGAGCACAATTGCAAAAACAAGAAGCATTTTACCGTTCCTGCTGAGGAAAAGGCAGTGATCCTTGTGCAGAGTGCTGGTGTCTGTGTACACAATTCAGCCAGTCTCTTAGCTGTCTTTAAGCTGGGCCTGCAGAGCCACCCTCCTGAGGCTGAGCTTGCCTGGCTGGAGGGCTAGTTTGTTCCAGAGGAAAAACCTGCACGGGGACAGGCTTGGAGCGTGGTCTTGAGGCCAGAATTAATGCTGATGTAGCCCCAATCTCTGGGTAGAGCTATCCCTTTACCCTTTGCATAAGTACACCTGCGATTCCACAGGTGTCATCTTGGTGCCACTGGTAAATATAAAATGGGAGTGTGACTTATTGTCGTGGGCTTGGGCTGAGAAGTTAGTCATTGCCTGAAAGGACTGTAGTCACTTGCCTTCACGTAAGACAAAAAGTTGACGGAAGCCAGTGGCTTGAGATCCTGGACTGCGCAAGAGGAACGGGCAGGAAACGCTGTCTTTTGGGGGTGGGGGAGCTCACTTCCAACCTGCATTTTGTGTTAACACACAGGAATGCCCAATCCCTTAGACACTTCCTGGGCTGATGTATGGAGACAGGTACAGATGTGCAGGCTGCCTGCTGCTCCCCTCCACAACCCTGGGCTAGGAGAATTCTCTAATCCTTCTTATCTCTAGTATTTACACCCCTCGTAGCGCCCAAGTGTCAGCAGGCATGGCACGGCACGGTTTTGTTTCAGCTTTGAGTCATCAGGTGAAAGAAGCCTGGTTTGGGGCCTGTAGTGACTAGAAATCATTACCTTGTGTCGGCTGCTTGTCCTCTGCAAGATGAATTTGTGGGCTTGATCCATCTTCCCCATATACATGCACAAAACGCCCACACATCTGGCTTGTATTAGCGTGTCCTCATTGGCAATTTCTCTAAAGACAAACCAAGCTGGGGAGAACAGGAGTGTTTTAACCAGCTCCAGCTCACCTGGCCCATTGAGAGCACAGGTATAGGCAAGGAGCAGCATGGGGGGGGGGGGTGATGGTCCCATTCATCTGGATGGGACATCCTCTGCTGCCATCCTAAAGCGATGCTGTGCTCCTGTTCAGTAAGATGGCCCTTCCCCAACATTTGCGATAACCTTTCATTTGCATAACGAAGACGTTTTGTCCTCCCTTCCTACAAGCGGCCCAGTCATTTTGCTTTCTAAGGACACACACTTTAAGAAATAAGTAAACAAATGTCGCCCCTTATTTTCACCTGCTGAGAGCCAAAAGCTTCCACTGAAATCGCAGGTCTCTGAACGCGGGGTTCACAGGACTGGGGGCCTGGGTATGCGGGGGGGGAGGGGGGGATGTAGGAGGATTTCGATCACCACGACTGCCAAAGCCAATTATCAGGAAGAGGACGATATAATTATATTAGGGAACATCTGTACTTCATTAAAAGCCCTCGCGGGGCGGATTCGCGCCCGGCCACGTTACGCACAGGCGCTTCCAGCCGCTCCGTCACCCCCCCCCCCTCCCCGTTTACCGCGCCCAGCCGCGCTCCGCCAGCTGCACCGCCCCGGGGCCGCGCCCGGCTCCGCACCGCCCCCCCGCCCGCTGCACCTGCCCCCGCCGCCGGGCCGTCCCCCCCCCCCTCCCGCCGCCGGTCCCATCCCGGGTGCGGCGGGCAGGCGGCGCTCTGCGGCCGGGCTGCTCCGGGGCGGTGCGGCGCGGTCTCCTCTTCCTCCTCCTTCTCCTTCTCCTCCTCCTCCGCGGCGGCGGCGGGCAGATGCGGCGGATCCTGGGGCGGCTCTCGCCCGCAGCGGGCTCCCGTCCCCCCGCCGCCCCCATGGACGGCAGCGGGGGCAGCAGCCGCGCGTAGCTCGGTGAGTCCCTCCGGTCCTGGTCCTGGTCCTGGTCCTGGTCCTGGTCCTGGTCCTGGTCCTCTCCCCGTCCCCTCCCCCAGCACCCTGCCCGCCGGCAGCCCGCACCGCGCTGCCGCAGCCAGGGATGCTGCCTCCCTCTCCCGCGCTCCTCCGTTTCCCTCTCCCCGCGTAAATATCGCCCCCCCTCCGGCGTCCCACGCGTGTTGGCGACGGGGGCCCGGCTGGCGGCGGGGCTGGGCTGCAGGGACCGGCTGGCCGCCCGGCTCCGCCACCTGCTCCCTGCGGCTCCGGCTCCCCTCGGGGGCTGCGGGAGCGGCGTCTCTGCGGGCTGGTCCCTCCTGCCGGGATGGGGTTTGGGAGAGCGCTCCCTGGTCGTGTGGCGGCGAGCCTTTCTCTCTGCTAGGAGTCCTGGGCTGGAGGGGTTGCAGTTGGACTCCCAAACATTTGTTTCAGGGTAGGGCTTTAGCAATATCAGTCTTGGAGTTATTTTCTTTCAGCTAAATTTAATTTAAACCGACTCAGTGGTTGTAAGAAGCTCAGGGGAAAATGTCAGTTTGGGGATTGTTTTCTTTACCTTGGGTTTAAATATCTGTCTATATATATTCGGTAATGATTTCTTTTTGTAAAATAATTTTGTTGTGCTTTATTTACTACTGGAATTTAACAGTCTTCCAAGACAGACTTGTTAGAGGCTGAAATAATCAGCTCCGAGGCATAGACAGTGCCCTTGGTCGTAACAGGTGCAATGTGCATATTCTTATGAACAATGAAATGGTTTCAGCATTCAGGTTTATTTGTATGCTCTGCATTTCTGTGACTCTGAAGAAATTGTCATGCTATGTTATGTCAAAGATGTGCTTACAGCATGAGCGTGTCCATAGTACCTAATTAACAGGACATGGGAGCAGCTGCACAGACCCTGCCAGTGATGACTTTAATACCCAGGGTATTCCTGGGTGACACTGTATAGCTTGGGGTGTTTTGGTGGCTTGTGTGTGGACCGATACTGGGCCACCGATCCCTTAGCGATGCTCTGGCATAGCATGAAACACGGGGAGATGAGGGGGAAAAAAGAAGTGCAGAAGAGGGACCATTTGCATCCAAATTGTATTCTCTAGGCTTGATGGTCCTTTATTAAAGTTCCCTGCCCCTGTGTTTTCTGGGTAGGGTGGCGGTGGTGGCACGTCTTATGTTGTTACTGAAACCTAAAATACTGATGCTTATGTTTCACAGAAGAGATTTCCTGGACAGGTATTTCTTAGATTAAAAGATTATTGTTGTTTAAGTACCTTCACAGGTTCCACATTTAAGACAAAAATCCAGAGTGACACCACATTGGTAATTGACTTAATGGGAGTCATTCTGGAGTTAGAGCTGTAGATCAGAAGGAAATTAGACTGGAATTTAATTACTGCTCTCAAGCCAATATAGGACAGCAGTCCTTACCTGGGTTCAGCTTCTGCTGCGAGATACCTGTGCTCTGTGGTGCAGCCAATGGCATCTTCTGCCTGGAGGTGTCTCTGCCCGCCTTGGCACTGAAAGATGCACTTTGCTGGTGCTCTGCTTTCCAGGACTCCTTAAATCTCATTTGTTTTGTTAGGGATGGGATAAGGAGTGGACTGCATGTGTAGGATGGGGAAGGATAACTGGTAAAGGGGTGAGGATGGGGAATGCATTCATTTATTATCCTCCAGCTCTTTATAGATTACAAAGAAATGGTAGAGTAAAGGAGGAGTCAAGGCTGGAGCCAGGGGAAAGTGCCTGTGAATGAAGGTCTCTTAGAGCTGTCCTCCTGGGCGATATTAGTGGAGGCACAGAACAAAGCAAAGACACTAGAGATGTCCAAGAGGTCTTAGCTTGTCATCAGAGGTGCTCTGAGACTGCACAGGCTTGGAGTTATGCCTTGTAGCTTACCCCATCATGAGAGACAGTGCTTCTTCCTCTAGGAAAATGATGGTAAAGAAAGTCATGATGGTGTCTTTGGGGCATTCAGCCCTTTAGAGAGGGTTTTCCCAGTGGTGGGGCCTGCCAGCTCATGCTAGTGAGTTGCAGTAACAGCGAACTTTGTGTTGGTCTGTAGTATCTACAAATCTTGGGACAGCAAAGTGTCTTGCAAAGGAGGTGGAGAAACAAACCCAGCATTCCTACTGCTGTGGTAACTTCCCTTGGACTTCTTACAGCCTCACCCAGCAATGTGATTCCATCCCTCGCGGTTCTTGGTTTACGACAAGTGAAGGTAGGAATACGCTTCTGCCTCCTCTGAGGCATAGCATTTTGTATAGTTCTAATTCAGCCAACCAAGGAAGATGATTAGCTTCTTAACCCTTTGTAAGATGTGACTGATACAGCTCCCTCTGGTTTATTAAGCTAAAAGTGGTTTGTACTGTTAAAATACAGCAAGCTTCAAGAAAATACATTAGTTGAGGAGAAAACATTTCTATTATACTATTAAGTCAGCTTCACCTAATGATGTTCAGTTGAAAGAATTTGAAGTGTTATTTAATCGAATTTGGGTACAAGAATGTTAAAGTATTCCTTAAAAAACCTTAGAAATAATTAGCAGCCTTATTTAGCATCTTGGGCGATTTACACTGGTGAGAGAATGATTTGTCCTTTTCACGTCGTTGGTAACGCGTGATGTTGCTGTGAGTAAGCTGGATAATGTTTACAGATCTGCTAAAGCAATCAAGCTGTGGATAGTGGTCCTTTAATTGCCTGAGGCTTTTCTCGCTGTACATGCTTGTTTTAACAGAGTTTTCAAAATCATCTCTGGAAGCCAGTTATTTGTTTATGCTGCAGATGCTGATCTGGTCAGGGATATGGCCATGCTACAGTCATGGATGTAGCTGGAAGTGCTGAGCTCCGCAAGAGTGTGTCTGTGAGCACTTGGAGCTCAGAGCACCCTCACGCTACCAGTACCTGCTCGTCCCTGCTGAGCTCACCTGTGCAAAAGGAGCACTCTGGCCTCGCTCCACTGACTTGACGCACTTGCAAGAAACAAGTCAAGGTGGGATTGATGCAAGAACAGAGACTTCTGGACACCCTGGCCAACGAGCGTAGGAGACTCATCGCCCCAAGCCATTAGCTGGGCCAGGAGTTTAGGAGGATTTAAAAACAAGTTAGATGTTTCAGATAGCTACAATGAGAGAGAGCAGTGTGTGCTTAAAATGAACTAGGCTTTAAGGGGAGGTCTAAAGCCTTTTGCTTAGTATTTAAGTTGCTCTCTGATGCAGAGAGTTATGAGAAGGTGCTTTCTAGGTGCTACTGATGGCTGCTGCAAGGCATGTGGTGTTTTTGAGGTCTGAGTGGCAATGCCTGCCTGCTGAGGAAGACCTGTTCTCTCACAGTAGACAGTTAACAAATGGAGGAATTAATAGTAGCAAATTAATTCATAATCATAAGTTTAAATGTGTGATGAGTTCCTTAGTAAACTTTATTTATTCTTTTTTCTCATTTCTTTGCTCAAGGTCTGCTCTGCAGATTATTAGTTGTAGTAGTAGTTCAAATACTCTGGGCTGCTTCTTTCTAATAGCATCACATTGGTTATGTTAGAAATGTTTTGTCTAAGTAAACTCCCTCCAGATACTTTTCCCACCTGCACATTTCTTCAGGGATGCAGAAGCTTAGCAGGTGCATAGTGAAGGCCTTTCCTCTGCTGGTCAAATGTTTGCTCATGTCCTAAATATAACTTCTGGGAACTTGTGTTTGTTTTGGAGCGGGGGAACACTTTTCTCTTTTACCCTCTTTATAGATTCAGAAGATTTAAGCATATGATTAACATTAAACATGTGAATATTCTCCCCAGACTCATTTTTTGGATCAAAGGCAGAGTGCTCAATATGTTGAGAGGATGGAGCCCACAACCACTGAATGCAGGGAGATGATCTGCTGCTATGCTGTCTAAAAATGAGCACTTTGGATTTATGTCTCTCTGTGCCCCAAATCCCTCTGCTAACTGCTGTCTTGATATTCCTTATCTACAAAGTGCTTACAAGCATTAACAAACCTTTGCGATGCTGTTGAGACATGTTGTTATCCCCATTTTCCAGAGAGAGTTTGGAAATATGCGGAGACCACTGCAGGTTATGGACAAAGCTGGGTGTTGAACTAGCAGCCTTGAATTCTCAACCCGGTAAGGCAGGGGCAGTAGCACAGCACTCCGGCAGCGTTTGGTTAAACATTGCCATCTTTCTGAGGTTCTGAATGCTCGCCAGATTTCCATCCCAACACAAAGGCTTCTCATATCATCTACTGGATCAAACTCCAATTGAAAATATGGCCTGTCTGCAGGAGTGAGCAGTGGCCTGTTAAGGGAAAGAATCTCAGAGAAAATTTTCTATCTGTCCTGGCTCTCAGTCTTGGTGGCTGTTGCAAGGAGAGCTGCTGTGTCAGGACTCCTGTAACCTGAATGGTTGCAGCTTAGAGAAAGTGGGATTTTTCCATCTTCTTTCCTGTAAGTGCAACAATTCTCGATTTCTTGCTGCTTTAAAAATACTCAGAATATTTCTACAGAGCAGAGAGCCTGAGTCCATGCATATAAGTATAGACACACTAGGTGTGTATGCCTGTGAGCTGTCAAATGAATCAGTTTCTAAATCCAAAGTTTGTGTTGTGTCACTTTTGGCTCTGAGTTGGCTTGTTGTGTGTGGGTTTTTGTTTGTTTTGTTTTTGTTTGTTTTTTTTTTCTTCCTGGTTTTATTTGGCTTCATTTCCTTAAGTTAGAAGAATGTCTCAAAAGAGAACGGGCAAGCTTCAAACAAGGAGGGATGTGTTTGGCACTGATCTTGCAGGGCTGTGCTCGCGCAGGGCAGCGGGGAGGTGACGCGGGCACCTGCCTCCTGTGCTGCTCTGCCCTTTGTCAGTGGGACCCTCCTGGACCACTGCGGGATGCCGGGGCCCTGGGAAGCTGCAGTGACCAGGCAGGCTCATGGGCTCATGCTGGACCCAGTAACCATGATGCAGGGAAGCTTCTGTGTGTTTTGAAGTTTTCCTTTAGGAAATAGGATTCCTCAAAATCCAGTGTTTTGTAATATAAGGCAAGTGACAAATCTGCAACAATTCTCGAGTTCCCCGCAGGATAGCCATCTGGTGTACCTGTGCATACAAACACACGTGAGGGACAGACAAACCCTAATTGGGAATTTACTACCTTTATGTGCTTTGTGAATGAATCACAACCATCCTGAGCTTTTGCATGTATATAATGGTATATTTCCCTCTTTCCTTTTATCCTCCATAGGGAACCTGTGTTCTTCTGAACAAATGCTCCCTTCCATAAATGACCCAATCAGCCTTCATCAGTGCTCGTTAGATCAGAAACTTCATTAGTTAATAGCAGTGTTGTTCTTCCTTTTTGTCCCTACTACAGCTAAGCTCATGGCATTTACAGACAGACTTGTTAGTCATTAATATTCTTTGTATTCTTCATCTTTGGCTTCAGAAAAGAAGGCCTTTCATCTCTTGCCTTGCTTTGTTTTTTAGAAGAAGCCAAGTTTGACTGGAGGAAAAAAGAAACAAAAAAAACATCTCTCTCCTGCTTTCTTATAAGCTTCCAAGCAGTCTCCCCTGCTGACTTTGTACTTTCACAGTAGACAAACATTGACTTTATTTCCACAGATTATAGCTGTTTTATTTTTTTCCTGCTTTACCTTCTTGCTTATGTCTCAGCAGCTTGACAGGACAGAACTAATTAGTATTGACCATCTATTTTCCTGAAATTTTCATTTTTTCCACAATTTTTCCATGAGGAAAAATTTTCCACTGTACCTGAAGTCCAGTTGGTGTAAAGAGAACACAAGCATGTGTCTAAACTTAGAAAAACTGTGAAGGGTTTCCCTGGTTTGGAGCCTAGAAGATTACTGTGATTGGTCTGTTGATTCTTGCTCTTTCCTTTAAAAGAAATCGAAATGCTGGTACCCAGGAATGTGTTCTAACTCTGCCTACCTGGGGTGAAATGTGCATGGGCAAGTAAAATAAAGTATATTCTTCAGTTGGGGAAGGTTTTCTTTTCACCACTTAAATGGTCTCTGCTTGTACGTGGTCAAGTCCAGAGCCTTTGCTAATCTGCAATGCCAACTGACAGAAAAGAGAGAGGCACAGCATTGGATCTCTGTGATCATACGGAATCTCGCAGTGCGCTTCCGAAGAGCAGGACCAAAAGCAAAAAACTTCCAGCCTAGCCTATGTGTTTTGGTACACAAAAAAAAAATAAAAATCACTTGAGGTTCGTTAAATGCATTTTTGAATGTGCAAGTAGTTCATATCCATTCTGCTCAGGTTTTCTCACTTTTAGCTCTGATGCAGTGCATATCATAGTGTGATCATTAAGCGTGATTACCACATTTTTGACCTATTTAAAAGTCTCTGGCTGTGAAATTCCGAAGATTCTAATTTAAGCTATAAAACAGATTATTAATGTGCCTTCGCTTACACATTTCATGGCTCATTTCCTGATTACAGCAATTTTGAACGTGTACATATAGTCTGTTCCAGTGGGTGCGTATAACATTGTATACCATGTACAGCCTGGTCATCTGGGCTTGGAGCTCACATTCCACGTGTCTTCCACAAATCAAAGCAGATAGAAGAGAAAGCCACAAGTGTGAGAAGCTGCAACATTCCACATTGGTGCTGGCAAAAGGCCTGTTGCTTTCTGCAAGGCTGGAGCTCAGGAGAGGGTACAGGAATGAGGATCAAGCAGGGTATAGAAGTTGGGCAAAAGAACAGATTTCAGGCAAAGAACATCTTCACACAACCCCTTATTCTCCCTGTGGACTGGAGAAGGTGCCCTCTGAAAGCATCAGGGCTCAGTGGCTGTCTCTGGGTTGCTGCCAGAAGACTTCAGGTGTACTGAAGTGGGGCACAGGCAAGATGCTGTGTGTGCTCAGTGGGTCTGTGGAGGGCAAAGATGGCTGTTGAGATCTTCCAATCTTTTCCATCACTTCATTCAAATCTGTCATCTTGTGCATGGAACTGAAACTCTGCAGAGCTTCCTTATCCATGTGCACAGAAAGGAGTCTGGGGTTACAGTTGCATGGGTCACTTATGATTTGACCATTGGGATGACACAGTATGAAATAATTCACCAAGGTTACAGGTGCAACTGCAGACTGTGGATCCAATAGAGAAATTCAGTTTGAAAGATCAAGAGCGTGTGACAGTGTTGTATAAATTATCCTGTCACCCAGTCACTGCGTGAGGGCCGAATCAGCGAGGCACGTCTGTGCATACTTATATTGACTCTACTCCTGGTGAGGATGTAAAGAAAAGCCTACATCTCACTAAGTTTCATTTGATGAGTTATGTGCTTAAAAGTGCATCTAGAGATTTCTTCCTGAGCTGGGAGCATGCTTAAAGTGAAGTGTGTGGCTGGCTGAGTTTGGTGACATGTTCCAGAGGGGCTGACCCTGCAGTCCCAGTGTCTGTGGTTCCGGCTTTCACGTCTTTCAGAAAGGAGCATCCCTTCGGTTTAGGTATGAAGCCTTCAAATCTTTGTGTTGGCTCTCCACTTAGACTGGGTGCACTTGTTACTTGAGGAGTGGCTTGTTCCCATTCCCTTCCTGCAGTCTAACAGCTGGAGATGTTTGGGAGTCTCTAACACAGCCCCCACTCTCACCTGGTCACAGACACAGTGGGGTCATCTGTGTTTCTCTCAAAGGTTGAGGTAAGGTGCAATACCTATTGGCAGAAAAAGGGGGGGGGAGGAAAAGTGAGAGACAGGTGAAGGAGTTAATTTGGCTTATTGACTTACCCTTTTGGGTCACGGCACCTGATCAGAGTCATGACCTGACAGAATTGAGTAGTTCTGTGCTGCAGTTGTTTTCATTTTTGTTTGGGGTTGTTGTTTTGTCGTTGATTTTGTTTGTTTGTTTTAAATCAGTTTGTCATTTTAATAATGGTTACTTTGTCAATCACATCCAACACAACCAAGTCAGAAGGCAAGCATGACTTGGAAGATAAGGCTTGAATACTCTTTGCTCTCTTTAATATATGTTGTCATGGCAAATTGACATGTATATTAAACATGTAATCTTGCAGATATTTTAAATAGTTGAATAATTTGGGGGGTGTGAGCAGTTCTTCTGAAGTCAGTAGGGACAGTGCCTGGGCGTTTGTAGATGAAGGACACCAGCTATTAGCTATTTAGGGAAGAGACCTTTTCCTACTGCCATGCCGACTACTTGGCTCTTTGGTCCTATGTGAGCTGTCAGATATGGATGTCTGCCTCCACACGAGATCAGCAGTGATTTTTCTACAAGTTTGGGATGCAGGATGAAAGCGAAGTCTGGAGTAGAGCAAGGTGAGATGGGACCCTTCTCTTTCAGGACATGGGGAAGAACTTCAGCATAGCTGAACCACTTGTGCCTCGCGCATGCAACATGTGAGAGGTGAGAACCAGGCAATAGGCCATGATATTTGTTCCTGCTAAGTTGCAGTGTCCCCTGGCATTTTCTATCCTACTCCAAGGAGCGGAGATGAAGGTAGAGGTGCAATTAGTGCTCCCCATCTCCGAGCACTGCTGGAGGACAAGGTTAGCAGCCTCTCTTGTGGCTGCTGCTGTGCCAAGTGCTGCAGGAGAGATTTCTGATCCTTTCAGCCTCTGTGGGGGCTGCCAGCACAAGCCTCATATACTCGCTCTGTGTGTCTGGGACAGGATTTCTGCTTTTGTTCTTGGTGTGTGCTTATGTTAAACAGCATTTCAGGTGTTCAGTGTGTATTGTTTTAAAGCAACCACGATACAAATTTATAAAGGCCGAGTTGCTGCCATTTGTTACTCAGTTGCTGGAGACCATGTGGATCCTTTAGATCCTCCTGACTATCTCCCAAGTGAGAAGTCGGTTGTGAGGCTGGCCAAGCCCTGGTAGGAGATATTACATAGTGTACACAGCTGGGAGAGCATCAGCTTGTCGTTTGCGGTTGTGTTATTTCTTAATGTGACGTAGTAAATTATAAATGTACACAAACATCTATGGAGCATTTCATTCACAAGCCGCCAGACTGCAGTGTGCATTTTGAAATTGCTGGTTTGGGGTTTGTTTTTGTTTCCAAGGATAACTTCGTTAACTGATACTAGGCATTTCTTGAAAATAAGTAGATCACATGAGAACCATGTGTCCATTAGTGATTCTGTTAATAAAAACTTGGTCTTTTTTTCATTCCATGAAAGATCTTCTGTGCAACAACCTTTTTGTTCTTTATGGTACAGTTATTAGCTGTTATTGGGTAATTTCAGGAAGGTCATTATTTGCAAATTGGTGTGCTGTGGAGCTTGGAAGCATGTGCCACAGCATCATGTAGGCCAAGAGAAATATTTGAGAGTGTAGATTGTTAGGAAAATGTGCAAGATATTTGTATAAATAGGGATGGTTACGTCTAAGTCCCTCTCTGGGCATTACTCATGTGCCTCTCTCTTCTGGGATATAGCAGTGCTAACAGCTATCCAGTTTGTGTATTAAAGCAAGTATCTTCCGAAGTAGAACCACAAATGACAGCAGAATTATGATTAAAGAGCAGTCAGTACTGATGGTGAGCCCAGCATAAAATACAAGTCTGGCTGTGGTTAGGAGAACGTGCCCGTGTAATAAGTAGCTTAACTTGGTGTATTACTGTGAAATAGAAAGAAGCATGAAATATGGAATGTGAATGGTAGGCTGGATTTCCCTGTCACTTCGTATTCATGTTCCTAGAGCTGTCCTGGCTTCACCAGGGTTACTTCTCAATTGCACCCAAGTGAATGAGGTGGATTTCCACTTCTCAACGCTTTTTTTTTTTTTTTTTTTTTTAATTTGGAAACAACAGTGTAATTGAGATTCTCTCTTGTAGCTCTAGATTTGGAGCTTTCATATCAGATAAAATGTAGCCAGCGAGACTAATGGGTCTAAATGTTTTATTTTTCCTGATCAGATGCTAACTGCTACAACTTCATCCAACTCCATTAAAGAAAATAGATGTTGTTCCTTTCTCATTAACGGGAGTCGGATTGGACCGTTAAAGGCCAATTTCAGCAGAGATATTAGCAAATACTAGGGCTTGATCCACAGTGTTTTGCAGTCAATAAATCAGCAATCGCTGTCTACACAGTAGCAGGTCTAGTAGGGATTTGAGTGTCTTTGAGATTGAGAGTGCTTGTCTTGAGTATCGCTTGTTTTAAGTTTTCTGAAATCAGTTAAATTGAAATAAATTCAGTGACTTGTTCATGTCCATTGGAGTTGCTCAAAATTTGTTCTTCACTGAGAATAGACTGTGGCCTGCTGTGCTTGGGTAGGGGAAATCAGGAGCTTTTCCCCATGGGCTATAAACAGCCTGCCGAATGTTTGTGTTCTAAAGAAGGTGTTCAACCAACCACTGAAACAGTATTTCCAAACTGCTTTAAATCACTTCCTAATCGTTTCTGTTACGGATAGCCAGGTTTTACTTTTTGTAGGCTTTTACATGCATGAAGTTTCCTTTTAAGATTGTTGTATCACTCTTGCCTCCCCTCCCGGCAGGATTCTTCTCCTTTACAAGCCAAGTCCAAATATCTCGGTGGTATGTTGTGGAAAGAAAAGCCTATCGTATAAGGCTGTGTGCACGGGTGTTTCAGCAAGAAGCACAAGAAATCTGAGGTTCTGTCTTGCACACCTTCTATCTTGATGTTTTGACAAGCCCCATTTAAAAACTCCTTATGGCAAGTGATTTTTTTATGAGCACATGTGGAGAGGAATGTGTGAAGTGCTTGAGATGGTAGGGACTAGGAAGATGCATGACAACTGCTTTGTGTAAGATGATCTGTGTTGTGAGGAACAAATGGTGCATTGAGATGACAAATGGAGCAGCGGAGGTGCAGCTGGGCTGCATGGGCTGTTCGATAGCGGAGGTACCGCTGAGCGGCTCGATGAGAGTCTTCTGCAGTGCTAAGAAAAATAAAAATGCATTTGCTCTCAGCAGATGAAAGGATTTTGTATGCTGGTCAATATAAACAATTTCCTTTTAGGTTTGAGCTTTCTTATAAATTAATGATATAATTCCCATTGAATTAATTAAATCAGGTTCCAGGGTCTTGATTTGCAGAGTCTTGTGGTAGGGGTTTCACAGCTAGAAGATTTTAGGCAAATAAATGGCCTCTGTTTTCTTGTATGCTGGGTGGGGTGTCTGGCAATAATTAGTGCATTTATCAAGGCGTCTTTCCATGTTAGAGACAGGTTGTTATCCACTTTTGATAGACGGAAACAGAGGGACAGTGAGATTATGGGGCTTGTCTAGAGGCCACTGTGCGATGTAGCACAGCACAAGCATAAAGTGCTGGCACCCTAAAAGACAGACTGGTCCCCCACGTCTTGCATTGCTCTTCCTTTGGGGTATATTGTGCCTTTGCCTTTCCTCGGGGTGGCAAACGAATACAGCACAAATCTGCCCTGTTCCCTGCACCAGGCTCCCAAAGGCAGGCAGGGAAGGGAAGGTGCTGACCTGTCCCATCAGTGCCCTCTGGCGCTTCATGATCTGGGGAGCAGAGGCCGTTCACTTTCAAAGGGACAAAAAGAAAGCCAGCAAGCGTGTATGTGCAAGTGGTTTTCCAGCATCTGAATAAAGAGCACAGTAAGGAACATGGTGTTCATTTCCATCGAGGTAGTTTCTATACTGCCTGGGGACCCAGGGAGGTTGCACTTATGTCATTTGGAACAGTGCAGCTGGACTGAAGGCAGGAGGCAGCCAGCGGTGTCCCAGAGGGACGGAGAGGGGAAACCAAACCAAAAATTGTAGGGAAAGTAGTGAAAACAGACTATTTCAAATTAGCAGGTCTTGCTCTTAAAGCGCCTCCCGGGGAAAGGTGTTCAGGGGAGCATCACTTGGGTCTTTCACATGGCTCTGGCTGAAGTCCCCACAGTGATTTGGAGCTGAGAAGGAGAATGGTTTTGCCCAATTTCTTTCCCAATTACACCAGATAGTTCTTGGTTTCCACAGCGCCACAGCCACGAATGTGGACATTGCACCTGCCTGACTGATTCAATGGGAAAACACTCCCTGTCCACGCTTGGGACCGAAGTCCTGGTCAGCAGAGCTGGGCTGGGACGGGCTGGAGCAGTTGTCCTGCACATGTGATGGCCTCTTCCCTTTCTGCAACTGCAAAGCAAATGCTGTGGGTCCAAGGCACAGCTCAGCCCGCAGTTCACTGAATTGGTTTGTGACAGCAGGGAGTGAAGCTGAGGCCCTCCTTTATCAGTAGTCCAGCTTTAAAAAAAAAACAAACCAAAACCTATCAGCTTTTACTTTGGCTTACTTCCCTGCTGTGAACAAGCACTATTTGATTCACAAGACACTATTTGTAGGTCTTTCTGAGTTCTGTGAATGCTTAAAATACTGAAAAGTTTGTTGCTAGTGGAGTAGAAGAAGGCTGGGTTCATGACTAGCAATGGAAGAGATCTTTTTGCAAAGATAAGAGCTAATATGAAATGTCTGTAGAAATGCAAACAGTCTTTAGTCTGGAATATTCTAAAGCAAAGGCAGAATACCGGAAAACACATAAGAAAAGGGGGGGGGGGGGGGGGGGGGGGGAAGAAGTAATTTGACAAAGTCACTTTGGCATGGCTTTCAAAGGTTATTATTGCTGTCAGCAAGCAAAGCACAAGTGCAAAGACTTGAGGTTTTGGTATCTCACCAGCTTGGGCTGGGAGTGCGGAAGTGATCCTCACCGCTGGCACTGCGGGGAGCTGGTGCTACTTTCTTGGCTTTCCACATGGTGAGACAACATGTGCAAATATCGCATTGCTCTGATTAGTTCTGATTTCTCTCACTGGAGTTTGAATGTGTGTTGGCTTTCCTCAGTAGATCAAGGAGGAATTAATGCAGCATTCTACTTAACTGTTCGTCAACAGCTAAAATTGTGACAAAACTGCTCCACCCCAATTAGTAAAGCAGCAAATATGAAGACTAAATTAGACTCAAGACATCTGAAATCTTACTGCTTCCTGGGTCTGGGAATGCTGTCACAGACCAGTGCAGGCAGCTAACTTTGCTTAGTGTTAGCCCTGCACTGATGAGCAGAATCATTCTTTTCCTCATTTAGAAGTATTTGACCTTAAGATATGAAAATATATCAAGGAGGTGACTTTTAAATGATTGAAACTTGTTTTTCAAGACTCAGTTAAAGTCTAAATTTTATTTCTATTTATCTTTAACTCATTCTTATTTCTACTAATTACTGTGTCAAGTAACTAGTTTATCAAGACCACTTCAAAGATCAACGATAATCAAGTCTTGTGACGGAGAGAATGTTGTTTTCCTACAACCAGGACCAGAGGAATTTGTACCCATGAATTAAATTTGCAAATCCTCTGACCCGCCCGCCATTGGTATTTTTTTCATAAAAACAAAGATGCTGTCAGCACAAGTCACCGTTTCACCAAAAGGGTCGTTTACCTTTCATAAAAAATAATAAAGAGCAGTATAAATATTCTCCATATGCTGCTACTGGATTGTATTAGTGAAATATGTCAGTGTTTGTGGCGTGTGCAGCCCCACGTTTTATGACACCACTTGAAAAATGTGAGACATTCATATGAGTTATTTGGAAGATGGTGACAAGACTATTTGACATAGCTGTGTCGTAAAGAGAGCATTTTCAAGCATACAGTGGAGAGAGAGAAACATGCATGTCCAAGCGTTGCCAGTGCTGGGGGAGCAGACTTCAGCCCATGTGCTACTAGCAAGATGGCTATGGGGCTTTCCAGTTTGTTGGATTTGTTTTTCCAGTGTGACCTGTGGGACCGAGTGCTTACAGGGACCAAGCAGATGGCTATGGAGATCTTTTCTGCACGACTTCCAGAGATTTGAAAGCAGTTTTTTTGACAGCTACTGTAGTATTGGGGCTCTACCATACCTAGGTATTTCCCATCCTAGGGAAGCTTCACTGAGCTTCTTGGATTATCTGCATGTTGCCAAGACTTAGTGTGGAGCTCGGGAGTCAAAATGTAGACACAGAAGAATCTAAGCAAGTTTGCGTTTGACTTCCTAAGCAGCTTAGACTTTCATCTGACGGTGTTGGGTACAGCAGAGTGAACCTTTGTACATCTGGTGCCTCACACACCTGAACACAGCCTTTTGCGTCGGTGGCCAGAGCTGGGTTTTTCTGAGCCAGAAGAGCAAGGGTGATCGGGGACAAACTGGGTTTGGATCTGAGTCATGAGAGTATGCAACAAGTGGCTGAGGAGAAGGTGACCCCAGCTGCCCTGTCCTCTGAAGCAGTTGTGCTCTGCCTTCCCCATCCAATATGATGACAGGGACGATTGATAGTAAAAAGCAAGGAAGAAGCAGCTTCTGCCTGCGTCTTTTTATGACTATATCTAGTCCCTGAGCCTTCACTGTATTATCTCCTTAAATCTTTGTGCCTGACAATTGCTTTAGTATAATTTTACTGTGCTAAAGTATTACTGTCCTGGGTTGCAAAAGAAAAGCATGCACTTGCAAGCCTGATTTGGAGTCAGTCTCCCAACCTGCAACTGTCTGCTTCAATTTCCCCTTTTCACGTAACTCTTTTTTTGTAGAGTGAGCTATTGCAAGAAGTTGCTGTATGCAAATTTGAGATGAAACCTTTGGTCTTTCCAACATTTTCTATTTGCATCGCTGAAGAAGCGGTTGAGGTTTCCCAGCTTTGGACTCTGGCTATGGAAGCACCCCGGCTGAGGGCTGGGAGTGTTGATGCATTTGAGGTGTCTCCAGGTACAGCACTCACAAAACAGCAGGTGATGGGATTCACAAAACCTGCGGGCAGATGATTTGTACTGCAGGCAGCAGCACAAAGTGGGGGCTCTTTTGGTTAATGAATATTGAACTTCTCCTGTGTAACAGCAAGTTGTATCCTGCTCTGCAAATGAGCATCTTTGTGAGAGGCTGAGCTGCAGACAGGGGAACTGCTTGTGAGTTCATTAATTCCTGTCTGGGTGACAAGTGTGCTCCAAACAGGGCTCTGCTGGTCACTGAACAGTTGGTGCTGTGTTTTTTTTAGTTGTCTAGTTCTGATTATTTTCCTCTTAAAAGCTCAGAGTCTTTACTCAGTGCTGGATGCTTTCCTCTCTCTGCCCACATTGAATTTTGTACATGACAATATCCTTCTTTGGAAAGAATTGATGTAATGAATTTGTGCACGCAGCAGTCCCTAAATTCAGCTCTATTTGTGGCAGGAGTTCCAAAGGGCACATATGTCTCGGAAACATTGTGACTGTTGCATGAAATGGTAATTTTAATGCATGGAAGATCAGCTTCTGATTTATTTTTATTAGCGCAGATGAAAATTGCTATGATGGTTCAAGTAGGGCGTAAAATAAATATCTCTAATCTCATTCCATGAGGAATATTAACTTCGAATTTTGTATTTCTTTTCTTTCACAACCCACTGTAAAATGCCCAGTATGTGACTTGAGTGTCTGTTCTATCATGGTTATGTAGGAAGGTTTCTCTTTTTCTTTTTTCATGCTCTTAATAGGAAAAGTGTGTTTTCATTTCTGTGGTGTTTTATGCAACATAAAAGTTCCAGTTCCTTTCACCAGGAAAAAGTAAAAATTTTTAACCAGAGCATAAAAACGTGTATTTATCCCAATGGACAAAAGCGCGTTAGGAAATGCTTTCCCAAACAGGATGCTGCAGGTGACTTCAATTTAAAAAAACAACCAGACTGGGAAGTCAAATGCTTGCTACCAGCAGGAATATCCCTGTAGCCAAGGCTTGTGGAAGGGACTATTTCTACTCTTTTTTTTTTTTTCCTTTTCTCACCTACAGGTGAGAACCAATATGGTCCTGAAGACTTCCTAGATACACAAGTAGTTTCTTGGAAGGTTGACTGTAAATTGAGGTTCTGGGGAACACCCAGGCACCTGAGTCTCCAGGCGCTTGTTTCCTCAGCTGTTTTGGCACAGGTTGCGGGGAGGATAAGCCCTTTGTAGACTTTCAGCCATATCCTGCCTGTGACAGGTTAATCTGTTGCCCATGTCCGCGCCTCCGGGTGGCTGACAGCATGAAACCAAGCCTGGAAATGGAAACTAGTGCTCCTCCCTGCTACCATTTGAGGGGTAGCATGTTTTAGATCGGGGTATGATGTGTCCCATAACTGCTATAGCATACCTGTCTGCTGTCCTGCTGCTGTACAGTCCCAGTCATTCTGTTAGTGTGCAAAATCGTTGTTAACTGGTAGCACTACCCTTGCCAAACAGATCACTGAAGAAAAGGTGATGATTCTCATAGCATGGCTCAGCACTCCTGCTCTGAACTACCAAACAGAGGTGGGTAAGTGGAGTTGTGAATAACTAAGTGTTTTCATCCCTAGGTAAGTTAGCAAAGACATGGTTACAGGCAAGGCAAGACTTCATACCTGCAGAAGAGAAGATGAATGCATGGTTCTGTGACATGGTCCTGTCTTTGACCGCTGTTGTAAGAGCACTGGGCAACAGTGATGTTTCAATGGGGTTAATTGGTAGCCTAAATAGCATTGTGGGAAAATAGTAAAAAGCCTTGAAGAGAATCTTAAAGGATACAAGTGTTGCTTAAAGAATTAACAGAAGATGCAGATGTAGGTATGTGCATGCATGTGTGTAATTGGCAATGCAAAGCCTTTGAATTGGGAATCATTGGTACAGAAATACAGTTAAGAATGGATTTAGTTCTAACAGCCACAGCAAAAAGAGTATTAAAGCAATAAAAAGATGTACTGTAAGGCATTCGCTTCTGTATTGATTATACTGAAGGTGGAGTGTGTGCATAGTTGGGCCTTCTGGTAAGAAAGGGAAACTTATTTTGGGGAATAGGAAAAATCAGTGGAAGTGCTGTAAGAAATTAATATTAATGCTTCTTTCTGAAGGTCTAGAGAGGGTTCTTGTGAGTTTTACTCTATGTTCCAGTAAGTTGGGGACTGTCCTTTGTGTGGGAATAGCTATGCACAGTTTAAAGGTGAAGAAACGAGTGTGGTCTAAGACTCCACAGGTATAAGAGAAGGAAAGTCATGATTTGAAAATATTTACAATAGCAAGGCATCTTACACTGCTAAAGTGACATTTCTGCTGTGAATAATTTACCATAATGAAAGTCAAGAGTTTCGTATCCTGGTGAGTTGACTATGGCTGTTTGCAGTGAGAGAGCTAAGAGAGGTATTCCTGATGAGGTAAGGTTGATGCTTATTATTCCAAAGAATAATTTGAATAGTCTTTCTGTGTCAGTAGCACATAGTCTGCTAAGGATTATCGACCTCCGGCCTAGAGAATGGACATCTGGAGTGCATGGTCAAGATGGTGTCTACCTCAAATGACTTACCTGCCTAGGAGCACACTGAATCACTGGTTAGCATCCCTTCAGCTGGGCTGAGAGCTCTGTTGGTGTAAAGCTTTTTATAGGTAAAGTTTTGGGAGGAATTTGGAGGAGGTGGTTTTGGGAGTGCCACGGGTTGAGCTGGGGAGAGTCCTTATAAATTACACTGGTCTTGTGACTGGTCTCTCTTCTGTTGATTTTGTTAGGGGCAGCCCTGCTGTCTCTCAGTGGGTTTAGGGTGTTGGGCACTGGGGACTGCGATGGAAGGCTGTCAAATCTGTGTCCTCCAGTGCGAAGTGGAAGCACGTATCCCATTTGTGGTCTCCACCACTCTTGCATTCAAGCTGTGTGCTAACCTACTTGATGATGCCCAAGTCCACCATGGACTTCTGCATAGCGTTAAGGACACTCACCCTGTCCTGTCCATACCCCGCAATGTGGCACGGTGCCTGAAAGCTTAAGCTAACTCCAGACAAACCAGCTCACACTGAAGTTCACTGTTGAAATAGAAGTACACTGTGGTCCCTGGGTACTGAGACAGACTGAGAGACATGATGTCTGTGTGGTATAGTGCAGGGTACAGAGCCAGTTCATGACTTTATACTACAGACCATACATATGCCCTGAGGGTCTTATATTCACAAGAGGCAGCTCATCCCTCTGTCTCCTGAGCTTTTGTATAAACCAATAGGCCCAACTACTGTGTTTTCTTTGGCTACTAGAAGCCTAATCTGACTGTCCTAATTTCTTTAGGAGATATTTAAGAGTTGCTTGGTCTCCACTTGCAAATACACTGCTTGTATTCCTGGATGAAGATATTCTAGGAATACTTCTTTTAGTGCGAACCCTCCAGTGGGCAATCTTTTATTCCAGAATAATGGGCCTTTCTCCAATTTAACATAATGTACTTTGGAAGTGGAAGTCTGTAGTTTGTTGCACAGGAAATGCACTCATTTACCAAATCTCATTAATTAACTGGCACCTATTTAAGGGAACTTGCTTCTCTCTTGTGCTGTTTAAAACAACATCTGTCATGAAAAGTATCTCTAGTTTCTTAGAATTCATCTTTGATTTTACAAGTGATTCCTTCTGCATATTAAAAGTAATATTTCTGCTACTTCTTGTTATGAAAAAGGGACCTCAGCTTTGAGAATTACAGTTTAAGCTGCTCAGAATTGCGTGGCAGCTCTGTGCTTGCTGCCAGGAAGCTGTTACTGTGCTCAAGACAGTGCGTCTCTGCCTTTTGATGTAATATTCTACGTGATGAAAAACTAAAGTAGCTTTTTTTTTCTTCTGTGTGTAGCCCCCACCACTTCTGGGCGGCGCAAGATTAATCTTCTGGCTGCCAATCTACAGAGCTCTTGCCCAAACCAGAGACACCTAGCAACGCCTGCACTGTGACTGTCTCAGACAAAACCATTGCCTTTCCTCAGTGGGCTTTATCAATATAACCATGCAAACGTTTCTTCTCGGCCGCCTCATCTTTGCTCCTTGCCTTGCTTCACTTTGTCATTTCCAGGTCACTTCCCTTGCCTTTGTCAGCATGTTTAGCATTGCTTCGTGAAGGCGCTGCCCTCAGGAGCACCGTCATGCATACTAAATGCACGTCTGGGACCACAGCATGAAGTGGCCTATCCACTCAGGAGCAAGATACAGCCATAGGGAAGAACAGATGACCCCCAGACCTTCTGGAGGTCAGTTCTGTGCAGCTGCACAAGCACCTTCTACTGTCCTTCTGGAGTCAGGGTGCTCGCGTGGCCCTCGTACAGGTGGGTGCATCACTTCTGCCATCCGTGGCTGCTCTGACTCGTCTTCAGTGGTGCCTGAGCCAGCCTATTTTAGTAATGTAATTATTCACATTGAGCGTAATCAATGAGCCACAGAGCAATCTACGGGTGGCTCCAATCAGTGGAATTACTCAGAAGGATCAAAATGAGATGCTTTTTCTGAAGATGATGTTGTCATTCACATAGAAACAAGTTCAAGGAAACCCCATTCTTTATGTGGGCTATGCTGTGACTCCGAGTACCTGTTCACCTAAGTCCTTGTCTTGCCGTAATGTAGGAGTAGAGGTCTGTGTATGTTTGGGAAGATGTGGGTCCCAAAGGTGTTTGCCTGCAGAAGAGTAATAACCTTACCGGGGAGATTATGAATAAAGGGCTGAAGAAAATACTGCAGCTCTGCTGGCAATACCAGTACAATGAGGACAAGATTGTTTCAGTTGGGTTTAGCTGTGTGTGTCTCTATGACAATGTGGACACAGGTCAGACTGTGATAGCCACCCGAGGAAGGCAGTGGAAGCTTGTGCGATTGTCCAACAGAGAGCTGCTGTGGCTGGTACCTGCTGGCATGAGCCTGCTGCCCCCATGCAAATGGGCCACATGCCATCAGCACCTGACCATGAATGCATACTGGGCAGGTGAGTCCTCTTGCCTCCCACATGTGCTCTTCCTTCCAAATTACAAAAATACATGGAAGATTTCAGGGAGGGAGGAGGGATTTGGTATGAAAAATGGCACTCCTCTGTGCTTGGCAGGACTTCGGCCAAGCTTACAGCTGTACAGAGGGGAGGCCAAATGTGCGCCCTCCATCTGAATGTGCCTCGGCACAGCTGTGGGAAAGTGTCACACAGATTGCCAGGCGCATGCTGTGATTTTTAGGCGCACGTCTCTGTGTGCATGGGTTATGTATTATTCTGCAAACCTGCCTCTGTCTGCTGGCTAACCCCCAAAAAACATGACTTTGTCTCCTCTCCCACGTGTGCTGGGTGCCACTTGCTCACCAGGAGCATGGCTTGAAGGTTTTACCCTACCCATGAACTGATGCCAAAAGGGACAGTCTCTTTCCTCTTTTGCAGTTGTGCATTTCCTCCTTCTCCCTTGCCTCAGCTTTGCAGGTTGTGTGGCTGATGGGAGTGGACTCCCTGGGCTCATCCTTTGGGCAGTGTTCAGTTTTGATAAGAGCAGAGCAGCCCTTAGAGGGTTTTTTATCTCTTGGTGTGTTAATTTTCTGCTAGATCAGCAGATTGAGCAGACTCACCCCACTTGTCTGCCAGTTGCTGTCTGTGTTGCAAGGGAAGCAACAGGTAGTGGTGGGCGAGCAGGATCTCTCCTTCACACTGCGCATGGTCGCGCCAGATGATGTTTAACATCCAACTGCTGTCTTACCTACTTACTGCTTACCTTGGATGTGCCCGCAAACGGAAACTGCTGCGTTTTTTATATAATTATTGTTGGGTTCTGAGTTTCAAAATGCAGCCACAAATAGCTGTTTGGCATTAAAAAGCTAAAATATTGTGCGCATGAAGTCATTAATTTGTCAGACTCTTACGCTGATTGGGGTGAGAATCAGATGATGGGATCCAAATATTTCCATGCTTTCAGAGACTTCAGTTCCCAAGTCAGAGATTAGGTCCAAATGTTCATGGCGATCCTTCCCAAAATGTCTCATCCCAAAGGGTGTAACAACCCCTTGCCCATCTTTGGGCACTTGGCTCATGTTCCCGAGTTATGTTCCTGTCCCCAGGTGTCCTGTGCTGCCCTGCAGAGGTAAAGGGACCCAAAGCTGAAGGTATTTTGAATTGCCAAAGCCCTATTTATTTTATGTATTTGAAATCCAGCTGGGGAGGAAGATTTGTTCTACTCAATGTTACTGTTACTTTAAGGTATTGGGTTTGGAGTTTGAAGGGTTTTCTTGCTTTATTTTTAATCCTCCCTTTTAGCTGTGTGTACAGAAAACCTTGTCCAGGACTCCTGCTGCTCAGAAAAAGTAAAGGGATGTTTGAAAAATGTTCAGTTGGGTCCAGTTTTTCAACCTAGTTCAGATCCCTGATTTGTGAGCCCAAAATATGTGTGAGGAAGCCAAGGTGTTTCTGAGACACCTGTATGTTTTGGACCGTGTCTCTGATGTTGCCTTTTGTCTTGAAGTATAAGAATAAGCATGGTAACACTATGGTATTTGTTGGCAAAATCTAATTCCCTTTATGGCAGCCTCCCTCCAGGTTTTAGGCACCAGTTCAGCGAAACACAGAACCATGGGAACAACCCTGTCTCTGCTGGATGGGATGTTTTTGTGTACCTAATTTTGAACACATGAGTAGCCTTATTGGTTGTTGCATATTGAAGAACATGTTTAAATGATTTACTGACCTGGGGCCTACATGCGGATGTGAATATTAAAAATGAAAATTTAGGCATTCAATCCAGATTGTGAAGCTGAAATACTTATTTTTCAGTGCAGTCTTGGGGATTTAAACAAACATTTTCCATTAAGATTAATGGAAGATACATGCCTTAATTCCTGTAGACTGACTTGAAAAACATTGATCAAGTCTAGTATGAAGCCCTAAATGCTTGATGTCTTTGCGTTGCAGTCTGCGTTCTCAGTTCTGCAGGCCTTGTAACGTCTCCTGGTCACTGTTCTGCATCAGGACCATTACTGTCCTTATCGCACTGTGTTTCCAGCCCCTGTAATTTTATTTTTAGTTTCACGGTACTTAGTTTTATCTTAAAAATCACAATTCCTAGTCCTGATTCACAACGGTACAGTCTCTGTTTCTATTCTTATTTCTACTTAGTGCACGTTGCAGCGGGAGATAGACGTTTACAGCCTTTAAATTCGTGAAGGAAGCCCTTGAAACACTTGACAGCATTAACCATAAGCGCTCGGAATCCCAGAGGGAATATAAAGTTGATAGACTTGTGTGTGTTTTTAAATCTCGAGGTTTTAACATCAGTCTCCTGATCAGTGGGAAGCTGTTTCATTGCTGTGGAGCATTTCATGCCGGCGATCTGGCACACGCAGCCTTACAACCTCCCGCATGTGCATCAACCAGACATGCATGTTGTGGGACTGGATCACTCCTCCTGTGTTTTAGCATGTGCCACAGTTAAATAACTCTCCTCCCTGCCTTTCTGGAAAGTACTTAAAATTGTTCCCAGCTCCTCACTTTTCTTGATGTTCTACCTTCTCTTTCCTAGTGCTCTGGGGATCCCAGAGAGGTGTAGCAAGTGTCATTTCCATGTGCTATCTGTAGAACTGCTCTGTGTTTTGGACGTAAACCTGTGTTTTCCTTCAACTCTGCCTTTTGTGCGTAGGCATTGGTGCTTGAGGCAGAGCATTTCATTAAAGATTTATGTAAAGCAGGGGCTGGTCTCTGAGGCAGGAGGATAAAGCTGTGCTCCAGAATGCTAATGTGGAGCTGGAGCAGTTTGAGATGTGCATAATGCAGCACCAGTTGGCACAACCCAAGGTTTCATCCAGGAGAGGGAAACTTGCACCATCATCATCTTTGCCACCCTGAAACTTTGAGGTTCGTTTGCATTTTGGTTTACAGTGAGGAAGCAGAAGCACCCTGCAGGCTGGCCTTGCCAGGCACCCTGGGCAAAGGGCCTTTGGCTCTCGGAGCTGAGGTGGCAGGCAGCAGTGAGCCTGCCAGTACACTGAGCTGAAGTCATTGGGAGAAAACCACAAGTGTGTGATTTTTGTTCTCTCTGCCCTGTCCTTCCTCTTGGAGCTGGCACGAGCAGGATGTGGAGGTGAAGCTCAGCTTGTGTTTTCTTCACTGAGATCTCTCTGATACATTTCAGCCACTGCAGAAGTTATGCAGAATGTGCCTCATCTCTGTCCCTGGTTCTCCAATGCTATCCTGGTTGGATGATTTGGATCCAGAGAGTCTGTCATTCATGGAGACGCTTGTGCAAATCCACAAGTAAGTCTGAGAGCATTGGTGTGGGTAGCTTGATTGCATACCTGGTGGTCACCGCAGCTGCTGGAAATCTGACTTGTGGAAGAGCCGTTGGGTTCAAACTGAGCTGTGGGCGGGGATTGTCCCAGCTCCATCCACAGCAGCTTGTGCAGAGCCCAAACAACCTCTGTCTGACAGCACTAAGTAGAAATCTAACAGCATATGGAGCTTCCCCTGGGCTTCACAGCTGCACGGAAGAACCCACACGTACTTTTTCAAAACAGTGTTTACTGTTCATGGCAGGTGCAGCTCCTGTTCCCCACTTTGCGGGCAAAGCTCCTTCCTGTAAGGATGCACCCAAAGCTCCCAGGGACTTGCTGTCCTTCAGACATGCATTTATGTATTGCTGAGCTGTTTATTTGAATGTAAAGGCACGACAGGAAATGGGGTTTGTATTCATGGAAATGTAATTATGTATGTTGTGTAAACTGACTAGTAAAAGTAATTCTGGAACTCAAAACAGGACAAGATTTGAATACTTATTAAGCAAAACAATGGTGGTTGCTGTGTACCTTGGAATAAACACCTCTGTGTCCTATAGGAAAGGTTATAAGTGTTGTCCCATCATCTCATATAGCTCTGGCAGCTGGAAATGACCATCCTGCAGACCCAGTGTAGGAGGCTTTGGCAAATGTGGTCTTGAATTTTCTCTGCTGCGTGAAGATCCTGCAAGTGACAGGATAAAAGACTGGAACAAGCTTGCCTACACAGGCGGTACACTTGAGCTAATCTCCTGAAGATAGGATCTGTGTGTTCCTTTGAAGTCATTCATGGAGAGCCACGATAATGTGGAAATCTCTTGGACTGTCTCCCTCTGCCCGGCAGCTTCATCTGGGATCAGAGGCCAAATTGATGCATTGGATGTGTGAGAGGGAAAAGCTGCTGTAGGACTCCGGGCATGCAGAGGGTGGTGAGTGGCAAACAGCCTTGTCAAGGAATGAACAGGGTAAGGTTTGATTTTTTTGCAGGCCGAAATATCAGCCAGAGCAGTGTAACAGCATGAGTGTGAAATAGCTTTCTGAGTCGGAGAACCCAAAGACAGGTGTGCGTTGCAAATGCTGCTTCTTGGGGTGTGAGCTCCCAGCTTGCATCAGCTGTACACAGCAATTGCACTGCTTGTCACTAAGGCATCAGATCCCAGGATTGAATTGGTTTCACTGATTTCACCGTGTACCTGAACTAATAGAGCAGACCGTGACTGTCTCATTTGTAGTTTGTTTTAAGGTAAATCTCTCCACAAATTGGAAAGTCCAAGTCCCAGTCCTCCTAACATCAGCCAACTGCATGGAGACTGCCAGCCGAGTGTGTGTATTTTAACAAGCACACACCTGGAGAAACACCCTCAGCTGATTTTTGCTCTGTGTTTGTCAGAGGCAGGTAATGCAAAGCTGATGGCTGTTATAAGACAAAGTTGTGAAATTCTTTGAATTATTCTGGTGCAAATCAACTTGGTTGCTATGTGAGTGGAGCTATAGAAAAAGATTGGCCAATGTTGTTATCCTAACGAAGAAATAATTCTCTAGTTCTCCTATACTGTGGAATATGAATTGAAAAAATCCAAATCTATTTCTGTATTTTTGTGGTCTCCATTTTTGGCAGTGCAAGTGATGTAGGACAGCTAAATGTCACTCGGCTTATCTGCTGCGTCCTCAGCTATCGGTGCGGGCAGCCATCAACTCCAGTCACTTTCAGCAGCTCTGCAAACAAGCACTGGAAATGGCTTCACTGATGCTATGGACAATGTAGGATCTAGAAATAACAGGTTGGCAGTGATAAGTTGTTGTTTCCCAGCAGCTTTGGAGGACAGGGTATACTTGAAATAAATCTATCAGGTAGGGTTTCAAATAGGCCAGGGCTGTAAGCAACAGTTTATTGAGCTTATTTATGATGTTGCACCTAGCAAATGAAATGGAGAAATGTCAAGTGCTTTCAACACCAGCCAGCACAATTTAATGCCCCCTCCCCCTTGCTTGGAATCTCTGTCTTGGCTTCCTGCCGGAGGCATATTATTGTAATAAAACACATTCGCATTCTAGGTGGTAAATGGAATTTACCCGATAATTAAAACTACAAATAAAATAAATTCATTCATCATCTTCATTCCCAGCGTAGCTTACATTCTTAGCACTATATATGGTATAAAAATGTGCACCTTGGGCTTTTTAGCTGTTCATGGCGTAATGACCAAATCCATCTGTGAGAGTCTTGGGAATCTAAGCTGAAGCAAAACCACTCAAAAGCTAGATCTGAGCAGTACCCTTAAATGATGTTTCCACAGCCTCTTCTCCTGTATTTGGACTTTGTTCCGGTCTGAAGCCCATCTTCTTTCCAGACCGCTGGTTGTTACCATTATACAAAGACAGAACAGCCTCAAGTTCCTCAGCTGAGTAACCATCTGTCTGGCCTCCCACATGGACACCTGAAGATGAGTTAATGTTGAAAAGAAAACAAATCATTTAAATAATTTTAAAGCCTCAAACGCATCTTTCTACCATCTGGAAAGTTTCCAGTGTGTTTTTTTTTCATGTGTTAATAGGATAGATACATACTGAGGGGTAAAGTTTGCTTGTTACATTAAAATTCTGACATTCAGTTTGGTAGAGTTGCTTCATAGTTGTGCAAAAGGTATTCTTGATGCCTTGGTTATAATACGTGCACTGAACCCGGCACTTAGAACATGGGTCATTTGGACATGCACAGATGACTATTACTTGGATTCTGTCCTGAGGGCCAGCAGCCCTTCTGCAAACCTGGGGACAGGGAAGAGTGACACGACATCTGCAGTCTCTTTTGCCAGTCATGTCTCTTTGTGCTGTCTTACTGAGTAAAGCCTTAGTAAGCAGTCACATAATCCAGTACAAGTAGCACAATTGAGCACAGCAATTTCTTTTCAGAGGAGTGCTTCCTAATATTAGGATAAAGTTGCACAAAATAGAAAAATTAAAGACAACTTTGAAATAAATCCTGAAATGCAGCTAGAGGGATCTTGGATTAAAAACCTCTTGCATGCTGCTTTATGAACAAACAACTTCATCCGTGATAGATTGTGTGCCCCGAGCGTACATAACAAGGCAATTAAGAGAAAGCACAGTCAATGGAATAATATTGTATTATCTTTTTGTTTCACTTAAGTCCTGTATCTCCTTTCCACTGCCAGTTTGCTGTAAATTGCACCTTGTCATTAATAGGATTATTGATAACTCTGCCAAACAGAGCTTCTGCAGAATTTAGTGTTTGCTAAAAATGCCTCCTTCATCATTAAAAAGTGTTACTAATGTGCTTTAAACATAAATCTTGTAAAGTGTTAATGCTCTAGGTTACAGCTGGAAGCAAGTAGAGCTCTGTAGATTGCTAAAGCTGGAGGACAGGGATGCGTGCCTGCTTTGGGCTGCAGACTCTCAAGCTGTTTGAATTTTTTTTCAAGTCTGTAAACTCTTAAAAGTGAATTTAACCACCTTCCCTGGGGTAAATTCAGGGATGAATTCTACCCTGGATAAATCAGCTTGTGCCGTGACTGAATGCCCACCAGACAACTCATATTTTTCTTGCTTTTGCCTTCTTGTTCTGCTTGTTTGGAAGCAGCGGCTGTGGTGCAGGTGGCCCCAGGTTGCACTACTGGTGTTGGCTCTGGGACCTTGCGTCTTGGGAGGTGGCACTGTGGCTGGTTTGCACTGGCCTTGGCTGCAGGGACATGGTGGTACACAGGTTCAAAGTCTGATGGCCTCTGGGAGTCAGCTGAAGGATGTGCGTTCATATCCAGCAACAAAAAGCTGTTCATTGCCTGCCAGCAAGGCCGTCAGCAGCGTGGCTAGCACGTCACACGCTGTCCCTCAGCCTGGACCCAGGGCACAGGCTCATTTGGGGTGAAAAGACAGCATTGTGGCTGGAACTTTCTCCAAGCCAATTTTCTTTGCTGAGTAGCATCATGTCTCTGAAGTTTGGGTTCAGTTTCAGCCAGCTGCTTCCTGGCCCTTTGTCATCCTCCCCTGTGCAGTGCATCATCCGTGTCCCTGCAGTATGGCTGTGTAGAGCGAAGGGCAGGCAGTGCTGTGTCTTCTCTGCGTTTTGACAGCTTCTTCAAATCCTCCCTGCATGTTCCTTCATGTCCAGGAGGTGCCGAGTGGGGTTCTAGAGTGGGATAGGTAGTAGAGGTGCCATTGCCCATCATTCCAGTTTATTTGGAAGAGCTATGTTGCAGGGTTATCCTGGACTACTTTGCTCCTGTCAGGCAATGCTTTATTGTTGACGGGTCTGAAAGCTGCAGAGGGGTCTGGAGGAATGAAAATAAATGATTCTTCCACCTCTGGTGAGACCCAGAGATCATCCGTCACTGCTTTTTCAGTTCCGCCTCCAGCTTGAATCCGGATTATTGTCTAGACCATCAGACCCATTTAAGCGATCACTGCTGTTCCCTGTGTGCCCAGTCTGTGTAGTATTCTCTAGTGCTTTGTCCAGCTCAGACTTAAATAACACAAAGGAATTTAATCATATCTGTGAGACATGATTTGTTGTTATTTGATGGAGCTGTGTTGTATCAATCTGGAGTTGTAATAAGGCACGAACAGACTTGCATTGGTACCCTCCTGACGTTTCAGTGCAGTAACCAAATTCAGGCTTAGCAAGGATGGTGCAGAGCAATTCCCTGGGATTTTCATTAGCAATGTGGTGATGTTCAGATGTCTTGGAAGTCCGGGGCCTGCACGGAGTTAGAACAGTGACCACTACGCATTCTTGCAGCCCCTTCTCTAGCTCCTGTAAAGCAGCGATTTGAGACAGCCTGCCCAGTCATTTAGAAGATGATCGTTCTCTCAAAGCAGCAGTTTGTCAGACTGTAATTTTAAAATTACATTGTGTTTTGCTAGGACTTGGCAGAACTTCTCCTAGGCCTAGACTTCTAAAATAGTAGCCCAAAAAAGCTCATTTCTGCTGCAATTAAAAACAAAAACAAAAGGAAGAAGGAAGAGCGATTTGAAGTGAACTGTTTAGGAGGTGGTTGGTTTTTGTTAAAGAGAATGCTGTCTGAAACTCTTGCTTTTGAAGATATGTTCCCACGCTGAGTCACATCCAAGGTTTGTACAGAGAAGGCTGGCTGGCTGGCGTTTTAGAGGTCGATATTTGTTGACTGCTTTAGAGACGTTGCCAGAGCACAGCAGCGGTGTCTTGCAGAGGAGGGCTACCGGCATGCCCTAAGATAAATTGATTCAAAAGGTAGGCACTACCTCTTTGCTGCTTTAATTTTCCTCCCTCTGGGTTTGCTGTGCTGGTATGATTACAACAGGCGCTGGGCTGGGGTTGCCATCTTCCACTGGGTGACAAGGACAAATATTTTTGCCTTCAGAGACTGAAGGTTTCGCTATTGTGTGTCACTGCTGCCTGGGGAGCACGTAACTTCATGTCACCTGTGACAAACACAGCATTAGAAATAAGCCTGCTATGGGTTAAGAGCCTCTATCTCAAGGTTATGTGGCTGTTATGCTACTAAATGTCATTTTAACTTACAGAGTCTCACTCTGGCCTTATTTCTCAGTGCTTCAGTTGGTGAGTGTGCGGTTTTGTCACTGCTACTCATGGAGTGCATAACTCAGCGTGAGTAAAGACACCCATCTGAAATCATAATGTACAACGACATTAAGCCCCATTAGTTAAGACTTGGACCGGTTACAAACGAGGGTAAAATGCACACTCCATTACTGCATCTGTCTCTTCTCTGTGTGCGTTTAATTTTCTGAACAAAGGGTGGGGAATTAAGAGACACCTCTTTGATACATTTGCTGCCATTTTGAGCCAGCCCAGATCTGAGAGAGCAATTGTATTTTAATCAGCTCTGTGAGTCATCACAAAAAACGCCAGCTCAGGTTTGATTGCCGAGTTTGTATTGTTGCTGATGTGCGAGACATGAAATAGAAAGAACACAACGTGGTACTTAGCTGCAAGATTGAGCCCAAGATGCTGACAATTTGAAAAAGCTCAGGTTTGACTTTGCACGTCACACAGATTTACTGTAGGAAGAACATGTTTTCCTCACAACGATGTAATTTTCATAGAGTTGCTTTAGAGATAGTGCCCACAGCTCAGCAGAAGGCTGGGTCTGAACACAAAGACCTCTTCAGGATTCTTCTAAGTCTCCTGGTTGGAAGAGAGCCAGTACTGATGTGATAGAGAACTGCATGCAGATAGCGACATTACCCATCCAGTAAAATTCCTGCCTGAACCCACTTGCAAATCAAGTCATTGAACTGCCTGGAGAAGGTGAAAATTACCAAAGATTTGCAGATGTGAGAGAAAGGAAGAAAGAAAAAAAAATCATAGGATTCTAGAGAGGTTGGAGACATGGTGCTGGAACAAAAGCATTCCTTGTGGGAAGGTTATTTGGAAATTGGAAGCTCTTGGAGGCTTTTGTAGAAATGGGCATTAAGTAACGACAGGCTGGGCTCTGGAATAACCTCTTGACTCCGGCTTCTCATGGTGTGCGGTGTGGCAGTGAAGCAGAATGAAAAGCTGATGTAACATGAAAAAGGGATGTTTTAAAAGTGGAGGATTTGGGAATTTAGGAATTGAGTTCTCGCTGAGAAATGACTTGGCTACTAAAATGGACTACAGTCCTGGAAAATGTTGGTGAATTGTACCATATATGAGACAGAACTTTTTTCTCCCCAGGTAATTATGTGGTAGCCATCTAAGTACTCACTATATTAATAAACACTATAAACAAGAAAGCAATTATATATTTATGAATGATAAGCACACACTTTAAAATGCCCTGAACAATAAAGAAGAATGTTGGTCATTAGCATGGTAAAAGAGACATAATGGGCTAAATAACTTAATTTCTCACACGTTTCTGGATTTGGCCAAATGTGAAATATTTCACTGAAATGATCACAAAGCAGACTGAGAGAATATTGGCCAATATCCTCCTTTTCGACAAAACAGATTCTAATAATAAAATCCTGTGTTTGATTGCTTAGCCCAGTGAAAGGCTTTTCGTAGTCCTTCCTTTTCATGCTGTTTAATAGGCTGTAACGATATTGCCAACCAGTCCCGAGCAGGAAGGGAAGGAGAGTTTTGTGCTGGCCTTGGCAGGAAGGTCAGGACACAGATCTGGCCAAAGTGCCGTGGCACTTGTAGGGACCAGCTGGGGGGATTATTAAACGTGGAGAATGGAAGTGAATCAGAGTATTGGTGTGAAGGGGGGGTTCTTCACAGATACGTCTATTTAGAAGATAATACTTGAACAAAATGCTTGTTACAGTATGGGAGGAATTTGGATATGGGTGAAATCCTTGTATTTTCTAAATGGGCTCCCATGCCAATTTTTGCAGGGACTCTCGGCCCCGCTGAGGTACAGGGAGGTGAGGTGACATGGCTGTAGACACGTGCTGCTTTTGGTGTTTGCGGGGTATGTAAATGACCGTTACAGCTGTGCTTTTGGACAATACAGCTTCTCTGTGGTTTGATCTGCTAAAACTCTTTGAAGAACTTAAATACCCAGAGCTCTGTCTAAAGCTGAATTACATCTTGTCCTGTTCTTGCAGCATAACGTGGTGGTTTTGAGCAATCTGAGTTGTTTTTTTCTTCACAGGCCATTAAAAAGCTCCCAATTCAACCATGTTGTTTTAAAGCTTGAGTATTTCATTTTTGTGGATATTTTAAGCAGGGATCCTTGAAATCCCTAAAAAACCAGCTTGTTTCTCTGAGTCCCAGGCATGTCTGCTGAAAACACTGTGAATGTCATAAGATTTGACTGTACAGGCTGCCCAAAACAGACATATTGATGTTATTTAGCCTTCACTTGCCAAGTTGAGCGTTAGGATTGTGTTTTCACGTGTGAAGAAGCTATCGGCTTTACAGATAGCCATATTTTCGTAAGCTGCATTTGGCTGTCACACCTTCTCCTGTAGTCTCTTGATATGCAAACAAGTCTCAGTTATATATGCTCCTGGCCTATAAACTGATATCCCTGAAGAGTTCCTGATTATCCCTCCATTAACTTTTACTCTCCCCCGTCTCCCTCAGGGAGGTAACAAGTAGTCTTTCCTTCATCATGGGTTTCCAGCTGGTTACCTCCCCAGTTCCCTCCTAAATGGATTCTCTCAGTAGTTTTGTGTGTCGTCAAGGAAAAACCAACTGTGAAATTTCAGCGCCATCTGAAAGTACAGCAGGGACTGCTGAAATGGGGATTTGAAAATCTGAAATGCAGGGAAAGCATCCTGGATCTTAAAATGCCGTCCCAGAGAGCAGAATAACCATACACCATGTCTGAGGTGGAGCGTCATAGTGCAGCAGGGGAAGGGGCATCGCTGTTGCTATATGGTGTTTCAGCTTAGCTATACTGCTGAAAACTTTGCCGAAGGCTTATGTGATTCTGCAATTCGTGTATTTTCTGGTCTAGTTAGGATTATTTACAAACCGACATTCAAACCCATGTCTTTGTTGCACTGAATGCTGCACACTTCATCACATTCCTCATTTCCCCAGTTTCTTTCCTATATGGAGGTCAGATGGTTTCTTAATCAGGTTTTCATACGCTGTGTCTATCATGGCTGCAGCTGAGGACATCCCAGCAAAGCGTTTAGCAATAAAATCTTCATCTGTCCTGTGTCCATCCTTCTGCAAACTCCTGCAATAGCAGATGTTTGTGTGAGCACAGCCTGAGTCCCGAAGACTGGGTCCATGCAGGGGTTTTTGCGCTGGGAACCCAGCCGTGCAAGTTTTGGACACACTGCTGATGTCTTGACCGCTAATCTCTATTCTAATTCTAGTAGTAAAATAGCTTTGAGGCCTCTCTCCCCTATCACATATTCCTTCTTGTTTTACATCCATTTGACGAGGGGCTGTATGTTTCTTCTAGTTATTGCCTTAAATTGAGCATAAACCAGTGTTTGCTCGTTCCTGTCAATATTCTTTGTTTGAAACAGATTGCTGGCTCAGCTCCTTTAAAATTATTCAAACTGAAATGATTATTTAGCTGAATAAATGTTTCAAGACAAGTTGCACATTTCTGGTTTTGGTATTAGCAGTCCTAGAAAATTTGCAAATACCAGAGACTGAATTTTTAAAGGTAATATCTAGCCTTGTTGCTGTAAACACTTATGTGAGCAATCGGTTCTATCAGGGGAGCAGAGGTAGCTCCCCTTATCCATGCGATGCAGAATCATACTTTTTGAATAGTCACCCTGATTTCAAAGGCTTGTTGAGTCTGTGGCCACTGAACAGAAATAAGATGGTTAGAATTTGGCCCCAGCAATGTCGCGGTGCCAGACCTAATTTGAGCGTGTGATTCATCCAATTTCCCACGTGGTGTAGGAAGCCAAGGGTTTTCTTCAATTGCATGTATAAATCTATGGGCTTGAGAGATTACTGGTGACATTAGACTCTTCCTTTTGCAAATCCTACATATTTGCATATCTGTACATGCATAACTTTACCAGAAATTCCCCTACAGTGTTTAAAGTCCTGTTGTGTACGTCTCTGTCTGTGCAGGTCTGGAGTCTTTGAAGATTAAGTAAGGGTGAGACATTTAGCCACAGGGTAACAACTCCAGTGTATATTCAAATTTTGTATCAGGTAGTTTGTTATATTATTAAAATAGTACAATTTCGTAACAATGGTAGTTGCTGCTTTAAAAAGCTCACTGTTGCTCAAGCAATATGCAAAATGAATGAATGAATATAGCTTTTTATGCTGGGACCTATCCCAAAATGTGGGGTTTTCACTGTGTCCCTGTAGAGCACGTCCTGCTTCAAACGCTACAGAGGGGTGTGTGTATGTCCCCATCTGGGGACTGTACACTAAGGGAGATGCCACCCTGCAGCCTTGGAGGGTGGGGGGGAAAAAAGCCGTGCGTGGTGTTTGTGGCTTCTCAGAGCGTCAGAATAATGAGTTAAAAAAGCTCTGTTCTTTCTGACGGGTCACATATCTTTCTGATCTATAGGATTTGCACCCTTGACACTGTCTTTTGAGGAGCACTTCCAAAAAGTATGGAATGAATGTAGATTATGTGGGAAATATCTCAGTAGTGTGCTCACACAGCTCGAGTCAGCACAGTCTCCCACTGTTAACTGAACATGTCCTTTATGGAAATTGGCTTTGTAACCCGCATTTCAGCTGCTGAAGAGTTATGAGGTCAGCAAGTGCACTTCAGAATTTAGCTCATTTTTGTGTATATCTTGGACCATTTTCACCCCTGGGTTTTATACCACAAAAATCAGTGAAATGATGCCAAGAAAAAATTCATCCCCTAGTATTTAAAGTCAGCTCTTCCAACACGTGTGTATTTCGCTGAGCTCCCTACCATAGCTCTAGGAAGGCTTCTGCTTGCTGGTTCCTGAAGGTTATAATTTTTATATGGGCACTGAGAATAACTAACAAATGCAGATTTTGGATGGATATTAAATCTTGTGCTTCAGTGTATGAACTAATATCTAACTACTGGAGAGCAGAAGGAGGCTGCTGGAGTGAGCAAATGGTTGTATTTCGGCTTTCTGCGGTGCTTTTGCCCCTTTCTATGATGGATCTGATGGTGGCCAGCATGAGAGGCAGGCGGGTGAGTTCAGTGGACCACAGGCAGCTCCGCATGGGTGATTCCCATGTTTCTCCAAGAGCAGATTGTTGATCCCAAAGCCAGAGCATCACATCGCTGGTGTGTTGATAGGAAGCAAAGACCTAATGTCTGCAGTCCCTTTTAATGACAGGCTTGCAGCAATGATCACAGAAGTGTCTTGCAGAGTTAATTTCAGCTAATGAGCAATTAGTCAGCTTGGCGGTGACTTCCCCTTGCCTGCTGGGGAAGAGGCGGTGGGGCTGAGCACGGTGCTTCCCTGGGGTAGGGGAGCCCCAGCAGCACCCACCTGGGCCAGCACTCTCACCTGCATTGGTGCTTGAGTTGCAGCTGAAATTTCCTCTTTCTGAAGTCGAGGGATTTATTTCCCAGCTACAGACTTACTGTGTTATCCTAAATGTCAGCAGAGTCTCTTCTTTTTTTTTTTTTTTTTTTTAAATACTTAATGCAGCCAGAGAAAATCTGTCAGCAGAAGACTCTTTGCCTGCCCGAAAGAAGGTTGAACTTGCGTGGGTTGAGCAATATTCCAGGGTGAATGTGTTTTAATTTGGAGACAGCTACAGATGATGTTGCTGCTTTCTCGCCTCGTGTGAGAAGCGCGAGGCTGGCGAGTGCCTCAGCGCCGGCGCGTCCCCGGCTGCCTCGGGTCACGCCGCGGTAGCGGGTGGTGGGACTGGGAGCAGGTGCAGATGGTGCTCCAGAAGGGGAAATCCAGAAGCTCACGAGCTCGTCTCTTTTAGGGAGACGTGTCCATATGCCATCCATAGAGCACAAGAGCCTGCTCGTCAGGCTGGAGCACTCCAGGGATGCTAGGATGAAATAATCCAAATCTATAGCTAAGACTGGAGCCTGATGCTGGCTGCACTGGTGTAGCCCCTGTGCTCTGACCTCTCCGTTTCCCTGTCCTCAATCCTGTGCACAGCTCTTGAAAGCAAGTTGAGGATAGGGGATGTGAGCACCATAAATCAGGTGCCTGATTGTCTGTCCCCTCGACTGGGCACAGCACACTGAAGCACAGAGGTGCTTGCCACAAAGGATGCCTTGCAGTTGGACATAAATCTCAGGGATGCCTGCAGACCATGGCAATTAGGAGCAAAAATCTAAGAGGCATTTGTGCTAATCTGGTAACTGAGCATTGCTCAAATGCAATGTAATTAATAGCGGTGATAAATTGACGTTGCTGATGCTGTATGCTTATGCTACTCTTCAGAAAGCATTGATGTTTTCTGAGATAAAGATTAGACCCTCTTCCATCTAATATTTTAACGAATTTGGGAAGAAGAAAAAAGTCAAATGCGATGTTGTCCCACCCAAACTGGAGCAGTGATAAACAAGTTACATATTGGGGAGGGAGGGTGCACTTATATAAAGATGTGTGTGCCTCTATGTAACTGTATATACCTACGTGACACCCAAAATACATTATGCATTCATATTTGCATGTGGAATCTGTCTGAGGACGTATACGTATGTATAAAAATATGATTTATAGGTTTTTAAACCTCCCTGACAGACTCCAGGAGACCAATTTCTAAATGTATGCCAAGATTTTTGACTAAGAGACAGGTAGCAGTAGGTGCTAATAAATGAAAGAACTGCAAGTGAAATGTTGTGACATGCACCTCTCTGAACAACCTGCGGAGTGCTGGCAGAATCATCAAACCGAACTGAGAGTAATCAGCAGGGACTGATAAAGCTGCTCTTGTAATTATTTGTTTGATATACAGCTTTCCTTCTTCCTTCTGCATAAATAGCAGAATTGCTTTGCTTAGTGTGGGAGGTTTTTTATTCCTGTCAGGGCTTGTTCTCACCAAGATGTCATGAGAGGAGGACTGAGGTCTGCATTTTTGTTTTATTTACGGGCTTTCCATTGTAATTCTGACAGCATGCGGTGGAGACAGCATTCATTTAGATGGGGAGAAGCGTCCTTGCTTATGCAAAGCTGTCGGTGTTGCAGGGGCCAGACTCTGTCATGCTGCTTTTAAGCTGCTCTGATTCCTCCAGGTTCAGCCTGGAAGAAGCTGTTCCTTGAGAGGAGGTGGCTGCTGACGTCTAAAGGCAGTCACAGTGTCATGCCCACGTATTTCAGATATTAAATAAAATTCCCCACAGCACCTTTCTGGTTTATAAGTGTGAGTTTGGTGGTGCCGCAGCCCAAACTACCCTACAAAACCACACAGCCCTTCAGATTGACAACGGTTAGTTATCCTTAAATAACTTCCTCTCCTCACCACTTCTACTGCCTAAGCAAGAAAATCCAAGCGTTGACTGATTTCCAGGCAGTCACAGTGGTGGCCCATCAGCGATGACTGAACTGAGCCAAAAGGCTCCTGTTGATGTCAGTGATTTCTGGGAACGCTGCCTGCATGGTTTTGTTCCGGGATTTCCCTCTCTGTCCATGCCTGGTTGAGCTCTGACTTCACTCAGGGCAAATTTTGCAATTCTGTCTTTAACAAAAGGTGCAGTAATTCGTTCCCACTCTAAGCACTCTTGTTTTCCTCGTTCCATTTGTTTTATTTATCCTTTTTCTTTCCTTAAGGAAATCCTTCTTTTCCTTAAGAAAAAGAATAAATTTTTCTTGGAAAAACAAAAAGAAAAAAGATCCTATACACCAGAATAGTTTTTATATTGTCTAAAGGTTTTACCAGCAACTCGGGAGGAAGGGGGAGGCGTAAGGGGAGAGAGGAACATTAGAGCAGAAAATAGATTTCCTAGCCTGAAGTGAGAGAAATCCAGCCTGCTGCCTTTAGCATACATTTGAATACTGTCAAGAGCATCTGGAATGTATTGGTAGGTGTTCTCCTTCTAATATTACTAAAAATCTGGTAACAATGAGACACAGATACGCTACTGGTCCCGTACTTCACATGCACACGCAATATTGGGAAAGTGTCCGAGAGATCAGAGGCTGCGTTCTGTCTCATGCCAGGGTCAATGCCAGCTCACTCTTACTCAGGAGAAATACTTCAGACTTGAACCAGATTAATGAAAAGAGAAATTGTTCTGAGACTAAGGAAAAAAAGCTTTACAGCCTTTGCAGTTTTATTGGGGGTTGTTCCTGAGCGGTCACAGTGCATCCTTTCAGTGCTTTCTGATTCCAGGCAATGATGGCATTTTAAGATAAATAACGTCTTCGTGGCTCTGCTTGTTATTGAAGGGCTTTTATTATTGCTGATGTTACATGAAAAAGAAAGTTATTAAAAAAATGTGGCACTAACAAATTGAAGCCCCCAGGGAACTGTTGCCTGAATGGGATTTTGATTGGAGTTCAATTTAATTGGCCATAAATCTTCTCGTTTCTGATTTACATTCTACTTCACACCATTCTACCAAATTCATGATAATCAGGTTTTCATTTTTCTCTATCGAACAAAATACTCCAACATGAGCATAAACAGAAATATTCCTTCAGCAAGGTGACCTTGTTCTTGCTTGCATCATGCTGGTAATTGATTTAATGTCTCCTTACCTATAAACTGGGCCTCTTTCTGAGGCATGTCCATCAGATTCTGAGTTAATTGGTTGGCATGGTTGTTTTTTCACTGTAGTAATTTTGACTGGAAGATATTTCTCATAAACCTCTAGTACAAGAATAGCTGTGATCATTCTCACTGACACGATGGAAAAAATTTAGCTGGTAGCTGTACGCATGCCTCTGCCATTGGCTGGCTTTGAACGCAGCTATGTGCGTATCTCGGAGAATAAAAGCTCTTGTTCTAACCCGGAGTAAATATGTGAGATGCAAAGCCCAGTGATTTCTGTGGGGTTTGAGTCGAATCTTTTTCCTGTCTCATTGCAATGTCTTTAGAGGAATGAAGCTACAGTGCAGGCATCGCTCCCACCGGCCCCTTCTGGTTTGGAGGTTTGCTGCAAAGCAAGAAGAGCCAGGATCGTTTTTGTGCCTGCCACAAGCGGTGGTCTTTGCTCTGTGAGTTCCCCAAATGCTAGTGGGAAGCGGATGGAGACTGAGAGCTTCTCTGCACACTCGGGTCACTCCTGGGGCGTTGTAAATGCTGTTTTGGAGATGCTGGGCCCAGTTTCTCAACTGAATTTTTGGAATTACTCTTTTGTATTAGAACGCTTTTTCACAGGGAAGTTGGAAGCCCATCAAGAATTGTTTGGTGTGTGAGTTTGTAGCTGCTTTTTACGGCAGGGGTCCCTTTGGTTTGGGTTTTTCCTTGAAAAACTGGACGAAGAGGGTTTGTGCTTTAGGTGCTTCCCCAGTGTCCTGTGGGAGCTGCAGCTCGGTTGCTCTCGTAGCCTGTTCTCCCCCAGTCTGAGCTTCCCAGTGCATCCCCCTCCCCACCTTGTGCTGAGGGCTGGGGCTGTGCCGTACCACGGGGATGGGCAGCAGCACTCACCCGATCTTCAGTCTCCAGCAGCTCCTAGCGCAGTTCAGAACACTTCAGTTTGGGCCAAACTAGGTGTATAGTGGAATTTCGTCACCCCCAAAAGAAATTTTACAGAATAAAAAGTTTTCCAGGCACACTGGGGCTCCTGGCCCACATCCCTCTCCTGCTCTGGAGTGCCATGTGCTCTACACGTTGTAGAGCTGTGCTCTTCCTCTCTGCTGCTCTGCTCTCCTTTCCCTTACTTTTCCAAAGGTTGCTTTTTGCAATTGCTGGTTCAAATTTGTCAGGATTTTTCCTTCCCCTTCTGATCTGCAACACCCAGAGGAGGCTCCGCACAAGAGACTGTGGGGGAGAATTCTTCAGGGAAGTGATTTGGGAGGGGAGATGAGCCAGAGATGAGAACCAGGTGGGATCAAAGGAAATAGAATTGTCATCTAATTCTGATTAGATATCCAAAATCCTTACATTCACTTACTGCTCTTGCAGTCTTATTCGCGTGAATCTCAGTAAAGTGCCTCAGCTGCTGCAAGGAATGGATAGGAAAGGGGAGGGAGCCAGCCTGCATGAGATGTAATCATTGTTATTGAGTTGCAGAATATTGCAGTTAAGTGTTTTTCCCCACCTTTTCCGTCCCACGATTCTTTTCCCCTATGATTCTTTCACGTTTCTAAGTTGCGTAGCTTCATTATATTGCTCATTTAGCCATTTCCGGCAGTATTGGGATTGACAGGTTGAGTTTTCTGCAATCTCACAACTTCATGGAATGTAAATTGAATGCTTTATGGCGTGTTGAAAAGGTGAAAACAAAGTTACATCTGCTACCAGTTTCCTAATTACATCAGCATCAAATACATTATGAGTTTGTTAATGCCAGGTACTCTTGCTGAAAAAATGTTTATAACCATGGCCTTGACAACTGAAAGCAATTGCTTTGCAGTGGTTTTCCTTTTGTTTTCTGAAACATTAGAATTCTTTCCCTCTTCTTTCCTCTGCTTCTCTCCCTACAAAAGAAATCGAGAAAAATCTGAATTTTAACTCATTATGATTATCTTCTGAGGTTTTATGTCTCTGCAAAGATGAATAGCTGGAAAATTACTGAAAGTAATGTAAAGAAAAATGAGCATCTGTTACCAAAGTTTTTGCTGAGCCCCCCGTTATTTAGGGCTTGTACGATTGCGGTGGGCAGGTACCAAGGCAGATGAGACCAGACCGTGCCTCGTGTCCTGGCAGAGAGCACAGAGCAGGGCTTGTTCCCCGGGGGACGGGACAGAAAGCAAGTGCTTTATGGGGAACAGCTGAAGGACTCGTGCCGTATCCTGACCTGCGGGGATTGTGTGACAGAGACAAGAAGCATCATTGCTAAAAGTGTCTTCATGCCAAATAATGCAGCTACGAACAGCTAAATCCTTCTGGCTCCAGTTGGCATGTTCAGGCTGTCTGTGAAGTTGTCAATGGGGAGGGTTTGAAACTCTCCTTCACTGCGCAGCCTGCGCCACAGTGCTGCTGTTTCTGCTCCTTCAGTCATTGCCTACTGGAGTCTCCGTTCAGGAGTGAAAGTCTTTTCCAAGCTACCTAGATGGTAACTCTGGTTATAGCTTGGACCCCAAAGCCCAATGAATAGGACTGGGAGTTGGTTCTTCTCCCACCTGTGGTGTTAAGTAGATCACCTTTGGCTTCAGTTCCTCTCCTGCTGTTTGTTCATCACAGTAGTGACTTTTGTTTGGGGCAGGATTCACCTGTACGTGAATTAGAACAAAGACGGCCTTGGTTTTGGGGGTATTGCAACTAAACATCGAAGGAGAAGGGATCTGTATGTCTGCTCTGAGCTGCAGCCCTGTGGAGTACATTAGATCGTATCCAGATCCATCCAGAGAAGATGCTGGTTGCTTGTGATTCTTTCTCTTTTCCTGCTATTCCATCCCTTAGTTCCTGATGCTTTTGGAGCAGAGCAAATCCTTCAGCAAGGCTCTTCCAAAGTCACATAGAGAGATTAGTGGTGGTTGGATAATAGGTTTGGTTACTAAAGCTGGCCAAGAATTCTCCAAGATGTTTTCCCAAAATGTTTTAGCATGAACCATCTTAATTTCCCTGAACTCTGGTTTTGGTGATAGTTTGAGCAATAAAGAATTTTGCAGGATTGAGATGGGATGTGAGATGTCTCCCACCTCTGTTCGCAGATGGGAGTAAGAACCAGTCCAACTCACTCTGGATTAGGTATATTTGTTAAAATCTGTGCCTTGCCAAATTATGCTTGACCTTGAATCTCCTATAGCCCTGATTTATCCCCTGCTCATGCTCACTGAGCACTGACTTGCACATCCTGAGTTCTTGTAAGGATGAGCCCACCGTCGTGGTCAGGTTAGTGAGGGAAACTGGAGGCTCCCTCATGGCACAGATAGACGCCCCAGCCTCCACATCTTCCCTTACCATCCTCTTGAGCTCCTGTAGTTCTGGTGGGAGATTGTCAAAAGCTTGTGCCTTTCATCCCTGAAGTGGGAAGGGTTTTATTTATTTTGTTAATCTGAAAGTTAAGTGGGTGGGAAGATAAGTCTGCGGCCCCGCTCCATTCGTCACGTGGTACCAGCTCTTGTTTCCCCTTGAGAGAGGCAGAGCAGATGGAAGGCAGAGATGAAATGAAGATCAAAAGTAAACAGCATGATTAAGTTTTTGATAAAGGATAAAACACTTATCACATCAAAGCTGCTGAAAAACACATTAAATGTTTCCTAAACATTTCGTGTCCACATAAGCATTAACTTTACTTGCCACGGGGACATTTGTAACAGCTGGCAGTGGAGGTGGGGAATGCTGGTGGGGTATTTACCCTCATGGCTCTGCTGCAGGTCACCTGGCTGGCACCAGGCAGAGCTGGCAGCCTGTTAGCCATCCTCCAGCACATTGAACCTCTCTCACTGCAGGTGGATGGGCCCATGTTATGTGCATGACTAGGCAGTCCTCTCTTTAAGCCATTCCCTGCTTAGTTTTACAGGTTTGGGCACTGGTTTTCCAGAGGTTTTAAGGCACTTGCAGGTGTAGGTAGGTGCAGAGTTTGTGAGTGGCTTTTCATCCAATCATTGGTGATCCTTTGGTTCCGTGTTTTGGCTTGGTGAATCAAGTCCTTAAATATTTTTGTGCAAGCAGCATAATTTGTAGTGAGAAGTGTCTATGGATCACCTATTTTCATCATTATGTTGGAATACTGAGCTGTCCTGGCCAGTGGAGAAAGATTAAAAAGCAGTATATTGCCATTATTTTTTAATTCCTTTCCAATCTTACGAATGTATGAAATATATTAGAAGAATGTAAGGAAAAGGCACTTTGTAATAGCCAGTAAGAGCCAAGAAGGATGAATGATGAAACAGAAGAGCAGCAAAAAAAGAGCAGAGGTAGAAATGAATACAGGAGAAGATTCCCTGTTCCAGTTATTACCATAATACCCCAGAACTTCATTTCCTCTGCAGTGGCAATGGGCTCACTTCCAGCAAACCCAACTTTATAATCCAAAAAAGCCACAGTTGAACAAGCTGTTGCTTGAGCTGTTGTATTTCCCAATCAGAGAATCCTTCGCAGAATGCACAACCCCAAGATCTGGGAGAACACTGAGGAGCCCACTATGATCCGGTGTGACACCGTTGTCCTCCTCATTCTTGGTGACAGAGGGTCATGAGGACACCTTACTGCAAAGTGCCCCAACAAGCGAGGAGGGACCTTTCTTGTCCCTTCTTGCTCAGCACCACCTGCACAGAGCGGGGATTATTGATTGCACTGTACCACTGCTGGTGGGCATAACATTTTGGTAAGATTAATGCAAAATCCTACCGAACCAGCTCAGTAGCATTTTATGTTGCCTTTGTGCAAATGTCAGTGCTGAGTCCAATCTGCTTTTTTTCTTTTTTCCATTTTATAACCTTGGTTTTCTGTAGGCAAGGAAGGAGCCACATGCCTTTCCATCTCCCACATGGGAGGCCCTGTGTAACGGAGACCAGTCCCAGGAACAGTCTGCCCTTGAATTTTCTTTTTTCAAGTGGTTCAGAGACATTTTCACTTCTCCTGGTCTAAGTCCTGTAGAGCACAGAGGTAGTTTAAATGCTGTATGCGTGCAGCCACCTGTATCATACTTTTGCATGGTGGGGTGTGGAAATCTGACCTTCACTAAGATCCCCTCACCAGCAGCACTCCCTCTGGAGCACCATTTATCAGAGTGGTCCTTGAGGGCACACATTATATTTTACCCTTGTCACTGCCACCAGAGCCCATGTGCTGTTAGCAAAGCATCTCTGCTCCTTCTGAACCCACAAATACGAAATCTGGTTTTAGGACCAGTGTGTAGCAGTATCTCTTTCCAAAGTCAGGGCACCAGCCCTCCAGTACGTTGACTGCTGGAAATTTCTATGTCTCAGTAAGTACGTGTAAGAGCAGCAAAGTGAAACCTTGGTGTTTGGCTTTTTCTTGCATGATAAGATTTTCCTGTACTTAGCAAGGCTGGTGGATGCTGGTCCTTCAGCTGGCATATTCGTAAGGTCTCTTACCTCTATACAAGTCCTCTTGAATGCAGCAACAGGTCAGCTCACGTTCCTGTTCTCTGCCCAGAAGGTAAGAATTTGTGTCTTTCTCCTCTACCCAGCTGCTCAGCTTTATGACATGTGGAGGAACTCAGATGCTTTTGAGATCTCTACATCATCCTGCAAATTTTGGTTGAAATTGCATCTGATTCCCTTCTGAAATGAGAGGAATGGCAAAACACTGTGTGTTGAATTGGACTAAAGCTCAGGGAAGCATGTACCTGCTGACTTTTCACAAGCTTAAATCTCATTAGCTTCAGGTTAAGTCCAAGTGGTCTTCAAGTGAGGTTTTGGGCCATTTTTACCGCATGTGAGATGTTGTTTCCAGGAAAAGTGGAAAAAAGTTTTTATGCTCAACATGGACTTCTTTACAAATATCTCATGATCTGGACTCGATTTTTACTTGCCATGGTTTATATCAAAAAGCCCAGAAACAGGGCAATACTGTAACAGTTTGAGAAAGATGTGTATTAGAATCACAGAACGTTAAGGAGAAGGGACCACTCATGGCCATTAGTCTAAGCTCCTGCTTCAAGCAGGGCTAACTTCAAAGTTTGCTCAGGTCCTTGTCTGGTTGAGTTTTGAAAATCTCCCAGGATAGAAATTGGACATCATTTCCGGGTCCCTCTTCCAATTTCACACAGCGCTCAGGGGAGGATTTTCTCTTAACGTTCAACTGGAATTTCCCTTCTGCATCTGGGGGCTGTTGCCTCTCATCCTGTCACTGTGCTCTTCTGAGAAGGGTCTGGTGCTGTCTACACCACCTACTTTTTCCATCATCCAAACTACCATCAGTACAATAACATAAATCTCCTTGAGGTTGTTTGCTTGTTTGTGTTCCTCTCTCAATGCTTCCCTTGTTTCTGTGTTCTGTGAGTGATTGTCAGCTTAACCTCTACCTTCTGCCTGCCGCGGGCAATCACATATTTGGACTCTTTCAAAGCAAGATCTTGTTTCTGTTTAGTACTTTTGAAAAGAATACTTTGGAAGCTGCATGAACAGAAAAAGAAATTAGGTGTTGTGAGCAAAGAAGTCCCTGTCCTGAATTCCTGTCTGCCAAATACTAATGTTAGTTATTATCAAGCTTAGTAGTGCAAGAGGTTTTTAGTCCCTGTGCAGTTGGCCATCATCCTGCTGTGAAAGTAAACATATCAGTTAACAGGGACCAAAAAGGCATTAAGTTCTTCTTCAGTGGCAAGTAAGGTGGCAACCAAGCACCGGCTCAGAAGTGATGCAGGCCTTGCCCAAAAACTTGAAATTAGACCAGGAACTTCATAATAAAAAGTCAAATTTGATTTCTTAACAATACTCAAGACAAATGTCTCAGTGATAGTTGTACTGCTGGTTTTATTCAGTTTAAAGAAACAAGGTAACTTTCTCTTAAGAAGCATTACTATGTATTTTGGCAAGATTTCTCATGTAACGAGATGCAAAAGTTCAGGCAATATCCTGTTTAGATGCGTTTCTATTTGATAATAAAAATGACATTGACAGTGAAGGCTTGCACTGAATAAATTATTCCTTTGAGTTCTGTTTTACGCTGAAGCCAGGATGTGTCCTGTAAGTTCACAGATGTTTTAGCTTTTCCTTTTCCTCATCTAGACAGCTATATGTCCGTGAGATTTATTTCTTGATCTATATGGACATGCAGTCCTTCTTGGGATTATTGCCATAGAAACAAGACGTAACATAGAGCGTGTTAGAAGTAACAAATGGGATTTGGCAGTCTTTCCCATTTACTACACAGACTCTGAGCTGTGTACAAAAAGCGGCAATTACTTGCTCTTGGAGCCTTATTAACAGGCACATCTGCACATTCATTAAAACTAGATACTTCAACTTCTGTTTGGACTGGGATGACATTCAGATATTCTGGTCTTTAAACTAAGCTAAAATCCTTGACATCTATTTTATTTTTCAGTCAAGGCAGGAATTTGTTGGTTTTGACATTTTGGTTCCTCTTGGTTTGATTTGAAATCCCAGAGGCAGCCTGTGCTCCCCACCCGTGTCAGCCTTCCAGGAGACGATAAGAGGCAGTAACCGAACCACTGGCTCCCAGGGAACGGTCCCTCCTTTGAAGGATGAAGTCACCCAAGTTTTGCTCGTAGAGCCTGATCTCCCACAGTGCTGGGACCCAGCTCCCAGCCTCTCCCCAGGTTTCACACCCTGCCTGGCTTACGGGCACGCTGCTGTTCTCGTCCTCGGTGGCACAAGGTGGCTCTGAGCTGGCAAGTTGCAGCAGCCTGAGCGTGGGGGAGTAGAAGGGTTGTGCCAGGCAGAGAGGTGCTTTTGCCGGAGTAAATACAGTCCGTGTACGTGTAACTAAAGCTGAGCTGTCTGAGTCACAGCACACATATGTGAGGGAGAAATGTAAACTCCAGTTTTTAAGCCAAATCTGTGGGGCAGCTTTTGAAGTTGTGTGGGATGGTGAAGAGGCAGAAAACCAAACAGAACAGGGTAAAGAATAGGGCAGAGAAATATATTGGAAAATAAGGCCTATCTGCTGACTGCTTGTGACGGAGCAGCAGCAGGCTGAGGCGTAGTGGCGGGCAGGCGGTGTCAGCTGGTGGCCCTGTGCCTTCTTCTGTGGGAGGTCGGTGCCGCCTCAACCGGACGCAGGGTGCAGATCTTGCTCTTCCAGCAGGAAAAGATTATGCTCAGGAGGGAGATCTGGAGTCCTGGGAGAAGTTTTGTAGCTGCACAGGGGAGTAGAGGTTGGCTCTAGGACTCATCCCTTCCATCATCTCTTTCCCATCCTCCCTCGCACCAAGTAAAATCAAATTTAGAAGCAAATTATCAAGTCACAGGTCCCTTTGCTGACTCGGGAGTGAGTATGCTCTGTCCTTTTCCCAGTCCACGTCCTGTGATGCTGCCTCTAGCTGAGAGTGGAGCAGCTTCTAGCAGGGATTTCAGAGGCAGCTGGAGATGCTTTAAAGCTCTCAGGGCAAAACCTGTCATCCCCCTGCACCAATTCAGGCACAAACTAACTTTACGCAGCAGAAGAAACATTTAAAACTGATTGTAAGCCACAAAATTGAGATGGAGCCTAGAATGAAACAGACAGCCCAGAAAACTGAAATACAGGGAGCTTGAAACTGGGCTACGTGCTCAGAGTTTGCCTGTCCTCCTTTTCAAAGGTGCTGAGGACTCTGCATCTCTAGTGAAGTCGATGAGTGCTCAGGGTCTTTTTGAAACATTTATTTAGTGCCTAAGTATAGATCTAGGACTGACTAACTTCAGACTCCAAAAATAGTGCAGGTGTCTGCCTTCTCCCTCTTCCTCATTTCTCTTCTTTGCTCTTTAATCTCTTCTTCAGCTCCCACGTTCTCTGTTCCCACCAACTCCTTTCATTTTTCCATCCTCCTCCAGTTGACTTTGGCTCCTGCTGCTACCCCTCACTCACTCTGAAGCCTCTCCTGTCCCATGAGAGCCACAGAGCATTTCTCAAGGTCCATCCTGAGCAAGCCTGGGGTGGCACCCCTTTTCCCTCCCTCTCCCTGTAAATCCTCCTGCCTCATTCTCAGGGGGACAGAGGTTCAAGCCAACAGCTCTGATCTGCTCAGGAACTTACTCAATTCAAGTCCCAAGTATCTCACCTCTCCTACGTGGGACTGACCAGGGCTGGTAGCAAAAAGGAGATCACCACAGAGCTCTCAACTGGAGTGACAGCCCGAAGCAGCTGCTGTTCCTTTCTGGCCCAAAAGCATAAATCTGAATGTCCCATTTTCCTGTGTGTTTCCCATTGCATGCATGATCTGCCATCGACAACTATAAAAGAGGTTATAATGAAGCGATCGCATTAATTTTGTCAACAGGAAGCTCTCATTAGTGGCTTGTGTTTTTCAAATCAACCAGAAGACAGATGTGGCTGTGATTCTGATGGATCTTGTCCCTGACATGAGTTTCTCTCTGTTGTAGGAAGGCATGCCCCAAACGCTGAGTTCTACCAGTATGTTTACCCCATGTGGCTTCAGCCCTCATCTACATACTTCAAAAGAAGATGAACAAGGAGGACTGATCTTCCAGGATGGAAACCTTACCTCAGCATCTCTGGATGCTCTAATTCAGCATCTGATACCTACCACTGATTACTACCCTGAAGTAAGCAATTCACAGTATAATAAACAGTTTAATTTTGATGAATTGGGGCAGCACTTTATGCAAAAGTGCAAATGTGTTAAATTTTGAATTAAGAGGGCTAATTTAAAAGCTGCATACAATTAAAGCTTGGTAAATTGATGCATGGCTTTAAATGCTGTTTCACTGCTCTATAACTGTTCTCATGAAAAAGCAGATCCCAAGCTTGATACTGCCTTTAAATAGGAGAAGGGGGGCAGGGGGGAGAAACTGTGGTGGTGATGAATTAGTGATATAGCAGTCAGAGCACTTCAAAAATAGCGGTGCATCCCAGAGAGGTTTAGATGAACACTGAAGCAAAAAACTTCAAGTCTGAACTGCCATTAAATTAGCTGAATTTTAGTAGCTGCTGAAGTCATCCAGGCTTGTCTGCTTGTACAAGGCATTCCCTCAGTGACAACAGAGACGCTCCTTCTGATGGGCGCATGATCTACCTAGGGTTATATCACACCAACTTTGCAGTCACTGGACAGCACAGTCCAGATCCTAATCCTTGCTCCATCAGTGAATATTCAGCGTTTCTTCACCAACACTCTGAGGATCTAAATTGGAAGCAGGTTATGGTCCTGCAAGCCATTGAATTCACTGGATTTTGCACGTCCTCAGTGGAATTCAGGACGGAGTTTAATTGGAAGACTTTTAAGTGATAATATATCTCTATGGAAAGGCTTGTATTTCAAAGCACAGAGTAGCATTGACTTCTGGGCAGTTTAGAAGACTATGAAAGTTATCAATGCAGAGCAGACAGCATGTTTTAAATTACCCACAGCTCAGTTTCTGATCAGCTAAAAATAAGTAATACAGAAGCATATCAATTAAAAAAAAAAACACAGAAAGGCAATAAAAATAGGTAATAGACAGATCAGGCTGTGAGATTTTCATTAAGCAACGTGTGATATGTAATATTATACCTGCTGCTCAGGAGCATGGCTAGGTCTGGGGAAAAGAAGATAATTCAGGTGCCGGGAGGGGTCAGGATGCGGACAACTGAGGATTCATGCATATATATTTTAAATTCACTGTTGGAATACTTTAAATAATCCAAGAATTTATCCAACAGTCCTGCTTCCCACAGCTTCACAGATGCGGGACTTCATATGATGTGGCTCGGTTGATAGAAATGAATTTTGGGGAGTTAGTAGAATAAATGAAATATTCCTTAAAACAGGCTGGGTGAGACCTGCAGGGCTATAGCAAGATGTGACTAATCTGGGGGTCTGTGGTCTGCAACTCACAACCCAGTACAGCAGAGAGATGCCGGAGTGTCTACACATTTAGCTTTCACTGGCCTCCGTGCATCCCTGGCTGTGCTGTCTCCTGTATCTGGGCTCGCTCCTGTAGAGTGACCTACCCACTGTCTTCGCTGGATGTTTGCATGGGGTTTGGGCAACCAAAGGCTGGAATTGGATGCTGTGGAGGAAGGAGATGGTGCCACTGCCTCCTGCACCCACTGTAACCAGTTCCATTTTCAGGGTCAGGCAGGAATCCTTACATCTTCTAGACATAAAGGTCTGTCCCAGTGGAAATGCAAAAACCGTGGAGTTCGGGGCTTTTATGGCTAATATTACCCACTGTGTGGTTGCTTACAGCAGGTCTGCTTGTTTTTCTCCCGCAGAAAGCCTATATCTTTACATTCCTGCTGAGTTCCAGACTCTTCATCGAACCCCATGAGCTTTTGTCCCGAGTTTGTCACAAGTGCATTGAGCAGCAACGGCTGGACGACCCCGTGCTAGACAAGGTTAGTTTATCTTTACAGCAGAAAAATTTGAGGTATTTTCAATGGGCAGAGAATGCTGGGGCTGTGGTGTGTGTCCTTTGCCTCCCTTTGGATTGAATGAAACTTTCTCATAAAGGATGACGGTTGTCGCTGAGATCCTGACATTGAGGCATCCTAGTATCCATGTCCAAGAGCAGTGCTCCAGGCACTAGTCACTTCAAATCTTCTTCTAATTTTCCCTTTCCCCCTGTCTCAGTCTTCCCAGGTGACTTTCCTTCTTAACTTCTTTAAGGCTCTGATGAAGCTTGCGGGATGCAAGGAGGTGGGACATAAACTTCACACACTATCAATTGCAGATGTCAACACACCACTCTCCCATTTTTACTTAATGCGTCTGCCCTTTTGCTTTGGTGCTTCTGGTACAGTAATATTTCCTCGTGGCCTTACCTGTCACTTTGAACGCTACGTAACAGCATGCAGCTACCCACTAACCTCCCGTTGCCGGCACTGACAGATCGTCCGCACAGCTGTGCTGCAGAGCGGCGCTGTCTGGCATACCAGGGATGAGTTGAAGCAGTAGTGAGGCTGTGACAAGGTAACAGAACAGAGAAAATCCAAGCTGTTACTGCGTCGGCACTCCTCCTGTTTTGCCCTAGGGACTGTGCAGACTGATAGTGTATAACAACACATGTGTATCCTCTGTCAGTCCCATAGACACTACGGTGGAGATGGATCCTACTGGATCCTATTCAGTGCTGGATTCCACCCAAGCTCTCCTCAGTGTGTTGATGAAGACCTCTCCAGTACATTACCTGGAGCAGGAGATGCATCTTCAGTGCAGTGGAGGGAGGAAGAACGTGCATTAGTTGCAACTTTCCAAAAACCCCCAAACTCTGAAATGATTCTCGAGATCAGCCTGTCCAGCTTTGAAACAGTATTTTTGGCATCAAATACTGAATCACCAACAACTGAACACGTGTGCTTGGTTTTGCCCAGGCAACTGGTTGCATGAGTAACAGGAGCTCTGCCCATAGTGACTGTGGAGAGCCATCCGCCAGGCTACATAGAAACCTGATACTTGGGTTGACCCTACAGTCCGTGTTAATAGAAATATCTGTATGAGCTGCAACATTCAAAACAACATTTCTGTTGTTTTGTTCTGTGATGTTCTTTGATGCTACAGCAGATGCAAATTTAGGAGGATTAAAATGTGAGCATTATAAGGTTTTGCTGCTCATTAAACTTTGCAAGAAATGAGAAATGATCTTATTATGAAGATCTCCCTATCTGCCTGAGGTGAGCCTGCATTTTGGACTAGCCTGTGGTAATGCAGAGTTGGTGGGACACAGCTGATTTTGTGTTCCTGAGAGTGGGGCTGACTTTGAAACTTTGCACACAAGCAACCTCCCATCCCCTGCATTGTGTCCTGTGAGTTGCACAAAGTCCTCTCCTTCAATTCGTAATAGCAGTTTACACAGCTGGAGCAAATGTCTCCCCAGACCTTTGTAGTTTCCAATAAAGCTTTCCCTTTAGCAGCCACCTGCTGGTCTTTGAGCATGAGCTTAATGCTAGCTGACAGCAGTTATTTTTGGAGATGTGGTTCATTGAAACCTGTTGTTGGTGGAAAGCTGAAATATGCATTTTAACCACCTTGGTTTGAAAAGCAGAGCGCCGTGGAGCTCAAGAGTATAATTTTTCCTGATTACAGGGTACACTTTAGCTACAGTACGTAGGTTGCAGAAGGGGGCTGTTTGTTTTGGTCTGTGTTTTCTGTAAATAAAAATGCAGTTTGTTGTTTAACGCATTTTCCTTTTCACATGTTCTTGGATAACGGAGAATGGAAGCTTTGGAAGCAGCCCCACTGGCTGTCTTTTGAGATAATACTAGTGCACCAGCTGAGCTGTCCCCCATGTTTCCCTCCTTGCCCCATATCTTCCTGACCATTCCTACTGCTGCATCCTCAGATAAATCTCCACCAAAAGTAAAGTGGGCCTCAGCTATATGTTATGGAAATGGGTGTCCTTGTCTTATCATGACCTTGAGCTCATGCGGGCAGAGAGCAACGTGATCAGTAGCCCAGGTAAAGTTACTAAAGTGCTGGTCTTTTGTCCGTCTTTTCTTCCTCATGTTACATCTGACAGTGATCACTACGCAGTTTATTCATACAGCCAGAAAGCAAAAGACTCACCTCTTTGTTGGTCAAGAGATACATTGCAATCAGTTTTTCAGGAAAGGATGAAAATGTAGGAGGGTCGTAAGTACCAAAGGGAAGAACACATGGTTCAAATGAGCAAAAAGGCCAGATGTTTTTAAAAAAGGTATAAAGGTTGCACCGACAAAATATCTATCCAGCCATAAACTGGCCAATTGCATGTGCAGAATATTACAATCTGCATGTAAAACAGATGGTTGTGCATGCATCTAAGTACTGGTATATTTTGCATGCCAAAATATATCATTTGTGCACCACGCTATTTGTTTGCATGTGTGCAGATTTTGCAGGTGCAACCGTCAGTTCCTTCTTTGAAAATCTGGCCCCACCTTCAGTGAGACACATATTTGCTGGGAGACTTTAATGAGTAAATGTGTTTCAATCCCTGTCCATCATTCTGGTTTCCATTTCAGGCACGGATCAGAAAATTTGGACCCAAAATCTTACAGTTGCTGACAGAGTGGACGGAGACATTCCCGTATGACTTTCAGGAAGAGCGGATGATTGGCCATCTGAAAGACATGATTCACAGGATAGCCCCGTGTGATGAGGTGAGGATGTCTGACCTGGGATGATGTGTCAAGATGTTCATTTTCCTAATTGATTCTTCCTGTTCCTCCGTTTGCCACATTCTCTTCCATGCCTGTTCCTGGGAACTCTTACAGTTTTGTTTTCCTCTAACAGTTAAAAACTGTAGTAAATTCCCTGAAAGCCACATCTCTCAGTTTAGGTACCCCTGTGGCAGTGACACGGGGACGCATTGGAGTGATCAGTGGAATTTATCTATTATGTTACCGGAATTGTAAGAGAACACCATTCCCATTTTACAGATGGAACATCTGAGGCGTAGTATAGATGGAATGTGGTGGTCACAATTCAGATAGCAACAGAGCTGTGATCTCCCAAGTTACTGTCTAGCAGAGGAGTGAAGTATTGTGACCTGAGACCAACCGTCCTGGCCAACCAGTGGCTCAGGGAGTGCTCCAGGATGTTCAGTTTAGTGAACGAGAAGCGGAACAAGTAGCCAGTCGTCAAATGATTGCATTGGGGTGCTAAGAAAGATCATCAGTTGTCTGAAAGTACCTGATGAAGGCTTCCTTTCTCTAAGAAAATGAGTGGCTATGAAAGAGTAACTACCAAAGGGCGTTTATGGTCCTTTTTAGTCACACCTTCTTCATTTGTTGATGTCCTTGATCACCTGTGCCGAAATCTAATTTTACATTCTTACTTTACACATCTTCAGTTTGGTAGGTTTTTTATTAAAAACAATCTTTGCATTTTGTCAGCTTTTTCATTAGTGAATCTAACAAGGGTTTGGCTTACAATCTAACAAGTGGGTGGGCTGCTGGGCAAAACTCAGTCTAGATGGCTGTATGGTGTTGGTGTTCAAATGCATGAGCCATGTGTGCAGCAGACTAGGACACAGTAAATGGAGCCTCTGGGAGACCTGCTTGCAAATTCAGGTGGGTGAATCCCATAAATTAGTTCAGAAACCTTAAAAATACCACAAAATCCATGCAAATAATAAGAGCAAATAGTACATAGAGAGTCTTTAATTACTTCTAGGTTAACCATGGGATATGGAAGAATTCAGTTCCATTGGCTACATCAAGGCCTGGCTTTAGACCACAGATGGGTGCAGTTCAGTAGAACAAAAAGCACGTACCCAGGAGTCCAAGAACGAGAGGGGTGGAGAGAAGAGAGAAGGAATTAGCAGGGTTGCAGCACAACAGAAATTAAATTGGACCCTCCTACCCACATGAAACACAAGATAAATTGAAACAGCTGCTCTTGGGCTGGGCTGGCATCACGGCTGGCACTTTTGGGTGGCTGTAGGCTGGCATGGATCAGCTGGCTGGGCTGGCCAGCCCATGGGAGAGAAGGGGTGGGAAGGGGAAGCTGCATGACACTTCAATGGAGGTGGAGGAACACAAAGGACTTTCAGAAGGAACCAAGGTGGCCTCAATTCAATTGACCAGAGCAGTAAACTTCTCCCTCAAGGGGAAGAGGCAATGAACCTGCTCCTGCCACCCACCAAGAAAGGTGCCTTGCAGCCCGTCAGCATCTGAAGTGAGAGAAACCTATACAGACCCACCAAAATCATGTCCACTGGAAAGAAGGAACGAGCCAGAAGGGCAGAGAACAGGGGCTTTATGGGTGCTCTTTAAAAACAATAGCTGCCCTGATCAAGAGCCATAGATGCTAAAAATCAACTTTTTGCATAGAAAATGATAGTTTTTTTCCCTAACCTGAGCAAGTGCCGCACACCTTCGCTCTGGAGTGGGCACAGCTGTGTACCAGTGCTTACGGGTTATGGGTTTGCCTGGGGGGCAAATCATTGTTTTTCAAATATTACTACGCAGTATAATTGCAAGTGATTATGCCTCAGTAAAATCAATAATTAATTTAAGAAACAGCTGCGAGTGCAAATTTCCTTTTTTAAGGGACAGCACGAAAGAGTGGTGGTGCCCATTAGTTGTTTGGAAGAAAGTTGTTGCCATTGTGGATCACAGAAATTAAAAATTGAAAGATTTGTGAGGTCATCTAGCCCATGTAGGTTAATGCAGGATTCTCGCCTGCAGTGTATGCTCTTGTCCTTTGTAGAGTCCACTTTCTAAAGGCTCTCTGATGTGCTTATAAAGGTGTCCATGCTGAGAAGCATTTCTTAGTAAGTGCTGTGATTTGCATTTAGAGTTAGAAATTTTAATTAAAATTTGAGCTCCTGAGCCACCTGCTGAGGCCTGCCATCTTCAGAGGAACTTTCCTGGTTAAGAATGAAACATTTCCTTTAAATATTAAACAGTAGTATGCTTCTTTTGACTGTTAATGTGGCAATGAAATGAAATTGGTTGATAGAGTCCAGCATGCAGCCCCTGTGCAATGGGGGGTCACTTTGTGGCAAGGTAATTACCAGCATGTTGAAGGTAATGAACAATGTTGTTTTCACTTAGTGAATGTAGTTTGAAGAAGGCAGGAAATACTTTTAGAAGGGCAAAAGCAGGACTTTTTTCTAATTTCTCCCCCAACACGCACAGAAAAGCTTTCTAGGCAAGGGTGCACCCAGCAGATTTTCTGTGAGTCTCTTCAAGAACTCTAATTTCTGAATAATCTTTTTTGTGTCCATTAAATGTCTCTCTTATTTCATTCTTTATTAGGCGATTGGCTTACCTGAGTCTTTGTTTACTGTTTTCTATATCTGTATTATTATGCTGTATTCCCTATAAACTATATGAAACTAGATCTCTTGATAAGGGTTTACTGAAAGACTGGCTAATATGCATGTCTTTCAGACAATTTTATGCTGCTTTTTGGCTTTTCATCCAAACAGTGAAGAATTTCAGAAGAATTTCTGAAGAATGCACAGACATGGCTGGCCTAAGATTTCTTATCCAAGCTCCTTTTTGAAAGAGAACTGCGTTTTTGGCTAAAAGTTTTTTAGCCAAATGTTTTATGTTCTGTAGAAGACTTGGATTTCAGTGCTGTGCCTGCCCCCCTGCCCCAAAGTGAATTCCCCCGTTTACAAAATATGTTCACAAAATACCAAATATGTTGGTATTTGAGTTTCCACTGAAAAATAACATTCTATTCATAGAGCTTGATAAGCTATGCTCAGATTTGCAAACACAGCTGGACGTAAACCAGAGAAATATTTAGATGGTGTTCAGTAGTTTGGGTCCAGGGCAGTGTTTGTAAATCAAAGGTGCAACCACCTGCTTGAATGAGGAATTGCGTGAAGGCCAGCAGTCTCTCTTCCTCAGAGCTAGTATACGTCAGGAAAAGATGATAATGAAAAACCTGTTTTTTAATTTTCTAAAAATTATTTAAATTCTTTATTTTTACATTTTCCTCACTCGATTTGCACTCCTCCTGTGTGATTTGCTTCCAAATAGAACATGCGTTGTCATTTTCCAAGACAAGTCCCTCCTGCCTTACAGGTACTTGCTTCATTTTGGATTTAGCAGCTCTGTTTTGCAAAAAAAGCCTGACTATGACCTGCTTATCTGGCCCCTGCTCCAGCCCAGCTCAAGAGAGCATCTTCCTTGAGTGAAATGAGAGGTTCCTCAGCAATGTGAAACCTTCTGCTAGAAAAGCTGTATGAAAGTTACAGTATTGCAGCAGAAGTTGAAGTACTTGGGATGTTCTGATGGTTTCCAGCCTCAGACTGATGGAGACAGGGTAGAACTGAGCACATTGTTCTTCACTGTGAAGTAGTAGGAGATGCTACTTACAGTGTGCAGGTGGGATCCTGTGTAGGTGAGAAGAACAGTGACTCTGGCTTCGGGTACCTTGAACACCTAAAACACAAGCGCTGTCAATGCCTAACACTGAAGACTGTCCACAGTCTACAGAAGTATGAAGAAGACGAAGGCTGTGTCTAAACCATGGGATTCATGAGTACTTCCAAAGACTTCGCTTGGGCTGCGTACAGCTTGGGATGCAGCACAGGTGTGTGTTGGTCTCTGTGGGAAGGCCCATTCTGGCCAAGTCCCTGTTGCGATGATGAGGACTGCGTGGAGGGTGCCAGGGTGTGCATCTGCTGCACAGTACAGATGTAACAGAAGAGGCCTTCGTGCCAGCTCTGGTTTCGCACTGGCAGATTACAAACTGATGTTACTGGCAACTTTATGTTAGTAAATTCTGTTTGGATGGGGAGTGAGGAGTTATTCCACTTGTGAGCAGCCAGAGGATCTCTCCACTGTGTGTCTGTGCTGGAAGAGAAGCTGCTAGTAGGCCAGCCTGCAAACTGTTTTCCCAAATGACCGTGCTCTTTGAAAGCGAGCAAGCACCCATTGCACCCATGGCTGATGCTCCTTTTTCTGGCTGGGAAAGCCCATGAGGCCATGTTCCTCAGCAGGGTACACCCCATGCTCCACGGGAGGCTTTTGCCCAAGGACATTTCCAATTAATCCTTGTCTTTAGAGGCCATCCACCAGTTCTCTCAGTTGTCTCAGTTTTATGATGCCTGCCTCTGTCAGTCATGAAGAGTTGAAGGCATTTCTTTCTGCTGATCCTCCATGGCCAGTGGCCCCACTCATTGTCTGTAAAGAGCTGCTCCAGCTCTGAAACAGCCTGAGCAACTTAGTAATGATCATCCTGCTGAGCACATGGCTGTGCTTGGAATGCGATATGAGCTTCCTTGAGTAGCAATTAACATTTTGGATGTTAAATACTCAAAGCTACATGATGCTAAGACCACTCCAACTGGGTAGCAAGTAGCAGCATGCTTCTGCTGCTCTCAACTCAAAAGGATGGAGAGAATAGTGTTAGAAACATTTCTTATTCCTAATAAATAAGAGTTGACGAGGCACCACTAACAGGTAGAGTTCTCGGCTAACACGTAGCAGACATAAAGGATAGGTACCGAATGCTGCTGTGCTCCAGAGAGCTGCAGTAACTCCTCTGATCCCGGTGTTGGCAGGAACATGTGAGTATCGATGCCAGCACAACCCACCAATCCTGCCTGCCTCTGCTCTTGACTGCAGTCCGTTTCTGTGGTCCAGAGCACAGAACTGTAATTAAGCCAACTGGTTATTCTGAAATAGGCTTGTTGAAAATAAAATGGTAACCTGTTGCTGGCTTAGGAGTATTTTACAGAAGGGAAAATTCAGCATAAAAACACTCCTTTGTCAAGTTTTGTGGGTGGTTTATGTTTCTTTCTCTCCCTGTCTCTCCAGGCCTACTGGAAAAAGATGAATCAGCTTTTGCAAACCCTGAATCAGAAGCTTGCAACCCTCAGCCATGGGCAAGAAGGGATTGTCAAGATCAGTGCTGCTGTCTCTGATAAGCTGGTTGCCTTTAAAAGTAAACCTCCATCAATTCAGAGGGAAATCCTGAGCGTCTGCAGTGACCCTTACACTCTGGCTCAGCAGCTGACGCATGTGGAGCTGGTAAGTGGGAATGGTTCCCAACTTCTGCAGTCAGAGATATTATTTTAAGCTACCAGCTGCTAAGTATTCCAGACATAACCGAAAAATGTCTGCACTGCTGCAGCACATCCCGTGCTGTATCAGCGCTGCAGCAGGAGCAGGGTTTGACAGGTTAAGAGATGCTTGGGAAGCAGGCTATATATCCGTGTTCCTGTGCATCTTGGGGCAGGTCACTACTTTTGCAGCTTGCTTATTTGTGAAATGTGAGTCATTGTCCCAGGAAGGTCAAGGGGTTCCCACTTCTGTAAGGTGCTCTGAGCCCCACAACCTGAGGGTGCTATTGAAATGGCTGCTCCTTAACCTTTTTATTAATTTGGAAGAAATTTTAACGGTTCAAATCTGCTCCTACGGATCCACAAAGCATCTGAGTTGTCTGATGTGTTTTTCATTCTTCCCTTTGGGACTTCATGCATGGAGATTCAAGGGTGTGCAAATGCCACCCACACGAAGTCCTGCTGTTGCCCTCGTTGGACTGCAGTCCACCCTCAAGCAGGCTGTTGATGGTAATTGCTCCAATTGCAGTAGCAAGATGTTGGTCAGACTGTTGTGTTGCACATCCTTCTCCCAGGTTCAGGTCCTTTGTGTAGACCTCCTGGATGTTCAAAGAAGAACATAAAATGTTGCTGCCATCTGCAGATCTCTTGATGCTGTAATGATTCCCTGCCGCCTGTCCTCCTGTAGACAGTGTTCATCCTTGAGAGGAAGGCTGGAAAAACAAACCATGAAATGGTCTGTGGATTGGAGTGAATATCATGGAATTGGCCTTAGGAATTCTGAAGGTAGTTGATATTCTATTTGTCAAGAAGTGGAATAGCTCAGAAACTCCAAATTTAGGATCATCTTCTCAGCTTGGTTAATTTTTAGAACATGCAGCTTTGGCTCTCTTTGCTTTATATAGCTTAAGCCAGAGAGTAGAAGTCCTTTTGCCTGGAGTTTTTCTCTTGCTTTTCTTTCTTCCTCCACAGTACAACTGTCTTCCAAGGGGAGATTCCCTGTAACCAGGGCACTGCTGCACTTTTAAAACTGATGCAGCCAGAGGTTTTCATTCCACTTTACTGTAATCAGTGGTCTCTTCCTTCTCTTTCATTTACTGCATCCGGTACACCAACTACTCTGCACTAAAACTGTCTGATGCTTCTTTGTTAGTAAGAATTATTTGCTATTAATTTAATAACAGTTATTTGTTAGTAAAAGTCCTGTGCAGTTATCAGCAGCAAGGTGAGAAGCCAAGAGAAATAGCGTGGAAATAGACATAAAATTTTCACTTAAGCAAAACTACCATTGATTTTATTGTTGCTTGAGTGTCCTGTTTGGGCTGTAGGAATTCCGAAACACCTCCTCTGAAATACCTTTGTGACCTACAACCTACTGAAAATATTTTTTTCTAATAAACGTATTTAAGGGAATTGAAAAGCCTATTAAGGCGGCCAGCGGTGTGGCTGGAACTGCCAGGTTTGTTCAGGAGCTGGGGGAGATGGCCTGTCTTTCACTAAGTGAGATCTGGATGCTTTATTTACTCTTGTTTTGGTTAATGCCTGGGACACTCTTCAGTGTAAGCAAGGCCTTTAATGTAAGCCTGTGCATCTTCAATGCCTTCGTTCCCCAGTGGCACAGAGTCACCACCCTGGGACATCCCCTGAGCTTCACTGGGTAGGGAGGTAGGGTCAGAGCACTGTGTGTGCAGATGAGGAATGGATTGCTGTGGTTACCAGAGCACGGCATTGCTGCCATTTTAACTTCTGGGGAACAAGGCTATTGAGTAATGCTGAACCACAGCAGGTCTGTGACAACTCCAAACACAGAACTGAGGTCTGCTGGCTCCCAGATGGGACCTTGTGCATCCAGCACCTTTCTCTCTGTGCAGTGGAGAGGGCTCTTACTGTGTCTTGTCAGTAATGAGACATATTTATTCTCATTTTCTTCTTTCTGCTGAAATAACTCTAATTGTTCTTATGAATTTTAATGTCTGGTGCTAGTTGGCTGTCTACCAGTTCAGTAACACCATTCAGAGCTGACAGATAATGGGGATGTCTTACCAAGAGAAACAGAAGATTCTGGGGTGGTTTCTTATTTCTTCTTCTCTCTGTTTTCCCCCCTCTAACAGGAAAGGCTAAGCCACATTGGACCTGAGGAGTTTGTGCAGGCATTTGTCCATAAAGACCCTCTGGATGGCACCAAGGTATGATTTGTCCGCATGTAAAGTGTCTCCTGTGATCACTGTTTGTTCTAGATAAACTGATGTGATGAGATCCAAAGAGGAGGGTCTGGGGCATGGGTTGACCGTGGCCAGGCCAACTGATGGCCTGTATTCTCACGGCAAGGATGGGACCTGTTGGTAGAGCTCGCACTGGCAGGTCATTGCCATTCCTTCCTGGTGAGAGTATGTCCTAGCCTGAGACTGGCCAGCACCCTGATGTTCTGCTTTCTGGCTTTGTTGCTCCTAACCTGCTTTGACCAGGGCAGATGGCTTGCGGCTGTATACAACCAAGGAATGTCTGTTCCCAGTGTTGAAGGCGTAAAGACTCTGGATGTGACGTAATGCCCATAGTGTGTGCCCAGACACCACAGTAATGACTCAGTGCGTCATGAATCAACATACTCTTCTCTCTGTACACAATAGCTTCTAACCCAAAGCACCGCAGGGAATGGAGTGCCTGATCATCAGGGCTTCATCCAAAGTCCATGGAAGCCAGTTGGAGTCTTTCCACTGATTCCACTGGGGTTTGAAGCAGCATTTCAGTGAGTGCCTCAATAAGGAAAGAGACTTCCTGACTGGAGAGGGAGTGTCAGAGATTTCACATACTGCCAGAAAAGAAAGAGAATGGAAAATTCTTCCCCCAGACTGCATATGGGCTCCCACTGAGATCATACATCAATGGCAGAATTTCATCATTGGATGCTGAACATAACAGGAAGACCTCTGTTTATAGTGCTACCCAAAGAGCACCAGAATAGCTTGTAACAGATGGATAGATGGATGGATGGATGAATAAAAAGTGCAACATTGGACTCTCCTTCTCTTATTGGAGTTACGGAGATTCTGCAGTTGGTTTTGAGGAGACGGGAGTGGGCAGAACTGGTGTTTCACGTATTTTGAGCATTGATCACGTCCTTTAGAAAGGAACCCCAAGGTAGGAAAGGTGTGTCAGAAACATGAAATATCAAACCAGCCACAGTGAGATTTCATCAACCTGCTGCAAACATGAGGGACAAGACTGAAAATGAACAGTCGTCATTGTCTGTGTCTAAGTAAAATGAAAGAAGTCAAATGAGGGCACTAAATTTGAGTGAATTTTGGAAGAGTGGGAGGGAGGCAGCAGTGAGTGAAATCAAATTGCACAAAGCCATAGCGGGGACGGGATACTAAGAAGAAGAAGGAAATGTTCAGTAATAACCTAACGTACACACAATGGCTGTAGCTGTGTCTAGACTTGCAAATGCAGGGCCAGCACAGAATGCCACAAAGATGTGAAGAGAAATTGAGGTTACCAAGTAAACATAAGGAAACATCAGCTAAGGTGGACAGGAAAGATTAGAATGAGAGGCGGAGAGCCTGAAAATAATGGTGGGATGGGAAATCCGAGCAAATCATCCTGATGGACTATGACAAGCTATGTGACAGTTATGCATGTTTTTCAAATGCAAATCTGAACACTGAGGTGCTGCCCAGTAACAGTTCTGTGACTTCAATGAAAAGCATAATAACAGAGAAAATACCAGGTGCAAAGCAGGCATGCACCGCTGCGTTGTCTTTTAAGTTCAAGGCAGTGTCTTCCCCTGGGAGGATCTACTTAGTAAAGCAAAACTGCCGTAACATTTTCACACAAGACGAGGCACTAACAAACTATTTGGCTTCAAGTCAGCAAGGCTGATGAAAGCAGAGGTAATCTGGAACTTTTCTCCACCCTTTTTCCTGGGCTGACCAGAGGTCCCAGCGATGATTTTGAAGAACCTCCGCACCGGGGTAAGGTCTAGCCCAGGAATCATGTGGGACCTGGCAGAGCATCGTACATAGTGGCACAAACCTTACGCGGAGTGACGTATCGTTCCCCAATCCATGAAGAGCACCCCTGTTAACTGCAGGGAGTTGGCTCTGGGCTGAATTCTCTCCAGATAGATATTAAATATCTTTCTTGCATGAGGGCTTCAAAAGGCTTCACTTATGAATGTTTATCAAGCACTCTGAGTTGCAGATGGAAGATGCTAGGGAGGTGATAATATTGTTGCCATTTATAAAGCTTAACCTTTAAAAAGCGGTCTGTTTCAGCTTTAGCTGCTGCACATTTTTTACAAGTTTTATGGTATTAGCTGTGGTTCTTGTGCCCTGGCACAGGACAGCAGTGTTGAGATGGAAATGCTATATTCAAAACAAAACCTAGGTTTCATGTACTTTTTTGCTATAACGAGGAACAATACCACAGAGCGCAAGAAAAGCAACTGCTATGGATAAACTGGGGCTGCTTTGGGTTTCCTTTGTTTGATATTTACATGCTGTTTGCTGACATTTAATTTTGAAATGCTTTTAAAATATTTTTTTTACTTTATGTATAGTCTACTCAAGTGGCTAGGAATTTCAGGCTTCTTAAGATTTGCTCCATAGCACGGTACTGTGATCTCTGTTTCTAAACATTCCTGTATACAGAGTCATGGGTGAATATTTTCTGACTGTGTTACCTTGGGAATCATACAAAGCCCATTTCTTAAGGGGTTTTAGGTACTTGTTTAACTTGCATCATATGGGTAATCCCATTGACATTAATGGATCTGTTTTATGTATTGTGATTTTCTTCTTAGTGGCACGTATTTATGGCAGCTCTGGGAAATAATCATCTTAATAAAACAAAAAAAATCAGTATTCTCTGATACCCTCTAGTGGATGTTAATGAATGTTCAAATAAATCACGTGAACTCTAGGGAGCAGTGTGTCCTAGATGGACAGTCTAAGAATTTAGGGCTGGGAAAACGACTTGAATTCTTATAATCCCAAGCAACATCTTCAGGCTGTGTGAACTGCCTTATTACTCCGCTGAAGTCAAATTATCTGTTGATGTCAAAGGAACTGGAAGAGTTCAGCCAAGTATCTGCTCCCACAGCCTGTACCGGTTATGGGAATTTATGTTAAGTTTCATATGAAAAAGTGAAAAATGTTTTTCTTGTAATGGCTTTTATCAGTGAAGTATGTCTGACATGTAAGTGACCTGTTCAAGAGCAGCCGTCAAGACACGGCTGGTCACTAGAGAGCCTATTATCCTGAAAACTCAATAAGGGAAATATGGTTTTTTTTTTTCATAAAGAAGCAACTAGGACTGTGTTTTCTCTTGGCTATCTCTTGTTCACTTCGCTAAATTATGGTCTGTCCCCTCCAGAAGAGGGCTGTGGGTGATTGCATTTACTGAAGTGAAGGAAGTCCTGGAATCAAAGCCACAAACGGAGCGTGCTATGGCAGACTCTGCTTGTCTTACTTTTTCTGCCTGTTCTTCTTGCTGTCTGAATCCTGCAGTGCCCCGGCTGTTAATATCCCAGTGAACAAGGGTCAGTGCAGACTGTGTCGGTGAACACTTGCTGCAGGCAAAATGGGGCTGTTTTCTATACACCAGTGTGAATTGTGCAGTGTGACAGTCTCAGAGAGACCCTCTGCATCTGCCACCCACCTACCCACTGGCTTTTTGAAAGGGGCCCTTAATGCAGAGTCTTCCGTGTGCGTCAGAGAGAGGTGGCCAATAATTACCTTTGCGTAGTGTTTGTCTCAGCGATCAGGCAGCTAACTGAAACACAGTTATATGTCTTTCTGTGCTTTTTTCTCCCCAGACTTGTTTCAGTGAACAGAAGAAGACGAGTAACCTTGAGGCCTATGTGAAATGGTTCAACAGACTCTGCTATCTTGTAGCAACGGAAATTTGCATGGTAAGCGAAAAGTACCTGGCGTGTTTTACCACATGCCTGAAGTACCAGTTTGAGATTTTACATTAATAAGCAAACCTGGGGATTTATTTCTTACGACCTAGCTAAGCATCTGATGGTGAGTTTTACTAATATTGCACTCGCAGAAGCGACCTGATAAATGACTAACATATTGCAAAACAGAGCTGGCGACACACAGGGGATGCGCTCTTCTCTTGATGTAGTAGGAGCACGGTGTGGAATAATGAACCCTGCAGGGAAAAAGAGAGGAAAAAATGCCTTGAATTATCCTGTGAGATTTCTGCTGGAAAAGATTCTAGTGGAGCAGTATTTGTTATCTGTCATCCTAAAGCTCTCTTGTGCATGTGTGTTCCCATTGCGTGGCTCTTTGTCCTGCTGCCCATTACTGTTCCTGTGACTAGTCGATTTTTAACTTGATGGTGGTTTTAGTTTGTTTAACTTGGCCCCATCAAAATGAAATGAATGTTTTCTCCTTTGAAAAGGGTGTGGAAGAGAGAAATAGTAATAGTATAAACAGCCTAGGTAGCCTGTGACTCAAAAGCATTACCATTTGAAGATCATCTTTAGAAAAGGTGGGGTGTTTCCAGTCCAGTTAAAATGTGGATTTAAAATGCAAACTCCCTTTTGTCCTGGCCAGCTTGCTGAAAGGGCCAGAAGAAGAGGGGAAAGGGATTAATGCAGTGAAACGAAGCCTTTCTGGGACAAAGATGCTGCTGTTAATATGGGTGTGAAATCCTGCCTTCAGGAAAGTCTGTGCTGATGTCAACTGACTTGAGGGAGGCCGGTGGGGAGCTGAGCTGCTGCAGGGCTCTTGGGCTGCCTGTTCCCGACTGAGACATTAACTGAGGCAAGCCTGGGAGCTGCCGGGAATTTCTTCTGTGTCACTGCAATGAAAGCTCTGATTTTTAGAGACTGCCAGTCACCAGCATCCACTGGATTGCTGGAACAGAATTGGGGCCAGTGACTGATAGCAGATGTATATGGAACAAATACCTAAGATGCCCTCCAATTCTGCATGTGCTTATTACAGATATTCATTTATTTTAATTTGCAGCCTGCAAAAAAGAAACAGCGAGCACAAGTCATCGAATTCTTCATTGACGTTGCCCGAGAGTGCTTTAACATAGGGAATTTTAATTCACTGATGGCAATCATTTGTAAGTACAGCTTCTAACCAGACCTCTCCATCAGCTGCCACAGATGAAAAAGGAAACCTGACTCTGATCCCTGGCTTTCCTTTCTTCTTTCTCGTTCTTAGCTGGAATGAACATGAGTCCAGTTTCTAGGCTAAAGAAGACTTGGTCAAAAGTGAAAACAGCCAAGTTTTTCATTCTTGAGGTAAAAAAAAAAAAAAAAAAAAAAAAAAGTGCTAATACACTGCTTGAATTATATATTCTGGGGTTTTTTTGTTTGTGAATGTTCACATTGTGATCCAGGTATGAGATGTTTGCAGACGTGTTTCACAGGCCAGATTCTGTCTGAAGTTTCCCAGGTGTAGTGAGGAAGGTGTGAAGCTGCTGAAACGTAGAGGGAAATCAGAGCACTCAAACAGGAGGAAAAAAACCCAAAAATTGAGCCTATATGCAAGCCATAGTGCTTCCCAGTGATGCCAGTTTTGTTTGGCCACAGACACAGTGCTGAGTGTAAAGCTCCCAAGCTATACCTTAGACATCAAGTGAACGTGGCCCAAGGTAGTTTTGTGTATTGAGGATACCCGGATTTGTCATAGATAAAATGTGCAATCTCTGTTCTTCACATAAAAGCTCAGTAAGTAGTTACTAGAAAAATCAAAGGTACAAACATGATCTGTAGATCTTTCATTGTATTTTTGGTTTGTGGATTTTCGAAGATGTAGGCAAGGTTTTCTTCAAGGTTTGCTACAACTGAGGGTAAAGTTGTCTTCAGAGGACCCAGGTCGCTTTCTAACCAACGTTGTCTTCTTTTGTGTATCTAGCACCAGATGGACCCTACTGGTAACTTCTATAACTACAGAACAGCATTGCGGGGGGCTGCTCACAGATCCCTCACCGCACACAGCAATAGGGAGAAGGTAGGTGTGAGCACATCCCCTTTATTTCCAAATGGATGCTGTGCGTTGCTGCTGAGAGTCAGTGGCTCAAAGACTCCTCCCTTCCATGGGTCACCAATGCAAGGCTCCTGTGCTGCTAAATGCAATTGGAAATGCAAATCTGTGGCGGAAAGGAGTCTGAATGGATGACAGGGCTTTTGTGGACTTGCTCTTAGACATTGGGGAGCCTAGAGAGGGCAGAACACACAGCATGGAGCGCTTTGTTGCAAGCTTCTCTATATCCCAGGAAAATTCACATTGTTTAGGTTGATAAACCTGATGGAATATGTATTCCAGACTAAAACGACTTTTGTTTTGGTATGGAGCATCAGCCTGGCAGGCCCAGGTGGAACCGTGCTTTTGTTCTGGCTGTGCCAGCCAGGCCGCTGTGCAGACAGGCCCCTGTTGTGTCGTGTGTGATTTGAGATAGTGAGCAAAGGGCACAGCACTCAGGGATGAGGTCGTTCTCCCTTTACATTAGGGAAAGATGACTTACCGCAAGTCCTGTAAAGAAGTCTAGTCTGAATCCATTGCAGCAAATGTGGAGTGAAATTCTGTCCGCGTGAATGTTCGTTTCATTTGGTTGTTGCTGCCATCTCGGTGAGCAAGAATTGGAGGGTTTTATCAGTGTTTGTGGCAGATAACGTAGTTTTCTGAGATGTCACTGATGCTGCAAAAATCAGATTGACAAGGTGGTAGCACAGGATCCTCCTGTTTCGTGCCCCAGTTTGTTTCTTGTTCATTTTCTTATTTCTCCATTCAATGCTCTCTTTTTTTTTGTTTTGTGAAAAAGGGTTTGTTTTGAACATTGCAATTGCATATAGTCATAAACAGGTAATCTCTGCACAGAGCATGGCTAAGGTACAGTCGCTAATGCATGAACAAGCATAATACAGAAGTTAGTATTCATTCACTAGAGGAGCCAGGCCAGATGCTAATCTCACATCCCTGTAAATTTGATGTAAATCTGCTGAAGCTAATGGAATCTCACAGCATTTACAGTGAAATGAGATCAGCATCTGGTCCCAGGCTGACTCAGCTCAATGGGAATACGCTGAGTTGTTCTGAAAAACACTTCTCTCTGCAAAGACGAGACGACGGCTTTGGATCTTTGTGACTGGCAGAGAAATTCTTTTAACTCGCACACTGCAGTGAGGGCTGTCAGTCTGAGATGCTTTTGCAGTTTTGTTCTTCTGCAACCATCGTATATACTCAAACCAGTTGCTTTATTGTTTGACTTAATTTCCTGTGGAAGTTGGCAATCTCTGTCAGATGTCTACCCCTACCTGGTTAAGACCGAGGGCAGAGAGGTTATTAGATTGAAAGGTATCTACTTTACATAAGAAAAAGCCCATATTTTGTTTCCCTTGTGTAGATTTCAAGAAAATGCTTAAGCATGTGATTTGGTAGCTACTCACACCAGGTATTTACGGTGTCAGATACAGTAGATCATGTAATTCTTGCTGTAGGAATTAAGGAATTTTGTTTCTTTTTGTAAGCAAGATTATCAGTTATTGTTTTAATGAGTTTGAATAAAATTGAAAGAACATGATCACTTTTTTTGATAGAAAATGTTATGTTGTTTCTTGGCAAACTTGTAGCAAAGCTCACTCTGGAGAAAATTTTTACTTTCAAAGGGAATTGCGCTTACAAGAGTTTGAGATCCCAATCCCCTGCGCCCCTCGTCTCGACAAGAGGCCACCCCCGAAGCACAGATGGAGGCTTCAGGCCTCAGTCCATCTGCTTGAGAAGGCGCTGTGGAGGGAGCGCTCTTGTGGCAGACCAACAGACCAAGCAGTGGGTTATGTCTCACAGGAGGAAAAACCGCCTGTAGGCTCAGAGGAGCTAATATTTAACTGGCACACTCACCAGAAACATTACTTTCTTCTCTCCGGAGGGCTGGTGTCTTGGCTGCTGAATTTTGCCCAGCACCTGAACAGAAGCACAGCTCAGGGGCTAACTTATATCCTCAGAGAGAGCCAGGGTGAGCCGGTGACCTGGGACACTCCCCCTCCTCTGCCCACATCTTGCCCAAATACCCCATGTGCCACCAGCCTGGGGGCACAAAGAGCACTGCCTGACCTGCTCTGTCCTCATCCTCAGACTGCAGCACAGGTGGTAGGAGAAGGATCTCAGTATACCCACGGAGGATCCCCTGACCTCAGTCCGCACTGTTCTGATCCAGCCCTTCTCTCAGTGTGCAAACAGCACAGTTACCACTACTCGTTCAGGAGCAGGTTTGTAAAAGGCACGGCGAGCTCCCAGAGCTGAGACACGCAGTACAGCGGCAGAAATGAGCCTGCCAGGGTGCAGGGTGAGAGAGCTGGTAGTGAAGAAAGGATGATGTTCCACTCAGAATTCCGAGGAGTGTACTTGTTAGGAGCTAAGTCTGGTTTTATCTATGCAGTCAGCCGACCTATGCCACCTCCAAAATTAAGTCATTCCGCTGGGAAACCCTGCATCGTGCTAATGACATGTCTCTGGCATTGAAATGTTGGGAGTATGTACAGTGCGGTGCTGTGTGGTGTTGCTGTCTGATACTGGGGAGGAAGAACACGTCTGATCTCATTAGCTTGCTTCTTTCTGCAGGAGGCAATTGTCCTTCAGTGCGTGGGTGGGTTGGATGGCATGGAGGGGGGGAATCAGAAGGGAGTGAAATAGGAGTTTCTGGCACTAACCCAGTTTTTATGCTAGCGAAGTGCCTGGATTGAAGCCAACGTTAGAGTGTAACTATAACCACTTTTGTTGCTTTTCCTACAGAAATTTGGAAAACAAAACATACAGGGTAACATAGTTTTATGGCAGAAATTAATGGTGACCCAAAGACAGCAATTCCATGCAAATGCGTAGAAAATTGGTATCCCAGGGTATGTCTGACGCTTTTTGGATGCAGATGAGAACAAGCTCTACCCGTGCTCTGAGCTGACTGGTGGCTTTGTAGCTGTATTAGCGTGGCACTGAGCCCACATTCGTATATACCTTCCCTCTCAGCAAGGCTTTTCGTTTATGTTTAGTACCACTAATGATGGTGACCTGGCTCCCGGGCAGTATGGAGCGGGGCAGAACAAGCTGGCATCTGCCTGCATATGTAGACAGAAAAAAATATGTAGACAGAACCTGGCAGTAATTTCTAGCTGGGGATCGGTGTCTGCCTCCAGCTCTCTCTGTCTTTCCGCCTTCTAAGACCACGCTGGTTACAGTTATCATCGTCTTTGGTAGAAAACAAACCACATAGGCTGAATTGTATTCTTTACCTTAGGTTGATTGATCTAGTTTGGATGATATAAAAATGAATCCTGAAACACACTTAGCTCAGTTTGACTAGAAATTGCTCCACCTCACCCTGATAGGAGGGCTCAGCATTTTGGGGGTTAGGCTGTGCTTTGCTTCCATTCCTGTATTACATCAGTAGGATGTGTAACACCAGTGATCTTCGAGCATCAGTACAGGCTTTTTTATGGCTATTGCACTGACATTACAGAGTTAATCTATGGCTATCCCATAAAAAAGCCAGCCGAGATGCAGATCTTTAGCAGTTTACTGCATGTGGTGTTTTAGCTGAAACAGAAATTGGCTTCTGATTTCACTGCAAGAATTGGTAGTGGCTTGTAGACTCCTTGCCTTAGTGTTTTCGCGTCTATGACTTGCTCGCACTTGCTGTTGCATCATGAAGGCTGTAGACTGGAAAATAACAGCTGCCATCCTGTTCTAGGTCCATTTCATATCCCGTTACAGCTGATGTACAGCATGAGATGGAGTAACGGTATGACATTAAATACTTAGCTAAAGGATTGCTTTGTTGTCACCAGCTCCCTTGGCTGGTCTTGTGTGCCGTGAAGGCACTTTAACTTTGCCGCACACTTAACAAGCTACAGTTCAGTTAATTTACAAATAAGCCAGTGGAAACATTTGGACACTCCACCATGTGATGCACTTTCCTTTGAGTTCATGGTTGTTATGTCTATACTTAGTGGCTTAAAAGACAGATGTTGCTGCCAGAGGAAAATGCTCACAGAGGTGGCTGCTGCCCTTATAGCTCAAACCCTGCAAGTGCCCTTTTTCTGTCACAGGGCCACTGCTGAAGAGGTGGGTAGAGTCAGATTTGAATATCGAATCCCAAAGCCCCGGGGGTCAGCTTTGTCACGGGCTGGCCCTTTGTGTTCTCTTTCTTTCCCCTCGTGACACACGAGGACATGGAGGGAGTCTGCTGCACGCGGGGTCTCTGCTGAAGTGCTGGGGATGTGCTTTGGGAGCGCTGTTGCTGATTTCTGCTGTACAACATCTGGCATCAAATTTATCCTGCTGTAATTCCATTAACTTCAAGAGCTTTACCTAGAAGTAGGCTTTTTCTACAGCAAATGATGATCTGACTGTGATGACTTGGAGAGAAGGCTTGGATCACTGCTATATGCCACTTTGCCCTGGATGATGCCCCGGGCTTATGTTGAGTGCCACAATGATCTCTGTGGCTACTGTTGGCAGTTTCCTGTCAACCAGCTTAATATTTTCAGTCCTACTGTCTGCAGGTTAATTTGGAGGAGCAGGTTGTACTAATCAGATACCAGAAAGGAAATTACAGCCTCAAGAGGTAGCCAGGCGTGGAGCTGTTGAAAATGAAACAGCTCCTGATTCACTGTTTGCAGACAAGCCCTTGGTCATCAAATTTTATTCTGTCTTTCCTTGTTCGGGGACAATACTGGTTCTTTGCTTTCCAGCTGTCTTTAAATTGCTCAGTTTGCGTATTCAGCATCTTTGCTTGTAAAGACCCAAAAAAGAAAGGAAGAGTTCTGCAATTTTAGTTTGCTCTTTGCTGTCTGATCTTGTCATCAGGCAGCGATGCTGTTGATAATAAACTAGATTATTAGCATTTTCTTAGTCATGTCATTCTGCTCAGTGAACGTTGTGTTCAGTTCATATTAATTTCAGCATATGTTCTCCTGATGGCTGAAGGTGTCTCTATGCCCCACTGCCCTTTTGCCTGCCTGTCACTGTACTGCTTTCGAAGTGCGTAGCACACTGAAAAGTTAATATTTCTTTTTTTCTCCTCTCTCCTGATTGAGTTCTTCTTTCATGCAGAGAAAATACTGAACTGGAAAGATAATAGTTATGTCATTTCTCTTCACAGATTGTGATCCCCTTCTTCAGCCTATTGATCAAAGACATTTATTTTTTGAATGAAGGATGTGCTAATCGCCTTCCAAATGGACATGTCAACTTTGAAGTAAGATCTGAAAAATGTTTTTGTCTATCCCATTCTGATAGCGCTATCTGAAACTGTTTGCCTGCGATTTCAGGGCAGGCCAACAAAGACTGAATATGCCAAAATGGATGATCTCAAGAGACTTCGTGAAGGTTAAACCAATCCCAGAATGGTTTTTTTGGAAGAATTAATATGTATATTTTATGTAAACATTCCAAGCAGATCATCCTACCTTGCTTGATGTCTGTTGGCTGCTAGAAATACAGTGTCAGCAGTATAAATGACTATACTTATGGCTTGGAGGGGAAGATGACTTTTTCAGAAAACATGGGAAAATATTTTTCTTACATACATAAATAAATCAATATAAGATGCTTTATACTTTATTTTATCTGCCTTTTTAGCCCTTTCACGTTTTTAATAAGGAGGTTTGGCAAAGTAAGACTTGTGGTCTTTAAAAAAATGTCTTTATTTTCAAATAATTTCAAAAAAGAAATTTCAAATTACTTGTGGTCATTAAAGAAAAATTAGAGTAGGAGCAGAATTACATATAGGGTACAGTCACTGTGTCCATGAGGTAAATGTCATGCTGCTGATGTAAGGATTCGAATGTATTATCTCCTGCCTGTGGGTTTTACACAGAAGAATTTCTGTTAAATGCAGTAGAAGGATTTGTGTTCCCCCCAGCCCTGGCACCAGGTAGCATTAGTCAGGTATCCCGAGTAAGCCCAGTTCTCTGCCGGAGTGGATGGTTTCACACTGGTACAACTTGTTGGCGGTGGCAGCGTGCGGGCACTCAGGTGTTCTGCGTTGTGCTGTGCATCGCGATGGCTGTGTTCCTGCCCTCTGGGGGAGGGGCAGAGATGTGGTGCTTCCCAAAGAAACACCCAGTGTCAAGGAGAAAATAGTTCCTGAGCTCTCTTAATTCTTTGTAAGTCGTTTCTTCAGCATGTCTTTGGTTGCATTAAATTTCTCCTTCAGTTATTGGCATTGTGAGATACTGAATAACCCATAAAACACTGAGCTTGGGGAATCGCCTTAAATTATATCAGAACTGTTAGAAGGCCTAAAGAGTTGTGAGGTGTTGGAGTCACTCCATTTTATGTAATTAATATCTAATTTTGCTCCCTCCTGTTCCATCAAAGTTTATGTCCTCTATTCTTAAGTACATATGTGTAACCCATGCCTTTTTTCATGGATACATTTTCATTTAAGTACAAACAGAGACGTCTCGTAAGAAGAAACGTAACGCACCCTTTCCTCTCTCTTTCCCCTGTAAATGAACTGGGAAAATGTACCCACCTAAAACGTACACGAGTCTTTTCTCCAAATGTCCTTGTGGTTGGCACGAGGGATCCTGGATCTCAGCCGTCTGCTTGGATGTGGTTGTTTTAGTGAGATAACCTTACTGTATCTGAGTGGAATGGGTTTATGTTTACAGAAATTTCTGGAACTGGCTAAGCAAGTAGGAGAATTTATAACATGGAAGCAAGTGGAATGTCCCTTTGAACAAGACCCTAACATCATCCACTACTTGCATACTGCTCCCATTTTTACTGAAGATGGTAAGACTTTGTACAATCTCTAATCACTGAAAATACATCTCTCCATCACTACTAATTAACAGCCTGCTCCGTGCTTTGGTGATGTCTCCCACTGACCAGTCCTGGTTCTTTCCTAACTTTGCTGTCATGTGGCTTGTTTATCCCCAGTCTATCAACGTGGTTTTGCAAATATAACCTTCTAGCTCGTGAAGCTGCTGCTCGATTGCTTTTCTCTTGTCTGTAACTTCTCTGTAAGGCACTGTCTAGGCAGTTGCCGTTGCGGCCCTATTTTTATAATCACAAAAAGAGGCCACACAACCGTGTCATGGAGCGCTATGAATGTCAGCTCTCCCTTAGCCACTCGCTCTGTGATTGATGGAGCCAGAACTAATCTCTTCTGCAAACCAACACCGTCATCTCTTCAGTGAACGCAGCCCAGGGCGATGGTAGTCCAGCTGACCTCTCCCACTGCACCAAAGAAATATCTTATCTACAGAAAAGAATTTTTAAGAAAATCTTTTCTAGTAATTAATTTAAGCTGTAGCTATGAAAGCCCTGGTCTGACATTATTTCTCTGATTGTCTTTTTATACTTCTCTGTCCTCTTCAATTTGGTATCCAGCATGTCAGACTGTGTCATTTCACATTGCTTTATGTCATTTGCGTCCTGGTACATTGTCACGCACAGAATTGTCTGTAGCTATATTCCCATAAGCCGTACTGGTGTTGCGTTTATTTTTTCTTGATTCTATAGGCATTTTTCAGTACTAATCCAAGTTAATCAGACCTGACAGGTTTTATTTCACAGACTACTTCAGAACACAAAATACTGCTTCAAAAATCCTGCCTAAATCCTAAGAGTGGCTGCCAAAATAGAATAATTAATACGACTAAAGTAATACATACCAAAAGGAGATAGGATGGAGGCATTTGTTCTGGTTTTAGGCTCTGAAGGGACAGAAAGTGAAAGCCAGGGATAAAAGTTCTGTTTTCAGGCTGATGGACCAAAAAAGGGTGACCTCAACCCACTAATTGTTTGCAGATTTTCTCTCTCATGCCCTCCCCTGTATTCATCCTGCTTTCAGGAGATGCCCTGTGCAGGAGCCACAGTAGACCTCCCTGTTACCCAGGGGAAGCGCCGGGCAGACAGACCTGCCCTGAGCAAAAGGTGGGCCAATATATTGGAGATGCAGCAGCGGCACGTGAAACGCAGCTGTGCTACGCCTGTTACAGCGCGGCGGGATGGTGGGCCAGCACTGCAATATTAAAATGCAATTGAATTGTAGCGCAGCCTTGAATGCTGACATGGTTCCAGCTTTAAAGAATAAAGCATCGCTAAACGGTCAAGTGAAGAAATGCGTGTGAAACGCAAGTCACAGCTTACTTAAAAATAAATCTGCAAAGGCAGTGAGATATTAATGCACGACCGGCTTTTGCAGAGGAGACTCTACAGCCTAAACACGTTTTGCTGTGTCATAAAATGCATCCTACAGTGCGAAGTTTTGCAGAAAAAAAGAGAGACTTGTTTATTTTTTTCTACTGTGTTCTTTCTCTGGTTTCTGTAGCTCATTCTTACCTTGAGGGTGTTTTGTATCCATTTAAGATACCATGTCCCCATAAGCTTTAAAAAGATTGAGGAAGATAAGGTTGCGTTAAGTGATGGGAAGAGCCTTACTTTTAAAAAGTCTATTTGTTTAGCTGTCAGCTCTCACTGTCCCTCTTTTTTCGTGTTTCTATAACACTTTGGTAGCAGTGCTGTGATGGAGTAAATAGGCCTAGATCTCTATCTGCAAAACCAGAGACCGTTTAACTGCTTAATATTATATGAGAAGGTCACGCTAACAGATTTTAACTCTGGGCTCCTTTACTGTTGCAATGAAATCAACCTGACAGCTTTCCAAAGGTAGACACGTGAGCTAAACATCAGTGTCCTACTGATTACCAGCTACCGGGCGGACCATGAAGTTTTAAAGTTTCCCTTGCTGTGTGGTACAATATAGGACATGCAAGAATGCAGAGATACAGGGGGTTACTGTTGCTTTTGGAATAACACATATTTACTCTTTCCAGGTTTGTATCTGGCTTCCTATGAAAGTGAAAGTCCAGAAAACCAGACAGAAAAAGACAGGTGGAAATCCTTAAGGTAACCACTCGTTTTATCAGCTCATTTCTAAAGTACCTCCAAAATACTGCACCGATAGTCAAAGTTTGCAAAGTGCCGGTATTTAAAATGTGACCTCTGCTGGAGATCTTTTCCAGTTAAAACTAATCTACAGAGCTGAGGCTGCACCGATAAAAGCTAATCGTAATCTCAAAATATCCACCATTTAAAGAGTACTCTCCACTTGTGCATTTACCCAGGGCTGTACCCATGCAAGAGAGGCCTGATGTAGACGAAAAAGGCCGTAGGTTAACTGCATCTTCCGACAGTTTACATCTCTTCTGAGAGATGTGTAATAGTTTGGTGTGAGAATCTGAAGAGAGTGATTTAAAAAAAAAAAAAAAAAACACCTTTATATTTGCTTTTTTTTTTCATTGTTCTTATGCTTTAAATTTACAGATCCACTATTTTAGGAAAGACTTGAAGATTAAGAGATTATTGCAGTAGGTCAAGGAAAAGAAATCCGCAAACATTTTGCACTACTGATTCCAAAGATGCCTGTTTGGGATTTAGACATTTTTTTTTTGTTTGAGATTTTTGTTGGGTTTTTTGACTGCCTGACATGATGGATGAACTGGATTCATCCACTGAAATCAACAGAACTGTGTGCACAATGACGCTTTTCTAACTACGAGACACAGAGAGGAAGGACAAACAGACTATTTGTGGCTGTGCCCAAACTGCGTCAGGATCACTGTAACTTTTGCCTCTGAAGGAAAACATAAGAAAACCAGGAGCATGGAGACCCATGGTACTGCAAAAGAGAACGGAAGTATAAAAAAAGGAAAGCAAAAAATACACACGAATATTTCAGAAGCAGGTGCTTCAGACAGCAGCTCTTTAAACCCTCTGAGGATTGTAAAATTAAATCAAACACAGACACAGCAGCAATCTGGTTAATTGCTGAATGAAGAAAGACGAACTAAATCTTACATTAGCAGTCCCCCAGCCTTGTTGAACAAAGCACCGACTGCTACAGGTATAAGCTTCCCGCGGATGAAAACTGACATCGCTCACTCATACGTATACGTGTATGTCACATATAGACCGCGTCAGCATGGGACAATCGTACAAACCCTATGAATTTTTAGAGAGAACAATCTGAAGTATGACTATTGCTTAGTTATTCTTCCCACCACTGTTGTTGCTTTTCTTACTGTGAATCTTGGCAGATCTGAGGAGGGCACAGAGTGTAGACGGTATTACTTAAAGGCACCCCCCCACGACCACGCCTAATGTTGAACTGAAGAAGCAAATGACTCTGGGCTCAACTTACCTCTATTTCATGTATGTAGCGTATTCCCTAATTTTGTTGATGCTGAGTTGCATCTTTTAGAGGGTTTTATCACACTTAAAGAAAAAAGATACTGCATTACCATATGAAAAAAATCTATCAGGTTCCAATAAATACAGTACTGTTTATTTTGCAACGTGACACCAAGGGGACAGGAAGCGAGGGGTGACTGCTCTGAATTTGGGAACTACATGGTATGCTTTAAAAAGACAAAAGGGTTTCAGACTAGAATGAATGCGCTGAAGAATTTGTCATTCATGAGCAGATAACCATTTTTCTCATTTTTATTTTTCAGGATCTAAACCATGTTCACCATTTCTTTAGAGATAATACGAAGTAGGGACTATGTCTTGTGTTTTTAAAGTTGTACAATAATCAACACAATAATCCAGGTGCTACTGTAACACATATATTAAATGATAATGAACTATATGGATATTAGATTCAAAACTAAGCCCTAAGAGTAGACTCATTATGTGTGGAAGGAATGTTCCTACCTGCCCCAGAAAAGACCTCGAAAAGCTTAAATGAAACCTAAATGCCACATGATACTGAACTTTGCATTTTATTACAGACTTGATGCTGGCCTTCTCAGATGTTCCAGTCTGTCTGCCACAGAAGCGTGTAACCCTTTATTTGAGATCAGTAATAGTTTTATTTCAAGTGATTGCAAGTGGCTGTAGTGTTTTGAAAAATTAGGCTAATCACAAAACCTGGCCGTGTTGGCCTATGCATTTATCCAGAAAACTGGAACCGTTCCTGCCCTCTGCCAGGCCTCAAAAGTTATCCGTGCCTGAGCGAGTTGTTGAAATGCAAGGCATTGGTGAGCCAGTGTCTGAGGGCAGCTCTGGCAGTTGAGCAGATGGAGAGCGCAGCAGCCGGGGACACACTCGGTGCGATACACTAAAGGTTGGTAGTGTGTGCAGGGCAGTTCTTACGTTGGGTTATCGTCTGTGAAAACCTGTGCAGTCTGGATCATGGCCGCCTGGAATCCACTGCTCTTGCAATTGCTGAGATGAGCAGGACAGCTTCTTCTAGATTGCATACGTAGGGCTTGAGGCGGAACTTCCATTCTCCTTTTCGTATAGGTCTGTCAGTGTATGAATTCAAGCAGGGGGAACATAGAAATGCCCACGTGTTCATTCAAGCTTTGTATAGAAGAACTAAGTGTAAGGATGGTACAACATCATTCTAGCCAGGGAATGATCACTGTTCTGGTGATACTGTTAATATGTTGTTTGTTAATTTTTGTACATGAGCTGAGTGCTATACAGAGAAACATTCACACATAGTCATTCCTTCAAGCAGAACCATTTCCAAAATGATGCCATTGAAAGCCTGTTAAATTCCAACCAAATCCAGAGCAATAACCATAAACATATCTACAACAGTGCTAACACTTAAGTGTGTTTGCTAAATGGTCATTTTTTTCTTAATGTCTGCATCCTTTTAACAGACACAGTGTGACTTCATAGTGGAAATGGTTTTTTATTTATCTGAAAACCAATGTAGGTGGATGGTCCCTTTCTTAAAACCTGCTTTTTAAAATGCAAATCCTCACTCCTTTTCTAATGAGCCAATAGAGGCTGGTACAGCTGAGATTATAACACCCTGAAGATGAATCAGAATGTGATTTCTCATGGTAACACTTTATATTCTTGGGCACCTTCCATGAATTCAAGCAATTTTGTAAGTATGAGTTAAATTAGATCTCATAAAGTTTATCACTGTTGCAAACTAAACCACTTTCATAGTCCAAAACTTTCAAACCTCAGTGCTCAAAATGGAAGCATAAAGGTCAGATTTAGGTAGATATTAAGGGCTCAGTGGGACTGTCAGAAGCACTAAATTATCTTTAAGCCTTTATGTCATCACATATTTAAGAGTTCTTTTTTCAGAGGTGCTAAACATCCTCATTTCTTGGTGAATACTGAGACAATTATTGCTTTACAGAGGTGCATGGCATATTGATCTGTAATATTTGATCTCCAGAGATGCTGGCTGCTCTTTGCAAAGTGACTTGGAGATGAGAGTACAGAGCAACTTAAGAGGACAGCACTTTTAAAAAACAGACTTTAGGAATCATAGCTCGTCTTCACATAATTTCGTAGCTAACATCCTATGGATTTAAATAGAAACAATGTAAAGCCTTAAGTTACAGCTGTTGGTTGCATTTGTAATTCATATTTGAACTAACGAGGGTGTACAGCTCCAGACAGGAGAGTGGCTAGAGTCTTACTTCACCAACAGGTTTTACAAGGTGTGAGTACAACTGAAAATAAAGGATGACAATTTGGGGAATAGGTTTCTTCAAAAAATGTATTAACATTACATGAAAATGAGAAAAAGCACCTCCAAAAATTAATGTTTTCTTGCTATAAACATGTGAAGAACTCCTACTGTGCTGAAAAGAAAGCAGTATCATTAAACACCAACCACTAAGGCACTGTAAGGTGTGTAGTCATTAGACTAACACCTAGGCAAGTTACTAGTAGTAATGTCATGGCTTGCTAATTCCACCTTTTTCAGGGGATTTGCTTCCCTGACAGCTGCTTGAGCTAATGCTACACAGAGAACAGAGCAAAACTAGGCCTATAGGTCTGTAGTGTTAGTATCCAAACCCTAAGCTAGTAAGGTGTGAATATATGATAGTCTTTCCAGAGCATTCACTTAGCTCCTGTGTATATAGCACAAATTTAAAAGGCCCAAATACATTAAATTGCTTCTGCACCTCCTCTAGTGTAATCAGAGTGGTAATAAAAGTCCTATTTTTTCATCTCGAGTGTGCCATTCTGCAACGCGGGGGTAGATGAAAAGCCCAGTGAAAAACAATGAGGGAATTGTGTACCTTCAGCTTGTGTTGAAGTCAGTAGATTAACTTGCTCAATGCCTTTCAAAAGACACTTAATCATACAATCTTGCCCTCGATTTCACATCGGCATCAATCACGTTACCTAATTAAAGGTGCATGGATGTAGGGCATGACTGAATTTTGAGGGCAAAAAGCTCTTGAAATGAGTCTAGCACACAGGAACCCTGTGCAGCAGAGTACACTGCGTTTAGCGTATCGCCGTTCCCTCTGTTAGGCCGTTAGCACAGTCCTGTCGTAGGGCTGGCTGGAAGCTCCCCGCGTGGACAGAGGACATGCAGATCTGGAAGCAGACTGTGATCCCAGCCACTGCTGAGATGGCACTTTAACAAAGCGTGGACACAGCTGCTAAAACACTTCAAATAAGAAACAGTTTAAGCATAGGGATATTTTTCTCAGCTTGAAAATACTTTACAATGTGGTCAGTGGTGATAAGATAATCACTCACTCAAAATCAGGCCAGTCCCTTGCTGATACCTTGGTTACTTCGTCGTGTTTTATTGCAATAGTTTACGCACCTTTTGTTTAAAGCACATGAGCACTGGTTTGCACGCAACTGTAAATCCAGTTTAGAACAGAGCTCAGATTACTGACTATGTAATTGGAGTTAGCAAAAAGAAGACATGTTAGTAGAAAAGATATTGTTACGCATATCAGTGTAGAACTGTTCCACAGTTACCAGTATCTGGCCTAACAATGACTGTGTTCCATAGAATGAGACTGATCCCAAAAACTCCAATTGATTTAGATGGGCTTTGGAGCAGTCCTGCAATTATTAACTATAGTACAGTTTTAAGTTATTCATAGGAATTAAATTGCATTGACAACTGTTATAGTCCCTGGCCTTTCTTTTGAGCCAGGTGCAACTCTCAGATGGGCAGGTTGCACTTAACTGGGTGAAAATCCAGCCTTAGCGAAAGTTTTCTTTGACATTGTTGAAGTTTCATTAGCAAATTCAAGGACTAAATCTGATCCAAGGAATTAATTCACATCTGAGAGTGAAATTTGACTTTCTGGCTTTAAGAACCTTTTTTTCCTTTTAGACTGGTAGAAATTAGCCTTACTGTCTCAGGTGCCTCTTTTATTGGAAATTAAAACCCCTTTTATTGTGAACTGATTATTTCCATTGTTGTAATTGCAGAGTGGGATTAGGGAGTGACAAGGAAACAGGGAAAAGCCCCTTTGTCACTGCTCAGAGGCTCAACTGTGGGCCAAAGACTTTCTTTTCTTTTCTCTCTTTAACGTTATCCGTTGAGTGAAATTACCTCAGTAGTTGGTGCAGGGCATTATTGAACCGTGGCTGGGGAACGGCGCACACGTATCTGGTGTCCATATGGCAGCACATACACTGACAGGGGGATGCAAAGGGGATTAGATGGTCCTGTACAAAGCTGACACGCAAATTTATATCTGAGCCTGCACTCAGGTTTCTGATGCTGGGACACATCACTTTTGAAAGGTAAGAAGTTCTTGGAAGTTCACCTGGGGCAAAGCCTACTTCCTTATCCATCCAACAGGATGATTACAAGAAAATTCTTCGAACTAAAAGAGGTTCCTCTAGAGGACTTGAAACAGTGAAGAATCTGTTACTTAGTTGACAGAGATTTTGAGATCTAAGCAACATGGAAAAATAAATACTTTTAAAAATTATATGAAATACCTTGATGGTTGTTAACTTTCATATTTCACAGCATGGTGGCAGAGTGGAACATGATATCTGTGCGTATCTTCCTAATAATATCAGTGGTGGCTGGACAGGCTAAGGCAGGAGAGAATATGGTGAAATACAGATGCAGAAAGCTGTACCAATACTTTTGTTTTAATGTTGGGTACATTGGAAAGAAACCACACTTCCTAATCGTGTGTCCCTTTCCCTGCAACCACTCTTAGCTGCTGTGTGGAGCAGCTGAGCTCTGAGCTGAGCAAAGGAGGCAGCAAACAAGTTACCTTTTTTTTGATGGAACAGATCTGGAGGCTAATCTGTTTGGTATTAATTTCTTTTACAGTTCTTTTTGCGTATATTAAGATTTGCAAAAAATACTCAATGCATTAAGCTAATGCTTATGCAAGGCATCACATCCTGCATTTTTTATATTATGCAAGATGTAGATGATAAGCTAATAGCTTGTATTGGTGGTATTTCATACGCTCTGCACGGGTGCAAGACACTGAAACTCAGGCTATAACCTCAGCTAGAGAAAAAAGCTAAGTATGAGTAACTTCTGTCTAGATCCCCTGCCCTGCACTGTGGGCAGACACAGACTGTCATGCTGTAAATTCAGAGTGGCTTAGACTGCTCCCTCTTCCCTTCATGCCTTTCCCTCCGCAGAAGCGGTATTTCACTCTTGCAAAATGCCATAGGAACATTTTTCTAGTTCTCTGCCATACAAGGGCTCTATAATAATACTCCAGAGCTGTCATAATAGAATAGGAGTCCTTCTCCCTTCATCCCAGTGGCCCTAAAACTGCTAGCCCAGACTAATACTGCAGTGCAAGAGTGTTCCCAGGCCACCTTGAATGCAGAAGACTTAAGAGTTCAGAGCTCATGCATCCTAGAAGTTAAATATCTGTACAGGAAACTTCCTTCTGAAATGTGCAAAGCCTGTTTAATGGACTTCTGACCAGAAAATTCCATAGTCCAGCTACCTTTCAGAGAAATGTGACTTCCTCAATGAACTGTTACTGGTCAGTACTACATCACTGCTTTCATTATTTAATTATGCTTCTAAAATTCCCGTATTTTTGAAGCAACTAAGCATATGATGGTTTCTTGATGTTTGGCCCATGGGGAAACAGAGTTGAGAAAACGCGGGCTGTAGTCTGGACGGTTGACATCATATGTATTTCCATAACAGCCTGAGTTGGGTTATCACTTACAGTCTGTCCTTGCCTTGAATTAGAGGAATTGTTGAATAGAATCCTCCTAATTATTAAAACTTAGTGAAAGATGCACACAGAAAGCTATTAAATTCGCATGCTTCAAGATACGATTCTTACAAACGTACAAGTACTTCCCTTAGGAGTCTGTCTCTAAAGAGACTATTGCTAGTACACAACACAGACGGAAATAAATTATCCTCTGGGTTTCAGAACTCTCAGCAAGTGTTCATCAGCTTATAAAGGTGAGAAATCAGATTTTAAGATTTTTTCACTTTTAGGGACAGTGACAGTACCAGCTGTCTTAAACCTAAACTCCAAGAACACCCTATTCTAAAACATTTAGTCACAGACTTAAAACCACAGAGTAAAACTGGGTGAGCGGTACTGTCCTTACTTTCAGATTGAGAATTTCAAAGGTTGAATAACATGTCCAGGGTCGCCTGGGAAGCACGTCCTTTCAAAAAATTACCCCATAAAGGTATCAAAATTTTAATTCTACATTTCTTCTGGTGTAACTTCTTTTTACAACTGTGCTTAGAAAAATGGGAACTAAATTATCATTTTATTTTTTAGAAAGAATCAAGCTAGAAAATAAAAATGGATTAAAAGACTGGTATACACTGATCATGTAAGCAATAGTAATGAAGCGCTGTGCTTTTCCTGTTATCTTTTTCTTTAAATTAAGTAAATTCATGTTCCAATTAGCATTTTCAGGTCAAATTAAAATCCTTCAACCATCCATAATACTCAAACCATGTAGCTTTGTTAGAAGTCCTCAGAACAAATATCGACACTTTATTAATTGCACAGGCAGGAAACAGTAAAGTTACTTGAAAGTGGCTGTTATGATTTTGTGACTGTACATAGATCTTGCAAAATGTTAATGGTAATATGCATACTGTACCCCACATAAACACCGCAAGAATAGCATGGTCATTGTTACGCTTTATAGCTGTTGTGGAAAATGTCTTAACCTGCATTCATGATTATAGTGCCCATCCTATTCCCATGCCTTTTTATACAGTTGTGGTAAGATTGTTATGAAATCCTTTTGTCAGTCATGTTCGAGCTAACTTACCTATGTATAGAATTTATATATTAAACCCCCCTAATTTATACTGTGTTTTAACAGTTTGCCTGAACTGTCTATGGTTTCTAAATTTTGTAATGTGAGTGTCAAATAAGAATAATAATTAAAAAAAAAAAAGCTCAGCTGTATATACTTTGTTCTTCAGTTCTATTTGTAGTAGAGATTTCAACAACTACAAATCTACAGAATAGGCTGTAAAGAAACTCGGAAACTCGAGTTGCTTTGAAACTCCAAAAATACAAAGGTGCCCCTGACCCTGCACAGCAATTCATGAATATGCGTGGAGGCACAAAGGTAGCTGTGGTTTCTGCTCTGCTCTTGGTTCCACTTTACTGCTTCTCTCTCCATCCTCATGCATTGAGAACATTGCACTGCATGTACACTGCAAGGAAAAGAGATAAATTCTCTTAGTTCCCATAATAAAGTATTTTCCCAAATGGGAGTCGTAGACTCAAAACTTCTTCATAATGAGAGGAAAAAGCTGAGATTGGGCCTGAGTATTTCCAGTCTGTTCCTATAAAACTCGGTGGTATAACTGATGTTTAAATGTGTTCTTTTATTATTTTTATTGCAGTAAACTGAGAACTTTTATTGAGACAAAGGACCCATTTCAGTAATAATGTACAGCAAGATAAATCCTTGCTTCAAGTAGCTTAAAATTCTTTTAAATAAAGAAGAGGCTGAGAGGTGAAACTCGGGTGCAGGGGCAAGCGGTGGAGTTTCCTCGATGTAACATTAGGCATCTGCACTACGTTGCGTCTGTGAGCGTGTTACTTCTATTCAGCACAGCCTGGGTCTGCCTGCCGTTACCAAGCGAGGACTCCTGCTCTATGTAAGCAGCGGCTCTGACTCCAAAGCTTGCAGAAGTGGGATGTGCAACCTCCTTCCTCAGCACAGTGTTCTTACAGTGTCAGACTCTTGCCAAAAGGCACCGGTAAGTCGCCTGGCTGAATTTCTTGTAAACTGTAGCTTATTCAGACTTACCAGTGCCAAGCCCCCAAGTCTTTAATAGGCTAAAACATTTCAATCCTCAGAAGGCTCGATCCTCAGTTGTGCCACAAACACAAGAGTGAGAAAAGTCCAAGTTTCCACTGTCCCTGTCCCAGTCAAAGGGAATGGATCAAGTCAGCTCAGCCCAAAGTGATCCCAGCTGGAAAAATCACACCATGCCTAAACACTGGAGAGAAAACATCTTGCCTGAATGGCAATCTGCCAGCCATTTAAGGCATGGCGTTTTGATTGCCCTTAATATCTTAATACAATGTATGAACATGCTGAGGGCAGCATAGGCCATTCCAATCTGCCACCAGTCACAGCTCAGGGAGAACCATCATATTATTTGGCCACAACTTTTCACCAATGCACGTGTGAATGAACGCAAGTGCCTGTGCTCACACAAAGTTTCTGGGTCACTGCTTTTCTAAGAAAAAATTCTAATAACTCATTAACAAGGAAAATGTGTCCCGGTGCCACAACTATTCTTGTTCTTTTTGACCTGTCTGAATATTTGCCTTTTTCTATTCCCCAGCATAATCTTGGGGGGGGGGGGGGGGAAGGGACAGGGACAACAAAAACCATCAACAAAAAAAACCCAAAACAAAACAAAAAAAACACAAACTATTTTAAAATTATCCTTTTCAAAAATAAACTCTCATGGAGTGAAAATACTACTGTCAGTGGGTTCTCACTTTGCCTTTCTGCTGATCCACCCATCCAAGCTCCTATTATCTCTTTGAATTTACATATCCCACAACAATCTAGGACACTGGCTCCCTTGATCAGTAGTTAATTTGTGAAATGAGTAATATATTTTCCCTGATATATCTTCAAAGTGCTCCTGGTGGTTTTTCCATTCCCATGCAGTTCAGTCCCTTATAAACAGGCAGTATTGCCATTACCCTGTCCCTGCGCTCCCAAGCAAAGCTACAGCTGGTACCACCCAGTGAAGGGGATCTACAAAATTCTCTCCATCAGTATAAAAACCAAACCATGAACTGCAGAAATCCACAAAGAACTAAAGGCAAAGCACAACTACTAATCAACCAGCCTCTGACGCTAACCAGACGGAGGAAAAACAAAACCAATACATCTTTAATTACGAGAAAGCAAGCACAGCACTGGAAGTACTCAAAGCCAGGAATTTTTGGCTCCGCTGTTGAGTCTTCCTGAGGCTTTGGCCATGCAGACAAGCCCTGCTTTAGATTTTGTATCCAAACAATGAGAAAACTAAATGAGATTTACGTCTCCTGAATAGTGGCTGTGAGGATGGATCACCTACTGTTGCAAAGCATTTGAAAGGAGGACCATACAAAATTGCATTTTGAAGCAAATGTTTTGAACGTAGCTTTTCATACATGCACAAATGTGTCCCACTAGGATAATTACACTGCGTTGTAACGTATTCTGCTGTACAAAGCAATCTAAACCATAGTTGCACTGTGTGTTACTCTCTCCTCAAGTTGTGCATACGTTTGGTGTTGTAAAGTCTAATTAAACAAGGAAATATCTCATATAAACAAAAGTAAATACCGTAAGGGTTGACAGCAGAAGTAGCTGAAACTACACTCAGATGAGTTTTCTTCCCAGTTTTCTAAAGACTAATTTGATTCTTCACTGTTGGGTTATTCCTATCCTAAAAATGGCCTAGAGGGGCTGTTGCTTTGTTTGCACTACATAACCTGTCATGGCCAGTGAATTTCTCCTGACTTTATCCTTCTTAGAGACCCCACTTAAATTCCAGCTGACATTCCTCTACTGCTGGGTCTGCACTGCCACCTCCTGAACAGGAAGGAAAATTAAATGCCTTCAATACTGCTTTTCTTTTGAATGTCTCTAGAGGTATTTTTGAAAGCACTTTGTTCAGCACAAAGAGCACTAGCTGAAACTCCTTCACAGCCTGTCTATAGAGACTGCAAAAATAAAACTAAAATCTGTTAAAAAGACCTATAAAATCTGTTGTAAGGCTTTTGCTTCAGAGTGAAATTTCTTTAGTTTACATATGTTTGATGTGAAGGTGGTACAACCTTTACACACCACTTTTCTCCTTCAAAAAAGGTTTCAAAGAAAAAGTTGTTTATTCTTCTGACAGATTTGTTCCTCTTTCAATTGTCAGCTGAAAACCTCTGATTGCAATAAACTTTTACTAGCTCCCATTCCTTGCATTTTTCATAACGAACAATAGTTATTTTCACCTCTTCTATTCCAGGCTGAAGATCCTTCTTCCCGACAGGAGAGAACTAAAATACCCTAGAACCAAAATTTTCCTGCTTCAAGGTAGTCAGTTCTGATAATCTCTTCAGCATTAGCTTATTTTTTCCCATTACACGGGACGTCCCTGAGCTGCGATACCTGGTGGGTATCGCTGCTGGAGGGCCTGTCATTATTTCTACAGGAAGACAAAAATAGCAAATGTTAAGACCTAGTAAAACTCTAGAAGAGGCAATGAGGCAAGGAAGACGGATAACATGATCCTGTCACGTCCCATCTTCTCTGCCCTGCCAGGGATATCAGCCACTGGTTTGTCATCAGCCTTTCAGCAAGACACTTTCCATAAAATCCAGGTACCCTTCCTAGACATTCCTCTTGGAATAAGAAATCATTGAGAAACTGTAATTATCTGGTACAGTTGGCTAGTGTCAGGTCAACGGGTATTTTCTGCATGTTCACAACACTTCTGCATGCATGTTCACGTGTGCATGCTTGCTCTCTGTATATATAGTTTTATCCCTCTTTTTTCTGCTTCTTGCGGTCTGAGAGAATTCCTCAGGCAGGGGCTGTATCAGTGGATGTTGGGAAAACTCTTTAACACTTTGCAGATGTTACAGCGAGTTTTATAAATAATAACCAATCATTTACAGGCTAAATGAGAAATAGTAAACCACTGACACCAAAGCCATATTTGGCATTGACAGATTTGATATATGACGAGGACTATGAGGTAAAAAGTTTTTTTAAAAAAACACGTGGCAACAAACTGCCATCAATGCTCCATATCTTAGTTTCTCTTCTTAAAAAAAACCAAGAAGAGAAACAGGATTTTCACTCTAGTGCAGATCACATTTAAATGCTTAAGCTCACTGGCAAACAAACTTTAATGGAAATTTTAAAAACATGAAACCAAATGTATGTCTGCATTTTAGTAATATTTGCTAATACTTTGGGGGACTGACATTAAAAAGACACCAGCACTTGTTCAATAAAATGTACACTATACCTTAGATATTCTGGGTTTTGCTTCAGTTGCAAAATCTTGCTGGTTTAGAGGTAAAACTTGCTAAAATTGTTCTGGGAAAGAGTGAGTTCGTGAATTTTTCACTTTATCCACTAACCTTCACAGATTTGTAATTTTCCCTAGATAAAACATTATAAGTTAATAAATTTGGAGTTTGCATTTCAGTTCCACTTTCACCTCAGTTTGGGTTTGCGTTTGCTTGAAAGCAATCTCTTTGGATTTATTAAATTCTCAGTCTGAACGACTGCTAGAGGAGTTGGTAATATTTTTTCCATTGTACAGCACTGCATGAATGCAGAACTGTGACACCAGGGTTTTGCTTTCCTCAGAGCAAGCATTTCTCTCTGCCGGAAGCACATGAATAAGCTTGACTCTCCATAGTACATTTCTAGCGCTATGAATCAGGAATTGCACCATCGGTGGAAGGCCCGGGGGGCCAGGCCTGGCACCTCGCCTTCCTCACACCCCAACCACAGCAGCACCCCCTGGGCCTGTCCCAGGGACAGGGAACATCCATTTTCTTGGACCCAGCAATGCACAAACTCTCTCCATCTGTCAGAGCAATTACTCACGGAGGAGGGGGCTGTTTTAACTCGCGGACTTGGGCAGATGATCAATTTTATTAAGTTTTTTACTGTAGAGCCTGTTAGCATCATGCAGCAACAACTCCCCCAGGACTCACCCGTGAGCCAATCTTAAAACACTCAAGGTGAGCTTGAAGCCAGGCCTAACAGTGGAATCAACCTGCACACCGACCTGCTTAAACACGGCGTTTGGCGAGTTCGTTAGGAGTTAATTGGCCGTGTGATCCGAGGTGACGCTCAGCACCAGAGGAAGGCGGCTGCGTGGCGGCCTTTGAACCCGGCCTCGCTGCTTGAACCCCCCGCATAATTTTTGGGTTCCCAACCCACACGGCCTCAGCTCCTTTTGAGGTTTTCCCACCCCAGAGGGACGCGGATGTGGACTCGGCCGGGCGCATCGGTCCCCGCTCTCCTCACAAAGGCCGCCGTCGCTACCTCTGTGAGGAGCGCGGGGCCACCGGGGGCGGGGCCTCGGGGGCAGGGCCTGCCCTCCGTGCGTCTGACGTCACGCCGCCGAGAAGCCGCGAGAGGGGGAGAGCGCGAGGGACGAGAGGAGGAAGCAGTTTCGTGCGCGCTCGGTCGCGGCCGCCATTTTGTTTGTGCGCGCAGGGCGGACACGGGGCTCGCTCGCCTTGTTTTTCGGCTGTAAGTGGCGGGGGCGGCCTTCCTTCATGGGCTCTTTTCTTTTTCTTCCCTTTTTGCTTCTCTCTCTTGCGTTTCCGGGGGGCGAAGCGGAGGGGGGAGCAGGGGGTCGGGGTGTGTGGGGGGCCTGCTCTCGTCGCCCCCGCGGCTCGGCGAGCAGGATGAGGGTAGAGCCCTGCGTGAGGGGTTGATCGAGGCGGTGTTGGGGTGGAAGGAGGGATTCTCGGCACAGGACCCCCCGGTCAGGGTTTGCTGTGGCGAAGAAGGCCTCTGTGGAGGTACCGGGGGGGGGGGGGGGGGGGGCAGGTTGAGCTGGGGCCTCGTGTGTGGTGGGTACTTTTTTTTGAGGAGGGGCCGGGCAGCTGGACTGTTCAGCCCGGCCTGCACGGAGGTGCCTGGCGCCTGCCCAGGCGGTAAAGGAGACGAGTCACCCCACCCGCCCCTCCCCGCCCTGTCTCCAGAGGCCTCCCGAGGAAAGAAATGGCGTGGAACTGGACTTCATGGCCGTCGGTTGGGGTAATGGGTGTCTTCTGTAGAACCTGCCCCTGCCTGTCTGGGCCCCGGACCGCTCAGATCGGCCTGGTTAGGCGGACTTTGGTCATTTCAAAAGATTAAGCCTTTGACCTCCTCCAATTCGTACCGCCTGCCAAGTTTTCGAGGAGAGACATTTACAAATTGCTGCGTAGGCAGCTTACGGCAGGACGCTTGTGGCCTTCCTGAGGCGTTTTATGTATGGACCTTTTTTTTTTTAAAAAAAAGGTCTGTGACTCCTATTTGAGAAACCGTATGGCAGAATGCGAGAGTGAAAACGGCCTGTGTTATGGATTAGGACCACATGCCGTATAGGAATGCATATGTTCGTGTCAGCTGTCGGTATTACATAAGTGAAGCGCTTCGATGCATAAATTTAGAGGGAGTGCACGGTACTAAAAAAATCTTAAGGTGGCTCCTATTGCAAAATGGATTGTGGCGACTTCGGGCTTTGCACAGGCCGATTCTAACAATTTCCTCCTCATTTGCATTTACTTGGCTCCTTCAGGGGCAGAATTTGCAACTTCCGCCTTAATTCCAGTAATTCTGTGTGCACTTGACTGTAGTTAAGCAGCAGTTAGACTTCAGCTAAACCTTTTCTCCAGTTTTCTTTGTCAATTGTCCGTCTTCCCACCCTCCAAGCCCCCCTCTGCACAACACTTTAATGGTGATTTTATTTAGATATTTGTCTACTGTAGAGTATTAATGCAGCTTGCTTTCTGCCAGATGGGGAAGTAAAAAAAAGGCAGTCATAAGTAAAATCCTCAGTTCACCTATAACTGACTGTGTGTGGGGAACTCTTCACCTCAAAAGTAAATTAACTGAAATCTGAGGGTGTTCCATAATTTGAGTTACGTAGGCTGAAAATAGAGGAAAATGGCATTGGAGCTGGGTAAGAAGAAAAGAAATTCAGCCATGTAAATGAAACACTAATCTGTCTTAATTTCCTCTTTATCCTTCAGGCATTTTTGTCTGTCATTCAATATATTTGTATTTGCATTTCTTATTAATGTATCATAAGTGAATAAGATTTTTTACAAGACCTAGATCATGACTGACTCAAAGGGTGTACCAGTCACTTGGTTTTTGTCACTCTGTTTGCATTGTATTTGTATTTTAAAACCAGCTTTCTGTAAAAAAAGTTGGTGCAGGTGTCTGTTGTGGTTTATTTTTAACTACTAGCCTGTCACAAATACTATGAAAGTATCAGAAAACCTCTTTTTCGGAACAGGCTTGCCATTTACATGTTCTGAAAGTTTCCTTCTTAATGCCTCCAGTTGGTAGAGAGGCAACCAACATTGTTCTGTGTAAATTTGCACAGTCGTGAATTTATTTTTTTTTTTAGTGTTATCTTTGTTTCTAAACTGCTTTTCTTGCTGTCACCGCATAGTATGGGAAACTTAGCTTGTCCTGTGGTCTTTCTTCACAATATACTAAAATAAATTTGTAGTTTATTCTTATTTCCAAAAACCTCTGCCAAAGAAGAGTAAACAAATAATGGTTGGTTTTGTTATGCTCTTAATTCTACAGCTGTGCTTTACTTTTTTTTTTCTCCAGTTGTGCATGTACCTGTTTGAACACAGAATTCCTGCATCTAACATCCAGCAACGGAAGCTGGTGGGTTTTGCCTTTGGTGAATCAGCTTAATTGTAAAGCAGCTGCATACTTGCATGCTAATAGGGTTCAAAAACTCTGGCTTGGCTCATAGTACTACAGAATTATGTATATCAGAGTTAATTGTTGCTAAAACTTTAAAAAGTGTTTATTTAACAGTGATTTGTAAATAGAAGTTTTCAGGCTGGTTGTACGTATTTGAGTTTCATGTAGTAACTTGGATACAATATGAAGAACTAAATCCAGGTTTTGTCAGAGGGGATGTTTGAAGACTAAGGTCTCTCTCCAACAGAAGACTTTTTAAGGAAATGATTCTGTTTAGTCACTTGAGAGTTTATTTAAAATGGGCTTTATGACATGTTTGAAGCTATTAAGTGAAGATGAGTTGGCCTATTTAATCTTGATTTGTGTTTCGTAACAGTGTTAGGATGAGAAAGCTATGTCTACTCGCCAAACCAAAATAACATGTGGGGGAAGCCGACGAAAAAAGATTGAGGAAATGGTTCTTTCTAGTTATGTCATATTTGATCAAACTGCAGTAGTTGACTTGCATCTACAGATACCAGTGTAATGCTTTTGTCTGTCATGGTTTTTGTTGATTTGTTTTTTTTCAGTCACAGATGCGTCATTCAAAACAATCTCATTGTCCTGAATGGGACGACAGAAAGAGCTGGGATCAAAGAAAGCACAGTAGCAGCCGTAAACGCAGGAAAAGGTCCCACAGCAGTGGACAAGAAAGCAAGCACTATAAACCAAATCACATTTCAGAAAGGTATAAGACTCTGAATTGAGTAGTGCTAATGTTTCTTGTCATGTCTAAAATAAGTACGTTTTCAGGATAAGAGTGTTTGAGTGCCCAAAGTTGGCAATTCCTTAAGGTTTGGCTTACTTTAAGACAAGCTTAAGAGGTAGTTTGTTTTGTTAACACAGTACCTGAACCATTACATAGAATTTCTTTAATAAAAACAAGTAAATGCTTGTTTCATTGTTGTCAGTTTAGTATTGGTATTGTACATGTTCAATATTAAATTTCAAGTAAAAAGTATGCCTTTACATTTACTTAATGTGAACATAAGGAAGAGAAGGTTTGTTTAATCATTTAATACAATGGTAAGTATGAGTTTCTCTTACGAATTTGGAGATGGTTTGCTTTTTCCTCTAAATTGTTTATACTGGAAAGATGTGTTTTTTCTCTTTGTGGTTTTTTGTTTTTTTTTTTTCTTGAGAAGAAGGTCCCATGGAATTCTTTTAAAAGCTCATACTGATGCTTATAAAATGCTGGAAGGGTAGGCAGGCGTACAGCAATGTGAGGGCTCTCGGCCTCAGCAGCTTTCTTAAAGGTTTTTTTTTCTGTGCAGATACTCTCTGAGGGTTTTAATGTTTAAGGCAGAGCACTAAGAACAGTGCTACTTCTTTCAGTCTCCAGTTTTTAACACTTCGAAGTTTGAAAGCATAGAAGGGGATTGTTGCTTTATGGAGTTTTATCCTGTGACTTTGGAGATTGTAATTGAGTTACTCAGTATATTTTAGGAAGTGTTTCTCCTTTTTGAGTCTTGAGTTTATTTACTGTGCAAACTGCGGACAAATTCTATATTGTTCATATGCTGCTATGTATTCGAGACTGACAATGTTGTTAGATTCCTAATAAAGTAACATCAAAAGCTCCACTGTTTTTGGGGAGGGAGTCAATTAGAAAACATTCTTGATGTAAAGACATACTATGTAACTCTAACTCAGCTCAAGTCACTTATCTTGTTGGAACCTCAAGTTTTTGAAGTGGAGAACATTCACTTAAAATATATTTTCAGTCATTATTTGGACGATAGAGCCATAAATGAAAGAGACCATCATGAACGGAGATATGTTGAGGAATACAGAAATGACTTCTGTGAAGTATATGACCACAGGCATTATCACAGAGACTATGAAAAGAGTCACCATCATCACTATAGCAGATCCTCTGGTCGGAGCAGGAAAAGTAGTCATAAAAGGAAGCATAAGAGACATCATTGCTCCAGTCACCAATCGCATTCGGTATGAGTAATTTTTAACTTTACTATTAATGAATTAGTGGTAATAGACGTCTTAAGTGAGTGCTAGAACTTCAATTCCTGGTCACAGTACTATTAAAAAAGGGTTTGTAGTTGAGTCCATTTGTGAGTGTATGAATATGTTCTTACTTGAGACTTTTGGATCAGAGTGTTGGGTGGGGGGTGGGATTATTTAGTTATGCAGTGGGAACGTAGGTGGCTAGTAGTTAAGGTCTCTGGGATTAATCAGAAAAATGTTATCTCAAAATTGAAAACACGTAACTATCCTGTTTCAAAGTACAGTTGTCCCTTTTTGGTTTTATAGCATAGTGAACTATGTTTTTTCAGGTAGACTGTGAGTTGCCATATATCCTATCACTAAAAGTAACTAAAGTGACATGCCTTTTTAATGTAAGCTTAATTGGAGCTATGAAACATGCATGTCTGGTAAATTGATATGAACAAGCTCTACAGTTCTACACCTGATTCCAGAAAACTTTGATAAGCGGAGTGCCTGGCTAATGGCAACTAATGTCTTACTGAAGATGGGATAAGTTTGCTGCTTGCCTTTGAAGGCATCCTCTCTGAATTTCTTAGTATTGGCATGATGCACCCTGGTGCATCTTCAGCTCCAGATGTTTTATGTCACATTTCTGCAATAGAAAACAGCAACTTGTATTAGGTTATACAATGCAAATTAAGGACTTCAGAATAATTTTTCTTCTCTCCCTAAACACGAGAGAAGTAAAATTACTTTATATTTTTTAATGTTTAGATTATATAAAGTGTATGTTTTAGAAATAGACATACTTGGCCTGACTGTAAGTTTAGATTGTAAATAAATACTGTTTGTTGTTATTTGCTAGCAAAGTATTAGAAATAGTGATGTTGCATTCTTAATCTGTCTTCAGTTAAGCCACTGTTTGAGAGACAAAATTGTGTTATTTTTTCTGTTGCTTTATCACTTTAAGTATTTATCTGAAAATCTGTTCCTTGCCATGTTTTTCTTCTGTAACATAAACTGTGCCCTGTGAATTTCTGGGGACTGAATTTGAAATTGCTCCTGCCAACTGTTCGTGGCCTGGTGTGTAACTGAATGCCTGAATATCTCCCCGCTGAATGAATTGCGTATTCTGCCCTGAATTCACTCTGATATATTGATTGGCTGGACGATCTTGGTGCCGTTTCCAGAAGAGTCACCGAAGGAAAAGATCCAGGAGTGTAGAGGATGATGAGGAGGGTCACCTGATCTGTGAAAGTGGAGACGTTCTAAGAGCAAGATGTATAGAACATTTTTCAACACTTTTTAAAAACTTTTCAGCAAAAAATCTGTTTAGAATAGTATGTCAGAGGAGGGGGGCTAAAGAAATCTTCATTGCTCTTTTTGTTCTGTTTTTTTTGTGCTTTTTTGTTTTTTTGCATATCTTCTTTTCTGTAGAATTTAAATACTGTGTTCAAAAAGTTACAATTAGTAAATGAACTTGAATCTTGAGATTAGAACAAGAGATAGTTTTTTGGCTAACTGTTTTCATGAAACCTGTCCAATAAAATAATGCATACAGATGCTGAGATTTAAAGTAATTATGCTTTTGTAATGGCACATTTTTAAATCTACATTAATAATATTCATTCTTGTTTAAGTAGTTATATAGTTCTAACTTGTGTTTGTTCTTTTTAGATGAAATTGTTGCGACTTTAGGAGAAGGAGCTTTTGGAAAAGTTGTGGAGTGCATAGATCATGATATGTAAGTGTCTATTATGTTTTATAAGTGGATCTCATGACAAAAGACGCTCCTTGGCTCAACAATTAAAAGCTCAGGGTTATTTTCTTTAAAAGAAAGTCACAGTTAAAATCAAGTGTTGCAGTATATTTTAGAAAGAAATTACACTGTTTTTGAGAGCTACCTTGTAAGCTTACTTCTAGTTGAAAATTTTTAAGGATTTGAGAATCTGTCTTTAACAATAAACTTCCTTAACCATGTTTTTCTTGGGAAGCATCTGCCTAGAAAGGGTTTCTTTCAAAATTAAATCTTCTTAGAACTGTCCTGTTTGGTTTTTTCTATACAAGCTGTATAACCATGTGGTGCAAACTAGTAATTACTGAACAGATGTCATCTCCTCTTTTTAAAGGGAGAGCGCTATGTTTTGCTTCGTTGTGTTCCGTTGGTTCTACAAGTGCTGTTCCTGTAACTAGAGAATTTGAGGGTATCTAAAGAGTACAAAATTGATTTGAGAGACTGACTTTTAGAAGATGGTGCAATGAAATGCTGAGAAAGTAGACTTGTTTCTTCATGAAAGCAACTGTTTGGTATTGGTCGAGCTATAAATTTCTTTCCTCAGTCTCCATAACCAGAATTACCCTTGGAACTTTTTCTGAATGCACAGTACTCTAGTATCCAGTCGGTTTTTTTGATGGAATGGATCTCCACTAATTCTGTATGTGCTAGGAGGTTTAAACAGTTAGTAAATCTCAGATTACTTTAACCATATGTTCTATATCTGTGACATGGTTTTAGTGTTTTTTCCTCTGCCTTTGGTTTCTTCTGTTGCTTCTCAAGTGAAGTTCAGGAGCTTGAGATCATGTTATGAGGCGAGACCGTATTCTTAAGTCATTAGACTCTTAATACAGACACAGTTAAAAATCGTCTGTTGGTGAATGGGATAGAATGAACTATGTGTATCTGTTCCATTTGAGTAATAGCCTTACATTTTGAATGTTACACTGAGTGCAGGTCTGTTTTCAATAGTACAAAATACTCCGAATGTAAACTTCAGAAGTTATTCAATTCCATAGGAGCACTGAAAAAGAACGAGAACAAGTGCAAGTTGCAGGAAAAAATGCCAAATTTTTGCAGTGCTTTCCTCAAATTAGAACTTTGCTAAGTTTTTTTTAATGGTCTTGCAGGTGGATTCCTGATGTTTATTCTACCTTAGATGAGATAATAAGACTGAGTAGTAGTTAATTTAGCATATGCTATGGGTCTTTGACAAAGGACAGATTGGTATTATGTTTCTTTGTAAATATGAACAGTTCTGCGTAAGTGCAATGTGCTTAAGTCAAATTCCCGTAATCCAATTTATAATTCTTTATGACCTATAATCTTCCTATGTTTCTTTTATTAAAATTGAGCTGCTTTAGGGTTGTTGGTATTTAACAATAGTTGGTTCAATTTGTGATGCTTTACTTTCTTTTAAAGGAGAGGAATGCACGTAGCAGTTAAAATTGTGAAAAATGTTGGTAGATACCGGGAAGCAGCCCGTTCAGAAATACAGGTGTTGGAACACTTAAACACCATGGATCCAAGCAGCACTTTGTAAGTATAAAATCAGAATAGTCGGCATACCAAGGATTTGCAAAAGGTAATTATTCAGTACACTGAGTTTTCTTTTTTTTTCTTTTTTAAGCCGCTGTGTCCAGATGCTGGAATGGTTTGATCATCATGGCCATGTTTGCATTGTTTTTGAGCTACTGGGACTTAGTACTTATGACTTTATTAAGGAAAACAGCTTTCTGCCATTTCATATTAATGACATTAGAAATATGGCTTATCAAATTTGCCAATCTATAAACTGTAAGTAAATCATTATACTCTTATCAAATATTTTTTCGGTTTTTTTCCTATGGGAAATAAATGTATTAATTATGGCATACTGTTCGTTTTTTCTTGTAGTTTTACACCATAATAAACTAACTCATACAGATTTAAAGCCTGAAAACATCTTGTTTGTGGAGTCTGATTACATAGTGAAGTACAATGCCAAAATGGTAAGTTTATTCTTTGTTTCTCCCAACTTGGCATTGGGCTACTGCTGTCTTCATTTGAACTTTTCTTTTAAAAAAAGTATGTGTAGAAACATCAAGTGATAGTTATGTTTCCTGGAACTTTTTTGTGCTCTTTGAGATGTACTGACTTTTTGCTAAGCAAGTAACTTTGGTCTGATTCAGACTAAACTGAAGAAAACACTAAGGCACAATGCTGGGATAGGAACTTGTCTGCACAAATCACTTCTCACAGTGGCAGAAATATAAGTTTATGTTGCTGCTCTCTTTTCAAAGTATAAAACCTTCTTAAAGACAGAAGCAATATGGACTTCAGTCCCTTTAGTTTATGCATAAGGCTTGATTTTAGTTTTTTTTACTTTAGAGATAAAATTACACAAATGAGTGCATGCACCAATGGATAGAAAAACCTAAGACAGATAACAACTAACTGAAGTTAACTTGAAGGTTAACAAAAGAGGAAAGGAGCTCTGTTACTGTGGGAAAGGCTGTTACTTGGCTGTTTTGAGCATTCAGATTAAATCACTTTGTTACCAGCTTCTCTTTCTTGGAACTTGACCTGAATAGGAGTTGATGTATTTGGAAGGAGTGTTTTGTTACAGAGGTTTAATTTTTAGCATTTTATGTTAACTGGTATTTTGAAGAGAAATTAAGATAATGTGATGAATACCTTTTGCCTAAGCATGCTTTCAAAAAATACTAACAAATAGCATTTTGGTTTTCTTGCAGAAGCGAGATGAGCGCACTTTAAAAAACACAGACATCAAAGTCGTTGATTTTGGAAGTGCAACTTTTGATGATGAGCATCACAGCACATTAGTGTCTACAAGACATTATAGAGCTCCTGAGGTTATTTTAGGTCAGTAAAGATTTTTAAACCTTCTGACAGTTAATTGCAGTTAATTCAGATGTCTTTATTTCATGAAATGCAGCAGTTGCTCGTGCTTCTAGTAATAATGTCATTTCTCACAAATGGTGATGTTAGAATTCTTGAGAGTAAGCAGTAAAAGAAATATTCTAAAACATTTTAGAAACATTCTGAAAACAGGAGTCCAAACATGTTCCTCTCCCAACAAGGTTTGCAGAGAAGTCGGGGGCGGGGGGAATGCGTGGAAGCTGGGCATATGCTTTGTGGCTTACAGGTTTTGAAAATGTATTAAAAAGTAAAACAAACTTTGCCTCTTTTGCAGCACTGGGTTGGTCTCAGCCTTGTGATGTTTGGAGTATTGGCTGTATTCTAATTGAGTATTACCTAGGATTTACAGTATTTCAGGTATGTACATAAAGTCAAATTGAATGTTTTTGTTACTGACTACTGATTTTGATATTTTAAAGTCTACTTAACTATTGCTGTATAAGGCATGACCTTACAGGCTTTTTGAGGATTATATAGGTGGGATTGTAAAGACAGCACACATACGATAATTAGGTGGCTGGGATATCTCCTCCAGACTATTTCAGATGGTCTATTGTGGCTTTTTTTGTATGAAGACACCTGTCTAGATTCTGAAGCTAATACTGGAATTAAGAGGAAAGAAAACATACTCATACAAAACTTGTTCTATGAACCCTGTTGTTCAGGGGCCATCTTAATTGTGGAAAGTGCTATATTACAAGCTGCATTGCATAATCTAGTTGTAATAATTTAAGGTGATAATGTATAAAGATACTGTGATGGTACTCTGGCAAACATCCTGTTTGTAGATGGGTGGTGTTCCCAGGTGGCTGAGAGTAGAAAAATGTGTGAAGTGCTTTCATTGCTTTTTCCACACAGACACATGACAGTAAAGAACACTTGGCAATGATGGAAAGAATACTAGGGCCTCTGCCAACTCACATGATCAAGAAATCCAGGTAAGTTCATCACAGAAGTAAATTGCCTAATATTTTCCTGCGTTAAGAGAAATCTTCTTGAGTTTCCGTTGCTAGCTGTGAGCTTCTGATGATCAACGAAGAGACTTCCAGGTTTCTTGTTACCTATTACTCTGTTGCAAGAAATTGTGTGAGATTTAGGTGAATTAAATAGCTGACAGTAATGATCCTTCCTGATTTTAGTCTGAGTTGCCAGAAACCAAAATGCCAGCCTCTGGAACAGTAACTGAGTATGAATATTCTTAAGTCTTTAAAGTGAAGTTCGATATGGTTGCCAGAACACTACTAGACACCCATTTTTCTACAAACCGTGAGAATAAAGAACCTGCTGTCATCAAAAGAGATATATTGAGAGGAAAAAGAGGGTCCTGTCTTGCTAATACAGCTGCCAGCTCTTCCACTATCCCTTCATATCCCTCAGACGTGCTTCAGTGATCTTTCTCTCTTCCCCAAAGACAACTACATGCAGCAGGAGGTTCCCACTTCCGTTGCAAGGAGAAGCAGCCAGCACAGGGTTCTCCCCTTACCCCCTATGTCTGAAATCCAGGCCATGAGATTTGATGGTCCATTCTCTTTCTGAAATAAGTTGTGCTCTTGCCAGCTAATCTAGATAATCCTGTTAACTCGTGTTGTAGTAGAATTCCAATAATTCTGGGTTGGTTAGTGTACTTAGTTTTTTTACAGTTGTGCAACTGATTGATAATGCATTTTGAAAAATGAGAAAAAACTTCGAAAGCTGCACTTGGCATAGATTCAGGTAGTATTTAAAAATAAAATACTACTTACATAGCAGCGTTAATGTGATGCTGAGGTGTGGATTTGTCAGAACTTGGTTTGCACTGGTAGTCAGTCTTATGTATTGGCGACACTTTGTAGAGACATTTGGCAATATCTGATTATTTTTAAGTGGTTAGCAACTATTCTAAACTGTGCAGATTTTATAAGAAATGTTTTTTAAAAGTTGATAGATTGACAAGGTGCCTTTTTGTTACTAGCAGATGAGACCAAGTGGTTCTCTTGGAACACCCGAAAGCATCCATCTCTTTAAATGTCAGTAATGGAAATTATGTTTTCAGTGGCTGCTTTGTTGATTGGAATACTGAAGGACCTGTTTTCTAAATATTGTGACAATGGTAATATAAAAGCAACAAGTCTCTGAATAAATATTAGCTAACAGAGATGCTAGCTCCTAAATGCAGGGGGATATGCAGGAACACCTTTATGGTGTTTCAGAACTTCTTACAACTTTACACACTGACGCTATCTTAAAATCATTTTCCGTGTCATGCAGAAAGCATTATTTTCACCATGACCAATTGGACTGGGATGAACACAGTTCTGCAGGACGATATGTTAGGAGACGCTGTAAGCCTTTAAAGGTAGGAGACAACATTTTTATTATTTTGTTAGATTGGCAGTTGTGAAAAATCTCTCTAAAATACTTTATTTATTTATTTATTTCAGGAATTCATGCATTGCCAAGACACAGATCATCAAAGTCTGTTTGACCTTGTTCGCAGGATGCTGGAATATGACCCAGCCAAAAGAATTACTCTTGATGAAGCCTTGCAGCATCCTTTTTTTGAACCATTAAATAAGTAAATAAATTTGAAGATCTTTTATGCTTCTCCAGGGAGATTTCCTAGACTGTGTCAGTCAACAAAAGTTGCATGAAACTTTTGTAAACTTTAAATTATTTTGTACAGTTAAGTCTGTAAATACTTACCATATGTTTTGTATAACTGTTATGTTTACCTTGTTGAACTGTTGTAGTCTTCTGGGTATCAAAGTGAAAAATAAAAGTAATTTTCATTTTTGAAAATTGTTTTCTCTTTGTATCCCTCTTCTTTTGCAGATGGGACTAGTTAAGCATCTGAGTTGAGAACTAGCTTCCTTTTCTTAGAAGATGTGAAGGGCTAAGGCTGCCTAATCATGCTGTATAGTACTTGGTGACAGCATTCTGCAACATGGGTGAAAGCAGTGTATGTTCAGAGTAGTCTCTGAAACTTGTCTGATGCTTTTGGTGTTAAGTATTTATAGCTAGGTTTTTTTGTTAAGATCTGAAAAGTAACATTTTCAATACTATTTTGTCTCATTGAATTATCAGCGCTTTCATAAGGTTTTAAGGAGGACTGTACTGCTCCTGGAGAAAAATGCATCCCACAGAGCTGTAGTATGTTTAGGCCCTTCTCTTACAATAGTAACAAGGTCATCCTGCGCTCTTCAAATTAATATTTCTGTGGAGCTCTAATTACTGGTAAATTAAGTAACCTTGGCAACTGAGGAACACTGTCATTGGACCATAACACAGGAAGGAGGAGGATGGGCTCTCAGTTGAGGCTCCTGAATTCTGGTGCTGAGTTGAGAAGAAAATGGCACTGCTTTCCAAGCCCTATTAGTGCACTTCAGTAGTTTTTGCTCTTCCACGTTTAAGTTGGTGCTTTCTTGGTCTTGCTCAGTGGATGGCTTGCTGAGCGGGAGGAAGGGACGCTGCCGTGGTAGGGTTCATCCAGGCTGTCAGGGTAGATGCAATGTGCAAGCTGTGGCCTTTTATTGCGGTTCTGACTTTACCATGCAAGACTTTCTTAAGGAAGGAAACAGTAAATTGTTTCAGCTCTGCAGGAGCCTAACTTTAGGTTTTGTGCTTGCTGATTAAGTCCTAATGCACAGTAAGATTTTTAAACTGATGTCCTTGTTCCACTGATGTGGAGGAGGCTTAATTTGCAAGAGGCTCCAGACACGCATATCTCTGGCTTGGGGGTAGAATATAGCTGGGACAAGGCTTTGAAAGCTTATCTTGTGTAACCAGTGCCACCTGCTGTGCTTGATTCTGTCTCGTAATAGACACCCTCCTTCCTAGGATGTTGATATTTACATCATTGTTTCTTCTCTGTGTGACAGAAAACGTAACAGTTGGGACCATCCAGGTCTGCGGGAGGACGGGAGTGAATTCCTTCCCTTGCTGCTTCCCACAGTGCTTTCCATCCTGCACCTTCGGAGGCAAAGCACTTGGCTGAGCATATCAGCTAAGCAATGCAAATCAAAGGCAGATGGGGGGGGAAAGAACTTTATATGCTGCTATAACTATAAAACTGTAACTATAAAACAGTTCTAGCAAAATTAGGAAGGGAAAGATTGTGTGCTCTTGCTTAAGGAGTACTTTAGCCTTTGTTAATGTAGTTACTAAAATGCATTGCACTCGCTAAAGGAGATACATGCTAGAAAAAAATATAAATGTATTATAAAAACCTGTTTAAATTCACTTTCCTCCTCCCGGTCAACTTAAAAAAAAAAAAAAAATAAAAAAAAATAAAAAAAAATGCTGGCAAGAAGAAGACCATCTGCAGCGAGGTGCCAAGTCATTTTGCAGGACTTACAGCGTGTTAGTTTGAAGGGGCACAAATCCAAGATCCCTGGTCTCCCTGGTGGGGCAGCGCGGAGCTGGGGGCAGCTGGGCAGCAGCCAGGTGCCAGGGGTCTGTCTCTGACGGGTCTCATTTCTCCTGCTCCCTGGGCTGCTTTTGTCTTACTGGGGAAGAGACTTTTATACGCACACTCCCATTGTCTGGTTAATACAGGAATATAATCAGGGTAGTTCCTGATTTCCCTGTATCAGGGTAGATCCAAACCTTTACATGTTTGGATCAAGCTAACACTAACTGCCTATAGCTGTTGGTAAATAGTTGTAGGACTCATTCACATCTTTGTGCTTCTGATTTTTAGCTGTTGTACTCTAAAACATGGTTTGTAAAGCCGAATGGCTCAGGCAGGCTAAGGGTATACATTCCCGTAATGGGTCAGTTATACATGTTACTAAACGTGGATGACAGAGCGAAGTAAAGCTGTTTTGCACTTTAAAAAGTTGTTTAACTCTGAAGTGCAAACGGCATACGAGACCCAGAACTTCAGAAGCTGAGCGGGGCAGGGGAAGAGTTGAACCGGGGGTTGAACTTCACGGGAAAGGGGTTAGGAGTTCTGGGCAGAGGTTTAGCAGCTACAGTGGTGATCGATCCTTCCTCTTGTTGGAGTTTGGGAGTATCTGTGATGTAGGGATGGCTCAGGTCCCCCGGATGCATTTAAGACAAGATGCTTTGCACCCTGGAAGCTCCCCTGGGGTGATGGTTCTGTGTGTGTGTAAGCAATAGAGCTCGCAAGCAAAGTCCGAACAGGCTCATAGAAAGGAGAGAGAGAAGAAGGTGAGGCAGAGGTTACTCACAAAACCCGGCGTTTTCCTCTTTGTATCTTCAGGCATGTGAAGAAGAGCAGGAAATAGCTGTTAGCAAATGACACAGATTTGCCTGGCTGTTTGGAAACAGAGGCTACAAAAAAGGAGCATGTAGATCCAACAGGGCTGTCTGCACGTGTGTTTCACTAACGGTTACTAGATCCTGACGCCACTCCTAGGAGCATTTCCTAACTCTCTCCTGGGCTTCACCCATCTCTTCTACAAGTAAGAATTACTCCTGGAAGGGCAGGGTCTGTGATCAGGAGGCAGAGAGTATGTTTGGATTTGTATAGTATGTGCTCAGAGTCTAGACAGGCATTAAGTTATCCGAGGATGTTTTATAGGTGAGTTAAGAGTTGACGTGATGCAATCTGTAACAGAGAGGAGAAGGCAAGGATGTTTGGCAAAGTCTGGGGGTACTTAGTGGTTTTATATGAGCACAGTTTCTCTCATTCAAAGGCTCCCTAAAGCAGAGGGGGGCACTTTCCTGTGATAAAACCAGTAAGTTTTGGTGGTGGAAGGCTTTGCAGATCCGCTCTCTTCCCTAAAACAGCTCACAGCCCGAACAGGGGCTGTGGCACAGAAAGTGAAAAAATCCCCAGCGGCTGACACCTCTTCTGGGTCGCGCTCGTTACTGGGCGAGAGGCTGTTTCCCGCCCGGTGTCCCCCCGCCAGTCTGGCCGCCGCCGGTGCCCGCTGTCCGGCCGGGGGGTCCCGCTCCGCCCGCCCCGGCCCCGCTGGAGGGCGCCCGCTCCGCGGCCGCTGCCCGCAGCACCCCGCACCCGGGGCGGCTCTCGCCGTGCGCCGCACCGCCCGCACCCCGCGGGGCACCGCCGGGACCCCCCGGAGGGGGAGGGGTGGGGGGGGTGGCGGTGGAAGGGGGAGCGGTCCCCGCGGGGGGCCGGGCAAGCGGGGGTGGGATCTGCTCCGCGTAATCCCCCATGGGGGGCGGCGGGCCGCGCTCGGAGCATCCCCCCCTTCCCCGGCGCGGGGGAGGCGGCGGGGGAGCCGCCACCCCCCGCTTCCTCCGTTTAAGACCCGGGCCGGCGGGACGAGCGGAGGAGAAGCGGCCGCTCCGCAGCTGCCGGCCCCACTTCCGCGGCGGGGCGCGCAGCGCGCAGGGCGGGCGCTGGATGCGGGGGGAGGCGGGCGGCAGCCGAGCGGGTCCCCGCGCAGCGGCGCGGAGCGCGGCGCGATGAGCGCGGGCAGCGGGGCCGCCGCCGCGGCCGGCACCGCCACCTCCGCCCTCTGCCTGCTCCTCTCCCTCACCGCCGTGGCCGTCTGCCTGCTGCTGGGCGCCAAGACGGCGGAGCTGCAGGGCCGGCTGGCCGCGCTGGAGGAGCGGGGCGCCGCCGGCACCGGGCCGCTGCTGGACGCGCTGCAGCCCCGCGTGGAGCGGATCTTCCGCGAGGTGAGTGGCCCCGGGGGGGAAGCCCGGGGAGGGAGCTGCGGGTCCGGCGCGGGGGAGCCCCGGGCTCGCTCCCTCGGCCACCGGTTTCGCGTCCCCTCTGGAAAAACTTCCCCTTTGGAAAAACTTCCTCCCTTTTACTAAACTTCCCCCCCCACACACCTTTTTCTCGCCGTTGCCGTTAATGGGAGCGTAGGGCGAGGCAGGGCAAAGCCCGTCTGGTTTAGCAGAGCCGATGCCCCAGGTGGAAAGGCGAGCAGTGCAGTCGTTGAGAACGTGCGGCTCTTTCCCTCGCTCCATTCACTGGCAAAGGTAACCCGAGCACTTAAATGCAGTTTATCTTTGGATGTAATGGACTATAATTTCCGTGTTAGAAATTTATGAACATGATCCCTGTTATCTGGGCTGTCTATCACAGGGTGTCGTGTGGTCCAGCAGTGCTGAACTGATTGCTGGCGGGTAGAGAAGACTGGCAACTAGTTACTTCACTTTCAATCCCAGTGTTTTCTGAAATTATTCAATAAAGATTTCAGTGCTGAAAGGCTTCTCCTACTTGGAGAATAATTATCCACACTGATGCCCTTCTCTGTAACTAAACCAAATCTCTGGGAGAAGTTACGCTTGATCCCAGGGTTGTTTTTCCCCCGACTCTGGTGTTTAGGTTCGGGGGTTTTTACAGGCAAGGGGGATGTCACTCATGGGAAACACTTGAGGATCCGCAGTTGGTTCACTGGATTTGTGTAAACAGTAGTTCATAAAGTGCAGCAAAACTCAACATGGCTTAGGGGGCTGCCGCAGGACGCTCCTGAGCGAGCCATTCTGACATCTGGGGAAGGTTTTACACTGGGATTTTATTAATGGCCTGACTGGGATGCAAAACACGGTGTGGCATTAAAATCGTTACAGCCACGAAGCCTCAATCGTGCAAAAATGTATTTTTTTAAAGGCAGTGCATTCCGGCTGTGAGCGGCTCCGGGGAGCGGGGCGGGATGGAGGGGGATGGAGGCAGCTCAGGGGGGACGGGGACACCATCCCTCCCGCTGCGTCTGACTGTTGGGAGTTACGGGGAGGGCACTGCTGGCACCGCCGCGGCACATCCGTCCTCCTGGAAAGCTCGGTTAATATGCCTTGATAAAAGGGAAATGTTAAAAAATATTTTTTTGTGTGTGTGAAAACCCTGAATACCAGAACAGAGGGGTGCTTGTGAGGCGTAATCACAAAATCTAGTTAACGTCTTTTTCTCCAGGCGGGAATTAGCCTGCCAGTCGTGGCAGTGGTTCTATTCCAATTACTCCAATAAATGTGCTTAGCAATGGGAATGGTTTCTGTGGCACTGCCTAAGATCATGTGCAACCTCTTGCTGAGATTTAGTTAAGTGTGGAAAGCTTGTTTTGTACTGGGAACGCTCAGATGGAGATTGTACAGGGGAAAATAAAGCAAAACCACATAATTGGGTCTCTAATGCAAGAGTGAGCTTGTTGAAACATTTAGTATGCCCAAACTTTTGTCAATACCGAAAGCAAATTTTGAAAGGAGTAACAGATGCAAGGACTGCGCGGTAGCGATTGTGCTATCTATTAATAGTCGTTTGAAATGAAGTTATTCATTTATGTTAAAGTTTCAGAAAGCGTCTGTTTCTTGACCAAACTCTCCGCCCGCTCGCTCGTGGGGCGACTTCTGTCCTTGCTGTGCTTGAGAGTTTCTGGAGAGCGAGAGAATATTTCCATCAGCATGAACATCAGCTGATGCCTGGGGTCAGTTGTTTTTTGTGTCGAATTCTGCGTTGGTCCTCCTTTGAAGTTTACCACAGCATTTCAGAAGCGAAACCAAAGCTCCATACGCTCCCTGTGCACGACCCGGCATACTTTTGTTCTCCCTCGCTCCTCAAAAAGCGTTACTCCATACACCGATCTAGGGGTTTGCTGGCGTAATTTATGGCCGAGCTGGATATAAAGAGGAGCAGCTCCAGCACCAACGTGCTGGCTCTGTTCCTGTTAGCGTTGTTTAAATGTTTGGCAAGTAAAAGAGGATAGGAAACAATAAAGGAAGGGTGAGTGTGTAGTTAAGGCAATGAAAGCCGATTTGGACAACGAGGATTTAGTTTCTGGCCCTGTGACAGGCATCCGTCTCACTTCGGAGAAACTGCTGATTTTCATGTGGTGGGACCTTGCCCTTCCCTTGGCCGTCCCTTGAGCGGGACGTGCTGCAGGCTCCTGCTTTGATGCCCTCCAAAACATGGTCCTACCAAGGCAGCATCTCCATGCTCTACGTCGGAAGCCCCAATTTGAAGCACGTAGTTTTCGTACTGGAGGGAAGATGTTAACGGGGGGATTATAGAAGCATCCAGTTGTTGTAAACAAAGCTGGAGCGTTTTGTTCACAAAGGATTTATTTTCCACGGTAGGCAGAGAGTGTCCAGATTAATCAGTTTCATGACAAGAACAATTCAATGGGAGAACAGAGGACTCGCTCCAGGATTCGGGATTCAGATCTCCTCCGCTGTTGCCAGCGCTGCCTGCTGAACTAAAAAGACAGAAGAACTTATTTTCGTTTCCTCGAGCATCTTCATCATCCAAATTACTTTAAAATAAACACAGAAAAATTGAGCAACTCTCTAACATTTAGACTGCAAGTGGCTGTCAGAAAAGTCGCTTTAGATACTTTCTTGCCACTTTTTCTCACGGAAAGCGTCCGCGCTGCAGAAGGCAGCTCGATCGTTCTGCTCTTTATGCTTCCCGCAGGACGACAGCTCTGTCAGGTGCTGTGAAACCGTGTTGGTGCTTTCAGGACCTCTTAGCATCGTATCTGAGCAGGTAGAAAGGAACGCATAGGATTTCAACAACAGATAAAACTACTTAATCCCCAGAATAAAAGGAAAAGAACCTAATTCACAGGTGGCCTAATTCCTGAATAGTCCTCAGTGTTCAAATATTTGCACATAGACTGGGTCGCCAGCTGTATAAAATTAAAGTCTGAACACCTTGAATGCAATAAGTACTTTGAATCTTCTCTCTTTGAAATGTGGGGACTCCAGTTATCGGGTTATTGGTTACTCTCCTGGCAAATGCTCTAGGTGAGACAGGGCATTCCTGGAGGCCTGAGGGAGCAACGATGGCGGGTGAAGATGAGATGATCCCACCCTGGCTGGGCTGCCCCAGCCACGAAGCGCTGCGCCTGAGCTAATATCACTTACCTGTCATCAGGGCTTATTAACTTGGGCTTGGCAGTGTCCTAAATGCAGGCACGAACATTTTGGTTGGCTTAGAGAGCAGGCAGAGCGTGCTCACATCTGTCTGCAATATGCCACGTAGACATTGCTTTACTTTTGTGAATTTTTATGGGTTCTAGTAGTCACACTGGTGAGTTTTTCACCTTGGCGATGGTAACACTGGGCTTTTGGGGGGACCTGGGGGTGGGGGAGCACCCCGGTCTCGCTGGCAGCGCCCACCCTGCTGTCCTTCTCCTCATCCCTCTCCTAAAGAACCTGTAATACTCCCCATAGCATGAATTTAAAGTAGGAAATCAGGCAAATTGGGTCACATCTGTTGTGCAAACGTCACCCTGCCATGTAACCTCCAGGGTGTTTGGAAACAGCTTTGTGTTTGGTGGCAGCGGGGCTTTCCCTGGGCGCTGGCTGTGCTGCCGGGGCTGGCTGTGGCGGAGCAGAGGGGCTCTGTCACCCCCCAGCACCATTCCTGCCACCAAACACGCCGAGATGACGCCGACATCTCAACCTGGGACTTGTCGTAGCTGCTCAGGAGGAATCCAGCCCACGGTGCTTGTCTCAAGTGATTTTTTGGGCTGTGCAGGAGTCTCTGCCTGCCCCGCGCGAGCGTTGTGGACTGGCCACTTTGCTAAGAAACATTTAATATTTTGTGTGCTACTATTGCATGGGGCATTATCCAAAGAGGCTGAATGCAACGGGGTGAAACTGTGGCCTGTGACTGGATGGAAGCCTGCTGGAAGGTTTGGCTGTTGGCATGCACACGCAGTCCGCGTTTAGATAAAAATGTAATGTCTAAATGGCTATTTTTCTTCCTCCTCCAAACAGAAACTGGGTGAAGGACTGGCAAAGCTGCGGACGGCGAGGGAGGCTCCCTCAGACTGCACGTGCCCCCCAGGTAGGTGCAGACGTACCGGCACAGCCGACACCAGCCTGCCCAGCAGCCGCCCGCTTGCGGCACCGACGCCACCGACCTCCTCCTCCCTTATTTTATATATTCCTCTGTATCAAGGAAAATGCACTAAGAAATGCTTTTTTTTTCCCAAGCTGAAGTGCTCTCTTGTGCTTGAGACTGTTGACTTCTTCCATTGCCTTGCTTTGGCCTGTTTACAGATAAAGGAGTTTGAGGTTTGGACAAAAGCGGCGTTTGGCTATAAGAATAAAAGAGCGAATAGCTTTACTCGGTTGTGAGCCCAGGGTGTGGGGCCAAACCAATTTAGAAGTAGTAACAAAATCACTGGGACTTAATGCAAGTGTGATAATTAAAAGCTGCAGCCTCTCTGCCTTTTCGGAGGGTAGCGACTTCTCCAGCGCTGCCTTGCTGTATGAGAGCTGTCACTGATTGTTTAAATTTCCTCCCAGAGTTTAATGAACTTCTTAAACTGTCAAAACTTCCTGTTCTGCTGTGGAAGTGCATGCTCCTTGGAAACAATAAACAGCTTAGATTAGTTTGTAAAGGAATCTCATTTATAGAAATGCTCCGTTAAGTGCTCTGCTGCCCTACCCAAAGGCATGAATGGCTTTGGGCTGAGGCACTTCAAGCCTTTTCTTTTCTTTCTTTTCTTTTCTTTTTTTTTTTTCTTTTCATAGAAGTAGGGAAACATGGGTGAAAGATGTGCAGTGCTTTGATGGGGGAGAATGCTTAGGCGTGTTACAAAGCCTCGAAAGCAGCAGATAGTTCAATTCTGGTTTTAAAGAAAAAAACCAAACCCTTGAAGCCTACGTGGAGATGCGTAATCGGCAAACAGGCAGTCTCAGTTTTCCCTGCCATCCTGGGTATGAGTCCTACCAGCACACACAGGACTAGTCCGTACTCACAGGACAAAATAGGTGGACTTGTTTCCTGTGATGTTGTGTTATAACCTTGGAAGCATTTAAATAATGATGCTTTTAAGTGTGCTGCTGCAGTTTTACTCACTGGTTTTCTAGCGGAAGGCTCCTATGGGCGTCCTGTACACCTCGCTGCCTTCTAACCAAACCCCATCAGCTGAGACACAAATCATGCTTATTTTCAACTCTTCCAACACCGGTGGTCAAATTAGTTTTCTCCCTTCTGATGCACAGACCCAACCAAGCCCATCAGCCTCACGGGGCTCCGCGGGCTGCGTCTCGCTCCCGTCCGTGCAACCAGGGCGCTGCTGGTGCGCTTGGGTGTCAAGAGGCTTTTCCTTTGCTCTGCAGAAAGCACTTGGGATTGAAGAGGCTCCTTTGTGGCCAGGAAAGTCCCAATTCGGTTCTGGGTCACTGGGTTTGCTGGTTGCTGCATTTGAGAGATGGGGGGAAGAAAGGAGGGGGAAGGTTTTCCCAGGTGCTGCTGAAATACTCATTACAGTCATTAGTAACGAATGTCAAAGTAATTGGTGAGCCGAAGGAAGAAGTGGTGGGTAGGAAATGTCGTGGCATCCGTGGCTGCTCCTGGCTGCCACTGCTCAGGAGTCGAGCGCTGTGCTAAGGTGAGGATGCTCTGATGAGCTGTCATGAAGGCTTTCAGCTATTTTTGAGCAAATCGAAGGAATATTTACATGTGTTTCTTTTCTTTTTGTCTTTCTCCTGAAGAAGGCAGAATTGCTTTCTGGTCTGTAGTTAAAAGAGCTTGGTCAGGAAACATCCTGAGAGCTTGTTGCCCGCACTGGCATTGCTGTGGAGCTACGCCAGGTTGCAAACTAACAGCTACGCTTCAGTTTGCCTCCGTGCACCAAAAAAGCAGCCCTGGAGAAGAGAAAATCCCCTCCATGGAGGGGATGGGGAGATCCTGGCAGCCCTGCCCACGGGGAGCTTGGCCAGCGTCTGCAGCCCTGGCTGTGGTCCCGCTCCTGCTTCCCAGGGGCAGCTGGAAGCTGGTGGGTAACGCCTGGGCTGAGGGGCTTTCCTCCTCCAGGAACCCCACTGAGGGTAGGATGCCTTCCATCTTATCACTGGGTTTAACGCAAGCCACCAAAGAGCTGTCGATGGCAGTGCTGTCGGCATCGTCGTGCCGGTGTGGTCCCTCTCCGTGCCTCTTTGGGAAGAGGGGGACTCCACAGACCCCCGGGCAGTGGCAGGAGCAAAGTGCACGCTCAGAGCTTGCCCTGCCAGCTGGGATTGTTTTAAACAAGACCCATTTTTCCTTGAAACAAGTCAGTTTGGGGTTTTGTTGGGATTTGAGGGGGAGCGGGTTGTTTTTAGGGGGCTGCTTTGATAAAATCGACCCGCTACACATTAAAAGCAGTTTGGGACAAGATGACTATGATCCACTTAAAAGTTTAAGTGAGGCTCAAGTTATTTCTGCTCCATCAAAGACCTAAATTAGTGCTTGTAAGAAGACCTCGGGGGGCGGCGGGGCTGGGCCAGCAGCGCCGGGGCCGGTGGCCAGCAGAGGGGGCCCGGCCGTTTCGCCAGGGCCAAGGAGACATCCCCATCGTCAAGAAAAATCATCATAATTTAAAAAAAAAAACAAACCAAAAAACCCTTAAAAAATTACTACTCTGGCTCTGACGCTGGGGATGCTGCAAAAAAGGTGTCTCCGTAGTTGCTCTCAGCATCTGTGTGCTGCTTTGAGCTGAGCTGTTTTGCTTTATTGATTCAGCCAAAGCAATGGGGGGACGATGACAACAACTTGGCGTCACTTTGGCTCCTTCGTGCTTTGGGCATTTCTGGGGCTGAGGGAGAGGAGAGCATCCTTGGGGGTTTGGGCCAGCTGCGGGTCGGGCTCCGAAATGCTGTGACGGGGCGAGTTGGCGACCCCACTCCAGTGAGGACCGTGGCCTTTCGGCCCCCCCGGCTATTTGGGACGGGGCCGCAGTGGTTGCGTGCTGCTGGCGCCGGGCAGGCCCAGGACAGGCTGTCCCCATATGTTGGCTCGCTGCAAAACAGCAGCTCAATATTTTTATTATTGTCGTTCCCTGAGCCAGGCCTGTAATATTTTGCAGAGAGGCCCCTTGTCCCCTTATGCTCAGCCTCTTTCTCTGGTGGGATCCTCACACAGCCTTCGCTGCAAGATAAAATCCAGCAGGTGCAGGACCACTTGTTTATCTGGCATTTAGGACAGCCTCCAGCTGAAGAGCACTTGGAGGTGGGTTGAAAGCAAGACTAAAACTTCATGCTTGCAGGCGCTTTGTTTGCAGTTGTGTTGTGGCCTCTGATTGCCTTTTTTTTTTTTTTTTTTTTCAGAAGTCCTTCTTTTTCCCCCCCTTGTATTTTTAAGCACAGTCTTTTGAAATGGATTTAAGAGGAGATGCTTGCTCTCAGGGTCTCTTCCTGTCTTACTCTGAGGGTGGTGAGCCCCTGGCCCAGGTTGCCCAGAGAAGCTGTGGCTGCCCCATCCCTGGAGGGGTTCAAGGCCAGGCTGGACGGGGCTTGGAGCAACCTGGGCTGGTGGGAGGTGTCCCTGGCCAGGGCAGGGGAGTGGGACTGGATGATCTTTAAGGTCCCTTCCAACACAAACCATTCTATGATTCTATGAAATCTGAGGTGCAAAATGCTTTTGTTTAATACAATATTTGCCATGCAAAAAGTCTTCAGAGTCTATGAGAAGGTCCCTCAAGAGCTCGAGGTGCCGAATGCACCGTGCTAGACCCTGAGAGCAAGCATCTCCTCTTAAATCCAGTTTATAAAAAAAAGGCAATCCAGTTTATAAAAAAAAAGGCTTAAACCAAGCCCCAATCTGCAGAAAATGCCCTCCCTGGCAGTTAGTCCTCACTGTATTGCAGACTGAGGGTGTGAAAATCTCCAGCTCTTTTGGCTGGTCTTGCAGTGCGTGTTTCAACGTATGCGTTGTGTTTCCGAGTGCCTTTTTATTTAACAGTACCTCCACAGCCTTTGCGCTCCAGAGCCTTAACTCCAAATTTCCTGGCTGCCGGATGATGCATATCCCTGTCTTCATCTTGAATTCACGCTGAGATGGTGTCATATGCTTTTGAACGTATGTATATATTACAAAACAGTGTTAAGCGTTCAGTGTAGTAATCTGATGTTCCAGTTAATATGTGACAAATATTTCCCAATAATGGCTTGGCAGCGGGGAGAGCGGAGTGGTACTCCAGCCTGCAGGACGGCGGATTGCTCCATTTCTCGGCAATTCAAACCATGTGTACTTGGGGAAGCCGATCATTTAAAATCCTCCCTACCTCTGCAGACTCAGCAACTCCAGAGGCTCTCCTGCAGCACTTATTATTATTTATATTAATTTTTTTTATTTTTATTTTTTTTTTAATTTTTACCCTGAATTTATACACAGGGAGCAGCTTTCTCCAGCTTGCTTTGGAAGTTTGGCACGGTACTTTTTGTGGTTCCCAGCGACTTGAAATAGCTGCCTAATTTTTACTGGTGTAAATGTTGTCTTCAAGTGTCACTCCCTATCTGCCTTCTCCCCCCCCCCCCCCCCACCCCCCCCCCCCGCGTTGTCTCCCCAGGTAATTAGCACAACAGAATTTCCCTAATTGCTGGAGATCAAGGAGGAGAGGGCTCTGCTTGCTTTGTAGTCCTGACAAAGGGCAGATGTTTTCCAGCAGGCCAAATGGGATGCGCTGAGATCTGTTAACGCCGGCTCTTTGTTTCGCACTCTTGCGTGATAGCAGCTCTCTGTTACTGCTCGCTTTTTACATCCTCAGTATCTGGGTCTGTAGTTTCTGAGTCGTGAATCCTTCGGGATAGTTAAATAGATATGGAAAAATATCAAATGAAAGTGAGTATTTCTTTTTTTAAATTAGTGGTGATCTCTGCTTTTCTGAGCTGCTTTGCATCTACTGATCTTAAACATCTGCAGTATTCCTTGCTGTCACCGCAAGAGACACTTTCCTGCCTGCTGAAACCATTAAAACTCAGTATTTTTCTGTAATTTCTGTGATTTAGAATGAGACAAAAAGCTTTACAATATCTTCAAGTTTTAAAATGGTTCCTATATCCTCCTTTCCTCGCTTTCCCCTACCCTGACGGTCACTTCAGCAGTGTTTACCTTCTCGGTCTGACTTTGCCTGCAGGAGGCTAGGACATTATAATTACAGTATTAGTAAAAACAGGATTTTTTTGCACTAAACTTACAAACACAATCAGAATTCTCTCCTGCATGGAAAAACCTGTGCCAGCATTTTAAAAAAATGACCCAGAAGCCAAACATTAAAGCATCTAAATAACAAAGAACAACTGGCTGGGAAGGACTTTTGACAAATGGTGCCATTTAAATGCAGGCACTTACTTTCTGTTTAACGTGTTTTTGAATATTACCCCTTCAAAAATACGATCTGATCGCACATCTTAGCAGCTTTTGGAAAAACACTCTTTGAGCATAGAAATTACTGCTGGCTACCTTCCATCAGCTCCTTCCTGGCGACCATTCCCCAGTCCCTTTTGGATATTTGTGGAAGGCCCCGAGGACATCTGGAGCCGTGTCTGCACGCCACATGTGCGGGAGCCGCCAGCCGCCTTATCCCGGGAGCTACCTGGGATGGGCAGGGATACCCTCTGTCTTCTTACAGAAGGTCCCAGGAAGCAGCCGCTGCAGAGTGGTGGGTCCCTATCTCATCCTTGGGAACCTTAAAGCTCTGCTTAGGGGAGTTGTTTGTGTGGCTTCAGGACTCTCCGTTGATGGAAACCTCTGGGTCGGGGGTTGTTTCTTGAGTGGGTTGCATAGATGGAAATAAATGGAGGAGAGGGAGTCTGGCTTGGTTTGGCATTTCCTCCCAGCCGTACCACTCGTGCACGTGTTGTGCGCTGCAGGGTGCCAGCCGGCAAGGGGGAAGAAGCCCAAAGTCCCTCTTGAATGATTTTCTCATGGCCCTGTGGGTCGTTGTGTGTCCAGAGAGGGGTGTTGGCACTGCAGCAGCAGCCAGGTATGTCATGGCAGTGTCAGCGGGACTTCTGCTCGCGCTGGCTTGCTTTTCTCCATTGCAAAGCCACTTTTGGCGCTGCTCTGCACCCCTGTTGAGGAGCTGGTGGTGGTGGAGGGAGCGGCAGGTGACAGCCAGGTGTACAGCAAAGGGGAGCTTTGAGTCTGGGAATTTGGGGACGGCTCTCAAAGCGAGCTCCCCAGCACGCTGGCGTCCAAGGGAAGGCACGTCCTCTGCTCTCAACACCCATCCAAACAATACCCTACCAGATCAGCTGCTGTGTCAGCCAGCAGTGACATTTAATGTCCTACCGAGGTGACATTAAATGCTGGATGTGGCCAGGACTTTCCGAGGCAGGAAATAGCGTGGTACCAGTGTTATTCCCAGAGCTGGCGGCGCCTCTGACACGGAGTCAGAGGCGGGAGCTAAAAGGCAGTCTGACCTCAAAACCACTGGCGCAGGATAATGGGCCGGAGCCATCTCCCAGCGAGACTGTGGCGGCATTTATCCTGGTGGTGTTTGGTGCAGCTCTGGCGTTTGAACACGGAAGCCCAGAGCTGTACACCAGGAACCATCCCTCTCCCAGCAGCATTCATCTTTAGACCACTTCAGCAAAAATTAATTAAAACTGGTGACATCAAGGGGAGAAGGCTTTGAAAATTTATTTTTTCTAAGTCTGCCAAAGTTATTTTGAGTGTAATGAAAACTACAAAAATAAACCTGATGACCATATCCTCTGCGAGAGGCTCTATGTAACTTTATCTTGGTCTCGACATATGAAGTAATTTATCTAGGCACAGATATTTTTTGCTGCCAGCCCCTTCAGCGCTGCCTTTCCAGAGAGGAGGCTCTGAAGCAGGTTGGTTCAACGCTCATGGACTGACTCACCTGGGAGTTTCCCATCAGCTTCCAGTTGATTTCCTTCTCTTTCTTGTTCAAGCGGTGGATGAATGTTCCCCGCATGAGCAGCGACTTGGCTTTGCAGAACTGATTTATTGAAAATAGACTGCGCTTGGCGTGGTACCTACTGCGTCTCCATGCCGTCTCATTGAGCCAGTAGTGCTGTCATCTCCTGTCCATCCTATAGGTAACAGGATGGGAATGTGTTTCAAACCCAGAGTGCGTTAGGTTGATCTTATCGCTCATGCAGTGTTGATAGAAGGTTTTAGCACTGGAATGATTTTTGCGAAGTCAGCTACCGCTGATGTATTCCCGAAAAAAGAGCTGCCTTATTTCTCTGCCACCAAGGAGCTCCAGGCTGATGTTTCATGGCTTTTGTGGCACAAATACATGCTGCGTAGTAAGCCCGATCACCTGCGCATGTGGCTGGGAGATTGTAGATAGCAGCAATCAAATTCAAACTGGAGCAGATGGACTGTACGACTGTTACGCCTCTGCTCTTGCTGCACCGGGTGGGTGTTGCTTCATTCCTCAGCAGACACTGTTAAATCACTGTCCATCTGGCCTCTGCAGGGAGCAACAGCCCAGGCAAAGACTGGACAAACAGCCCCGTCTGCCCCACCAGCCTCTGCCCTTGGCTTCCTACTTGAGAAGTCCCAGAGTATCCATAAACCTGGAGCATCTCCTGTTTTGCCATTCAAAAACCAGGAACATTGCTCTTACCCTGGTGCTGCCTGTTTGCCCTTGTTTATTTTGCTCTAAAACAAGGTCATTTCTTTTTCTTTGTAGGGTTGCAAGGGCAGTAGATGTAGTGCGCTTTAAATACAGATATATCTCCAGCACTCCTGTCATGCCAATAAAGGCTGGAATTAATCCCAAAGGGGCAAATCTGTTGGTAGCTTTTGGGTTATTTTACAGATTTCGGGGCAAGAAAGTCCCTTACAGCTCTTGTTAAACAGTTTCCTTAAAGGAAAGTATTGCTCTGAACTCCAGCACCTAAATAACATGCCTTCATGTTGCCAAATTTGCTTATCCCTCACCATAGTATTTTCAGGGGAGGACGGAAGGTAAATCGGAGAGTGAAACCCATAGTTGTCTGTAGCTCAGAGTCCTAATAGGATTTTAACTGAGTAATTATGTTGCAACAGTTGCTCACTGAGAAGGGTGGCTTGTCTGGTTTATGGTGTCCAGGGTGTGAATCCAAATAGCAGCCGCAAGCGTGGATTGCTGCGCTTTGCTCTTGCCCAGGGTTTACCTTTGTTGCAGCAACTGGCTATTAGATCAGCAGTGAAATTACTCTGATAGGCAGAGCACCCCAACCTTGCTCCATGGGAAGGCGGTGTGACACCAGCAGGTTTGTCCCCAGATGTGTTAACGGGGTGGCAGTTCTGCTCCATCCGTGTGACCGAGTACTCCTGCACCTTCGTTTTCCATGAAGCTGGTCTGGCTGTAGGAAATCACTGAAAAGCTATTTTAAAGGCAGCCCCCACCTGGAGAACTGCGTTCAGCTCTGGGGCCCCCAACATCAGAAGGATGTGAACCTGTTGGAGCAAGTCCAGAGGAGGCCATGAAGATGATCCGAGATCTGGAGCCCCTCTGCTGTGAGGACAGGCTGAGAGAGTTGGGGGGGTTCAGCCTGGAGAAGAGAAGGCTCCAGGGAGACCTTAGAGCCCCTTCCAGTCCCTAAAGGGGCTCCAGGAAAGCCGGGGAGTGACTCTGGATCAGGGAGGGAAGCCATAGGATGAGGGGGAATGGTTTTAAACTGAAAGAGGGGAGATTTAGATTAGAGATTAGGAAGAAATTCTTTGCTGTCAGGGCGGTGAGACCCTGGCCCAGGTTGCCCAGAGAAGCTGTGGCTGCCCCATCCCTGGAGGTGTTCAAGGCCAGGTTGGACGGGGCTTTGAGCAACCTGGTCTAGTGGGAGGTGTCCCTGCCCAAGGCAGGGGGGTTGGAACTGGGTGATCTTTAAGGTCCCTTCCAACCCAAACCATTCTATGATTCCATGATCCTATGATTTGGCTACAGGTTTGTCCATCCGTAGTTGTGAGAAGTCTGGGGACAGCATTGCTGCAGTGATGTCCCTGGGGTCCCTTGGCCCTGGGGTGCTGCATGGGGTGGCAAAGATGTGGTGGCTGTACCTGGCTGGGCTTGGTGCTGGATGTGCAGGAACCGACCATTGACCTGACCTCGAAGGTACCCCAGTTTCTGAGTGACAGGTCCTCATGGTGACACACTGCATGGAGAAGCAGCGCAAGGAGACAGCTTCAGTTGCCAATCTTTTTTTAATTGCACCTGTCCTGCCATGATAAACTAGACAGTAAAAAAGACTGGATTTCTTTCTGCTTTTCTAAATTGGAGCCGAGAGGCATCAGTTCTCATCATTTCCCAGCTATGACCCCATGGTAATCCCACCACTTGTATGCAGCATCCAGCCCTGGGGGGAGGCCATCGTCTCTCCAGGCTGCGGCTTTCCATCCTGAGCACGAGCATGGCTTGCGTTACCGTGGCCTTGCAGGTTGTGCTCACATGGTTTAGTGACCTAATTAAACCTCCACCTGTTCTTCGTTTGTCACCATCAGTCTTTGTGGCAGAAGATAACACTGGTGCCAAGATACTCCTGGAAGCCTGGATTTGGCAGCCTGTGCAAATACAATGTGCTTCTTGGGTTTCATCCCCGCGATCAAGCTCACAGCCTTTTGTACGAGCAAGGCAAAGAGCTGCTGGGGATGGCAGGTCCTGAATGTCCCCCTTCCCACCCAGCACGTGCTCGTTTGCTTTTTTTAATGTGACCTAGGGGGGCAAGAAGGAGAAAAAACTGCATACGCAGGATGAATTGGGTGTAACCAGGGGACTCTCAGAGGGGGCTCAAGAGAGCCTGTCACTGGGTTAAACACTAATTTGGTGCCAGAAGTCCACCTTTTTCTACAAATTGGAGTTGGGGAGGTATTCATGAAAGACCTCACATTCATCTTGTAGGCCATAGTGAATCCTGGTTAGGGTAGGGATTCGGGACTGCATTGGTTGCATTTGAAGCTGTTGTTCATGTTTCTGGCTCATGTTTAAATTTGGTCTATTTATTTAATTATTTATTGAAGACATTAAGAGAGCTTGGCTTCTGCTGAACAGTGGCTGCCCTTTATGGTTTATTTTTTTTCAAAATGATTGCAATCATGACAAGACTTGAAGGCCAAGAAAAGCCAGTCTTTACCTGGGGATGGCTGTGTAACACAAATTACTTTTTAACCCCCCCCAGGCCACCCCATGGCAAGAGCCACTGACCCCTGACGGCATGGGACTTTGTTCATCAGAAGGTCCCCTTTGGTGGAAGTTGACAGGGACCATTTATGTCAAGACAACTCTGGTGGTGGACTTGGCTCCAGCCCACCTGTGATGTCTCCTGTGCGCTTGCAAGAAATCTCACATTTCTCCCTTTGCTTCTGACTCTTCATAGCACAACCATGGTCGTTGGCTGTACAAGCAGCACGTGGAGGCCAGCGTCCCCTGGGTGGACCTCTTAAATTCAAGCTTTGTGCACTACATAAAAATTTTACTCCTCATGCCCCAGACTCTTGGGCGGCTTCCCAGCAAGTATGACATGGAGAGGGAAGTATTTACAAAGAAAAATTAAATAGGTTCGATGGAGCTCCCATACATCTGTATGCTTGTGGTCAGACTTCTAAAAAAAACTGCTGGTAGAGATGAGGTCTATCAGTACAGTACATCTGGAAATGTTTCTTTCCGGCTCGAGTTTGTCTGGGTTTTCTCCCCGTTTTGTGCTGTCTCTGAGCCGTCCCCGTTCGTGCTACTCCAGCGTGCGGCATGCTTGGTGCAGGAGGATCGAGCAGGTTTGTGCTGCTTCACTGCTAAGAGAGATTGAAGAGCTTGGACAAGATGTTGAACAGATTTTTTTTTTCTTTATTTTTTTTTCCCCAGCAGATCTGTCTGGAAGATGAGAACAGTTGGTATTGATATGATCTGCCTCATATTTTGGGAAGCTTTGGCAGTAACTGCTACCAAATAATGATGCTTCTGGGTCCCTATTGTGCAAACATTTAAATATGTTCAACTGTGTTGCGCAGAGCCCTTGTCAAGAGACTTGAAGCGCCGTCCTGGGGGGACTTGAGGGCATGGCTGATTGCAAAAACAGGTCCTGATAGGGAACTGTAAGGAATGTATGTCCCATTTCTTAAGAGAAAGCCTGGCTTTTTGGCTACTGGCAGATGGTGTTAGCTTGTCTGAAGACAGATGGTTATTTATTGGAGGTGGATTAGACGGGAAACATGCAGTTGGTAGTGGGTTGTGTGCTGTTGATGTGGGTGATGATGCTCCTCTGTGTCATGGACACAGGGACTTCTTGTGTTAGTTTCCTTCTTTAAGTTTTTTTTCTAAGCTTTGTATCCCAAATCACAGCTTTTCCAGCTCAGTCCTGAAGGCTTGAATCAGGGGCCATCCTCGTCACTGGGGTGAATGCTGCATGAGGGTCTGCCCCTGCCCGCATCCTGGGCACGTGTCCATCCTGTGCTGGAACGTGGTGTGAAGGCAGAGATGCCCTGACCACGGCCAGAACTTGCATGTGCTTTTCTTTTCTGCTGCATTTTCTTTTTTTTTTTTTTTTTTTGTATATCCGTTTTGTAGATCAGGACTGTGTATACAGGTCTCATTTTAATTCCAAAGATATGGTTAGATTCCCCAAGAAGGGGTGTTCAAGTCCAACTTGGGAGTTTATATACAGACCTTTGACTTATAGGATAAAAGCCCTGTATTTTAGCTCCTTGAGGATTGCTTTAATGTGAATTAAGCCAGACCTTAAGGAAGTCCGTTTCATTTTCAGAGTCTGTGAAAAGATTCACAGTCTTTAAACTATTTCTTCACAGAGACGTAAGGTCAGAGTGCATCAGTGCCTTGCAGCGTCCCCGGGCGCTCGGTCATGCCCTGGTGCTGGGGGCAGACGGCCATCCTAGAGATGATCAGACACATGAGGTCTGGAGTATCTGGAGGAGCAGCAGCACAGTCACCCCCCTGGTTTGGTTCCCCTTGGTTATAGTGACACAAAGACACATTCAGGCCTTTGATAAAAGCCAGGCTTCTCTGCTTTTACACACACAAACCAAAAAAAAAAAAAAAAAGAAAAAAAAAGAAAAGGAAAGCAGAGAAGGGGAGGCTGTGTTTTGTTAAAGCAGGGACTTGGGATTTAGCAAGGAAAAAGCCCCCAAATCTCATTTTTTGAATTAACGAGGGGCTCTGAAGTTGGAAGCAGCCCTTCTCCACCCCATTGGGTCAGTGGACATTTCCAACCCTGTTCCCTCCCCAGGAAGAGACCCCTCCTCTTCAGCCCCATGGTGGTTTTTATAAGGAAGAAGGGGTTTCATATATATACATATATATTCCATCCGATATATAATCCCATATATGTGTATATGCTCATTAGTGCTTATTAAGTGGCCAAGCAAAATGCAAAGAAAACAGAGGGGCAGGGAGTAACAACCACGTTCCTTTTCAGTGACTAAATGCCCATCCTCTTTTACTGGGTTTTATTCTGGGCTTTGCTTATTGCAGGTTTTAGCTCCTCTCTGCTCCAGATCGGTCCTGACCTATGGCTCTGTGCCGAGAGCTCGTCCCCAGGGGATTTCATTGCAGGGAGTGGGTGAAATTGGGTGGCTCCATCCTGATTTGGTTTAAGCTGGTAAATTTTGTGTTGCTTGAACCCAACAGTGCGTTGAACTGTTTTGGTTTAAAATTGATTTGATACCTAATTTTGGAAGCTTTGCCTGCTGTAGTTGGGGATTCCCTGTGGCTGTACCACTGCCGGGTATCTATATGCCATTCCTACCCTGAATTTCAGCCACTTGACACAGCGAGCTCAGTGCCGCTGGCAGGAATCCCATGCAGAGCCACCGTAATGAAGTGGTGATATCAAACCTGGCACTGATACCCTGAGGAGTTAGGCCTTTGCCACCAAAAGTTGGCTTTTTCCTGGGTGTAAGACTGCGTACTCAAGGGAGAGGAGATGCACGCATTCAAGTTGTGTCGTTTAAGATCTAAAATCCCATTTTGTAGCATCATCGCACAAAGGAATGTTTTACTCTTTAGCTGCTGTCCTGATAGCTGACGTGTTGTCACCCCCAGCGCGGAGCCCTGGACCTCTAAATGCCTCACAGCATCCTTCTCAGGGCAAAATAATTAAAAAAAAATACTCTTTACACTTTAAAACTTATTTATATTGAAACTTTTGATGCAATTAAAAAAGATCCAAATGCATGTTTAAAAAGTGATGAAATAAGCAACATTTCTTCTCTTAGTTGTATAGCTCATGGTTCTTTTTCACAGAAAGGAAGAGCAGCGCTGATCACATCCCTGGGAGGCAATGGAGCTGTGCTGCTCCAGGGATGTGACCCTGGAGGGACGGGGGCGAGGACCTTCCCACCTCACCCATAGCATGAGGGCAGTGTCTGCAGGCTGAAAACCGTAACGCTGAGCCTGTAATTGCCAGATTCTTCCCTCTCCCGCCTCTCACATCCCCTCTGCCCCCAGGAACGACCCCAAAACTGGCTGCTGCTTCCCTTCCTGAGGAGCCAGGAGGGACACCAGGAGCAACTCTCCCTCCTTTGAATAGCTCAGGGAGGGGAACAGAAAAGGCAATAGGGCAGCTCCCCCATTTCAAAGGGGAAAAAGGGCTCTTTCCCCCTGCGCACCAGCCCGTTAGGAAGCAGTGCTGTCACCTGCTTTTGCTGGTACTTGCACACAGCTGCTGCTCCTGATGAACCACCCTCATCCCAGCTGTGTCTGTGGGGCTCCACCTGCCCTTCTGGCAAAGCCCAGGCTTAGTGGGCTCCGGGGAAGTCTCATATGGAGCCACTGCGGGCTCATGAGGTACTTCAGCAGCGTGATGGGGCTCTAGGCTGGTGGGACGTAGCTCTGCTCTCTGTGGCTCTCCTCTCCATGGCTGAGGTGAGTCTCCTGGCATTTGCTCTTTCTCAGTTTTTGTGAGGGTGCGGCAAAGGGGCAATTTGGAAGCGTGTGCTCCTGCTGATGTTAGCTGGGATGGCCTTTTGGCCTGGGAATGGGAGTTATGTACAGGTGTCTTTAAGATATCTGAATCCCCCTACATTCTATAATACAGAGAGGGGTTTAAGATGTACTGGAGTGAAACTCACTGCAAGCAGGCAGGAAAGCAGAGGTGTGTGTGAATTCATGTATACACACGTGTGTGGAAGAGTTTATGTAAAGTTTAGTCTGTGGGTAGCTGTTGAAGCAACCTGGGTGCTGTTTTAAGAAGTCCTTTCTGTTTTTGATGTTGGAGGCGTGAGGCCTATAGCAAGGCCTTCTGTGCCCCCTTTGCTGTGGGAGGCAGCGTGCTGCCCCAGGGCCCTTTTTGGTCTGACCAGTGACACAAATGTGCTATTTTGAAGTCTGTTTTAACTCATCCCCTCTGGAGCTTGGTGTCTGCTTGCTTCATGCTATGCTGTCATTGTTGAACAGGAGAAAACTCAAACAAATATGTACCATAAGGTGAAATCCTTAGGAGAATGAAGTGGCCTAACTTCAAGTTGTTAAACCACAAGATGCTTCAGAGGGGTCTTCACCTTCCTGGCTGGTTTTTTTTAGTGCTTTACTTGTGTAATGTTTTTAGTCTGGAATAGCAGCAGAGCCACATGTATTCCCCCACCTGCCTGAGCAAATGGTAACCCAGGTGGTCTGTCTGTAAAAGGAGTTTGAGTACTCTAGAAGCCTCCCTGGGATGGCTGTTCCCTGCTGGTGGGCAAATGTGGAGGTGAGCCCTCCATCCCAGACTTCCATTTTGTTCAGTGAGGGTCAGGACTTGGTGGAAAGTGGGGACTGAGCCCAGTCATCAGCCCCAGTGAAACAGCAATGTGGGGTTTATGCAAGAATGGCAGATGAAGTAGCGGGTTGTTAACCTGAAAAGGTGACTCTTAGAGATGAAGAGGTTGCCCAGACAGTGGGGGGGAAAGTTAGTAATATCCCTAATTGGCTTCTGCCTGTGGCAGCCTTTCCACAACTCAGTTATGTGACTGCACGTTGTCTTTAGGAATTTTTGTTGGGTTCTGGTTTTTGTTGTTTGGGGTTTCTTTGGAGTGTCTATATTGGGGCAGAGGGAGTCAGACAAACCTTTATGGATGAAGGAAACATTGTCTGGGGTAGGTGTTACAGAATGCAAAGGGGAGGGTGGAAAAATCTCCCCCAAAACTAAACTCCAATCTGGAAAGGCATCTTGCCCTGTGATGGGCAGTGACTGCTAATTGCTGTTCTGATGCTCATCCACGCTGATGAAGCAGGAGCTCGTGGCTGTTGGTGGGGCTAGTGGAGGCGGAGGTCACTGCCCATGGGTGCCAGCTTTTGCTTGGTTGGTGCCAAACTGTCTGCTCTTAAGCCTCAGTGCTTGGTAGAAGTTAGCAATAGTCTGGCTTAATGTAAAATGGAACCCTGGGTTTAAGTCATTAATCTCTTCTGCTTGGGGTTGTACCCTTGCCAAGGAGTAACGAACAGCCTAATGAATGGAGCCAGCTGAAATATGGCTCTCAACTGGAAGACTGATGGGGGACCCTCTGATCAAGGCCACTTACTGAAGCTGTTTCCACTCAGATTAGGACATACTGACAGGGCCTGTGGAAGATACAGCCGTTAGCACCTGAGACGTTGAATAATAACTCCTGTTGAAGTCAATTTGTACTTATCTGATAGCTTGAAGTGCAAAAGCTGGAAGAAGGAAGATGAAGGGACAGAGGCTCAGCCTGGGACTGGAGGGTTTGATTTCCCTCTTCTGGCTGCCAGCATTTTGATGGGGAGCCAGGAATGCTGTGGGCTGTGAAATGTTTTTGTTTCGCTTCATTGGGTTTGTGCAGCCAAGTCCTAATCCAGGCTGTCATTTCCAGGGAGGGAAAATGGGAGGTCCGTGTTTTGAACACCTCTGTGGGACTGTTGCGGGGAAAGGGTCCTTCCCGGTAGTTTTAAGACAGCTAAAAGTTGCTGGATGTTCTTTTTTGTTCTTTTTTTTCCCCTCTTAGAAAGTTTTTTTTTTATTATTATTTTAACTGATTTGTTGGCTAGAGCCATAAGTGGTACAAAATGGGGCTGAGCTGAAGCTTTCCAGTGCTGAGCATCGTACGCAGCTCTGATCATCTGGAGATGAACATGGTCCCCTGCCTGCATCTTTTTTTAGTAATGGCTGAGTCAATACCTGCTGGTCAAACTAAAGGGCAAGAGATGGAAAGGCAGTGGAAGCAGGGACAGGTATCCTGGGAAGCGTACAGGGAAGCTTGGTTGTGTAGGGATGGGGAAGAAAGGCCAAGGCACAGCTGGAACTGATTGCCCAGAGAGGTGATAGATGCCCCATGCCTGGAAACATTCAAGGCCAGGGTGAAGAGGGCTCTGAACAACCTGATCTTGTTGTGTGGGGAGGTTGGACTAGATGACCCTTACAGGTCCCTTCCAACCTAAACCATTCTATGATTCTGTAAACATCACTAATGTGTTATCATTTAAGTCTCTAATTTCTGTTCACATGCGAATCTTCAGCTCTCATCTATAAATAATCCATCTTAAATTGTGAATAGCAAACTGAAGTTGTTTGTTTGCAGATATTTTTGGTTGGAGGAGCCCTATTTGGTTTGCTTGTCTTCCTTACCAGTTTATGTGTCTTGACATGTCATTTCCTTCGTGGTCTTCCCACCCTCCCAAAATGGATTTGTATATAAATAATTAAAAACAAAAGGAGACAAATCTCCATCACAAATGTCTTTCACATTGGGTGAGACAGGACTCTGGGGGGAAATTCAAACATTGCAGACAAAGTACCTGGGCATGAAAGGGAACCTTCTTTACCGCTCCAGTGTCTCTCCCATGTCGTCTTCTCTTGCTAAATGCTCTGCTGTACCTGCTGCCCTTTCTTGAATCCCCTCTCAAAAGAGCAGGAGGGAACCACAGTGAATAAACTAGGTGGGAATATGTTATTTTTGCAGTGGGTTGCTTAAGGACATTGATTTAGTCAAAAAGCCCATCCTCCTCCAACAGCCTTCAGTGCAGCCCACACTGGAAGAGCCCTTGCCTTACCTTACACCGTTGAGTTAATCCCAGGTCTGTATGTGACAAGTCAGCTGTAGTTTTAAGGTAGCTCACAATGGGAATGTAACATTAAATTCTTGGGTTGCAGTCAGTTCTGGTTCCAGCTTTGGTTGGTCAGTATTGGTTCTGGTTATTATTAACAGATTTATTTATTCTTTATTAGGATTGAAAGGTTTTTATTAGGACGTTGAGATTTTTTTTATTAGGCTTGTGTATGCGTTGATTTGTCCAGTTGTTGCAATGTCTCTTGTTAAAGAGATCACCCAGAAGATCATATTTCCTGCAGGCTAACTGTATATTCTGTAATGTTGTGGTACCACCCCTTAAATAGATTGACCTTTCGGTTCCAGTTCTGCTCTCTTCTGCCAAAATAATTTCCTCCTTGCTCTGGTTCACATTATCAAATCGTGAAGCCATTAGTTCTAGTTCTTGGTAAGGGTGCTGCTGTCCAAATCTGGGCTTCGCTCGGGCTTAGCAAAACTCGTGGTTACTTGTGCAGCCTGAGGCAAAGTACTGGGGGAAAAAGAAGATACAGGATTGAAAAGTCCTATCAATGAGAAATGAGTACACTTCTTAAAATAACCTTGGTTTTATTTGGATCATGGCAATGTGTGCTGGGGAACTTGGGGTGTGGTGCCTGCGTGAACACGGACAAGGCAAGCTGTGAATCCTCTTTATGAGAACGCAGTGGTGCTGGTAGCTCTTGTGGGGGCTGGAGGGCTCTGCTAAATAGCTGCCGTGTCCCTGTACAGCCATGCGGACAGCACTGGTCTATGACACTTCCCGCTTTGTGGGAGGGACTTCCAGGGGGTAATAAATTGATTGTATTTTGGGATAAACCAGGGTGTGTGTAATATTTTTTTTTTTTCCAGAATTACTGGGAAAAATTCTGTTTGAAAATGTTGGAGTGTTATTTCAAATGTTGTCATGAGGAAAACTTTATTAAGCTTGAATTCATCATTCCCCTACCCCTGCTACATACAAATGGACAAGCCAAATGAATAAACGGTCCTGTAGGAACCCAGCTTGCTCTTGCTTTCTGGGTTCTTCTGAACTTGCAGGTCACTGAGTCATGTCAGAGAAGCAGGAGCAGTGCTGCTCCTGGTGTCCCCGCATAGAAGAGTGGGGGAAACTGTGAACTTTCTGGCATCTAAGGTGTCCTTGTGATTTTAAAAAAAAAAAAACAAACCAAAACCAACCAAACAAAAGCCCCCACCTCCAATCCTACTTTAGCTTTGAGTGCATTATTCTGATGTTGTTAGTCTGCTGTAAGCATCCTACCACAAATCTACAGACTTCGGTGCAAATCAGGAAAAGGTGGATGGGAACCTGCTGGGCTGAATGGCTTTAACTTGTTTCTTTCAGATGGCAATAGCTCAACTCTAAAATCATCATCGAGAGTTCAAGAAACGCAATCTTAGTGATCAAAGCGTGTCTGAATAATGCAGATCTATTTTGCCATCTGATCAGACCCTCACAAACCAGACTTTTTATAGATATTCAGCTACTGGATCCGAATTGCTAACTCAGCAAGGCGAATGGTGTGTGCTTGCAGCAGATCCGGTGCTGGTGCACGTTGTGTTGAGGGATGCTCAAGGTGTTGCTGCCAGTAGGGCAGGAGGAAGAAATCTGGGGTGGGAAGGGGGTGAAGTGGCAAAAAGAGTTTAAAAACTGTCTAGATCCTGTAATAGTCGCAAAAGTCAGTATATGAAATATTGGCTCACACGGAATGAGGAGATAGTCTTGGTATAATTCAGCAAAGAATGTGACTCTTAAAAATGTGTGGCTTTTCTTTAGATTTCCTCTAATATACTAAATAATCTTTGGCTTTGACATTTTAATTGTACAGCCCAGATGTGAAAACTTTCCACCAGATCCTGGCAGAAATCCCAGCAAACTGTTTCAAATAGAGAAGTTTAAAAGGGAGGGGGGGAAGTGTTTCTTGCACTTGTAAACCCTATTGTTTCAGAATTTATCAGCTAATATTGAACTCTCCAGGCTTTACAAAAAGCAGGATAAAAGTGTTGCAAGCAATAGTATGGAGGCACTTTTCCTTGAACATGGAGTAGTGTATTTGGTATTGAAGAAATAGGAAGCTTTAGACATTTGTTTGGTTTTTGTAAGGTCAGAGAGAGGCAGAGATCCAGTCATCGGTGCTCAAAACCGGCCTAGATGTTACGGTTTTAGCAGTGCTGCTTTGAATTCTATTCAGTGGTACTTTCTTGCAGGGGACAGAGACTTTTTCCATCTGTTTAGAAAGTAATACTGGACTTGATTCCTTTTGTATCCACTCTGCTGCTAGGAAAGATAGGAAATACGCATAAAATCTACCAAATATGCATAAAATCAATTATTTAGGGTTTGGGGATTCTTTTGAGCCGTCTGTTCTAATACATAGGCTGCTCCAGAGGAGCCAGCCCAGGCCTGCAGCTATCCTTCCCGTGTCTGGAGCGTGTTTAGGGAGGTGTTTCTTCCCAAAAAGCAGCATGCTGGCTCTGCGTGTGCGTGACGGGGCTCTCCCTTGGTAGAGGCCTCTGCTTTGGGAGTTGAAAATGGAGTTTGAATGCAATTCATGTATTGTTTTTACCAGTTGCTGTGCTGGGTGCTTTTGGCATTGAAGACATTATGAGATGGTGGCTCGTTGACCATCATGGGACAGGGGATGCCACGCTCCCACCCTCTGCTCACATCGTGCTTGGCAGTGTTTGCTCCTAACAGCTTTGAGGTCGAATGTCAATAACTTGATGTGCGGGCCATGTGAGGGCTCTAGTAATGGAGAGAGGCTGCTTTATCAGCCCAGTATCTGTAACCAGCATCTTCCATCCTTCCTTTGCTCGTGCAGGGTCAGGCACAGCCATGCTGTTTTGCGCCCCTTGCACCCAGGCACAGCGCCTGGGATGGAGAGCATCCCTGCTTCGGAGCCCTCCACAGTTCCCAAATTGACCAATAATATCAGCTCATTTATGATTAAAGAAGTGTGGCGATGGCCTTCCCCGTCTGTCAGTGGGATGCTTATATCAGGCTAGGGAAAGCAAGACTTTTGCATTCTGCTAGATTGCCTGTAGTGTGATGCTTTTTGAGTGTGGTGTCAAATTGGTTCAATAGCTCCTGGGGGAATTGTAGGCATCCACAGACAGAGCCTTTGTTGTCCAAGTATCTCCCCATGTCCCAGTGGAGACTGGAAAAACCAGCAAGGGAAGGTGGAGAACACAAAGCCCTTGAAATTGGGCTGGTAAACTCAGAAAATTTAAACCCCACCCAGACATCTTCCCCTTATCACACAGAGTTTGAACTGATGAATGAATTAGATCCACAGAGGAGGGATGGGTGAGTAGAGAAGGACCATAGAGGGGCTGTAAATGACATTCCCACATGGGACCATGGATGCCAGAATAAATCAGGAGGGAGGACTGATGCGTAGTCATGGCCGCTTCTGTAGGTGAGAGGGTCTGGAGCTCACACGAGCTCAAGTACTGAAGCAAAGAAACATTGCTGGGAGTTTAGTGCTGCTGTAGCAGGAGAGAGAAAAGGAAGATAAAACTGAATTTGCAGATCTCCAGTGGCATGGCCAACCTGCCCTTGATGGTTCTCCACTGTCCGTCTGGCATATGGGCATTCATTGTATCACCTTTGAGGGCACCTGGGCCAGCATCACTGTAGGGAGACAGGAGTAGCACCATGATTTGGCTTGTCTGTCTCTGCTCTGTACTGTGCAGGTTTCCTTTTGTGCAAGTTACATACTGATCAAAAAAATTGTGTTTTTTTGTCGACTGCTAGGCATGAATTCTGTAAGGGCTCTTCCACAGAGCTCCAACATCTAAAATGGCAGCAAGGCATCTCTGGCGCTTTGCTGATGTCTCAAATTTCCATTAACTTGGAATTGCCCTTAGCGCACTAATTGTATTTCCCCCCCACCCTTTTCTTTTTTTGCCTGCAGGAAAACGTATGGTTTTTTTACAAACGCTGTTTGTTATTTAGCTCTGGCTTCACAGAATGCCTGTGAAGATTGGTCTCCATGAGAATCACTTGCAGATAATTTTCATTGCAAACAGAATCCTGTAGTACATCCATGTGCAGCCGAGTCGGCTGCTCCTCGGAGCATATGTAATGGTTTCTAGATGGAAAGGAAAGTCTGAGATGAAATAGATCATGACATGACATTTTCAAAGTTTATGAAACAATAAAACACAATAATCATGGTTAAAATTTGGTAAATATGTGGTGGTGTTTTTCCAGCACAGAATACAGTTCTGCAATAAACCCTAATTAATGCAGTCTGTGTTAAACAGATTAATTCCTTTTAAAATCAGAAACTTTCCATGCCCTGAACTGAGACAAACATGCATTTTAGCAGCCAGCATCTAACCCAGGGAGCAAAAATCTTTCTGCTCTTTTTTTTTTTTTAATTGTTATTATATTTTAGTGTATGCCTTGAGCAAGGACAAAAAAGAAAAGCTCAGAAACTGCTCTGGGTGGCGTCGGGCACTGGCTGTGCATATACAAACCCCTTTCTCTCTTGCTGTGAAACACATATAGCTTAATGTCTGTCTACGTGGGGTTGTGTGGGTTTATTTTTTTCATGCAAGTAGGGATTTCTTTGCCATCTCTGATGCTTTTTTTCCCCCCGCAGGCACAATTTCACACCCTCCCCTTCCCCCAGGCTGAAGCGTGCGGCTGTGGGAAGGGATACAAATGTCCTTGGGAAGTAACGCCTCGAGTGAGATGAGGTGCTGGGGAAAATAGCTTGAACTAACCTTCATGTTGACTTCAGCTGGAACAACGTGCACTTCTCCCCCTCTCCCCTGCCCCCTGCAGAAACGTGGTTAGAAATAATTAATTTCGCTATTTATCCTTTGGTAAATGAGGATTTGAAAATCTAGGATGCACAGGACGTCAGTGTGTGGCGGTGACAGTATCGAGGGACCCATGTTTCAGGAGCAGGAGAGCATTTGTCTCCCCAGGTCTGAATTTCCAAGACCACTTGTGCACCAACACAATGTTTCCTGGGTGACTACATCTAAAATTGCTGTTGTATCAAGCCTTTAATTTCTTGAAAGCTGGAACAGTGCCTAGGTTTTCTGCATTGCTGAAATGAACTTCATCTGCTCTGAAAATGCACCTTTTCACCTCGATCCAGCTGTGGCTTTCCTAATGTGTGTATCTGAAGCAGACCTGAGTGCCAAGGAAAACATCAACTCTTCCACTTGCTGGGAAGAGAGGATTAAATTCTGCTTCCTGATGGGATGGTGGTTGGATTTCACACAGGTAGTTTAGACCTAATAAAATTCTGTTCCGGGTTTGCAAAAAAGAGATATTTTTATATTGGCACTGACTTGTGGCTTGGAGAGTGTGTACTTCGGCTTCGGTCATGCAGACTTTGTTTCACTGGAGCAGGGATGCCCAACCTCCTATACCACCAGCGTAAGAAGCCTCTCGTGCATCTCCTGCTCTGGCCTTCAGAGAAGATGCTCTGCTGTAAAATGCATCAACAATGTTATTTTAAAAAAAAAAAAAAGTTCACTGAGGTGAATGAAAACTTGACTGAATTAGCTGGAGGATGTATTTATCAAAGCTTTGTGTTAGTGCAGTTTGTGGTTATTGAAAGAAGCAATAGCAATTGTGTGGCATCTTCCATTTGGCGGCAGTGCCTGGGGTATGTGACTCTCGGAAAAAGCCAGACAAAAGAGCAGAGTTGGGCATGATGGGGCCTTTTTCCCCAATGCAGGAAGTGTGGTGGAGTTTAGTAATGTCCTGGCTTACTGGGAGCTGTGTGCGTAGCAGCAGTGGTTGATTACCTACAGCCAGGAGCCCCAGCAGACTGATGGGCAGCCGACGCTTGCTATGGAAAGCCAAAGGTAAGATCCCCACTGGGAGCAGGGATTGGAAGTAACGATTTAAGCAAATGTTCCTGTGAAGTTCAGCTTACTGGTGCTTGAGCCTGGGGTCAGGGCTGGCTTTGGACTATGTCTGTTTTATAGGCATAATGAAGAAACTGTCCCAAGGGCGTGGGATTTGCTGCTGAGGAATTCTAGGTAGCTGTGGGTGTAAAGAGGAGAGTATGAATCTTTACATGCAAAAATGTCTTTCTGTTTGTTAATGTAGGATGTACGACTCAAAACCTGATAACGTACCACCGAACATTTCCTAAGTGAATATATCAGTGTCTTGTTTGTTTACGGAACTAATTGAGTTTATCATGTCCACAATGTTTGTGGCTGACCCTGGAATCCTTCAGACAGACATATTGATGTGTTTTCACATACCTAAAACTTTAGAAATCAATTGTTTATTGTGCACGTAGCCATAAAGAATTGTGCCAGACTGAGTTTTTACACTGATGCTTATAGACATCATAAGCACTTCTGCTGTAAATACCTTCTCTGTTACAACACTCCTTAGCCTGGATGGATTTCAGTGCTGCCTTCTCACAATCCCGTACATACATTGCCTTCAAGTGGTATGTATAATGCACACATGTGTGTTCATACATGTATGTGCATAGCCATATTAAAAAATAAAGAATACATGCTTTCCCTCTAGAGAGAGTGATGCTTGAGGCAGGCTTTTTTCAGTAGTGGGAGAGGATCGACTGCTGGGTAGGTGCATAAAAAGTATATTTCAATAGTGGCATCAACTCAGCAAGATGATCTTGCTTCCTTTCTGCCTTTTTTTTTTTTTTTAAAGCATGCACAATATCAGAGAAGAGATGTAATAACCTGTAAATGTGATGGTCAGGCATCCAGGTCTACTATGTGTTGTTATGAAATAATCCTGAATGTTTGAGACTGGACTGTGTTTTATAAATTTATGTGTATTGGTATCTGTAATTGGGGGGATAAGATCAAATGTTCTTAAATATCTGCATACTGATGTCCCTGGCTGCGGGTGGGCTGTCCCTATGCTGGACTTTGGGAGGGCACAGCAAGGTCTACAGCCAGGATCTCTGTGCATGTAATAATCTCCTGAGCCACAGAGGCTGAAGGAAAAAGCAGTCATCTGGCTTGTTATGAGGACTGGTGCAAAAATGCAACGAGACATGTAAGTCTCGAATTAACATGGTTTATAAGCAGTTATCCCCAGGAAGCAACAGGTAGTGAGAAATCCAGTGAGTAATTTTCTCTGCTTAGTGTAGTTTCCCGTTTTCTTTTTCTTCTGAGCGGCAAAAGGCCTTCAACTCATTCTGACCTGAGTTAAATGAATGCTTTAATTAATGTGTGTGTCTGTTGCTTAACCATGAGGAAAATCACTTGGAAAAAGGTTTGGGGTTGTTTGGAAAACTCTAAATGGCCTGAATAGTTTCAGCCCGAAAACATCCCTGTTTACATTAACACAGCTCCTATTTCCCCAGCCCCCTGCTTCTTTTCTTTAGTAAGCCCAGCACTAGAGAGGGAATAGGGTAACTTGGAAGTGAAATGGGTGACAGTGCAGGTCCTTTACCCATTGGGGCAAAACATAACTTGACAGAAGGGGTGATGTTGTGGGGCTGAATGAGAAATGCACCGCCAGGTCAGACCTGTGTCTGTCTGTCCATCCTGGTAAACTGGTGGGACTAGTGGCAGTGCATGATGCTGTTTAGGGCTTGCGAGTCAGAATGAAAACTGAGATAACTTCTTGGCAGTACTTCTGCTGGGTTAACGCTTTGCTCCTAAAACTGTGGTAGGTTTCACATGTTCAGCTGCAAGGCAGGTGGAGCTGTTTTAGATGCATGGAAGTGCCTTGATCACTGGGAAAGTTTAGTTGTGGCAAATGTCCCTTCCTTTCTCAAAAGGTGAGTTGTTGCAAATTTGCAAAGCAAGTGACTTCTCCAGCCTTAAACAAAATCCCTCGTCCTCATTGGAGAAGTTGCTGCAGCAGGAGCTCCCTTTGGACATGGGTGTCTGCTGTCCTTTTTAATGCAATTGGGGTAACACACGGCTTTCTGCTGGAAGCCCCTGAGCTCTGCCTGGCCCCTCGGGAGAAGATGTTGGGGCTGTTTTGGGGTTGAGACCTTGCAGCCTTGGGTCAGCATTACACAGCTACGGGTTGTTCTGGAGTCTGAATGCGAGAAAAGTCCAACTTCTGACAGGTCTGCAGGTGTCCTGCAGATGAGAATGCCTGGCCTTGGTGAATGAGGCTGCAGTCCTAAAGGAAATATTGGGAAAAAGACAAATAGTTGCGTTATCCTATGAAGAGTGAGTTGGAAAGGAGGTGGGGAAGGCTCATCATTGCACTCCTGTATGCCTTGAGCTTTCCCACCTGAACTGAAATTTTGCAAGTGCGAAGCAACGGTTCTACTCAAAGAATGTTGTCGTGATTGTATTGAGGAGAACAGTATAATTCCCCAACCACAGTCCTTTTTCTCCCAATATTGCTGTAATCAAGAGATGAAGAACAAAGTTGTTTTATGCATGAGAAGGGACGACTACTTTTGAGTAATTTTTTACTAAAGAGAAGATTGCTTAAGTAACTGTTTATAGTGATTAGTTATGAGTTTTCAGATTGAATCAATAGCAGATGTTACTTTTGAATGACCTTTATGAAATGTGTATGTGTTTTCATGCTAGGCTGACTCTTCAGGGTACCCTTGAGGTAAATCAGATGTCTTTAAAAAACCCTAACCTGTGGTGTGCCAGAATGCCACGCGCTTGTGAAATAAATGACAGGCAGCTTTGCTGGCCAGAGCAGCTTGGGATCTACGTAAGTGATTTTATACTCTTGCAGCCAACAAACATCAGGATGTGGTTTTCATACAGGTTTTCACACTAATTGAGTTATACATGGAAAAGCTAACATGATACAAAATCAACTTCATTTTCATAGAGCGACTGTAGGAAAAAAAAACTGACCAGAGGTTATCTTTGCAGTTCACTTTAGGAACTGCTAATTTAGAAAATGGAAGACTATTTCTAACATATTACTTCATGTAGTTGGCTGTCTGCTAATTAACAGGCTTATAGCTTTTTTTTTTTGTCAGCTCAATTAACAGGCGTCCATGTAAATGGAAAGATCAGATCTTTATTTAGATTAAAGTCTAAAATTCTGCCCCTTGTCAAAAGTATTCAACTCTGATTTATGTGGTTATTCTTCAGGGGTTTTCTGATGCCCCTGACAAGTGCTGCCAACTCGGCTGCTGCGGAATCCGATATCATCATATCTACAGCGATGCTTGAGTTGGGTTAACCTGCCTTGCAAAAACATGTTTGAACGTGGACAATCAGGAAATAGGCATCTCAAACTTCTCCCACTTGGTGCATGAATACCTTGTGTTTTGGGGACTGGGGTAAGACAAAGCACTTTGGGAGTCTCTGTTTCGGTTGTGAGCAGTGGGTACCGCGCTGGCCGCTTCATTCATGAGTGAGATGCCTCGATATGTTCCACTCAAACAGCAGGTAACTGAGCTGCTGGCAGGCTGCAGTGACTTTTATCTATGCCCGTGGAGTTCTGTCTAAAACAAGAGAAGAAATGGGCATTTCAGATTTCATCATGATTTTCCTGAATCAGTTGCTAGACTTTGTTTTGACTTGCTTGCAAAATTTTCTTGCAGTTTCAGGTAGTTCTCAATAGGTTCTTTTGTATAATACAAAGATTTGAGTTAAATCTTTGTTTGCGGCTTAACTTTTTCTCCCATCTCTATAATGTTGTTGAACAAAAAGCCTTCAGAATCCTTAGGGGGAGATGTTTCTTGATCATTATTTTTTTTCCTGTTAGGAAAACTTTCAGATCAACTGTAAAACATGGATGAAATCACATTTTCTCTGGAATGACCCACTTTTATGACGAACACTGAACGCATTTACAGTATGATGCCAACTGGATCCCATTTGCAGAGAGCATCCATGCCTGCGCACGATTCGCTTTCTGAGAGAGACTTTGCAGATGTGGTGGGGTTTTTTTTTGTCTTGGCTGTTTGGTATGTTAACATGGGAGTGTTCAGTAGCACCTGGCCATAGTCTTTGTGAAGTTAGAAAGCACAGGCGATATTCCCAACATCACACATGAGGCACTTAAATCTCACCTGGGGTGGAGGGGAAAACCTAAAGGAAGTGTCATGAGATGACTTTTCTGCAAACTTTTTGGTCTTGGCTTGATGGGCTGGGCTGCTATGTGTGAATGGAGAATTGCAGATGCGCTCAAAGCTCAATGGGATATTTCTGAACCTGAAGAAAAAGACAATAGAGTCATTTTAATTGTTACTGAAGCCTTCGGTGTGATCACTAATTAAAAGTGAATAATCTTCAAGCTTTGGAATTTGTATGCAGAACGTGGGTGTGTTGTGGGAGAGGAAAGGTATGTGGTGTTATTTTTCCTTCTTTTGTAGCAGCCTCGCACATGTGGTGTTATATGTAGCACCCAGAAACCTCAATTAAGGACCATTGTTATATGCACCATGGAAACAAAGTGATCTGAGGGCTTGTAATTCATGGGACTGTTACTGAGGCAAGTTTAAAAAAAAAAAAAATAGTATGAGTAATTGTTTCTGACTTTTTTTTGGTATTTGGTTGTGTGATATAGTAACATAGAAAGTACTTGACAAATTCATTTTCAACATAAGCTGCAGGAGAGCTACTGTGTCCGGTTCTGGGCTCCCCAGTTCAAGAAGGACAGGGAACTGCTGGAGAGGGTGCAGCAAAGGGCTACAAAGATGATTAGGGGATTAGAACACCTCTTTTACAAAGAAAGGCTGAAGGATTTGGGTCTCTTCAGTCTGGAAAAAAAATGACTGAGGGGAGATCTTATCAATGCTTATAAATACTTAGAGGGTGGGTGTCAGGAGGATGGGGCCAAGCTCTTTTCAGTGGTGCCCGGCAACAGGACAAGAGGTAAAGGGCACAAATTTGAGCATAGGAAGTTGCACCTAAACATGAGGAGGAACTTCTTTACCCTGAGGGTGGCAGAGCACTGGCACAGGCTGCCCAGAGAGGTGGTGGAGTCTCCATCTCTGGAGACATTCAAACCCGCCTGGACATGTTCCTGTGCCGCCTGCTCTGGGTGACCCTGCTCTGGCAGGGGGGGTGGACTAGATGATCTCCAGAGGTCCCTTCCAACCCTATGGTTCTACGATTCTGTGAGAGGATAACGAAATCTGTCAGATGCATGTGTGGATGTCTCACTTCTGTGTCTTGTGCGCATTTTAGTTCACAGTGTAATTATGTTTAAGAGCAATATGCTTAAGCGTACTTGTTCTTTGACGGTCTGGTCCATCTTCTTGAGCTGGGCAAATAGTAGAGGGAGAAAATCCATCTGGGTTTCATTTGGAAGGTGCGTGCTGCAGCACTTGGCTGCCTCTCCCCATTGCAGGCTGCATGGCATCTCCTACTGCCCTGTGCTGCCTTCTGGCCATCTGGCTTTGGCTTTGTCCCTCACTACGCACATTGCTTGTAGTGTCAAAATCCATTTTTAAACGCTCAGTTTTAGCCCATTGTCTAGAAAGAAATAATGGTGCCACAAGTGGGACTAAATGGAGAATGGATTTTTAAAGCGCAGTGAATTCTGGTGTTATTTCAGTCTTGGTGCCTCTCTGTCCTAGTTGTGAACTGTGGAGAAAGTTGTGCTGTTGTGAATGCAGGACTTAGTATTTTGTGCATCTCCCATTGACTTCTTTTTGGCTCTGTTGCTTGGTAAATGTTTATATTGTATTCTATATATAGCTTCGAATAAGGTATTTCTCACATCGTACTTCGCTTTGAGTAAGCACAGCAGTGTGACTTGCACATCTAGTTGGGGTGACTTAATGAACCCCAGCCTCATGATGTAAGACATGCTTCATGTGATTTAAAGTGGATGCAGGTGTTTTGCAGTAACTTGAATTTTTAAAGAAGAATTTTCTTAAGAATGGATGAAGTGAGTTAAGAGGGCATCTTTTTTTCAGAGCCAAGGTGAAAATTTGCTTTATTATGAAGTGGCTTTATTATGCTTATTATTGCTTTATTATGAAGCTATGACAGAGCTCTCCACTTTGATGGCAGCATGGGTTAATGTATTGGCTGTATTTTAACTTGGGAGATTCCTGGGGAACTAGATTGAAACGTCACACATCAGCATGCTTTCTGGTGCCATGCACTTGACAACACAAAATCAGCACCTAAAACCTGATTCCTCTGTAGCTGCAGACATAGCCAGCATGCTTCGTAACCTGTTTGGTTATTAAGATTCACCCTGCTATGGCATGTTTTCTATCATCAACTGTGTCTCGTGCCTGTGAAGTCCTTGTTCATGACTGCATCAGGGAGAGGATTTGTGTGTCTATTGGCAAATACATCTTCTAAGTCAGCTTCTAAAATGATGATTGGAAAAGGTCCCAAGGTTGTCATCACCCTCATGTGAGTCCAGTGCACTCTCACTTCTTGCAGGCACAAGGCAGGTGATGGAATCTCACAGGGATTGCTCTCTGCCAGTTGTTGCTTGCTTTGATGATGGGATTATCTAACTTCTTTTTTCCTTGCTATTAAAGTGGACTTCCTGATGTCAGTTGGTGATTTAAGTCTTGCATGTTTGTAGTTTAGTTGCATATAAACAGTAGAAGTAATTTAACAAGGGTCCAAGGTGTCGGTGTCTCTTATCCTTGCCTGTGGTTCAGTTTGGGACCTGGAGGTTCTCGGCTCAAGAGGATGCCGTCACGTTGTCCATGTGCAGCGTGGGAGAAACCCAACCAGAGGGGGCTGAGCCCCTGCCTCCCTCCTTCCACTTGCAGGTGCTGCCAGGATAAAACTGTTGCATCTAGTTTTGCCTATTGCTTGGCACTTTCTGTGCTTTTTAAAATACAGTGTTTCCCTTCTCAGTTTTACTGCCTAAACATATAATATTACCCTAGTTTTTGCTTAACAAGTCTGAAAGGCTGTAAATGTTTCGTAAATATTAAAACTCAGGTCTGTGTTGAAGCTGCAGCATGACAGTAGCACCTTCCTTTTCAGCCGATGTGTATTTCAAATGCTCTTGGTAGAGTACTTTTTTTTTTCTCTTAATGCTATGGTGTCAGTTTAACGAAGAAGGAAGAAGCTGGATTTTTTGTTCTTTTTGGGCTCAGGTACCATTAGCAGGGTTTTCCCATCCTGTGGGAAGGACCTAACTTGGCTTCCAGACCTTGGAGTGATCTTGAGGGATATGGAGCTGGGTCACTTTTTTTTTTGTGTGTGTGGTAAGCCTTGATGTAGCTGCTCTTAGTGCACTTTACTGAAACTGAGGGATAATGAAGAAGCTCTTAAAGCCTTGGTGACATGAACAACTCATTTGGTCCAGCTCTAAGTAAGAGATACAGGCATATATATATATCATCATATTCTGGCTTGGTAAGGTCAACATATAGAATAAGGTCTACAAAATGAGCAATACGAGGCAATCCTGAATGGAATTACAGCAGGATGAACTGATGTATTGTGCTAAGAGCTGTGCCATCCAGATTCTCTCTCGGGCAGAATGATGAGCATCCCAAAAGTGCTGTTAAATGCCCTTTTATTGGTTTGGTTAAAGCTCTTGTGGCTGTAATAGAGTGGCAAAAACACTTCAAAAGTGAACAATCACTTCATGGCAATAAAATCTCTAAGCAGGCCTGTCCCTTTCCAAGGGCGTAGGCTGCATACTTGCTCAAGGACAGGCGCATTTGAGGCACGTTAAATTAGGCTGTTGAGAAAAGACTGTAAAATAGTTTGTTATCCCAGGAAAAATCTTTGTCTAAACTTTTTGGGCTGCTTTTCTTTCTTCCAAAGAGAACCTTGAACTGCAGAAACATCGGTGGGAAGGGGTTGCTGGAGGGCTCTTCTCCTGTGGAGAAGGGTTTGATCAGTATCCCCCTTGATTTGGGGGGCCCAAAGCTGGGTCCAGGCCCCCATCAGCAGCTGTGCCATCCCCTGTGGAGGGGGATAGTGCTCTCAATCTGCTGCCCACACGATGCTATTGAGCAACGCGAACCAATAAACCCGCAGTGGATGTAATGTCCTCCTCCAGCCAGCCCCACCCCGGGTTGTGATATTAGTTTGTAAGGCTAAGCCTGGCTGTCGAAGGATGTGACATTTAACAGTCTCTGTTGTAAAATCCATCATCTGTGTTTGGACATCCTCAAATGCCAGCGGGAGAATACAAGGTCACCTGTTAGGCTTGCACTTGTGCTTGCACATGTCCAGCTGTGCAGCCCTCCATGCTGGGGGAGGCTTTTTTTTTCCCCCCCGCTCCTTTTGCATATCACAAACTGTTGTAGGTCTGTGGACCCCCCCAGAGCTACTGGTTTTTATATTGTGATAAGCCACAGCAGTTTAATTCTCTTGTGAAAAGCTTTGTTTAAGTGTATTTAGGCTGAAGGAGCATTTGTAACTGTTTGATGTGGTCTGATTATGAATATCATGTGTTGAAAACAGACAACTTTTTTTGTTAAACACACAACACATGGTGTGGAAGGTGGAAAGCTTTTTTCTTCTTTGGTCCCACCCCACCATATAGGGGCAAAATTTAGCCTGATGCTTGTCATGACTCTGGAGGTTCACTTTAGGTAGCTGCCCGGAGGTTTTCTTCTCACTGACTTATTTTTAAAAGAGCCTTCAGGGAAAAACTGGATGCTGCTTCATGAAACTGCACGCATGAACCACCAAAATAAAACAAATGGGAAATGGAGCACCAGTCATTCTACTAAATTTGGGCTTTGAAGTGGATACTTGTTGTATACAAGTCTCTGCTTTTGTTAAACCAAATGTTCTCTGTCTCTGCCCATTTCCTCATAGCATCCATCTCGGTTTCCTGGTCCACTTGAAGAGAGAAAGTTGTGCCTTGTGTAACTTGTCTAGGGCAGTGTGTAATGGTAACCACTTTCTACATATGGCAAAATTGATTATCTGAAAGTATGTGGTTTTGCAAGAGATTAGGACGAGAGAATAAGAGGGATGTATGTCTCAAGGTATTCGGCTTGTGAGATGGTAGCTGCTGTGGATGGACTGGAGCACATTGGCAGAGGTGGGACAGGATACTGACCCTGGAGGCCGTTGTGGTTTGGCTTTAATGCGATATTGCTGTGATTTACGGAAGAGTAAATCCGACATGACTCCTTCAAGACCTGTGAATTTGTGCAGGTGTAATTGCTGGCAGAGCTGGATCTGCTCTGATGAATCTGTAATCATAGAATTGTTAGGGTTGGAAGGGACCTTAAAGATCATACCTGCCTGAAGAATAGGAAAATAGTCCTGTGAAGCTTTGGTACTGCTAAGGGATTTCCATCTTCTGGTATGTACGTAGTGTATTTTATCTGTGGTTTTTTTTTTTTTAAATAGAAAAATCAGGTTATTTCTTTTTTCCTAAGAAGGAGAGATTTCTGCGAAAGCCAACATATCAGTAAATTCCATGGAAAAGTTGGTAGGTAACTCAAAACACTGGTAATGCTTGTGGTTGCTGAATCTATTTTAATTGTGTAAAAAACCACTTTGATTAACGCGATCTCTGACCTTCAGATAGTTTTGAAAGGTAGAGAGCTTCCGTGGGAAGCGAGCTCTCCCATGCTGCCTGGACGGACCAAAGAACGGGAAAAATGGTGATTCTCTGGAAAAAGACTCTTGTGATTCACTCGGATTCTGTAAACTGATGTGTGCAGGGTTTATTCTCACTAAAATCCAGAGTGGTAACACCTGGTTTTAGTTTTTAAAGGAGCTTGTTGCCTACACTACTCTATCAGTAGACCATGACATTTTCCATTACTTTAAGCAAGAGTTTTAAGATGTTTGTTTAACAGATGTACTACTGTGGATTTTTTCCAGTTTCTAAAAATACAAATATTCTGTTTTCTAGTAGGAGAGGATGTGTTGCCAGATGCAAACTGATTACGCTCTACATTTTGCCTTATAGTTCAGTAGTGTGTGCATATTCTTTTTCCAAGGAAAACCTAGAGATTAAAAGTGGTAGGGAAAAAGTCACAAGTACAAATTGCTTCTGCTTTGTTGAATGTTCCCACCCTGCACACATGGACAGATTTACGCCCACTCTTGTAATTATGATCTGGTCCCTAAAATCTGGCCTAACCTATACATTACACTTAATTGTACCTTTTTTTTGGCCTATAAACGTCTGAAATAAGTCACTATTAGACTTTGCACATGATCTGAGAGAACTCTCCAAACACTGAGACTCGATGCTGACAGCAGGAATCAATTATGAAACCTAATATGAGATTAAAAGGTTCCTGAGTATATTTGTAATTGAATTGTACAAAATGCCTGGTTTGTGCACTGGACAGTGCACAAGAGACCACAAGCCTAAATTAAGCAAATTATAATTCAATTATATAAATGCTTCCAGAGCAGTTCAAATCCCATCTTTAAGACTGCTTAACGCAGAGAAAATGCTTTTGCTTCTTTTAAGATATAAAAAATAAGCCCTTATCTGAAGGGTGTCCTCTGTACTGCTTCTGGCAACAAAATGAAGTGGAGTGTGTAACCACACCAGCTACAGTGCTGTTCTTAATCTCTAAAAGAGAAAGAAAATAGATGGTTAGTAGAGAAATAAGAGAAAATTATGATAATTTGTAGTGGTGAAAAACAGTCCACTGTGGAGTTATTTTGCGAGCTCACGTCAAACTTTACCATTTTCATGAGGCATTTATGAATTCAGTCCCCTCAGAGATTGACACCAACTAAGTCCAGGCTGACTTAAATTTAATTCAATCCAACTTGTGCTTAGCTTGGGATTTCTGTTTGTTTCCCATCTTACAATCTTTCATTATTTTTTTTAACTTGTAAAATAAATTAAAATTAATCAATACATGCTTGGGAGTTTATCATGACTGTTGTAATATTTAATTAACCCTCTCAGCTGCTTTGTTTAGTTGCATGAGAAATTTAGTCCTTACTAGAAATGCATGTCTAAGCCTTAGAGTAGCAAAAAATTTGCTAATTTTGGACATAAGAACCCAAAATGTCAGAAGGTTTGTGAAATGTGAAGGTTTCCAGTCACTTCTGACCTCTTTTTTTTTTTAAAGGTGATATTGGAGTCAAATATTACCACCCCCAGCAAACAAGTAAGGGTATAGCTGTATGCAGAGAGTTGCAGAGAAGTGATGGATAAGGTTTGAAATAAATTAGGCTGGTGACTTGCAGGAGTCCTGGAAGCTTAGCTGGGATTGAGATGCTTGGCAAATTTCAGGAGAAATAGGAGTTCGGTTGCTTGTTGCTTGGTCTGACACTAATGCTCCCTGTTTTCTAGCAGGTTACTTTAAGAGCAAAAAAAAATCCCTAGTAAATATCTTTTTTTCCTGGTGGGACAGATGAGCATAACATGACATTAGGCTCCTGCAGAGCCAGCAGCAGAAATAACTCTGGCGACAAAGTCGGGTTGTTCTTTCTTGGCCAGACCTCTCAGGCTTTTGGGCATCACTGTTAGTCGCTAAAAACCCCATTAAAAATAAAAAAAATAAAAAAAACAAAAAAAACCACCAAAAACAAACAAACAAACAAAAAAAAACAAAAAAAAACCCAAAAAAAACACCTTGGAGAGCTTTGGAGTTGGGAGGGGTATGGCTGTTGGGCGTGCTGGCAGGCTGTAGCCACTCAGTAAATACCACAGGAAATTGTTTAATGAGAGCAGATATAAGAATATCTCTGCCTCTAAAAAATTTTTTGGCTTGGGTGCTCCTGGATAATGTGAATTAGGCTGTGTGCTTTGTGGGCCCCAGAGGGCAAAACTGGCATGACTTTGCTGCCTGCATTAGGAAATAATTGCTGCGTAGATAAGGAAGGGCAAGGCTGCCTATTAATTTTAACTGTAAGCAGTGAATGGGCTTGCTGGTTACTTCAACATATCCTGTGGAAAAGCCACTGTTCCTCCATCAGGGGTAATGTAAAAAAAAACCAAAAGATTTGTGCTATGGTTTGTGACATCTCATCCTGGCCGGAGGAGCTCTGGCTTAGGATGCTCCTGATGCCCTCCTGGTCCAGGGGACACTTTGTCCAGGGTGACCAGGATTGACCCAGATGGAGAAAACTGATACGAAAAGCTCTATTTTGATACATCAAATTGCTGTGTGAACAATCTGGGTTCAGAAATAAATCATATGTTTAGATATTTAGCAGAAATCTTCACTGTTATCCAACAGAGTAGTGAGGAATGCAAGCACTCACATTAACTCTTGCGTAAGTCTTGCATAGGTATCATTTAACCAACAGGTTTAAATGGCTCTGTCACCTGCACTCTATAAATATTTTAATTAAAAAACCTCTTCCGTATAATTATGTTCCATTTTTAGATGTGATGATATAGATAGTATTTCACAGATGTGTTCAGAACAGCATGCCAGACTTTCTTGTCTCAGAGTCAGGGGAGTTGCACCAGAGATGAGTTGAACTTGGTACATTTAAGGCAAATATCCTTATGTCTGATAGTTCTGGTGTTTGTGGTAGGCATTTCTCAATGTTAAACATCTTGCTCATTTTAGTTTCTTCTTTGAAAATTCTGATGTCTGAAAGACTGTGTGATGAATTGCCAAAGTTCACATTTTAAATTACATTCCTTCTGGGCTATATAAGAAATAAATGAGCATCATGCTGCTTGTGTATTTCTTGTTCACTTTTATTATGTTCTGGTTTGAAAAGAAGTGAATTTTTTTTAACTTGTGAAATGAAATATACTCTTTTGCCAAAGTAAGGCACATTCAGATTTAGTGGAGTGAATGCTCACGGACAAGGCTTGTATATTGTGCAGGTCTGGGTTTCCAGTACAACAACTTGAACAGGCTAATGATGGTGTTAATACAAAGTGACTCATCGTTCCCTGACTTGTGTTTGAGATACCATCCACAGAAGCTGTTTTAAAGGGTGAATTAAGACCCATCCATGTGGTCCTATAATTATATTTTCTCTTAAATCCTTTCTGACTTGATTCTCTTCCTTCTGCACGAGCTGTTTCTTCTTCAGCCTCCAGCTCCACACTCATCTTCTCCTTGGGAACAGCCACATGAATTGCAGTGGCTCACATGAAGCTTTTTGGCTGTCCCCTGGCTCGTCATGGCTCATCCTCCTTTCTCCTGCTCTCCAAGGTGAAATCCAGCAGGGCAGACACCCCCAGGTCTCTGACCATGGAGATTTGATCTCCTTGCTCCCTTTCCTGTGTGTCGTGCTGGTGGGAAGTGGAGCTTTGGCTTTGTGGCTGGAACATCCCCATGGAGCTCTGCTTTCAGCCCTGAGTGCCTCTGGACATGCTGCTGCTCTCCGGAGGTGTCCCCTTAATCCCAACCACGTGGACATCTTGCAGCAGGGCACTTTGCCTTTAGCAGAGCTTTTTTGGACATGAGGCTCTCAGTTGGCCACCTGCAGAGCCAGAGCCTCACCTGTTCTCTTCCTCATGTGCCAGCTAGCACATGAGATAGGGTATGTTTTGGAAGGAACGAGAGAAGGCGGAAGTTCTATGAGCCTGACTTTGTCTGTAGGCCTTGGCCAAGTTGACAGTGGTTCATGCACAGTGCAGTTGCTCAGACCTCAGATTGTCCTGACTGTGATTTTTCTTGGTTCACGTTCTTCCCCTGGGCCAGATAAGGAATATTGCTCTTCTGACCTCAGTCCATGGCTATTGGCTTTCCTACACCTACTGTAAGTGTCTTTCTTGTCTCAAAAAACCCATGCTCTGAAATGAATCTGCTGTCTCTCTTCTCCAGATACATATGGGCCATTAGGCTGAGTTCCTGTAGGTCTATGGGTTTTGCTGGCAGCATGGCCATTAGTAGCAACTGGATTTTTTGCCAATATATTTATAAGACCAACTTCCACTGAGCTGTTAATGGTTATGTGACTTGATGGCATCTTGCCTGCCTTCCTTGCGATTTTGCAGATGTGATGTATTTTGAGCATGGTTATTAATGTGCTCGCAAGTCATTTGTGCCAAAGCTGGATGGTTGGGAGGTTGCTTATCACACTAACAGTCCCAAGTGAGATGGGGAAACATTGCTGCACCAGAAGTCATGAAGATTTGTTTTGGTGCAGGGAAGGGGATAAATCCCGCTGGCTATAGAGGGCAAAATTAAGACCCTGCCCTATGGCATGGCTGGCAGCAAAAGCCTCCGAGCCGCTGGTCCTGAGCCTTGTGTTTCTTCCTAATGTGCACTCATGGGTGGATTGTGGGAAGACCAGTGGGATTTGAATTTATTATTGCATCCCACAACAATACTGAAAGTACCAGTGTGTTTCAAGTGACCTAAATGACACATTAGTACTAGACTTACAAATTTTTGTGGTCAGGCTCAAGGAGTTGCTTTGTTGTTCTTGAATGTATTTTAACACCAAATCCCCCCAGTTTGTTGTACGTACTTAGCAGCACATCTGCAGACCACAGGAGCTGCTCGGTGCAATGGGGTCTCTAAAACACTGGCGGGTGTTTTTCTGCAGAACTTCTCTTTTGGACTGTGTTAAGATCCACCATGAGCTGAGATCTCAACCCTGTGCTCCACATAAATGTTTCATGGTACAGCTGGGAAAACTATAAGCTCCTTCCTTCTGGTCTCAAAAAACTTGGTTCCAAACTGCTTTTCTATTACCCTTGGCCTAATCTTCTGCACAAATACCCCAATAATAAAAACAGTTTTTAGAGCTCAGTTTCTTTCAGCTTTCCTGAAGTCCTTGTCTTCTGCTTGTGATATGCTCCAACCAGGCAACAGACTGAATAAATCCACTGGGAATCAAGGAGTCTTCTTGTTTCTTATGCTTTCAAAAACTCTTCTTCCTTCCCTTTCTACGCTTATTCCTACCTCAGTTAAACTATTTATAAGGATAAGTGCAAATTCATAGGCTTTGTTTGCTCAGCTTGAATCTGTCCTCTTTTATGAACGATGTTATATGTTTCCTCAGCTCTGCTGAACTGAACATCCTCTTTAACCATCAATAAAGCTCCCAGTGCACTACACCATGAATACCTCTTTAACTTCTTGCTGTAGGGACCTCATTTATTGTTTGCTTTTTTAGACTAAAATTAAGGTTTTTGCTAGTTCCCTTTCTCAAATGACTAACTAAAAACAACAATAAAAAACCAAACCCCAAAGAAATAATAAAACTATGAATGAGTTAATTTAGGAAATGGCCCTAAAATACCTTTTGGCAAACTTTTCCAGGAATGGGCAGCTTGCCATCCTTGTCTTTGGAGACGCAGGAAGTGTAATCCTCTAGAGGTGATCAAATTTGCAAAGCTTTGAGCTTCTAGTAGCTTGGTTTTATGGTAAATAACTGTGTTGAAACAACCTGTGTTTCTCCTTGGCCCTTTTTGGGGTAAAAGTGAGAAAACTTACCCAATGCAGAACAAGTGCTGCTCTTCTTGGCTGCCATAGCTCTATGTTTTAGGGTTGTGGGGTTTGGTTGGTCTTTTTTGTTGTTGTTTTGTGGGGTTTTTTTTGGTGATGTTTTTTTTCCCACCTATTTCTTGAAATTTAAGTTGTAAGGAAGTCTGGTTTAGTATAACACAGCAGGTGGTAGAGGTTAAGCCGGGTGACTGCGGGTGCGATGGAGAGGTGGAGGCACAGGGCGAATATGCAGAGTGCATCAGGGTCAGCCCTTGTGTGAGGGACTTGAGGCCTGGGAAGGGGTGGTGGTGGGTGGGTTTGGTTCTTCCCCCTACCCCCCCTCCCAAAAAAAAACCCCTGCACTGTGCAGGCTGAGCTCATACAGAGCTGGGTGTTTTGGGGAGGCGAGGGCTCGGATAAGGAGTCAAGGTTGAGTGATGGGACTTGCTCCAGATTTGCTTCTGCATGTAGGGGTGGTGGTTTTCATTTAAAGAAAAATAAAAAATTTGTGAGTGCTTTAACATTTTTTATATAACATTATTTATATGTGTGTATCTATATCCACAGAAATATAGTAGATCACCTATTCCCAGTGTTGGCCCTCCAAAATCTTTCGCACTGCATCTTCTGTCACTTCAGGGCAGGAAAGACAGCAAATACAGTATTGTGCCTTTACAGCAAGTGAGGAAGGCAGAAGGTGGCAGAAAAGTCTTCACTTCTTGTGATGTGAACTTGCTGGAAAAACCTTCTTTTCTTTTCTTTTTTTTTTTTTTTTTTTTAGCCAGCAAAAAAATAAGCTACAAAAGATAGTGCTGCTGAATATTGACTTCAGCTGTGACTTTTTCCAAAAATTAACTAATTTTTTTCTTTAAAAAAAAAAGGTAGTTTTGTGTAAGTGAGCAATAGTTCCTCCCAGAGCCTTGTCTGTAGCAGGGAAAGAGGATGTGTAAGAAAATGAAGTAAACCAGACCCTGACCTGCTTCTTTTTATCTGGTTGCCGTCAATTCAACTGATCTTGATTGTCGACTTCTGCGTTCCTGCAGTTTACTTGTTTATCTGAGCACAGGCCAAATCAAACAGCCGCAGAATGTGCCTTTAATCTCCAGTGATAAAGAATACCTTGGAGAGGAAATTACATTGTAATGTTGGGAGAAGAGGAATAACTGGAGAGAAATGTGAAATGTGAAAGCATTGCTCTGCTTTCCTTAAACTTTTTTCCCATCACATTTTTTTTCTCACACTTCTCCCAAAGGGGGCTGGCTGGAGGGAGAAGGGGAGCTGTGGGGAGCGGCAGGTTCGTGCTTGCCATTTTTGGAAGGAAATTGCAAAATATTAATTAGGAAGATAAAATTTGGGGGTGAATTAAGAGTTGTTATCTTGAACCATTAGTTTCTTTCCTAAATGCTTTGTTGACTTTGCTGTGAATACTGCCTTTCTTTTTTTAATAAGACTTTTTAACTTTGTCCTTACTTGATGCAGTATGCACTAATTATCTTAAAGTTTTCTTTTCTCTTTCCCCGTATTTCAAAATATGGGCTGATGGTGAATTATTTTGAGTTTTTCTGGCCTATTTGAGGGACTTAGCCCTCAGATTGTCAGGCCTTTGAGGAAGGGATCGTATTTCATTATGTGTGGACTATCTAGCCCAGAGGTTTCCCCTCTCCCAGTTGGAAATGCTGATGCCCATATGTTCAGAAATATTCTGCTTTTTAAGTAAAAATAATCGTGAATAAATTTTCCCATGAGTTTATTTTTTTTTTCCTCCTTCAACCAATGGGTTGTCTAAAATGCAGTTCGTGTTTTCTTATTTTCTAGTGCTCATAACTCTGGCTTAATGTTGCTTAAAGTTTTACAAGGAAAACTGCCTTCGGGCTCAGACGATGCATGGAAAACTTTAGTCCTTTGCAAAATTTGTTTAATAAAGCTATTTTCAACTGAAAAAGGAGGTTAAATTGGAAATGCCATCCAGCCCTAATGCTCTCTGCTGTAACCTATGCCCACACATGCAATAGCTCATATCTTTACTATAACCTCTTGCCTTACCGAGTGGCTTATCTCTGCATGAAATTCCTGCTTAAATATTTTCAGTGAACAAGTTTAAATAAACTGATGGATAATTGCTTTCCCTAGCTCCTTAGAGCATTTGGCACTTCTGGACTTTGCAGTTTTTATGGGTTTTAGTCTCATGCTTTAAATTGGTAACCTGAGAAGAAAGCTGGTATATGCTTTATTTAAGTGTAATCAGAGTATTTTAATTAAGCCAGTTCTTTGGCTGTGATGTGGACTGGCAGAGATGCAGAACGCAGTGGAGGACGGATGCTGTGTTGAGCGATGTGGATCTGCCTTTGAAGAGGCATCTCTGGGACGTTGCTGAGCCTGTGGCTGCTGAGTTGGCCTCAGGGTTTGCATTTCTCGAGAAGACCGAGAAACAGGAGGCATCTTGCTTGGCATCAAGAGCCATTGATGTTCCCTAGGAAAGGGTTTCTCTGGGTTGGGTAATGACAGTTATGTGATTCTGTCTTTTGCCAGTATCTCCTCCTGCTGTACATGAGCCCAATGCCGTGTTGACAGTGTGTGTCCCAATTCTGACTTGTTACTCATTTTAGTTTCTGTGTTTTTTCAGTGTTTTCGGTTTCAATCTTGTACAAGCCAATTGACGTGTTACCCTGGTCTTTCAGGTTCATAAACAGTCTGGAAACCTGAGGAAAGTAGCTATTCCCTGAAGAAACCCCTCATATTACGTTACCAAGTGTGCTGTGAATGAAAGCTGGTCTTGGAAACGTACCATAAAACGTAGCTCTGGTGACTCTAATCCCTGGTTTAGGATGGGGTGGAAACTGGTTTCCTGTGCTGTACTGGACAGCACTTTCACTGGGGAGTTTATTTGATGGCTAGGAACATAATTTGGTATTTCGAACCTGTCCGGTTGATTTTTGGTTGTGATATTTTGCTCTCCCTGGGAGTTTGGGGCATGGAATTGTGTATCACAGACCCAAACTTCTGTGGGGATCTGAGAGGAAAGTGTTATTCTCCCCTTGTTGCTTTTGAGTAATGAATTCCCATAGGGGCTTATGCATTTCATCTCCTCTGACACCCCAAACAGAATGAGTTACGTGTTTAGTGGTGTTTTGTAGCCAAGAAAGGGAAGGAAACTCATAGGTTCCCCAATTTGTTGCCATTGGTGTATATTTTGTTGAGTCTTTGGAGGGTTGGAATAGAATATGCAATTGTCCTCTTTAATCGAGATCTTGTGACACGTTGCAGATTAAATACCACGACTCAAAGCTTAATGTTGCCTGAACATGACAGTTTCAGCCATAAGAAATCAATCATCTTGCAATATAGCCTTGCAGCACATAAAATGCCCTGGCAATTACATTCATATGCATTGCTTGGACTCATACACTTTAAAATGTTGCTATTTCTGTGCTCTGTTGGAAATGGAGATATCAGAAAGGAGGAACTGGTTAGTTGCACTGAGTACTTTGCTGTTAACACAGAAAATGTACACATACTTGATTAAGTACAAAGTCCCTTGTGTCTGGCTTCGAGATGTGTGTTTGGCTGCTGAGTGTATGATCATTTTTTGAGCCTGAAACTGGCAGTGACACAAGTAACCAAAGGAAGATGTACAACTAAACTCTCTCATGGAAATAGTGAAAAATCTTCCAAAATTACCCTTGATCAGTAAGGGGATGAAATACGACATTTAAGGTACTTGCACTCTTGAATGGACTGCCCATATTGGACTTCCACAAATTATTATTTTTTTAGTCTATGGTTGTGAGACCTGACCATGAACATGTGGGCAACTAAAAATAGAAAAACTTTTCTTCTTGTACAAGAGTAGTTGTGGATTATGAGGGCAAATCTTATTCTCTTAATCTTAACTCTTTTGTCAGCAAAAGGACCATAACTACACTGTTGATAGCTCAGAGTGAACACGGCAGAAGCAGATGCTGAGCAGGTAACTCCATTCACTGTTCATCCCTGAACTGGTACCATCAAGTGAAGTTTCCATGATACCTTCTGAGACAAATGGAGGATTGCAACGGAGGCCTGGGGCTGGGCTCTCATTTTACATACTGAGAAAGAGAGGAATCACATCCCTAACTTGAAAAACACCAAATATAGAAAAGCTTCTTCTGTTCTAGTTCATGAGTTAATACTGGTTTGAGTTTAGTACCTTAAGGTCTGTCTGGATTCGTGTCTCTTGTCCTGTTGGTTTAAAAGGCAATTTAAAAGTATCTGGGTTCAGATGGTGTTATTCCTGCATTATTGCTGTGTTTTCATAAAGAAATTTCTCTTGTTGAGGAACTTAAATTTTAATAGCTTAAGGAAGCAAAAAGTTTTGAACTGGGCAATTGTGGTTTTGTCAAAATCTCAAAGTGATGGCTTACAACTTGATAAGCGTAAGTGCTGCTGAGCTGAAATCACTGTGTCCCTCGACAGCAGCGTTATTTCTGCCAATGTCACTTTGACCCAACCTTTTTTTATATTTTGGGGATTAGTCACTGCTTCTGTTTTTAATCAACCTAATTTATAAAAAAGAAAATTAAAGAAAAGCTGAGGCTTTTCAACATGCAATTTGTTGATCAAAACTGCGGTGTATGGCTTGACGTAAATACTAGCTGTTGCTGCTGGTTGTCTCTGGAGTAGAGCTTTTGATGTTAAAATATGCCAGAGTTTTTCTATTTGATTGCAAGCACTTTCCAAACCAACCAAAAAATGGCATTGCACCCCAACTCCTCTGCCTGGTGGCAACTGGGACTGAATCAGACTTTCATGGCAGGCTGGAACCCTGTGATTTGGCAGGACTTAAGAGAGGAATGAATGTCCAGCTCATTTCTCGTGGTGGAGGCTTGTGCTGTAATCAGGACCATAAAACAGTTTTCTTACTCACTTAGCTGGATACTTGTGATTAAAAATATTTTGGTGTAATACGTGCTGAATTCTGAGATGTGAGGAATGACGTTGGTGCCATCAATCATGGAGGCTCTGGGTTGCTTGGGAGCCACGAGCAGTGGACTCTAGTTGTATTTACATCTCTCTACTTGGGTTCGGAGCTGTAAGATCGCTTTGGGTGACCAGAAGAGCTCAAGTTCCCAAGAGTGTCCCTGCGAGGGCTCTACCTGGCCGGCTCAGCTTAAATACATTGTACTTTGTGTTTGTTGTTATCAAGACAGCCCAATTACTGTGTTCACGACAGCCAAAGTGGTCCGAAAAAAAACAGCAGATGCCAAACCCACCCTGAGCTGCTGGACTGAGCGTGGCTCGTTCACCGTCACCAAAGTGACTCCCTCAGAAAAGGTAAAACCATGTGGCTAAAACCCTGTATGTCTGTGTTTGGAGACCATGATGCTGAGAGTCCAGCTAGTGCCCTGACAATAATGATCAGGGCTTTTTAATAACAAATTACCTCCACTCTGCTGTGCTTGCAGAGGCTTCATTGAGTGGAGAATTTCTTGCCCCGTGCATGGGGAGCAGTGTGGCCTCTGTGCAATTCATGAGATCCAGGCTTGTTCGTGGGGTCCCAGTGAGGTGTTATGCAGGTTTATGTTTTGCAGGGGAGGGGCAGTATCTTTTCATTACTCCAGCAGATACGCTTATGAAAGATGGATGTGCTTATGAAAGACAGGTGCGGTTTTGAACGCGAGTGCTTCAGTCCCACAGAGACCTCACCTCTTGGGCATACTCAGATAGCCACCCCTCCGACCATGCTGCTGCTTGTACAACCAGCTCTTAACTTGACAGGGTGAAAATCCCAAGTCCTAAGTGATTTTTCTTTGCAACATTACTGTTTTCAGTGTTGAACAGTCAGTATAACGTAGAAGGATCAGTGCTTTGGGTGGCCGTAAAGAGCCGTTTCTCTTCTGTCAGAGCAATGCAATAACACGTCCTGTAAAGTGCGGAGTGAAAGGTGTGAGGCTTATTGGAAATGCAGCTCTGCCAGCTGTAATGCTGAAGGAAAGAGCTGGAGTGGTTCTGGATTCAGGTTAGCACATAACTGTCAAGCCAGGAGAGCCGCTGCATTTTTTGGGGCTGGAAATTCCCCTGGCATGTCATCAAATTGCTGAAAAACGTGCTGGGCATGAGCAGATTTCCCAGGTGATATGGAGATGCAGTGAGGAAATTCTTGAAGAGAAGGAAGATATTGGGGAGGGGTAATTATCCAATATTTTATTTCTTTTATAAAGAAAGATAAAGGGAAAAAAGCATGGATTTCAAAGATGTTACTCGGTATGTCTGCTTTGAGCAAAGATAAAACTCTGTACTGCAGTATTAGTTTAAAGGAAAGGGATTCCTCTACCACAAACAGCAAAAGTGAGTATTGGTGCCCGTTGACCAGGACGGTGGCCGCACTCTGCAGAGTGGTGTGAGATGGAGAGAGGAGAACAAATGCCTGCGGGGGAAGAAAAAATTGCAGTTGTTTACAGCTTGCATCTGAGTCAGCCACAAGCTGAAAGGTCAGCTTTCCTTGGAGGATGATGATGCTTGTTGCTGGCCTCCCATTTCAGGCCTGAGGACAAGGCAGATGGCTGAAGAGATGTTTAGACTTCTTTTACGATTATTATTTTTAACTGGGTGTAGGTGGGTAACAGGAGGCTGTTGGTGGCCCTGGTATCGCTGCCCTCGTATGGCACTTGGCTTCCCCAGAGATTGGCTGCACGGTTCAGGACAGCTGCAAGCAGACTTTATGATTTAGAGTAAACCATCCAAGAAATTAAAGGATAAATCTGATGGCACACAGTGTTCCCGAAGGGCATAACTAAAGACACCTTTGAAAGAGTAGCTCTCACTCTGAAATACAAGACCACTGTCGGAGCATGGAAGGTTCATAAATGTCAGGAAAAAGTCTGTATTTCCAGGACCTTGGAAACCCAGTCCTGATTTAAAAAAAGAAGTTGGCTTTGTGCTGCCTGGTCTCTGTGTGGAAGCTCCTCTTGTATTTGATAGATTCCTAATGATAGCATCATGCATGGTGGGCTTTGCTGTTGTTTAAAATATGATAATTGGAACCACTGAAGATAGTGAATTTGGAACTGAGACACTGCACTCTATCAGCAGGCTGGGACAAGCGTGAGGCTACTAGTCTTGCAGGGGAGGCTGTCCCAGTGTGTTACTCCCACTTTCTACAGAAGAAATTAGAAGTTCTTCAGTTATTTAAATAATACTTCTAAGTATTTTAATAAAAAGATAAAATATCACTCTTTCCATTTTAAACTCCCTCTGGCCTTCTGTGAACACCTCCCACCCATGCTGGGGACATGTTTCATGTTTATGCAGGCTGATGTGATGGCTGGATGTACCTGAAAAAGGAGGGCATGGACTCATCTCTTTCTTTCTTTGACCGTGGTGAGTAGCTGGGTCAGTCCAAGACATTGCGAACTCCTTTTGCAGGTGCTCCTGGGCTTTGGTGAGCTTGGTGCCCTGAGCAACAGGGAGACATGGGGGAGAAGTTTGCTGTTCCCATGCTGTGGGAGAGCAAAATGGGTTGTGAAAAATTTCCCTTGTGCACTCAGTGATTGGAAAAATATCTCCAGCTAACAGGAGCCCTAAAATGTTCCATTTTTGCCCTTGAATATCTTTCCTAAAAAGCATGGAGAAAAGATGAGCAGATGCTAAGCAGCCAAGCATGGGGGGACTAAGGTGTATGTGTGTGGATGTTTCCTATTTATTGTCTTTTCCTTGGCAGCTGCTGGTTTTTCAGGCTTTTTTATAGCCATGCGTGACACTTGGTTTGCTAGTGCTTTTAATTATGAGATACTTCTAAGCTGAGTTGCCTCATTTAGTTTACAGGGGGATTTCAGAAGTCTGTCCAGTCATTTGTCAACTTTATTTATGTAAACTGAAAATGTCCCTGCTCCGAAATACCACATGAAACACTCAGGCTTTCCTGGAAGTCTGCAGCTCTCATTGATAAATCTTGTGGTCCTTTTCACCATGGGACTTTGAGGTAGGTAGAGCATCTACTGTTAGTCTTAATGCTTCTTCAAGCTGGGGATGTACCAGATGCCTCAGCAAATGCTGTCTCCCTGGCTTTGGGCAGGCACAACCCTGATAGCACAGGGCTCAGGCAGGGTTGAGCTGCCGGCTTCTAGGCAAGCACTGGTGGTGGTGGCTCTTTATGGGGCATCTGTCCTTATCTTGGCCACAGTTCAAAAATGCTGCGTTTTAAGAGGCTTCTCCTAGATCTCTGTATGTTCCAGGTCTTTATAGGGAGGAAAGATAAGGTGGAGCATCCTGCTCAGTATTGGTGTGAAAGAAGTCTTCCAAGGAGACCAACTGTTATTTTTCTGCAGACGTTTTTATACATGTGAATGCACATGTACAGTGTCATGCATGAAGGGACCTCAGCCATGAGTGCAAGAGAAGGCCTCCAGTGTGGATTCACACTACAACAAATTGACGAACAATGAACTGCCACCAGAAGGTGCAGTGTTCCTCTGTCCCTAGTGGGATGGTTGGTGTTGGGGTGCTCTTTGCATGGATCTCTGCTCTGGTCCCATGGCAGGGAGATAGGGCAGCTCTTGGGGAAATCCTGCTTTTGGATCCATTTATTTAGAACATGAGACCTCTCCATACCATGCGTTTTCCTAGGCAACATGAACTAGATCTACTCGTGTTGTCACAAAAAGAGCTTCTTGACCCTGCACTGGCTCTTCATGTTACACCGTCTCTTTCCCTTTGTTGGCTTAAACCTCTAGGGATTCAGCCCAACCTTGTTCTCACCATTTGTCCCCAGTAGTTCTGGTTCACCCTGCAGTCACGCTGGCAATGGGCCAGCACAGGGTTGGATGGGGCTGAGGTTGGGAGTGAGTGGCAGAACCTCTTCCAGGGACAGTACTGGATTAAACCCCTCCCACAACGGCAGCAGTAGTTTAAACAATGTGCTGAAGCATCCATGGGGGAAAAAACTGAAACTACTGCGAGTCAGAGCTCTTGTGCCTGGCACTCAGCGCTGCTTCTGATGAGTTGTATGTAGGTTTTTTTTGTTCGCATTTTCTTACTGCTGAAACTGTAAATATTTATAACCTGCGACTTGGGAAAACATGTTTGCCAGCACAATGTGCAATTTAGAACTTGATTAATCTGATTGGGATGGGTTTAATCCAAAGCACTGTTACTGGGGTTTTTTTTTCTCCTCAAGTTTGTGTACATTAGCCTAAAATTCTGGGAAACCGGCCTCTGTGCACGGCGAGGGTGACAGGATGCTAGAAGAATACTGGCAAGTCACATCTGCTTGTGACCTGGTCCCCTGCCTGTCGGTTTGGTGGAAGATCTCCCAATTACTTGTAAAGCTTATCTCCTTAAGTTGCTTTTCCTCTGCTCTTTAAATTTTTGGGTCTCTGCCAAACTCGGCTAGGGCAAGCACAGGACACATCTCGCTTCCTCCATCTCTGTTACTAATGAAGGATGTTGTGTGGGTTGAGGCTACAGGAGCTGCTGTGTGGAGTCAAAGACCTCAGCCTTTCTCGGGGACCCCTGTGCTGGGTGCCTGCTTGTCCCCTCTCTGCCCCGCTTGGGAATTGCCTTCTCTCATTGATTTACCTGCAAAACAAGAGGGTCATTAGCTTTTTGATGCTGGGGAAGTTGGGGTGTAACTAGTGCTTTTGGGAGGGGAGAGCAGCAGGGATGGGCTGGGTGGTTCCCCCTAGTTCTGCCAAATCCAAGGGCTTGACTACTGGGCTGTGCTCAAGCCTTCCCACTGGTGCTTGCGTGGCTCAGCTGTGGTCTAGGAGAAGTGGCAGTGCCACAAGGCTGCAGGGTGCTGGTCACCCCAGGTATTTATTGGTGTTCCTCATCCAGCCCTTCCTCCACAACAGTTTTCCAATGTGAAATGTGGAGAAGTCATGGCAGTGCCAGACAAGTGGGACTGCGGGATGATATGATCAGAGCCAAACCCAAACTGGGTTGTAAGCTGAGGACAGGAGCTGTGATGCTATCACCCCATATTTCTGGCTGGAGGGGGCTGATGCTTCCTTGCAGCTCTGTTCTGGGTCATCAGAGCCTTGGAGCCTCTTCTCTTTAGTGCTGCTTTTTTTTTTTTTTTTTCCCTTCCACAGTTGTATAAGGATCAGTCTGTCTTATTCATATTCTGATGAAAACAAACTGGAGCATTCCCATATGCTAAATACACTTTCAGCCACCTCTGGCTTATCTAAGGAAGCCTGTGCTTGGGCAAAGTTTTGCAGAGGCAAGCAACTGCTTTGTTTTATGAAATCTGCATTTAAAGAGTACATGTGCCATTTGGTCACCAGCTGACTTAGCTTGAAAACCAAAGGCCTTCTTTGACTTCATAAGCTTTCAACTCATGTGTGGCACCTACAGAGACTGACTTAGCAAAGAGAAGTTTTCCAGTAATAATAATTTCATTATAAGGATAAAAATAAGTGTATGAGTCACATAGTAGGATTAAACACATGGGGAGAATGTCAGCTTTTCGACTACATGGATTATTTTGAAGCTGATGGATGGTTTTTCATAACATGTTCATGTTCTCTTATAGGTTAAAGAAGTGGAAAGGTATTGCCCTGTTGATTAAAATACCAGGCATCTACTGCATTAAACTTGAAATTAATTCACTTTGATTTAATTGCCCTTCCTTTCAAATGTCAGTGAGCAACTTAGGCAAAACGTATATTCAGAAAAGATGGTGCGCTCTCGCTGGAGATACGAAGTCAGAGTTGAAGTATGAGGAATGAAAAGAAAAAAAAAATGCAGGTTATATTTGCAAGGGATGAATCAGTTGGCTTCGTATTTTGGTTTGCCATTCCTTGCTTAAGTCAGACTTGCAGCTCTCACAAAGTTTTGCAAAACAAATTATGATAATGCTGTCCCGGGGGTAACTGTGAATTCTCTTTTCCCAAATCCAGGCTGGAAGAGCCAGTGGCCTTCAAGTGGGCTGTGGTTACTCTTAACGTGATGATTATGAAGAAGTAAAGCAACATCTGCCTGCCCCGTACAGTAGTTGTGTACGGGGGAGGTGTGAGCGCTGGGGGCTCTGGTTTCTGTTTGCTGAACACTGATACCTGTTGTTCATGTGAACGAATCCTACCTTCCAGTTGATATTTTTTAATGCCTATTTCTTATGTATTTTTGTCAACTGGGAGACATCAAAGCTGCTCTACCCAGGAAAAACAAGAGAGATAGCGAATAGCAATTGTTTCAAATTAGATCTTAATGGGGTGCAGATGTTGAGCTGTGCTTGCTAGAATTTCTTTGAAACTGCAGATGGTCTGGTAGTTCAGGGGTAAGAGAGGGGCTGGGAGGTTTTTTGGTTTCGTTTTCCCTCCTGTGCCATTTGCATGACATGTTAGATTAGGGCTGAACGTAAATGAAGAGGTAATACCCTGCTTGGGTCTCTGGTCTTGCAAAAGCAGCGCATGTGTAATTGTGTTAGTGGAGCAGATTTTGTCAAGCATCTTGGACTTATATACAGTACATCTCCGTGCTTTCCCTTTGCGTTTAATATTGCTTTGGGTTGGAGGTGAACAGAGGAGAGCAGAAGGGCTGTGACGTATGCAGAGATAGCTCAACCAGCTAGAAATCCTTCAGGCTTTTTCTGCTCAAAAATGTATGATTGTATTTTAACAGAGCTGGTGAAATTGGCATATTCAAAACGCACATGGCTTTCTCTGCTCTGTTAAACTTGGTAAAATGTAAAATCTGCCTTCTCCCACTGGTTCATACATTTTACTGCTCTCTGGGGTGAATCTCAATAAATAACTGGGAACAAGATCAAAGGCCCATCTTTAAAAGACTGACTGTTCGTAAATGCTCATGTTCTCTAGAAGAGATGATTGTGCATATTGGAGGACAGGCTTTGGTCTGAACACAGTGTGTGATATGCGTAAGGGCTGCTTTAAAATACATAATGTTTTGGTGGCTTTTCTTCCTATCCCAAAGGTGCTGAACCTCAGAGCTTGGCTGAACTCAACGGGGGTTTCAGGCCCTTAGCACACCTGCAAACCACACTATTCATGCTTATCAGGATAAGCGGGAAGCCCTGAGGAGTGTTTTTAAGCTAATTCCAACACCTTGGTGAATAGTTGCAGTCGCTGTGCCTGTATCCTGCCCTGCTGGGCGCTCTCGGCAGATTTGGCTCCTCTGATGACACTGCTGAGCCCCAAAGCTCCCATTGCCTGCTGTGAAAGAGGGATTTTCCCCAGAAAAGGGGGAATGGCATCAGTGTTGGTGCTGCAACACTTTGTGTGGCCCCTTATCTCCACAGTTTAATTTCTTTGGTGCTATTTGCACGCTTGGTGTTAGCCCTCCTGGTAATGAATGTGAAACGAAGCCCTTAAAGTCCCTTTGATGTGGTCTTCTGCCTTTCTCCCTCCTCCATGTAGTGTTAAGCCTTTTAAATCCAGATAGATAAGTACACTATCTAAGGCTGTAAAAGCACGAACATAATTAAACCTTCAGTAATAAGGTTACACCTTGTTAGCTCAAAAATTGGAGTTATGCTGAAATAACAGGGCATGTGAGTTTCAGCATCTCAAAGCCTTTTTTCTATTCAGTAGGGGTTGAGGAAGGCGTGATGTGGTTCATCTGCTGCCCAGTGTCTCCTCGCAACGTGAGGAGGATTGTGCGATGGGCACCTTTCTGATGATAGGTCAAGGTTGTTGGACCTGTGCTGGCTGTGGGTGTGATTGCATGGACAAAATGGTTGGGGAAAACAAGTGGGGTTTTGTAGAGATGGGGACACCAAAAATGTCCCATGTTATGCCCCTCTAGGAAATGGTTACGAGAATATAGATGATGTTTGTTTTATATGACAGGATCAAATGCTTAAAACATAAGACCTATAAAAAATGGTAAAATGGGGGGGGGTGGGGGTGGTTGTAATTTGTAAATGCACATAATGAAAAGCATTGGCTCTTTTAATTAAGACTGATATCTTAATGAAACGTTAAGTCGAAGTGAAGCTTTTATTTTGTGATGACATCCAGTTTACAACACTGTTATGACAGCAGTTTGCATCCAAGTGTCAATCTGCAGCTAAATATTTCATTTCAAATGAGTATTTGGATGAGCAGATTTAGCCCACAAATTGGAAAATCTTTAACTAGTCAAGGGGAGAGGTTCTGCAATATCATGCAGGCTTTGAGTTTGGTTGGCTCCAAGAGGAACGAGTTGCACGATTTGTGTTGGTGCAATGATGACTTTAGGGAAATACTAGTCCAAGCAGTAATGTGTATACTTGATTTTTAATCTGTCTTTATCTGACATTAATCATTCTTCACTAAACAAAGCTAGTGTGAGCTGCAGGCTTGCACAGCTCCAGTTTTGAGGAAGGATAATAGGGAATAATATCTGATCTCTGAAAATGTGGTGTTATCCTCAAAGCTCAATGTGTCCTTGGGATGTTGGGTGTTGCCCTGAGTTGTGAAGAGGAAGAGGTGTGGGTGTAAGGATTCCCTGACTCCTCAGTGGCTGCTCAGGGCTGTAGCTGTTGGTCCCTTTGAAGCCACTTGGGCACACAATGCAGATGTGTGATGACCGCTTAAAGTTTGCGTGGATTGTGGAAGAACAGAGCTCTAGATGCATTGTAGCTTGCAGTGGCCATCTGTTCATCAGCAAGTCAGTTACTATTAAACGTTTTATATTTATCCTCTTTTTTCCTTTGAGATAAGTCTTGTGAGATTTTATGTAGGTTTATGTGATTGCATAGGAGCAACAGGATTGTAATCTCAGCTCTGGACAACAGATGCCTGACACCCCCAGTTTACAGATTAGATTTTTTTTTTTAAGGCCAGAAAGAATTATTAGGGTTGTTAAGTCTGTGCTTGATACCCCCCACTGCAGAATTTCTTCCAGAAACCTGATTAAAACCTCTCATTTTAGTAGAGGTATCTAATCTCCTCTGTAAGACTCCAAGCAGTGGCAAGTCATCCATCATGGACTGTGCTAGTCAAACAGTGATGGGCCAGCAGCAGAGATTTCAGATTTGGGTTTGGAGCAGCACCCAGACTTCACATTCTTGCTCAGAGCTTATCTGGCAAACTCAGACTGCTGGAGCCTGCTGGATTGAGCGTGAGAGCTAATGTGAACAGGCTTCTTCCTTGCATGGCTGCACAGAAGCTGCTTTGCCATTTTTCATGTGTATTTGGGTACTGAGTAGAGCAATATACCTGGACTTTTGGGAAAGACAGAGTGCAGGTGGTGTTGTTTTACACCAGGTGTCGAAGTTCTGCTTGATCCACCCCTTTCCCATGTGCAAGTTCTTCATGGACCCAAATAACTGCAAAAGTTTGGCCAGGAACAAAAAGTGCCTGAAAGTGTCTCTTTGTCTATTCCTTTTGGTTTAATCTATGCCAGAGGTGTGTGGGTTTAAGTGTTCTCACTTTATTCAGTCACCTATTCGTTCCTCTATCCTAAACAACACTTTCTTGAGGGGATGTGATGGAGAAGCAGCTCATACTGAACCGAGGGAGTGTACAAGTGTCCCAGCTGGTGTCAGCAGTTGCTTCCGAATTTCATGAGTGAGAAGTGAGAAACTGCAGTGACATAACAACCTGTCACCGCTGGAGAGTGTCAGGGTGCCTACAAAAGAGGACCCCGTGGCAAGGGAGGACGATTTAAAATAGAAAGAGAAAGCATAAAATCAACAAACCTGACTTCATGTTCTTCAGTGAAAGTTCGATCTACCCTTAGAGAAAGTAGAGCAGTTCAAAGAGGGAAAGGCTGTGTTACTTACTTATTTACAGATAAATGGCATCTGTGTTACCTGCTTTTTTTCAAATATAAGGTGTTTATCATTTATGATCAGTTGTGTTTCAATTCCCTATAGAACTTCAGCCTTAAGTGGGACACAAATGGTTGTTAATTGAGGGCTGGGGGGACTTAAATGGTCTTGAACTGTATTTGAAAGGTGGGAATATTGACAGACGGGTTATATAGTCAGTGCTGCGGTTGACGTTGCAGTGTCTACTGACAAGGCTGGGTAAGCTTAAAAAAATCAGGTGGTAGTAAAATACAACCATTATGTAGACATTAACTGTTAATGAGGTGTTTTCTGACTGGTGAAAAGCTGGAGAAAGAGGTTTAGTGACACAGGAATCTTTCTTCTCAGCTCTTTTCACAAAGAACTTTTCTTTATAGGAATTTCTGTCATTAGGACCTGACTTTAGGTTGAGTTTTTCTTTTGTGTAAAGCTTTCTGAACCTTTTGTAAGTGACTACTAATGAAATTTTTTTTTTTTTGCTTTGCTTTTGTTTAAAATAAATCTTTGCTGCAGTGGTCTTCAGAGGCTTTACTTGGTTTCGCTGCCTGACAGCAGCCATGTGTTGCAGTCTCCTGTTTAGATTTCTGCTTGCTTTGTTTCAGGCATTGGCATGTTGGCATGGAAAGTGGTCAAATTTTTCAAAAATACTAAAATCTTGGCTACCTAATATTGTGGCGAGAGAAGATCAAAGACATGAGTGGCTTCTTCAGGCCCTTGCTGGCATGGGAAGGAGAGGGCTCCTCTAGAAAGTTTGACCTGGGACTCAAGTCGCTGCTTGGGATTCGGAGAGATGGGTCTGGGATAGCAGCATTGGTGGCGTGAGCCCGGGCAGATTATTGCGAAACAGCATCCGTTCGGTCGCGTCTCCTCGCTGGTGGGGCCGTGTCTGAGCGAGGTGCCTCCCGGCACAGATTGCATGGCCGGGCTGGGTTCTGCCTCATTGTTGTGTTTGTTTTCAACTGCGATGTAATTTGGAAGGATTGTATTTGCTGCCCACAGACATTCCCGGAGCAGGAGTGCCAACCGGACCCATGGCGTTTTGTCTCTATAACTGCTCAGACTTAGTGTGAGAAGAAACTGTGTTTTGGACTTTAGAAGAAACAAGTTGTGTTTGATTCACTACTGATAGATCTGATCTTTTATATGGCCTAGGCTCGGAGTTCCACAAAGACATAAGCTGTGGTGTTCTCAAAACACAGTGAGTGATGATTCTGCACAGCAATTTTGTTTACAGTAGGGTTTCTTAAAAGTCACTGTACAGCAATGGGATGGCATGAATTTCTCTGGATATGTCAGTGGTGCAGAAAACTCAGTAAAACAGACAAGCCCCACATAAGGTAAAGATCTCTCTCAGGTTATCAGCTCTGATGGATGCTCAAACTCTTCCTTGTTGACCCTTGTTGTCCTAAAGGGCTAATCACAAAATCAATTACAGAGTAAAAACAAGCAGTCAATTTGGGAAGGATTAGACAAGATGAAGTCCCACAGTGTTGGAACTGGAAGTGCCTCTTTTCATGTCATCAGCATCAGCAAGGCAATGTTTCTGGGCTGGTCACTGGTTAAGCTGACTACAGCCTCCATAGTAGCTCATTAGCAGCCTGGGGCTTGCATGACACCCCAGAACTGTTTCTAGCAATTCAAATAATTAACACTTTATTACAAAACAAACAAACAAAACCCTAAACCTTAATGCCAGGAGTTGTGAGGGTATTTTAATTTTTAAGACTTAAATGCTAGAAACTTAAGCAGGCTGGAGTTTTATCTTTGGTTTGTCCACTGAATAGAATCTATTTGCTTTTTTGTCCCAAACTCTGCAATTCCAAGCTGTGGTGAGGGGAAATTACAAGCTTTAACAAATTTAAAAAAAAAAAAAAAAAAAATAGTGGCAAAGAAGCTTGTGGGGCTTAATGCACCCATGTGTCTGCTGATGTGCATCTGCAGTGGGCTGAGAGGCTGTGGTCGTGTCAGGGGTCTGTCTCTGCAACTGGACAAGGCTCGGTGTCCCCAAGGGTGGTACTGTCCCTCTGTGTAGCACCATGCAGTTGTCCCTCAGGGCTCCTTGCTGTCCTTCTCCGTCGTGGTCCCTTTCCATGTCATGGCTCTGTGCTCCCCATTGTGCCAGAGGAAGCCATCCCTCTGCTCCCCACCCCTCTCCTTGGCAAAGGGCACAGCCCTGCGATCACCGGCATGTCCTCCCCTGGGCTCTGCCCTCCTTTGAAGGCTCGCCAGGTGTCGGACAAGCCAGCCCTCCCCACGGAGGGCTCAGGGCAGGTCGGGTGCCGCGGGGCAGAGAAACAGCACAAGCAGTTCTTGTCCTGGTTTTAATCTCTGTGCCTGGGATGGCACAAGTGTTTTTCCTTTTGCCTTCGAGTCAGATTCCTGCCTCTGCCTAAACTAGGGTGAGTTTGGAGGTTGTGTGGCATTTCCTGTCCTCGCCTGTGTTTTGGGTTGAAAGATGGAAAATTCTGTGTTATAATTTTGATGTGGCCTACATAAAATGGTTTGATCTGTGCAGCGTACATCAATGCTCTGCTGCAAAGGAAGCTCTTCATAGCCCTTAGTGGTGACTGTCCGTCTCAATCTAGAGGAGGCTGGTGGTTTATGGCATGTGTGTGAAGCTGGGTGTTCAGACTCCAGCTCCCAAAGGGAATCATTAGGCTTAATCTCATTGCCCTGGTGGTTTTGCTCCATTTTTTGGCGGCAGTGCTGGATGAAGTGATGCACTAGTGGTATCCTGTATTTTGTAGTCCTGCAGCGCTAAGGAAATGTGCTCTGACTTTCCTGAAGAAAAGGCTTACAGGAAAAGAAAAAAAAAAAAATCCAATTTTCTATCTGAATAAAAGCCAGGAAAAGGATGAAATGGGTGATACATTCCTAGCACTTCCTATTTAACTGGAGAAACTTGATCGGGACCCCTTTTCCTGCTCTGCTGTGGTACTTTCCACTTTTCCCCTGTTATTCCCCTTTGCTCCTGAACCGTACCCCTTTCCCCCATCACCCAGAGTGTGACACTTGGGGCTGTTCCCCCCCACCCCGCACCCTGCAGCACTGGCTCCCTCCAGTCCACTGCCCTGAATCACGCAGCCCAAGGAGCTGCAAAGCTGCTTTCCATCATGGTGGCATCTAGCTAAGCATCCATGATGGTGTGGCCCCTCCAAAACCAGCCTCTCACCCAGCTCCTGGAGGTTTGCTGAAGGACCATGTCCTCCAGTTTTGGAGATGACCAGGAGCTTTCTCTTCAGAGGAGCACAAATGGCATTGCAGTGACCCTCGATCTCTGCCACTTGGGACCCTGCTCTGAGAACCCATTTCTCTTACGTTGTTTCATTAGTCATTGATGACTAATACTTTTTTCCAGAAGAAAAAGGAGCATGAGGAAAAGCCCTGGAGAATTTAGCTTTGTCCCAATGACTGTTTCATGCTATTGCTTCAGATTATAGGAAGAAAATGCTGTGCTGTGTATCAAAACTTCTCACTATGCTTGTTCCAGTATTTCTTGCTCCTTGTTTTTTTGCTGTATATAAATTCCCTCTTCTGGGCCTTTGTAGACTTTTAGTGATAATCACGGAATTTCAGAGTTGGAAGGGGCCTCTAGAGATCATCTAGTCCAACTCCCCTGCTAAAGCAGGATTGCCTAGAGCACGTTACTCAGGACTGCATCCAGGCGGGTCTTGAAAGTCTGCAGAGAAGGGGACTCCACAACCTCCCTGGGCAGCCTGTTCCAGTGCTCTGTCACCCTCACTGTAAAGTTGTTTTTTCTCATATTTGATCGGAACGTCCTACATTCCAGCTTGTGCCCGTTACCGCTTGTCCTGTTACTGGGAACCACTGAAAAGAGTCTGGCTCCATCCTCCTTAAACCTACCCTTTAGTTACTTGTAAACATTAATCAGGTCTCCCCTCAGCCTTCTCTTCTCCAGGCTGAAGAGTCCCAGCTCTCTCAGCCTTTCCTCATAAGGGAGATGCTCCAATCCCTCAATCATCTTTGTTGCCCTACGCTGGACTCTCTCCAGTAGTTCCTTGTCTCTCTTGAACTGGGGATCCCAGCTAATAGGGTCGTAATGTTCACTTATTTGATTTTTCAGACTCATTAGAAGTTTCCAGCTCCTGGGAGGGTTTTTTGCTCCAAGTAGATAGAGCTGCAAGAGAAATGTGAGCCATGTAGACACCGAAAACTATGGTTGGGATGTGTCCCCCCCTCACTGCCTACCTCTCCTGGGCACCCCCTGGCACAGGCCTGCGCTGGGACTTCATTTCTCCTGCGCTGGGACTTCATTTCTCCTGCGCTGGGACTTCATTTCTCCTGCGCTGGGACTTCATTTCTCCTGCGCTGGGACTTACTGGTCCTGCTGTTTGAGCTTGCTTTTGACTGGGACATGCTGCACAAAGGTTGCAGGGCAAAATTAGTATTTGTTGTATGTGAAATAAGTATTTGTATGCTTTTAATTTGTATTTAGCTTGTCAAAGAAGGACTTTGATTTTTAACAATGGCGTTGATAATTGCAAAAATATCTAAGAAGATCTCTAACAAAAATCTTAAAATCATGGCCTTTCATCACAGTTCAAGAGTATCTTCGAAATGTTTTCAAGTTGTTTATTCCCCCGTTGGCGTTCAGGTCCTCCTCTTCCCAGCTTTGTTTGGCCATGGGGATGGGAATCTTCTCTGGTGGAAAGTGGATTTTTATGCAATGCCCGGCTTCCAGGAACTGCTGTTTGGGGGGGAAATGCCCATTCTAGCATAAGATTTGGAAAAACAATAGCGATTGCTAATGTTGATAAAACTAAAACGCTGTTAGCGTCTGACTGGGACCGCACAGATTCTTGCTAATGGTAACGCCTTTGAGTTGGTCCCCGGGTGCTGCTGATGCTGAGCCGTGTTGGTGGTGGCATGGCATCAGATAGGATAAGCACATGGCATGACTTCTGCTGTACTTTGTGCATGTGGAAAAACATAAAAAAGCTTTATAGTGCGCTTTTACAATGTTTAAAGAACCAGGACTGAGCTAGCTGGGATGCCTTGTAGCGCCGCAAATACCAGAGATAATAGGGATGTCTTTTAACTGTAGCGTGCTTATGCCTTTCCCTGTCTGCAGGAGTCCTGCTCTGTAAAACTGGCTCTTGTGTTTATGGGATTTTCATTTGCAGTGGTACGTTAGCTGGAACGGAAGGTATTTGAGTGGTCTCCTAATGAATAGGAGGGAAAAAAATTTGCACAGCCATCCTGAACCCTTTTTGGATGGGGAGAGGGAGTGGGACGAGGGCTTTGCAGAGTGCTGCACCCCCTTCGTTAGCACATGGTCTTCCTTTGAGGGAAGTGAGCTGCTCGATCACTCCCTGCCAGCCCCCAGCTGATGCTGCTTCTGGGGGTTTTGTTCATTCTTGGTTCGGTTTTGTTCATTCTCATTTCAGTTTTGTACAAGAACTAAGAGACACCAGCTCAAAGTCCTTCAGCACTTTTTTCTTTTCTTTTTTTTTTTTCTTTTTTAAAGCTGCTTCCCAGGGAGCCTGAGTACACGCTGGGATTCCCAGGGAGCGTGGAGAGGGAGGCACAGCTTTGGGAATCTTATTTTATTTTTTCTCCCCTCCTGCCACTTTCTCAGGCCAGTTATCTCTGAAGTCAGGGCAGGAAATGAAGGGGCCGAGAGGTCAGGGGTGCCTGGGGAGCGCTAAGGGCCAGCGGTGACACTCCAGGCTTGTGCACAAAACCAGGAGACTTTGGATGTACTTAGAAAGGTTTCTTGCTTGGTTTTGTTCCTAGCGAAGCCAAAAATTAACCTGCGGCCCTTCCAAAAGGGGAATATAACTCTGGGTTGAAGTGGATGCTGTAGTTGGAGTGCAGTGGTGTTTGTATTTCGGGTAGGAGCAGTACAGATGCTGCAGGACATGCAATGCACTGCTTGTTTAAAGTCTGTAGGGATTACCTTTGTAGCTGTGTCCTTGTTGCTGTCTTAATTATCATGGAATCATAGAATGGTTAGAGTTGGAATGGACCTGAAAGATCATCCAGTTCCAACGCCCCTGCCCTGGGCAGGGACAACTTCCACCAGTCCAGGTTGCTCCAAGCCCCGTCCAGCCTGGCCTTGCATATAGGGATGGGGCAGCCACAGCGTCTCTGGGCAGCCTGTTCCAGTGTCTTGCTACCCTCAGAGTAAAGAATTTCTTCTTGATATCTAATCTAAATCTCCCCTCTTTCAGTTTAAAACCATTACTGCTCATAGTTTGCTCATCAACTGTCATCAAAAACTGCAAGATGCTGTCCAGAACTTGAGTCTCAAACTAGAAGTGTCCTCTTGTAGTTTCCTGGTGGTATTCAGTGTATGAGAAGATATTTTTAAACACTTTCCCAAAACTTTCCATATAAGTTTTCTGGAGTTGAGCAACACAGCTCACAGCATCACTAGAGAGGGCTTCTGAGCAGCTTCTCAAAGGATTCCCTGTTCTCCAGGGCATGACTGAGGGAAATGGAAGAGGTTTTCCTCAGTCTGAGCCTTAGTTTATAGACACTGTGCTGTGCCAGCGTGTGATCTCCTGTTCAGGTAAAAACCAATTGAATGAGGTTGTGAGCAAAGGAAATGGGAAAGATGCAGTGCCTGGTGCCAGGACTGGGTGTGTGATTGGGAATGGGGAATTGCAGAACAGACTGGTTTTAGCAGCCCCCTGCTTCTGGCCAGCCCCATCCAACAGATCTGTCCATCTGCATTCTCCTCTGCTGCACGTGGTATTTGCAGCCATGTCCTCCAGAGTTTTGTCCTCTCTGTGCACACCCAACCCCTTCTGGGTTGACAAAAGAGCCTTCCCAGGTTAAACACCTGTGCCTTTTTAGATGACTGGCTGTTATTTGGCTATTTTGGCATCTGTGTGTGTTCAGTTTAAGGATGGACTGAGAAAAGTGATGAACTTCTGGCATAGCCAGAGATGACCTTGCTGATGTGCTGCAGCTGTTTCTCTCCCGGGGGTAGCTGGGGCTCCTCAGCCTTCCTTACCTTGCAGGGATGCACATTTAAAAATTGCTCTGAGGAATGGTGTTCAGGGCTCTTGCTTTTTTAGTATAAGTAATTGCAAATGGTAATTGCTTGTTTACTTTGCACCCCTTCTTCCCTGTCATGGTGCGTGGTGGGTGCCACTCACCCTGCGGGTGCTGACAGATCGAAGCCTGGAGTGTTTTTACCTTACAGGATGTTTTTCCCAAGTGGTAACGAACCTTTGTTACCATATGCTTGATGATCTTGTGAGAACTCCAGTGAACTACCAGAAAAAACATTTAGAAAGATTCTTTCCTTTTTTTTGGTGTTGTCTCCTCATGAGTTTAAATAATAGGGAAGTAAATTCTTGGACTTTTTAATTAGGATTTTATTTACTACTCCTTTATGAATAATAGATTGGGTATCTGCTGTGCAGGTCTCTCTTCTGGCTTGAATTACTTAACTTAATTCTACATATCTTTTGCGTGAAACCTCTCGGGCTTCTTTATTTTACAAGAAGTTTGTTCCTTCCTTTTTCTTCCTATTATGATTTTTGTATTGTGTGCTCTTAAAAAAAAAAAACTGCATATGTGGAGTGTGCTGCTCTTGAGCATTGCTAGTAAACACACATTTGTAAACCATTAGTTTTAAGAATTAATAAGCACAATTTTGGCGATTCTGTCAAATTGGATGTTCCTTTATCTTAGAGGAAGACTTTCCAAGTCATAAGTGGACCAACTCCCACTGTTTTTTTGGAAGAGTAAGATGCATTTCTGCCTTACGCAGCATTCTCTTAATAGGATGCAACTTTTTGACCTCCTAAGCTTATGTAGATACAAGTATAAATGTACGGGATTTTTATTATTTGATTATAAATTTCCAAAGGGGTGATTAAAAATTTCTGATATTCTTCTGGTATTTCTGGACACAAGTTCTCTTGTAGCCTTGTACTGAATACCGCTTAAAGTAGATTGCGTGTGTAAACTGTTCCATGGCCTTAAAAGGAACAGGGAAGGTAACATCTTCCATCTGTATGGTGATATATATAGTTCATTAAAGAAAATACGAAGGCTGCTTAGCATGGCTTCATTTCTTCCTCCATTTTCTCAGCTCATTTCACACTTCTTACTGCTTTTTGCCCCTGTTAGGTGGTGTTTGGGTTTTGACCCTCTCTGGTGTTCTCTTGGTTCTTCCTTTTCTCCTGCTGTGGTTGGAAATATCCCATTGCAGGAGGTGCAGCGTGGTGGTCATTCCCATCATGAGCCGAGACACTTGTGCCTTTGGGGCAGGAAGAGGTGGAGGTGCTGTAGCTGTCCCTGCCAAAAGCCTGGTGTCTCCCTAGGGTCGCTGTCCTTGCACAGCCATGGCAGGGGCCTGGCGTGGGACCTCTTATTGTGCTGGTGCCTCTCTGTCCTTGACCGCTGGAAGAGTGTGCTCATACCTTAAGTATCAGGGCAGACTTAATGGGTTTATAGTGGTTTTTCCCTTTAATCAGGTAGCTTGCTGCACATTGGGAGCTTAATCGATACCCTGTGCACTGCATGTGTCAGATGTCAGCTACTTGCACCGGTTATCATCACGAGTTGTGTTTTCTGGGTGATGAGGCACCCTGGTCTCTTGCTGCCTATTCTTGATGTTAGGGAGTCACTTACTTTGCCAGACTGAGTTACTTCCAGCTCTTGCTCGTTTATTTGCCAAAGCTGTGAATGTGGAGCCTTTTAATGCTGACATTGCTTTTTCTGCTCTTGGAGGTCTCTTGATCCAGCCAGAACATGGATTCACACATTAGATTAGAACTGATTGTTAACCTCTGCGAAAGTTTATTTCTGTTTGTATTTAGAAAGAAATATATGCTCAGTTTTCAGACACAGAGTTCTAAAATCATCTCATAGAGCAAACATGCATTGTGCATTACCTCAGTTAGTGTTGCAACTCTGTAGAAAAACAAATGATCTTCATCAAAAATAACACAGAGCAGGTGCCAGCTCTTCTATTGCTCAATTCTCACATTTTTCCAACAAGCACCTTCATGCTTGGGAGGAGCTGCACGTAGACATCTGCAAAGCCATCTCATCATTCCCATCCTCATTCACGCTCATAAATCTCTTTGTAGCTAACAAGACTTTAAAAGAAAAAAAGGCTTGGCTGCTAGGACCTGATATTACATTGATCACTAGGGGGGTTTGTGCTCCTGTCTTGGTTTGGTTGTGCCGTTACCTTATGAATTAAAGGCTTTTGGGGTTAAGGCATTACCTTTGCACCGAGTTTATGTAGTACTTGCCATGGTTCTTGGACATGACTGGGGTGGGATAACACAGTGATGCCAAAAAAATACAAGTGCTCCTAATAAGGGCAAAATTTGCCTGGCAGGACTATAAGCTCCTCAGTTTCTAAAGAGAGGAATGAATTTCCCTTATGGATGGCACTTGCATATGTGCTTCCTAAAGCTGTTGAATTGTTCTTCTTCTCTGAAAATGTTAGTTTATACTTGTAAAAAACCCCACCAAAGGAGATCTGTACTTTTCTCTTCCCTCTTTGTTGCTGGGTTTTGAGGATGGCTAACATGGAGCCAGGTGTTCAGCTGGAGAGAAAGCCATTGGCACCACCACTGCACAATGGCTGTTGTTGCTGCTCTCTGATGCCAGGGCAGATCTTGCAGACCTCCCCATTGCTGAAGCGGCTCTCTCCTGAGGACATTCATAGCTGAGGAGTGAGCAGTCATTCCTGAAGGGTCAGAGAGGAAATGGTTTGTCTTCTCTGAGTCCAGTGATACTTCCTTGTCATTAATTGATCTCCCCGTGCTGAACATCAGAATGACTTCTTAAGAATGAACCAAACAGTCAGGACTGTTCTTTAGAAGATATTTTAAGTGTTTGCAATACAATCTGTGTGGTTCATGGTCTTAGTGATAGTTTTCCAGAGTAGCTAAGAGTCAATGGAGGGGTCAATTACACATGCATGGAGAGGAGGAGTTGAGAGAATAAACACAGGAGAAAAATATTGTGCATTGCAATAAAAATAAGCAAAGTCCTTCTCATGGGCTCTTGGACTCTGGGCTGGGTTTGATGGGCAGTGTGAGGTTTGCAGCTGTCATTCCCCAGCCTCTTGATGTGACAGCTTCATAACCTGGGAGGTCTTGAAATACAAGCAGCAGATCAAAAGCAAGAGGAGGAATTCAGGCTCTGGGCTTGATGCTTGCCTGTTAGGTTATGTTACTTGTTTTAATTTTTTTTTTTTTTTTTTTGGAAGCCCACAAGGGAATTGTGTGCTGCTAGCACTGCAACCTTTTTTGTGGTTTGCAGATGTAAATGCAATGCTTGGTGCTAACAACACTAACTAAAAGGCTCTCACTTTGATTTATGGCTGGTATGCATGGCAATGAAATAGCATCCCCAGCGTGAGTGCACTGGTATGAATGCCATGCGGGATGTGTCTGCCCGAGAAACAGGTGGTCACATATTATTTGGGGGCTCTAAATCTCCTGCACTGTATGTCTTGTATAGGGTGGAACTTCATGTTCAGCTGTTGGCTGCCTTTGGCGGTGCTTGTCCACTCAGGAAAAGTGGCGGGTGCTGCAGTGGCGGGATGATTCTGCTCCTGCAGCTGTATTGGCGGTTTCCTTTCTGTAGTCCAAATGAATTTTATTTTGGTGCAAGTTGTCAGTTGCAGCTATTTTCCCCTGCAGACAAGATATCCTTACGTTAACTCTGCTGTAATAGTTTTCCTTACATTTACATACAGTCCCCCCTTCTAAAAGGTTAATGAATGTTGTTACCAGTGTGCAGCAGAAATCTTATTTGAGTACTACCATCAAACACCAAAACGCTTCTATTCTGCAGTGAACTTCAAAGAGGGAGAAGCAGAAGAACAAGGCTAGAAAGAAGATAAAAACAAACATGCTGACTATCCAGGATGCTGTAAAGCCTTTATTGCTTTTGCTCGGGAAGACCTTCATAATTCTACCAGACCTGAACTCAAAGCAATAAAATCTTTAAAGGAATCTGTACCATTGTATGTTCTCTCTATACTTGAATTTCATAAGCAGCGTAAACATGGAATTTTACCAGGCTGTAGTCCTGGGGGGAGGCTCTTACGTACACAATTAGAGCAAGGATATTAGTGCTTTTCCCAATTTTTTTTTTTTTCCCCTTGCATGTTGTTTACCACTTAGATTTCAGGGACTCATATATTTTCCTGATCATTATCCAAAGGGAAACCACAGTAATTAGGGAGGTTTTGGTATATACTAACATCCTAGCATGTCTCCATAAAAGAGAAAATTATGCTGATGTGACTTGAGGACTCTGGGTCAAATAGTGCTGTAAACCTCCGTCTGACAGTCCCTCCCTTGGAGCTGTGCTCTTCATGGCGGTATGGAAGTAGCACACTAGGATGTTGTTGTGGGGAAGCTCTCAGACTTGTGTCTCCGTGATGAATATCACCAGGACATTAGGGTACTGTTAGTTATCTGAAAGCTGGAGAGCCTGTGGAAATTGTTTTTTATAGAAGGGGAAAAAAGTAGAAACACTTTGAGATGTGCGTTTATTTTCTTTGGACTCTGTTTCCAATTGAGAATATGATTGAACTATATGGTTTAAAGTCTTCTGCAAATGTTCGTGTGTTAGGTTTTGTAGCAAGAATATTGTTGCTCTGAAGTGAACTTTCATGTCCACATTGAGAGATGAGATCTGTGGACTCACATAGAACGTGAGCTGCTTTTGGTTCTTGTGATAAACTGAAAAGTGGAGATTCAAGATCTCTGTTTGGTGTAAACCATGATAATACTGTGGTGTGAAGTGGAGAAATTGAGTGGTATAGGTGAAAGATGACTGTGCTTTTCTTGGAAATAAGAAGGGAAAAGACTCAGACTTCTTGGGGAATGTATTGGTTGGGTGTAATCTAGTTGTGGACTTTGAAGAAAGTTAGATGTGCGATGAACTTGGTTTATCGTATTGTAAAATCAAGGCTCACTACATAATTATTTGTTGTGTTCTTCAGTTGGAATTTTCTCGGTTTCTAACACTTATAAATGCATATTTTTTGATAGATGCAGAAGTGATCTGGCCAGAACCAGACACAAATTCTTATGATGTTCATGCATCCAGGAGGTAACTTTTGTTTGTAGAGACAACTTTTAATGGCACTCCCAAGTGATAATCTCTTTTATTTGTGCTTCTTTAAAAGTAACTCTCAGAATTGCGTATTTCTGAGCAATCTTTGGTCCCTCCTTTGTTTCTTCCTAACCAGCTTCCCCCAAATACCTTATGATATAGCTGTCATAGTAGCTTGAAAGGTGTAGGGGGAAGTCTGACTAAGTGGTTTCTATAAAAGCAGGACAAGCCTGTAGGGCACATCTGTTACGAGCTCTCCTTGAGGTCAAAGCTGAACATGTGTTGTGAAGAACTTGGGTGTGGTTGGGTTGGAGTTTTGCTCCACTACGTGGGGTTTTGGGGGTTGTTTTCTAGTGACAAGATACATGTGTGGTGCGTCCGTGTTGTAATTTCCCAACAGCTGCTTGAGTGCCAGGCGATAAAATGACAGACGAAATGTGGTGTGGATAAATAGTCATCCATGTGGGAGAGGAATGAGTAATTATTGGGAAAGACGAGAGAAATTTAGGCCTCACCTACATCTTGAAGCAGTATGTGTGTCTTCTCCCTTCTCCAAAAGGAGATAGAAGATCTCCAAAGTGTGCAGAGGGGGGTGAAAGGATGATGAAAGTTATGGGACAGCAAAAAACAGTTAAATATACAGTTCTTGCATGATTTCAAGTACCTACCCAAGAGCAAGATGACACCTCTGGGTATTTTGGTTGGCATGGTTTGGGTTTCTAGTCAGAGGGCGAATTCAGTCCTCTGTGTGCACAGATCCTGCAGTTGTTTCCTGCCCTCAGGGACATTGCAGGAACCAACTGCGCAAGAGATGATCCTCAGCCTGGGAAAACCATCCTCCTGATCCCCACCATTGGACATGGGTTAATAATAAGGGGAAGAGTCATCCCACGCACGTTCATGTTTCAACTTCTTACTAACATTGTCATGTTTGTCAGCAAAATTGACAACAGCAGAACCACATAATGCTTTCTTCCTCCAGCGCGGCTGTACAGTGCAGTTGGAAGTCTCATTCCCAGTGATTTTCTCTTTTTTTTTTTTTTTTCTTTTTTCAGTCTAAATCCAGTTCATACTCATGGCCTGAAATCTTAACCCACCATAGAGAAAACTGAATCCATGAGTTTGTCAGACCAGTTGTTGTGATGGCATGTAAGCACCAAAACCCAGGCAAATCCTTGCACAGTTGTGCCGCAGACTTTTGAGATTGTTTTAGATATTCACTGGGCCTTCTCTTTCCATGAAAAATAATCCAATAGTGGTTTTCTGATTAGAATTAAGCTTACATTATTTCTGAGACATGTTGTTCACAGGCTGAGTTCTGATGAAGTGATTTTTTGAGTGGTTGTTGCACCCAAACCAACCAAAGGTTATGCTTCTCCTATTGATTTCACTAGAGCTCCAGTTGGGTCTAAAGTTGCATGGGAGCTTTTTTGGTAGGTTGATTTATTTATTTGTTTGGCTGTGGAGTAAAAAGGCACCATCTCTCAAATTCAGGCAGCTGCAGGTGAGCCTTCCTGGTCTTAATAAAGCATCACATAGCTGGACAAATGGCTGCGTATGATGTTGACACAGGAACTGGTCTTGCTTTCCTGTTTGTGAAGGGGAGTCTCACCATACCAAAATAAAGGAAGAACCTCCAAATGTTAGAGTGTAATTTATTTTATTAAATAAATGCTGGAGGCATTTAAGAGTCTGTATCCCTAAAAACTCATATGAATATTGAAAGAAAAAAAAAACTATTTATAAGTAGCCGTATGTCAATGACAGGCTTTCAGAATAATTTGCCATGCGTGGTTTTACTAGCAGTGTTCATGAACAAGAGAATACCTTCGGTCCTTTTATGTGCTACATTAAACTTGCTAGTTCATGTTATCCAATTAAATAGACCAGAGGTGGGCAGACACTAAGCTGAATTCATCTGCCTAAATGTGTGCACTGGTGAATGCCAAAATATACCTGTTGTCTGAGTCCACAAGATAGACCCAGTTAAAAGCCCATGGTGAGAAGCCAGCTTTTCTGGGGCAGCAAACCTCTCCAGAGGCTGGCATTAAGAGGAATGGAGTTGTGACCAATCCTTTCCTTTCACTGTAAAGGTGTCTGGAGGACCGGCTCTAATGGAAAGCTCTACCTCGAAGGCAAGTCAAGGCAGGTGAGAGAAATCCCACTCTCAAATCCTTATCAAACATGCTGGAATAATTTTGCTTTGGTTTGAGGCTTTCTTTCATAATGTAGTGCCAAGAATAGTGAACTATCTTCAATCTACTCAAGAATTTAGTTGTTATAACTTCTTTCAGATAGAAACATGCGAACACGTTTCATAATTTCCTTTACAATTGTGTGCATCCATCTATGCAAATATACAGGCTGTTTGAATTATTTAACGTCTGAGCGCTTTGAAAATGTAATGTGCTGTGTAAATGCAAAGTATCAACGATATAGTCCTACGATTAATAAGGCCTTTTATTAAATAAATGCCGGTCCTTGCCAAAATTCCAGAGAGACTTGTGGTAGAGCATGTGTACTTAACAGGTCAGAATGTGAAAGTAATAACACACATTCTCAAATAGAAAACACATGTATTTGTTTTTAAACTTGGATATATTATTTTAAATTCTTAATACCCTCACCCTTCTTTGATTAAAGGGCCATAGACTAAGTGGGGTTTTGTAAGAGATTTTCTAACAGATGTTCACCGCTGAGAACATTTCAAACTGAAGACAGAACAGATGAAAATCTATAGAGGAAAATATAATATTGATCTTTAAACCTGGAAGACTGGGGGAAATAACAAGCATAGCTTTCCTTCGTTTAGCAGTTGCTTTGTACTGACTGGGAGGTTGCAGAACTCCTCGTACAGCAGTAGCAAGGGGAAGAAATTAAACAATAAAAATGGGAAAACGGGTTTCAGTCTTTTTTTAATACTCTGATCATACAGAGAAATTAGGCTGGTTGTGTTAATTGTGATGAATGCCACTTGAGTGAGCAGGTATATGAAGTTATACCAAGGCTTAGCTCTCTGACCTGTCTTAACTGCATCGTCTTAAGTGGAAACGTTGCTCAGATTGATGGAGGTCTTGTTATCAAGCTCTCCTATATTAGGCTTAGTTCTTGATTCTGTTCAATTTATCATTCTTGCTACAAACAGATTAGAAGCAATGGAAGCTTTATCTCAGCAAAAATTGAGCTGAAAACCTCAAGATTTCATCATGAATAACGTTGTTTTGTTACAAAGACCACTGGAAAATGAACTAATCAGTGAAATAAATTGCATGGATGCTTACAAGCTTGGGCTTTTGAAAAGAGATTACCTTTACTATCAAATAGCATGCATTGCAGTGAATTACTTTGTAGAAGTCTTGGGGTAGGCATGGGGAGGGGGCAAACTTCAGATCCAGGGCTTCAGTGTCATACAGTTATTTGTTAAGTTTAAAAGCACGATGTGAAGGTGCCAAACAGACTCCTGGGCTGCTTGCATCAAAGTGGGTGTTTTGACAATTACAAAGGAATCTGAGATCAAAATCTATTGTAGCACAATTATAGATAACATCAGTAAACAAACAGAATAACCACATTTAAAAAAAAAAAAGAAAGAAAGAAAACCACCCAAACTAGAGATTGTGTGAGCTTCAGTGCTCCATGTCTTTATCAAAAAAGAGGAGGGGAAGGGGGGGAAAGAAAAGGGGGGGGGGAACCAACCTCTCAGATGGAGCAGGAGCTTGCTGTATTTCACTGGTTCAGTACTGTGAGATTCCAGCTTCAATCCACATCTTGTTCCTTATCAGGGAGGCCCAGCAACCAGCTGGGACAGGGCTGGCACAGCTGGCTGCTCTGTGCCCAGCTGTGTGCTCCCCAGAGGGGCACTGCTGGGAGCACCATTAAGGAATGCAGGCTGGAGCAGCGTATTGATTTGGAAATCCACTGCAGACGACTGTTTAGGGGACAAATGGACACCACCATGGATGTGATACGTCCGATATGTTTTGGTGGATGTGATGGATACGTTTTCCCCCTCTTGAACTCCTGTTTTTTGCATTGCTGCATAAGAGCGTGCACGGAGCAGCTGGCAGCGTGCATTCATTTTTGGCTGTGATAGAGCACAAGGACATTGATACCAATTTGTGGCAGCTTCTCTCGCAAGCAAGTTCTTTTTTCATGTAAAACTGCTGAGCAGCTGCTAAAAATGGTTAGCACAGAATATGGTCATTCTCAGTGTTACATCAGTGTATCTGTAACTAGTTTCTACCTCTGTTTAAGCTGCTTTTATTCTTCCTTTAGTTTATCTGTGGTTTTAAATCATGAACCAAGCAGGCTAGAACAGTTTGATCTCTACTGTCAACCTCCTATAATTTTGCAGTTGTCTTTAGACTTCAATTTTACTTTATAGCATACTGCACATACAAAACTGGTTTCTGATTCTGCAAAACTGTGGCGTATCACCTTTAAAAAATTTTTTTGCTCTGCTTATTATCTTCATGCTGTGATGTGGCTATACCTAATGTCTCTTTGTTCTGTTTTTCCCTCTTTTTGGCTATCAGATATTAATAGACAACGTGTTTGGGGGAAGATTTTTCTGTGTTGAATTTAATTTTGCATTAGCAATGCTGGAGCTCTGTGGTGTGCGTGTCAAGAACCAGTGCCTCTGCCCATTTTGATATGGGGAGAATCTGGCTTTGGTTTCTATACAAGAATTTGTTAAAAGCGGGAGGACCGTCTTTCATTTCATTTGCTAAGGGAAACATGTTTCTGTGCAAACCAAGTCTGGAAACAGGAGAACGTAGTTTGGGGAGAGGGAAAATTATCAGGGTTTGAGGTAGCAAGGGCTTTCTGTTTGGGAGGCAGTGGCCCCGCTGCTGAAAAATGGTGACATCTATCAATCCATCAAAGGGCAGAGCAGTAATGTAAACAATGGCCATAAACAGGGACATCTGGCTCCCATAAATTAATTGGCCATTTACACAGTGAGGGCTGTTTGCATGTAAGAGAAGGCTTTCCTGCTAACACTGTCATACGCTTTTGATTCTCCTGGTTCATCCGTGAATTAGGTCGGCTTGTTTTAGTCAGCTGGATTTAATTTATTTTACTTTGTCACTCTTGAAATGAAGAGGAACTGGGCGGTCATGAATCATCTGACACTGACACTTTGTCTTTTGATCCTCTGGGGTCTTGCTTATATTTTCTCTTATAATAAGAAACCCAAGAAAAAGGGGATGATGAGCCTGTCTGCACGAACGTGAGTTCAGACTCCTCTTCCCCTGAGAAATCTTTTTTTTCTGCCCCCCCCCCCAGCCACCATCAGTGCTGTTGAGTGTAATTGATGATGCCATGGGCTGGAGAGGTTTCCTCCTTGCTAAAAACATTCTGAAAAGTCCTGATGTGTGAAAGCAGGCCAGGTTCCCTGAACTGATGGTGGCAACGCCTCATGAGTTACTAACTGGGCATGACAAGCTCCAAGGCCTGGGCTTTCCTCTGGTGCAATCAAGAAGTTTTAGCTGACCAGACTTTTGAACCATGCGAGGGCGGATGGAGGGATGCAGAGACGCTGCTGTTGGGATGGACAGGGCTTTGGACTGTATCCAATGGAAAGACTGAAGCAAACTCAATCCAGTGTAAGGAATAGATTTATGTTCCTGGGCCCGAGGCCAGGACATGCTGAATGCATCCCAGAAGTGTTGTACTATTTAGTTCACATGCCTTTTGCAGGGTTAAGAGAAGTTTGCCCTTCAGGGTTGCTCTCCTTGATTCATCCATTAAGTAGTGTTCAGGGGGGGAAAAAAAAGGCTACTAACATGTTGTTTTAGCTTGAATGAAGTAACCCCTGCTGCCATATGTGGCACTGAGGATTGTCATCCAAATTTTTGAGTCCCTTAAATAGTTGAGGCTTCCTCTCTTCTCTACCCTGAGGTGAACAACACATGGTCTTGCTTTTCCAGGAGCGTAGCTGAACTGAGATTGGGGGGGGTGGGGATGCTTCGGATTTTTTTTCCCTGACATCTGTCAGCGGTGCTGTGAAGTAGGCAGCTGGCAGGGGACAGCCCATGCCCTGCGATGCTCCTCTGCTTCCATGGCACCCATTCCTGAGCACCAACTGACCCACTGGGGAACAGGAGCAGAGCTTTGCTGGAAAACAGTGCATTGAGCATTTCTGCAGATTCTTCTAAAACCTGTGAAAGTCACCCAAATATCTTTCTGTTGATAGGAGGTGCTGAAGATAAGCCCAGTGGGCACCAGTTAGCAGTTGTTGGGGTTATGTTGGGCTATCTTGTCCTACCGGCAATGAAACATAACGCAAATGCTGTTAATGTGATGGACAAACTGGTGATGGTCTTGTGAATGGTACCAAAATATTTCTGAAGTTCTCAAGGACATGATTATTGATTTCTACTATTCCAGGTATAATTGCTGGAGTGTGTTATGTAGGAAGAGGAAAAAAAGAATCAAAATAGAATTTTAAGGGGGGGGCAATTTAAAACTGTTTGTTTTCATGTTTTATTCCTGTTCATGTTTTAATGGTAACTTTCATTGGCTCTTGGCAGTATCCCCTCATAAGTACCTTCCACCCCACTACTTGTGCTGCATTATTAGATGTCTTGCATCATTCCTTTTCCTCACCTTGCTCCTCTGTGGCTCCAAATGCCCTGTGGCAGGTCGGCCTTGCAGGGATTGGGACCTCCAGTGGATTTTTCCCACAGCAAAAGGCTTTCTGTCAACCCAGGGAGCTCAAAACACCTTCACAAATTGCAGCCATGTAAGGACAAAAGTTATTTCTCATGCATAAGGTACTAGGTTAGTTACAGCTTTGCAGGTTAAAATTGTGTCCCTATAAGCCAGGTGCCTCTGTCAGACTTATCTATGTGTTCAGGTTTGAATTTCTTCTTCAAAATACATCTGCTGAGCAGCAAATTGAAGGGGTAAAAGAATCAGTCCTGCTACATGAAGGGAATAACTAAATACATACTGGAGGGAAAGAGCTCAGCTGTCTTATGAGACAAGATGCTCACTCTAGAACTGATGGGTCTGAGAACATGTGTTTTGCTGATGCCTCTTTCTCTTGAGACTATACAAAGATATTTCCCCCCTTCCTCCCCCTCCATTTGGCAATCTCTGCTCCAAGGTATCAGGATTTTACTCTGCCAAACAGCCCCTCAACTGCGTCGTGGTTTGGCTGGATGGATGGACCCTCCGCAAACCTGTGGGTCTGTCTGGTAGATGTGGGTTTCAGGATCAGGACCATCTGGAGTGCAATGAAAAGAAATTTGCCATTGCATCCAACCAGGGAATCCAGCTTCTCTTGAAAAAGCACGATGGGATTTTTTTTTTTTTTTTTTTTTTTGAGCCAGTCTGTAAGCCACTTGAGAGAATACTAAGTAAATATGTACAGTTGGATCAGGCAGACTTTGTAGTAAAGAGGGAATTTATTAGAAAGTATTCAGAGAATAATAAACATCACTGAGAATTCCTGGGTTCCTGCCCATGGATTTATGAGTTCATGCTTTAGCTGGATAAATCTCTGCCTTGGTTTCCTCTTCGGGATGGAGTGTCATCTCCAGCCCTCTTTCCCTGCTCTTATCTTGAAATTGGAAAAGGCTATAACCAAAAAGATATGTTAATCATTCCTGTAAGCCTTCCATCATATGTCGCTCCATGGGCTTGTCTGACTCATGTTGAAACTTCTGTTGATTGCTAAGTGGCTGTTACTGTCAGGGTGGAGATTTAGGGAGATCCCTGAAGGGCCCGGGGTCTCAGTGTGTTGTTCCTCATGCAGTAACTTTTTTGCCTTCTGTTTGGATGTGTTTCCCTGAGCTGTAAGTACCTCTGGTTGCTTCTGAGCACCTCTGGTCCTGAGAACAGAGGAGGAGTATTTTCAACACGAGCACATAAAAATGAATAACTCTGAAAGCAGCTACACTGTTTGAATGCTGTCAAAGAGTTATTAAAGCCTGTTCTGCAGCTTTGTGAGTTACCATGGTTTTAAATGCTGGTACTGCCACCTTGGTTGTAAAAACCACTGATTTTTATTATGACTAATTGAGGTCTGCCCTGGGGAGGGAAGATGCAGCGCTAACCTTCAGCTACCTTCCAGGAGCGTCTTGTCTCCACCGAGGGTTCCTTGCAGGAATGCAAACCCACCAACCCTTCTGTACCAAATACAAGCACTTCCAGGGAATGTTTTCTAAGGAGAAGTGTTTGTTTTTCATGCTGCCCAGTATGAGACCAAATGTAGCTGAAGAGAAGGTTGGTTGTAGTTCCCTGTGCAGTGACAGCTTGCGGTTTGGGGACCTGCTAATCTTGGGGAAAGTAAGAGCTGTCTTGGAGCACTCCACTGGATGAGACATGCAGGGAGAGAACACTGGTTTTGTGGGTTTAAGTGAAGGCAAAGTTAAATGGAGATAGAAGCTCCTCTCCCCACTTGCTACTTGAGCAGGGAAGTTTATTAGTATCTGAGCCCACCAGACTGCACACTGTGCCCGGGAGTTCCACAGTCGGTGGTGTTGGGATGGCTTTTGCTAGAAGGAGGAAAATAAAAGAAGTCAGTGGGGAGTTCTCTGCTCTTTTCACCTGATTCGGGTAAAGTCCTTCGTGGTGGAAAGTCTCCAGGGGTCCAGCCCAGAAACATGTGATGGGACTCCAGACACCTTTCAGCAGGGCCTCTCTGCATCTCCCCTTCTTCCCTCTCCAGCCTCAGGAAGAAACTGCCTTAAACTGCTGTGTTTCAGAGGTTAGTTGTTTTGCCAAAACCTTTTGATGCCAGGCCACCATGATGGTAAAGAGAGCAGTGTGTCGTTGGGGGGAGTGGTGTTGAAAGAAGCCTTGCTCTTGTTTTCTTCTCAAGGGCGTCTAGGTCGAACCCACTTATCTCCTTTCCTGTGGATTATCGGGAACTTGTTTGCGTGCTCCCAAGCTCTGTCTCTTGGGCTTCATCTGCTTTCCTTAAAATGTAGCAGGCTTTTGGAAGCTGCTGAGGCATCGATGGCAAAGCTCAGGAGCTGTATTTGGGTTTTGATGGTAAAGATACAAGCAGCCGGGTTAGGGTTGGGCTGGTTTTTTTTTTTTTTTGTATTTGGGTTACTTCTGAAGCTCGGAGCAGTGAAGAGTTTTCATTTGTGCTTCCAGAAGGAACAATGTAGGTCTCTGTGTGGCTACGTATTAATTCCCTTAGTGTGTTTCTACTCATATTTCATGATAAAAGAAACATATTCTAATAAATGTTGTTCTAGTGACATTCAATAATATATTCTCTTATGAACAAGTTGAAATATATCCATAAATTTTAAGCGGACTCTTTGTTAGTCAGGGTTGGCTTGAATATCTGAATCTCTGTCCAGTGCTGTAAAATGTAACAAGCTTTTTGGATAAGTAGTCTGGGGTCATATTTTACTTCAGTGTGTGGATGTTTTTTCTAGTACCCCTAATTTAAATAATCAAATTGATACTGCTTGCATTTCCTAAGCAGAGAAATAGTTTTGATGGATGGCCTGCTTTGATAGGAAGTGATTAAAGTAGCAAATGCTTACTTTAATGATGTAGTGAGATACAGTGTGCAGATATTCCTTATAATTTAGGATTTGATAAAAGTCTTTCTTAGGTTTATTGTGCATTCTTGTAGTCTCATTTCCCATTATCATGTTGTGGTACAGGGACTAAAACTCCAGCTGCTCATTTAGTAAGTTAAATTTATTATGGGTAACTCTCTCTTAAAATCTACTTTCATGTACAGAAGGGCTGTAGCACTTTTAAGTGCCTGGTGGGCAGAATGATCTATTTATTTTTGTTACTCCTTGATAGAGAAGAATTTTTCCCCAGGGATGTAGTACTGCACAACTGACCTATTGCATTAAATAAATTCTCAGCTTTCCTTCGGAGTAAGCAAACCAGTCTATTCCCAGAGCAATTACGGATGTGTGCCCCTTCCCCTTGCTGATTCATACCACATTGGTACAAAGTCTGTAAATAAACAGAGCTGAATTTTTACCTAACTGTTTTACGTGGGAATGATGCGCATTTGGCTGGCTGAGGGTGATATAGTCCATTTGAACCATTGCAACTGTGCCCGAGAGTGGCCTTGTGGAAATGGCTTGGAGATGAGCCCATTGCAGGCACCAGGGGCTGGAGAGACTGTTGCAGGCTTGAGTGGTTATAAAGAAATAAAGCAATAACCATGGCACGATGGCTTTGAGCCTCAAGGAAAGACACAAGTACTGTACAGCACAGAGTCTCGAGCTATCATCAGTGGGCAGCTGAGGACAGAAATACAGTGCAGCTCCATCTCGCTGCCACTGCTGGCAGCCAGGGCTGCGGTGCTGAGCTGCCTATAGTACCACGGTGGCACGGGAGCGGGCAAATACAGAGCAGTATTTGCTCTGTAGATGAAATGATTAAAGCAGCTCTAATGGTAATTCTCAGCCCTGTTCCAGATTTCCTTTCTAGATTTTACAAACTGCTGTTTGCGGGAGAGCCCAGTTTATCTTGATATCATCTGAGCACTTGACATGAGCACAGATGTTGTTGACAGAAACTCCCAAAGAATTGGCACCAGATCTGCTGCTTTGCCTCTCTTTATTGCGCCTCTATTCCCCTAACGAGCAGACATGCTCAGGGGCTGAGGGGAGCAGTCTAGCCTTCTGTCTTCAGCACACCTGACACGTCTGCTGGCTTATTTCTTTATGGATGGTTTTCCCCAAACACGACTTTGTTCTCATCGCTGGAGTTTCTCTTTGCTTTAATTCGTTTGACTTCCCACCTTCTGATAAGCATTTAAAGCAAAGAATTATGCAATGGAGACACGAACAACCTAAGCCCTGTTCCCGACATGTTTTAATGAACAACAGAAAATGAGAAGGAAGTAACGCTACTGCCAAACCCTAATGTATGACATAAGTTCCAGAAAACATCACAAACTCATACATGTAGTCTGAGTCCTAGCACTGAGGCTTAGGTTTTATGGGAAAGTCTACGTCTGCAACAGCTTTCTTAACAAATCATGTCAGACAGTGGTCTAAAATAGTCAAGAATTTGTCCTAATTTTGCTTCAGATGGTGACAAACTTGCTCTTAAAGTGAGAACCTGTTAAACGTGGATCTGAAGTTGGACAGAGTTACCTTTAATGCACACATTCAGCCTGTTAAGCCTTGCCTCTGGTCATGGGGACTATATAGGAAAAACTCCGGAAAGTAAATTATTTATTCCTTGGTTTTGATTGCAAAAATTACGCACTGTTTTCTTTTCTTATATCTTCAGGTCTTGCTTGTACTGCATAGTAGTTACACTTCGTAACAACTTTATAATATACAAAATAGACTTGGCATTAAGTACTTTCCTTGTTAAAGGAGTATTTTAGCCTGCAACAGCTGGTGTTCCTGAGACTTGGAGATATCGGTTATTCCAAAGCATGCCATGATTTCTATCACTCAAACTTACATACAGAAAGCAAATATTTCCTAAAAAATGTATTTCCATATCTGTTCTGTGAAATGGGAGTGCTGCTCCTTGTTACCAAAAGGGATCTGTTGAAAATATTTTGTATACAGATGCCTCTAATAGTTGGGTTTTGAATGCAAGCGTGAGGGCAATCTTCCATAAAGCATTATGGTTATGAAACTGAAGATCACAAAAAAGCAGTGCTGCATTTTATCTAATGGATCGCTGCTGTAGATAAGTCTAAAGCTTTCAATGAAATGCAACAGCAGATTTCCCACCAGCCTTAGTGTTGTAGGTTGTCTTATTAGCCGCTATTAATGTGAAGATGTGAAGCTTTTGTTGTTGAAAAGCAGGTTTTGACTCTGAAATAGATTCCCCACTATCCTGTCCCACGTATGCCAGCAGAAATCCCATCAGACTCACACTAAATTGCATCCAAGACTTGACTCTTCCCAGTGCTGAGTCCATTTGTAGCATCTGGTTTCATGGGCAGGAGAGCAGAATATTGTGTGGGCTTTAAATGATAAACAGCCGTCAATCCAGGCTGTGTGCTTTTACTGGTTTTATCTATTTTCTGTCTCGAAACCTGGTATTGCATTTTAGTTCTTCGGTTTTCTTTCTGTGAGAACGTGAGACCCACATCTTTAGAGTATTAGAAGGACATGAAGTCATTGTGTTGTGATTTTCAAAATGAACTATTTACTTTTTTTTTATATTAAAACATGATATCTTGAAAGAAACTTCTGCCCTGTCCAGGGAGAGATGGGTCTTCCTCAGTTACACGTACAGCCTCGAGCTTTTGTGTGATTACTGAAAGCAGCTAATAGGACATCTGAGGAGTAAATTAACTCCATCCCTTATGCTTGTATCCTTTCATTATTAGCAGCAGCATTTAATTAAGAACCGCAGAGCCTGAGATACTAACCCAAAGTATAGGAAGGTACGCCTTGTCCTGAACAAATGACTATTTAAACAAATGAAAAACACTTCTAAGAGGCGTAAGCACAGAAAGAAATGACTTACTGAAGGCTTACTACAGCATCATAACCTTGAGAAAGTTGCTCAAGGGCAGCAGTGAGTAAAGCCAGGCCTCCTGGGCCATAGTCAGATCTTCTGCCCCATGGATCAGGTTCTTCTGAACTTTCTTCTTTACCACAAGTCACCTTGACACTCCCGCTAGGAGTCTCTGTAGAGGTTTTCCATCTACTGCCCCTTTCTGATGGCTTCTTGGCACATGCTGCCAATGTAGTCTCATCTCTGCTTCCACTGTTGCTGCCCACCTGTCTCCTGAGGGTGCCTTGCACAGCGTCTCTGGTTGCAGCTGAGTTTTGGGGAGCCAGGGCTGTCACCAGCACTACTGTCTTTGTCCGCTGAATTAACCGCTTCTGTTGAGCAAGTGCTCTCTTGATAGCTTTATTTTCTTCCTTCTCTTTGGAGTTCTGCTTTTACTGAGTTTCTCTTCACATATGTTGTTGGGTTGGTTTTTTTTTTGAAGCTGCTAACCGTGCTCTGTTGAGACATTTTTAAACAGTAGAGGAATCGATTAATCTGAACACTGGAATGGTGCCATTGACAAAATATGTGCGTGTGTTTCTGTGTTTTGATCAGTATAGAAAGGCTAGTAGTTTTAAATTTGTTTTTTAACAATAAAGATTTTTATTTTAAGAGATGTCAAATACCTTTCGGAGCCAGGGAGAGATTTGTTCTGAGTCAACTGAATAAATAAGGTCCTAAATACCAGTAGGAGATTTTTCTAATCAGATTTGTCGATCATATGCGAATGTGGCATGCTGAAATGGAGCTCTTTGGAACACGTGCCTTTCCTTGGATTATGGTAATTACAGAGTAGAGAAAAACTTAATCTAGTGGAAAAATGAATTTGTACTTGACAATTTACATGCTGACGTCCAGAAACAATAAGATGTACTTGATGTGCAAATAGATAGATTCTCCTCTCTGATGAATTCGAGTGGCGTAGCTCCAAGCACAACAGATTTCCAAGGAGGATATTTTCAGCAAGAAAAGCATGGGTTTACTACTTGTTTTGCTTTTCATCCATAGAGACTGTACAATTTGGGGAATTACAAGGGTCTTACTAGAAACTGTGCCAATAAATGGACCTTGATGGTGTTGTTTTTGGCAGTCGACCAGGGAATAATTCTGAATTAGTTGTGAAGGTCCTGTTTCTAAGACGTCCTAGCAGACCAAGGTCAGGGTTGAAATGACCCAGTAAGGCAGGATACAAAGGCCATTTTGTATCTTAAACTACGCCTGTTTTAGCATGCTAATCTCACTCTGTGTGTCAAGTTCTGCTAATTGTGCCCGGGCATGTGTGTGAGCAAGATAGCCCTTGCGTGGGCTGGTGGAAAAGGATGCAGAAGTCATCCTTGACACAACTACCTTTAAGGAAGAAAGTGATAGTGCACGCGGTATTGTTGGAAGATTGCTGGGGGACACTGAATGTTGATTTTTTTCGACTTGAATGTCTTTGATAAAATATTCTGCTTTAAAGAAGAAATGGTCTGGTTGAAGAATTAATCAACAGGAAAGATTGGTTGGTGTAAATACAGTGTTTATTTCTTCTTTGGCCACGTAACCCACGGGCACAAACCCACACTGGGAATGCACTGCTCCTGACTGTCCAGCAAGAGGAGCGGGAGCTGGGCCAGCAGACATGGCTGCTCAGCAGCAGCAGGGTATCCTGAGGGACAGGGATGGATGCCTGGAGGTTTAGCAACTACTTTTTATCCCTCTGGTCGCTCAAGGTCTAATCCTGAAAATGCTAATAAGGAGTGAGGAGTAGGCTGCTGTGGAAGGGAAAGAACCCTGCAGTGGGCTTTTGGGGCTCACCAGGAAGAGCTCCTGGTGGGACATCACGCAAGCTTTGAACTCTCATAACCCTGGGGGTTTGTGGAGGTGATTTTCTTCTCCTCGATTCCCAGAAAGGGAAGGAAGGAATAATACAGTCTGTAGCTTTGAATTCGTGGGTGAAAAATTGAGTTACCATCTTTGTTAGGCAAAAGTCAGTTGAAAAGGTTTTCAGTTCACTACCATCTGCCACCCTGAGTAGATCTGCATTATACAGTATATTGCAAAGCTGATGGGATATCACTGCAAAGTGTTCCTCTTGCATATAGGGATGTGACTTTTTTATATATGTAACAGATGCAATTTATTTGTATATGTGTGTGCAGATGAGTTGCATCCGTATATATATATATTTAAAAAAAATAATATACATGGATGTGGTAATGAACATCTTTCCAGAAACTAAAAACATGAATTTCCTGCCTTTTTGCTGCTTATTTAGTGCAAAATATTTGAGAAAGGTGGAGTGCAGGTGCACGTAAGGCAGTGCTGGGCACAGCCCCAGCTCTGCGTGCTCTGTCCTGTGAGGAAACCCTGCTGTCCTCGTGAACCTCGCTGCAGCTGGTGATGCTCTGTGCACATACTGGATCCGCTTGCGTGATTGCAGCCCATGTTTCATGTTTGGGACGACTGTAAATCCTGTAGTATGACAAACATTTTAAAAAAAACCCCTCTTACACAGAATATTGTGCTGCTTAAATGCTGAAGTCATTTTGATTTACTACATAATGAAGTTATACGTGGCTTTGAAATATTATGTGCGTAGTTTACCAAGAGGTCCTTCCAAGCTTTTTTTTTAAATCTTACCACAAAGTATCATGACTGCGGAATGGCTTGTATTTGGTCTGTGGTTTTGCAAATAGACTCTGAGACTGGAGTTTAAAAGACAACAACAACGAAAACCTCAGAACTTCGAAACATACCCCTAGCTCTATTTTAGGATCTAGAGCTACAAAGGAGCTGGAAGAAGCGGGAGCCAAGGTCTGCTCTTGGTTACCCTACTGAAGTAGGGAGTTATTTCAAGCTGTCGTCCAACCAATGCTTCTTGCAGCAGCAATGCCAGCATAAGTAGCGTCTGCCGCTCTGCGTGGTGAAACGGGCTGGTAACTGACTTGGTTACTGAAAATAACATGTTGGAAATGGCTCTTCTGAGTCTGGGCCAGGTCCTGATCGGGTACCATCGATGCTGCCACCCAAGGAAATGCTGCTTGTGTTGCACGCTTGGGTAATTGCAGCAGCCGCATGGAGTAACCAAGGCCGTATGTGGCCAGCTACTCTTTTTCTAGACAAAAACCATCTGAAAACCTCAAGCCTGTTGCTGTGAAAAAAGGGCAAGGGGTTTAATTTGAAAGGTAGAGAGTGCCATAGGTGAGAAAGGCCTTGTTGGGGTGGGCTCTTTGTCCAGTCCTGCTCATGGATGTAAGTGCTCAGTGCTGCGGTGGTGCGCGGCTCTGCCAAATTGACTGAGGTTCTTGGACTTGATTTAACCAGGAGAGATAAGCTGAGGAAAGCAGCATCTGGTTTTCAGCTTGCTTTTACCTGGATTTTCAGCTGGGTTGACAAAGGCCCGAGGAAGTTCACAGCATTCTGTCCTGGGCCACGTGGTGAATCGATTGGCTTATTTGAGTTATAAAATGATCACAAGCCCTTCTAGGTTGTGGTCCTGGTAGTCATTGCTAGAGCTGTATTAGCTTTATTAAAATACACAGATGTCTTTCACCTTAATAAGCCAATAATTCCCATATTGTTTGGAAATGCAGAGAGATGAATCCAACTGAATCTCAGTGCTGCTGGAGTACTGCATTTAGAATTACTAAATTTCATCTTCTTAAAGCAAAATGTGTTCATGTCTCACGTGGTATGTGAAATATTGCCTGGACTGTGAAACCTGAAGAGCCAGGGGATGAACTGTTCTTTACCTGCTGTACCTAAAGGAAGTTTATCTCAGAAATACCAGCTGAATGCAGAGTTGACTCTTGGATGGGCAATTCGGGAGCTGCTCACTTTTTTTTTTTTTTTAATTGCTGAAAGCTTATTGTTAGCACCAGGGTATCCTGTGCTAAGAAGCACTCTTTTTGTGGCTTTCCTTTTGGAAATGCTCCCATGTTGCCTGAAAGCGCAGACACGCTGCTGTCAAGTTGAGCCTCTCCAACTCATGGAACAGGAGGCTGTGGTGTAGTGCTGCTGGCTTTCTCACTGCAGCTCTGGAAAATGACCCAAAGACCCAAGAAAAATACAAATACGTTTGCTTTACTGTGACATGGCAAGCAGAGGTGTCTGGTCTCTGTCAGATCTCATGGGGAAAAGAATTTTGCCAAGGGAAGCTGCTTATCTGCCCCCCAACTGGACTGGGGCTCTTGGCTTGCCAAAGGGTGCTGTCAGGGATGGGAAGCACATCTCAAAAGCAAAGTTTGGAAACGAAGTGAGCAGTAATGGGGAAAAAAACATAAGCATCAATGTATTACGCTTTTCTGTAGCACCTGGCAGTTTGGGGCCTTGTGGGTGCAGCTCCATGCCCATCTCTAGTGCAGGCTGTGGTGCTGCTGTGTGCCAAAGCCAGAGCTGAGCCGTGCTGTGAATCTCCCCCAACCTTAAATAATTCAGATCAGCTACACATGGGTGTTTAGGTTGCTCTGCAGTTGGTTTATTGCATTCACATGCTGCTTTCATTATACCTTACAGCCTTATTCCTTTTTTTTTTTCTTTTTGGGGGAGGGAATAAAAAGAGGAACAAATCCAAAACTAAAATTAGTCATTTGAGAGTCCAAGTTTGTTTTTAATTTGTTTGCAGTTAGGAAGGCTTGGGCTGGGGGAGGTTTGCCGAGGAGAGGGGGCCACAAAAATGAGTTGTGGGACTGATGCGTTGATGTCTCCCTCAATGTCCCCATAGTCCTCTTGCGGTCACACCTATGTTAACGTAGCACCAAGATCTTGAAGTTTTATTAGGGTTTTCCTCCCCTGGCTCTCCTCACTTGTGGTGTTTATGTGATGGAGACAAGTTATGGACAAGCCACCTTCATTAGTACTCACAAGCCCTCGATGCTCCATGCTGGGGAGGCTGATCAACTTGTGGGGCTCCTGCTGCCCTGTCATGGCTTCATGTTGGAGTGCCTGGTGGGACAGGCTCCAAGTGAAAAAATTAGCACTGATCAGGTGTGGTCCAGGTGGCATCACCCATTGCCTCCTGATGTGTTTTGGGTGGGTATTTCTGATATTTAGTCAATGGTATGTCTGTGTGTCCTGTTAGTGCTCAGAAATCATTGTGTGTTCTCCGGTGTCGTGGGGCCAGCTTGGAAAATGGTGCTGCTCTCAGGTGAGACAGTCACAGTCTGGTGCATGCTGCAGCCTTGTTTTAGATGGGGTGCCATCCCAAGGAACTCTTCCCTGCCACCAAACCCAGCACTAAAACCCATCACGCTTTATACATCTGCATCAACTTGCCAATGAAAGTCTGAGGGAAGGGGCTTCATTAGCTGGGGTTCTTTAGTCTCATCAAATTGCAGCTTTTGGAATGCTCAGCATTGGGGCTGTCTCTTTTGGTTTTTTCTTTTGTTTTCCCCTGGTTTCAAAGTTTCTCTCTGCAATTATAAAACTTGCTTTTCCCCAGTGCCTGACTTCTATGGCTCAACATGGCTGGGAGAGCTGGCCATAGTGATCGACAGCTCCTCCCTGGCAGTGGGCTCAGTGCCAGGCACTCATTAACACATACTTAGATCCCTGTTGAATAGTAAAAAAATATAGTTGTTTCCAACATGTGCTGGCCCCCTACCAATCACCTGGAGGTAAAATGTGTGGTGCCTACTGCTGTTCCTTAATTTCTTGCTTTCCCTGACGCTCCTCTTGCAGTCCCCGTGGAGGGAAAGGCTCCATCCAGCATCCCTTTGCAGTGCAGGGGGAAGCAGCAGGAAAAATGTGCCCATGCTGCCCACGTTTCTTGCTGGGGGATGTCTCAGCTTGAGAGGTTTCAGACAGTTGGGTCTTGATCCTGATATGGCATTAGCAAACCTGCCAGTGGGGTATAGTAAAGCTGAAAAAAGGCAAAACTCCTTGATCCCTCTAATCCTGCCTTGCTTCTGGCTTCTCCTGTGCAGGGTTGTGCCCTCCCACAAAGGTGTCTTGATGATTTTTAAAAGTAGCAATAAACTGCTTTTCTACCTCTTCCTGTGGGAGCTTACACCATGAGCTCATACATCTTCCTGATGGGATGTTTCTCCTGGCTGCACAACCTAAACTTTATCTTTTCCATTTTCCTAGTGGTCAGGTAGCAGCATGCGCTAGATCATGGCATTCCTCTCTGTATTCATGCTATCTCTGCTTGGTCAATTCACTACAAGGCCCTCTTCAGGTTTCCTTTAGCTACCTTGTCATCTCCCCCCCCTCCTCCCCGCCCCGTGTGAAGGTAATACTGTGGTTGCAGCAGAACTGAGGAGTGACTTGTTGCCACCCTGGTTTCTGGTGGGAGCACAGCAAAAATGAGAAAACTTTCCTCCTTGTTTGCAGCCTCATTACACTGCAGCCTTTTATCTAATATATAGATCTTTTTATGCACATTTTCCTTGCGAAACTACTGCTTCTCTGATTTCTTCCTCCCTTTGAAGAAGTTGCTAGGAATGATGACACTGACCTTACCCAGCAATAACCGTAGCGTAGGGCTAGGATGCGTTAACTTGCATCCTGTTGGTGATAAAAACACATCCTGGTGCGCTTTTTATGGTTTATCAACTCAAGCATCAGCTATGTTCGTATTTTCTTTTGAATGTTGATAAATCCCCTTGTATAAAATCTAATTTGAGATTTATAAGGAGAGATTTGAAACAGGAAAAACATCTGAGTAGGAACTGAACAAAAATCCTGTTAATGATGTGTTACTGAATTTGACGTCAGTCAAACAGTTGTAAAACATGTTACAGTAAAAGTACGCTGAGAACAAAATTGCTCACTACCTTTTGGCTCTGGTGATTTAGTTCTTCGATGTGAACATAACTTTGTTTTGTACATATAGATTTCTTTTTTAAATACATGCTGTAGAGCATTTTATAAGATCCCTACTACTCACACTTAACCCTTTCAGAACAGGCTGTTGCATTTGCTGTAAGTTGTTTCTGATGATGTTCTGTTGAGACGTAGAACATGTGTCTAAGAGCTGCACGAGTGCCCTTTGCATGGAAACAGGCTCCACTCTGAGTTTACAAACATTGATCATGCCTGGGCAGAAAGAGGAGGGAGAAAAGGCACTACATATCCTCCTTCCTCCCACCCCCTTTTCCTCTTTGGCGTCAAATAAAACGATGTCTCATATTGTAGAGTACACGGTTCCTGATGGGCTTGCTGTCTCTATACCACCCAGGATGGGTCTGGTTCTTATTGTTCATACTTGCACACACAGCGTGCAAAACCAGACTCCTTTGCCGAAAACCAAGGGTTTCAAAGCAGAGTTAATTGAGAGTTACACACCTATTACCTTAGGGCAGAAGTCTGCAGGATAGATGTAATTTTCTTCAAGTGGGATTTGTGCATCTTGGGATGGAAAAGGAGATGGTGAACTTCCTTCTTCAATGAACTGTCCAGCTCTGATCTTGGTTTTCGTGGACTCTCCACATCTCTCCTGCTCTTGCTGTTTCATGCACAGGAGTAACCTGTGGGTTTAGCTTTTGCTGCTCATGTTCTACTCTTAGCATTTGTGCTTATATTTATTACTGTCGGAGCTGAGTTACCCAGTGGAGAAGGGAAGGTGCTATGGTATGGGGATGAGGACTAGAGGAGCTGAGAACACTTGGGTTTGGTTTCTACCCCAAGCATAGTGTGAATGAAGCTTGACAAATTGTTTTCACTTTGTCTCTTACTTACAAAGTGCAGATATTATTTCACAGCCTCTGGATAATTAGTGAAATGTGTGGAGGTTGTTCATGGCTCTGGTCTGACTTTAATATGTATCCTCCCCAAAAACAGGGGAAGAACCTTCAGATGAGGTGTCTTTATTATAGAGGGAGAAATTGCTTCATTCTCAGCCCTGCTGGTTCCAGATAAGTGACAAAGTCACTCTACAAAGGTAGAGAAGTCAGGCGTTTTACCTCTAGCAAGTTGCAAATGGTGTTATTTTGTTAGTGTTTCCTGCAGGCTCAGAAGCCCAGCAATAACAGCTCTAGGTTGGCTTGGGTTCAGCCTGAAAGCGCTGGCCAAGTTACGGCAGCACGTTGTCTCCCCAAAAGCAAGGAGGATGGATGTGTGTGGAAAATGTCCCAGCTGTGGGCTCACTCAGCATAATTCACCTAAAATCACCTAAAGTAAATTCTGTATTTAGAGGGGGGGGGAAAGGTAAATTTTTCTTCTTTCCCACCCACTTCTGGATGACAGTTTTATGACTCAAGAGAAGCAGAACAGGTCTGTGATGGATTGGACAGCTTGTTTAGAGCTTTTATCTACCTTTGAATCCAAAATGTTGTAACACTAAAGAGTCAAAGCGCACTGTAAATGATTGGGATGAGCGAAGCAGCAGAAATTTGAGCTTTTTTTCCTCTGGAGGAACTTTGGATTTTACCTGGAGCACTTGATGTAGGAATATGATAATTTCTGTGCTAAGTATTACAACAGTGTAATATACTTTCAGTGAATATGGGGTCTAGAAACTCTACTACAGGGAATGTTAACGTTGTCTTGGAGGGGCAAGTAGGCCGTGTGTATCTGTGGGATTCATTGTTGGACTTGGCAGTGACAATGTGAATCACATAGGGTATTTGTGGGTTTTTTAGGGATCTCTTACAGTGCACTCCAGTGAGGTTTATTACTGGTTCTAGATTTGGGCTTGGCACCATGCTGGCACTGTGTTGTGAGAGTCTCACCATGAAACTTTCAACATTTGGACAAAACATTAAGCCCATGTCGAGTGTTTTTTCCAGATAAATTTTAAGATCATGGTGGCATACTTGCAAAAGACAGGGCAGCACCTCTCCATCCTGTTTTCACATTGGGAGGCCCCCACGCAACGTGCCCTGAGCTCCAGGGCTCGACAGGAGCCCTTGTGAAGCACATCATAATAGCTGTTCTGTCTGCCCACGCTGCCATGGAGAGCCAGCGCTGGCACCGCTCGTGTGCTATGGGAAGCACAACTATGCAGAACAAAACAGCTTAACAGCCCACAAAAATCTTGTAGACGCCAATATACTTCATCAGCCAATGTTTTCATGAGGATTAGGTTAGGTCGTTTGATAAAACGCACTGGGTGCATACAAGAACCATTGTGTGTTATCGTCTGGTACGCCAGGGCAGATTTGCATTAGCACTGACGTGCTAACATGCAATGAAAAGCAGCCGCAATGACTCTTCAGATGTCCGAGGAGGCTGATGACAAGTGTGCTCACTCAGACCCCTTCAATAAAGTCACTCGTGGGTTGCGGTATTCCCTCTGTGGGCAGCGCAGTCGGATGGGGCTGCGGCTGGCAGACGGACTGGCCGCAGCCGATGGGAAGCTCTACGAGGGCTCCTGCGTGGAGCTATGAAGAAATTAGAGACATGGGCAGAAACAGTTAGATAAACAGAGATTACGCTTAAGATATTTTTCTTTCATTTTGATTTATGACAGCCGCACAGCCAAATCTAAATAAGTTAATCTTGCCTAATACAAACATGGAGTCGTTTATCCAGCAAGAGAAGGCAGCACTGGGGGGAGGGATGGGAGTTGTCCTTGGTTTTCATGGACTTGCTGTTTTCATTGGGGTTTTTGCTCCACTGTTGGAGATGGTGGTGTAAAAAAGTTGGCTGTACGAAGCACGGGAGCCATGTCCTAGCTATGCAGTGGTGTCTTGGAGAGGAGGAGGGAGGAAAGGGCTGGATGTAAGCTGTGTGCTCCTGCTGCAACTTGTTGTGTTGGGCACACCCCAAGGGGGTTAGTGGCTATTCATATTGGCCTGGAGACACCTTTCATGTGGGTCTTAACAATTCCTGACCAGATACAGGAATTTTCAGGGATTTCCCAAGAGGAAAAATAAAACGTATTTCCCCCCCTCTTGCACATTAAAGCAAAAATGTTTTGGTTTGAGTTTTGGTCAGAGCAAAATCAGAGCTTCAGCTGCATGTTCCTCTCTTTAATGTGAAATGCTGAGCTCCTTCCTCTCAGGCTGAGGTGAGTAAATCCAGGTTGACATCTACAAGCAGGTCTCCCAGGGTTGTCCGTTCTCAGCCAGGTGTTTTCGGTGTAGCGGAAATGAGGAGCTGGAGTGTTGGGAAGCAGCTGTAGGAATTAGCTCTCCGAAGCAGTAAATCCATAGCCCTGCAGCTTGTGAGTGCTGCGGGAGGGATTTTCGCCCTGCTTTGAGCCACTGTAGTCTTGCTAGGGAGGGAAATAAAGCTTAGCAGCTCCCCTCAGCTGTGATTTGAACTCTAAATAGAAAGAATAGCTTGTTCTTAAAATTGAGTTCTAATGCTGCTCTTAATATACCCTTTCCAAGAAATAAAATTTACCTTCTTTGAAAATGACACTGGGGTATTGCATTTGCTACACAAACACAATAATGAGGTCCATATTTAAATTTCTTCCATAAAACCCTGGGCTGTTGTGTTTTCGTCTTTCCTGTGTTTCGAATATCTGTGTGCTCCACAGTGGCATGTCTAGTCCCACTTAAAAGCTTTAATGGTGTTGCTGGGAGAAATGTGGTATGGTTTTCGCTTTGTAATGAGGTTTAAACCCATACACTCAAATTATTTATTGTTAAATACTGAAGAGGAAGATAAAGAGCGACCAAAACTTGTGTTAGAGGAAAAATGGAAGGTGTTACTGGTTAAAAAAAAAAAAAGTTTGATCTTTGATCTAAGCAAACAGTTCCTGATGGTGCAAATCATCAGTACTACTGAAATACACATGTTCCCTAACCCCAAGTTATTAAAAGTGCGATGGCCAGTATGCGCAGGCAGCTGAGCAGCAGTGTGTGAAACGAGAACCAAGTTTTGAAAAGCATCTATAGACATGAAAAAATCGGATGGGTGAAACCAGACCTCCAACACTGGTGTCATGAGGCCATGGGGGTCTGGGCAGCATGGCTCATGCAACTTCTTGACTCTGCTAAACACCAAAGAGCAGCCTCTGAAAGGAAAATACCCAAGGGATGCTCGTATTGATTTTTAAAGTATTAGTCACAATGAGAAAGGGAGCAACTTCCCGTCTGCAAGGCAGAAGTTTATCACAATCTGGAAATACTGTGCTGACAGCAAATAAAATTATCTCTTCAGATTACTTTCTAGCTGACTCTTCCAATCACTTCAGTGCTCTTTTTAAAGCAAGCAGAGATGCTACAAACTCCAAACTGTTGTTCTTTTATAGGATTCTTCACTCTAACGTGCCGTTTCCTTAGGCTTGGAAAGTTTTTCCTCTTTAAACTCAGTAGTAAGAGGCAATAGGAGTGTCTGAGAAGAGAGGACTGCAATGGATCCCCTGATAATAAGGGTTTCCTGCCAGTAACTTGCTGCTTCTGAACTCTGCTGACTTGAGACAGAAGTTTGGTTATGGCCTGGCTGGGAAGCCAGGCAGGTCGTTCCCACACATGTGCGCATCTACTGGCTTTTTGGGCATGATCCCTCTCATTGATTAATTGACATGACCAACAGGGAATTTCATATGTTTCCTTTTAACAGCAATTAGCCCATCTCCTGTTCCTTTAGAAATGGACTTTGGGAGGTGTGTGGCAGTGCGGTGGGCTGGGGGCAATGACAAGCTCTGGCAGCTGGGGCACGGAGCTGGGTATTTGAAGAGGTAGGTTTGGGTCTTGCGTGATCACGCACATCACTCTGGTTTATGATACCTCTCTGTGAATCCATTGCTATCTGAGGGTGAAAATCGCATAAATGCTGCATTGTGAGGCTTCAAATTCCACAAGCCCATGTGAAAATCCTAGCTTGTCACAAATGGTAATTAGCGCTTAAATCCACCACTCATCCATAGTTGCAATTACCTACTAATGTTGCAAGTGAGTTTTCACTGCTTTTGAGCAGTATGTGCCATAAAGCCTAAAACAGAGTACACCAAAGTAGACATAATTCACAATCTGTTTTTAATCCTAACCTAGGGCAAGACAACCTCTGCTGGAAACGAGTCTTCAAGTAATCATGACAGTTTGGCAAAAGAGGGAGAGCGTGTTAAATCTCGCATTAAACGACCTACTGTTCTTCTTATTGAATCATCTGCTTTAGTCACTTTTTGGAAGGGAGGCTTTTATTTTTCTTCTGCTAAGTGTTTAGCAGAGGTTCAAATACTACTAGTATTATGGAAAACTTTTCCTGTGCCTCTCCTGGTACTTCACAAGGAGCACTCGTTCACTCATGAGCCTACTCCTTGTAGGGTTGTTACCTTGGATAATGATGAATGTTTTGGGTTACGTGGGTAGTAACTGGATGTTAGTATTAGTTACAAGACCAAATTCCTCATTTGCTTTTATGTAGAAACAATTGAAATGGTTAAAGTTTGCTGGTCCCAAAGTAAAGAAACAAGCAAAGGGGGTGGTAACTAGGTTAAACATCTTGTAAAGGTGGTTTGTCTTTATGATGTCATTTCAACTTTAGAAACGTGTTTTCTTTTTGGACCAAAAGACTCTTAAAAACTAACAGTTGAAAACCTAAAGGGAAACATAATTCTATAGTGACTTGTTCCCATCAGGGCACTCAGCTATTTAGTCTGACCTACACAGCCTATTTTCATTTTAAAGACAACTGGATATCAACCACAATCAATGTGTAACACTGGAACAGTGGTAAAAGGCTGATGGATTAGTGCTTCCCTTCCCCTTTTGAAGCCTTAGAAATTGGAATATTGCTGTGAATGCACAGAAAATAGTCTGTTGTAAGACGGAGTTGGGAGTCAGAAAGTCTTTCTAGGGATGAAAGGTCAAAAGCTGGTGTTCAGAGGCAGGACATCAGAGTAAGTGTCATACAGACATTTTTAAGAAGCCTCCACAACTTCAAAGCCCAGACAACTGGGTGTTCGTGCCAGAGGGTCACTTCCTCTATGAATTGCTAAGATGCACTAAGAAACCTTTCAGAGAAATTCGTGGCTTAGAAATTCATGGTATGGTGCCAAAAGTTTAATACTCATAGGGTCATCTTTGTTGTTTGTTGGGGTTTTTTTTCTCCTTATAAAAATATTTTGGGAAGAGAAATACTGCTTTTCAGGATCTTATTTTTACTTGAGTTTTTGCAGCCCCTGGTAATACCTTGCAAGTCTTTATTCTTTCATGCAGAGATAATGTTAGGTTTGTTTATTTTAGTGTCACACTCCATTGGAATATTTTATTCCCTGTTTGTAATTAAATCTCTTGCATTTGTTTCTTAGCTCATTGCTTACGATGGTGTCTGTGCATAGCTGTGTGTGGTTGGGAACAGCAGACTGGGAGGAGAGGAGGAAGGGCAGAGTGGGTAGTTGCTTCTCTATCAGCTTCTGCAGTGGTCCTGGAGGGCAGCTGGGAAGGGGTCTGGGGGGAGTCTCCCCTTGGATGTACCACTATCACAGACCCTGGGCTTGCATCATCAAGGACCAGAAATCGGTATTTCACCCTGCCTCTTTCCTCAGCTTTGCCTTGTGCTTTCTGGGCTGGGGACAGTCCACCCACTGTTGCTACAGAAGATATTCCCTGTTTTATTATCATTCGAACAGCAGCAGCTATTTGAATTCCCAGCCTAGCATTGGAGAAAACAGAACCAGTTCTTACTGAGAAAACTGTGGGTGTTAGGAGCAATAAAACCAGGCCTGTTGTTCAGAAGTTTGACTTAGCGCAACTGTTATTTATGACTGTACAGACAACAGGATTGGCTTGTTGAGGGTGCTTATTTTAGCCCAACATTTTTGCGGGGATAAATTGTCTTTGTCCTTTCTGCCCCTGCTTAGATGCTTGCTGATACTGTGATTCTAATAGCTGGGATGCCATGGTATGGCTTGGCAGTGTGAGCAGCACTACGCAAGTGCATGAGCTTATTTTGCGGTGGTTTGGGCAGCAGTACGGAAAGCACCTGCCTTTCCCATGGTACCTGTACTTAGGACATGTGAAAAAGCAACTTGAAATAACCGGGGGGAAAGAATGGGATGGGAGGAATTGGGCTAACCTTGAAAGTTTCCTGCGTTTGCCAGCTGCTGGGCTTGTTTTACGAGCAGTACGTAAATCTGATGGAATTCCTTTTAGAAATCTCACTTTGGGCTGCACTTGTGCAGCTTTCCAAGAACTGTCGTGTTGGCAGACTCTCCTCTGAGAATCATTCAGATTCAAGCTAGACCATGCTTGCAGGAGGATGGTTTTTCCTTCAAGACCTGTGCAAGCAGGTTTGGAGTTAGTTTAAAAAAAAAAAATCTTACCTGTTCCTGGGAAGGCCAATAGTCTCCTTTTTTGGTGTTTTGTGTTTCTCTGCAGCCCAATTTGGACCAGCAAATACTTTCTGTATGGGGCAAACAGACCCTGATGTGATTTTCGGTTAAGTGTCATGCTGCTCTCTGGGGTGGCCACTGAAACACATCAAAGAGCAATGAGCTCATGTGAGAGGGAAAATTGACTGTCGTCTTCTTCTCCTGTTGCAGTTGGTTGATGGGACCTGCTTCATGGGGGCCATCAGCAGTGGTGCTTCCGACCACCAGCAGTGGTCCAGAGAAGTAGGGTCACTTTTCGGGTCTTTTCCTTCAAAGGGCAGCGGGATTGCTATAACCCTGATTGCCTTAAACATTTGCTTTCTGTCTTCTGAGTGAGTCTATCCAGAGACTATTGCAGTCCTGCTCAGGTCTGTGTAAGATCAGAAAATCAGTTCCCTGTGTGGCCTGAGGTTGGTTGTCATGCAGTCTGTGAGAGGATCTACCCCACGTTGCTTTCTTTAAACCAAACCTTAGTTGTATTATGTGGCTTTTTTGAACCTCTTTCTAAATTTGAGTGGCTCTAGAGCATGCAGTGTTTCAGTAGCTGTATGAGAGAGAAATCAAGTGTTTGGCAAATAAGGCCTTTTTTGTGTGGTGTGGGTTATGTTCTATCCTAAATGGGCCATTTGAAGTCATGTTGGTGTGATAGAAATAATTTCAAGATTGATGGTAAATCTTGCTCCTGCAGTGAGTATCAGAAGCAGCTAGTGTTTTACATACAGTGTAAACAAAAGCATGATCATCAGCCATAATTAGATTTTTATGGGTTTGTAAGCTGACTCATGCCCCCTGGAACTCTTGCACAGCGAGCTAAAGACGTGCCAAGGTTTAGAAAAGCGTGATTGCTCTTTGGCTTGTAAAAATATCAAGTTTGGATGTACAGCTGTTGTGTGTTCTCTAATAATAATAAAAATAATAAGACAAAAATGTTGTAACCTTTACTCATCCCTTCTTCCAGCAAACTTTCCATGGGATTGTGTAAGAGCTTCAGGATGTAGTTTGTGGACACTGGCTGTTAATGTTAGATTGGAAAGCCAGCGGCAAAAATAGCCAAACTCTGATGTTTCTTCAATTTTGGGGGATGCCAAAGATAGCAGGCTTCTGAGTGGGCAGCAAATCTCAGTCCAGACTTTGAAGTGCTGAAAAATGTCAACCATAACAGCAAGTCTTGGCCTTTTGGAAGACCTGAAACCATGTGGTACACTGGTTGGAGGAGCAAGACAGCCTTGTAGGGCACTCCTGAAGATCTTGAAACAGCTGTAGAGAAGTTCTCTCTGAAGTTCAACAGGTGACTAACTCCTGAGCACGTCATGCAAGTCTGTGTATTGTACCCATAAGGCTTTTACAGCTTTTCACAACTGTTTATTGATGCAGAGCATACTGGACTACATAATTCTTTTGATCTGCAAATCTGTTGATGTTAATTTCTACTTTCAAAATCATTCATAGAAAATATTTTCTTGAAAGGCAGTGGTCCGTGGGGCAATCGGCTATCATCATAGCTCTTCTGGCTTGTTTGAGATCAGAAGCTCAGTCTGGCACCCAAAGGTCTCTGGGTTGAATGTGTTGGGTGCAATTCAGGGATGGTAACAGTGTCCCTTCTCCCTGTGCAGCCTGTGGTCTTCTGCCATCACTCTCCCTCTGTCACCGTGGCTCTGCCTGGATAAGGCACGTGCTTGACCCTGGACTCTGACAGTCCAGGTGATTGCTGTGTGGGGCTGGTGGCTTTGGACACTGTTTTCCCTTGCCAGTGTCTGTACCTCACACCTTGCTCAGCTTCTCATGTCTCCATCCAATAAATTAAATTGCACATGTAAGAGACAGGAAAGTTCTCTTCTTGCTTGACAAAATAATTGTATAATTTCTCTGAAGAATACTAGAAAGCTTAAAAACATGGAACTACCTTCCCTCAAAATTACTGTTCTCTCTGGTTTTTTTAGCATATGGAGGAGGTTCCCTGCATGGTTATGGGAAACTGAGATGGTTTAAATGAAGGTATGTGTGTCCTCAAAGGACTGAGCACATGGATATGTGTAAACATGGAAAAAAGCAGACTAGTGTCTTACTGCTATCTCCCTATTACTAGGTGCAGAGGCTGTAAAGCAGAGAGTCACTTCTACAGCTCTGGCAAAAAGCATGAACTGGCCTAAGATGATGATGATGTACCAAGGTCTGTCTAGACTGAAATTATATGTATGCATTAGGATAGACACTGCTCACTTAAAAGGGGGTTGCTTTACCACTGTGTTAAGGCATAATGATAATATAGTAGCATAAAGCATATAGCTCCTCTATTTAACCCTGTCAGTACTGCTACTTATAACTTTAAACTGGGCAAAGCACCTGATAAAGGAGCGTAGGCAGGAAACAGTCCTTTGTCATTTGGGGGGGGGGAAAATGGACAAGAGAATTGACTAGCATTTGTACACTTCTAAAACGCGTCATTCTGGAAAGTCCTAATTGGAACCAGGAGCTTTGAGCTGTACAGGGTCTGAATCCTCAGTCATTTCCTCGTCCTTCCTTGCTCCCTTGCCCAGTTGCTGCTGGGCGATGCTGAAGGTTGGTAGCTGGATGACTGAGAGGGGCTTGTGGCTGTTTGCAAGTTTGCTTTTGACTTCAGGAGTGGCTGCTGTGCTACCTCTATGGAGATTATTTTTTTTTTTTAAGCATCTGTTTTACATTTGTCTATGGCAAGAATTACAATCCCCAAAGGAATTGTTGGCTGATGTATAAGATGATGCCAGATGAGCAAAAGCACCGTTTGGCACATTCCAAATTAAGCAGCTCTCCGTGTATGACACTGTCATTTGGAGATGATTTACACAGCCACTTTTGCCATCAGGATGTCATCTGCCCTCTCCGCGCTGTTGAGCTTTAAGGCTTGGATGCAGCCTGACTACTTAAACACACTGCCATGATTGGAAACACACCGAGGAAAACAAATGCATGCGCTTGCCTTTTGTTGCAAACTGTTTTATTTCAATGGAAAGCAGAAGCAGTGGAGTCATTTTTCCCCCCTCTGATGTTGATGTCAGGATTTCAAGCCTGACTGCCCAAATGATGAGAGCCGTGGTATTTCCATAGGACAGAGCCGTTGTCAGGTTTCAATGTGTTCCCATTAACATGGAGGGAGAAGACTTTAGTCTCCTTCCCATGTTGGCCAGATGTTTCCATGCATTAGCGTTGGTATCTTGCATGTTCTTCCAGCTGCATTTTGTCCTTATTTTGTTTTCCATCCTTTCTTCTCCATTTTGCACAATGTAAAAATAACTGTGGCCAACTTGCGATGACTAGCACTGCTCTCCAGATAAGAGAAATCTTATAAGGTTTGGATCCTGTGCCGGTGTAAATCAGCGTAGCTCCGTTGACTTCTACAAGATGACTGAGTCTGATCTCCTCGCTGGTTTTTGCCCATGTGTGTTGCTGTAGAGGGGGGTTGTCTCCATCCCCCACTGCTGGTGGCTGTGGCAATGGTTGAGCCAGCAGTTCCTCTTCCCTCCAGCCCTCAGCTGAGCTGCTCACTGAGCTGCTGCCCAGTTTCAGTGAAAGTGGGTTTTTTATCCATTTTAGTAACAGCAGGATCACTAATGTTAATATTGTTGAGACAGCAGAAGATGATCCAAAAGATATTATCCTTTGTCTCCCTCCACCAATTTGGAGCAAAAGAAAGTCTATATATTGATATAACCATCCCGATTGTAGGAGTTGACTTGTACCATTGGAATGTATCTGTGGACAGTTTTTTACTGTTAACTGTATATTTAGTGTGTTAAAACTTGTACGTGTCCAGAAGACAATTATTTCATTCTGTCCTTAACTCTAATGGTCTTTCTGGGGCCATAAAGTTACTTAATCGGTAATCTTTGACCACAAATGCTGTCTTTCCCCACCAAAAGCTTCCAACTTGAGATGGATCCAGTTCTGCAAGTTTTCCAATAGAGTCCCAGTTTTCCCGGCATACGTCTGCCCTTGCTGCCTTAATAAAGTGTTTGCTGGAGTAAAGCCTGTGGTTCTGAGAGGATGATGGTGGTGGCTTCTCCCCTGTGCATGACAAGAAAACGCAGGCAAATGTTAAATCAAGCTTAAAACCAGAGTTGCCTTTCTCTCCTAGGTGGCATACTGATCTTAAGCTGAATTTAGGGCAGCTTAGGCAATTGTTTTACTTCTGGGTTTGGTCTGTGGAAGCTAAATTTGATATTTTTCAAACGAATGAAGCAAAAATGACTTTCCATTCTGCTCTTGGCACTGTCTTAACGTTTATGTAGCAATGTGAAAGTTTTAAACTGTGAAAGAAGTAATCGTCTGCTCTAATCAATGTTTTAAGGGGAAGGCTTGTTAAAGCACTGATACATTATCTTAAACTTTTGAGTACTGTTCCTTCCATTTACAAGAACTTGAACTTTCCATAGCTGCTTTGATAAACTTTTCAACAGGGTTCAAAAAACTAACAAACGATCCCATTACACCATACATTAAAAATCTATTCATCTTACACTAATGAGTCAATGGACATGCATAAAATAAAAATATCAGTTCCTTTTACATTGTTTAAATTGCTACTGTCAGGTACTTCAGCTCCAAATGATAATGCGTGTTTAAAAAAACAAATACACTAATGTTTCATGTTATTTTAAAATGTCTGTGACTTTTTTCCAATGATTTATACTGTGTGTGTGATCCAAGCCTGAAAGTATGCTGAGGCCTGAGGAGAAGAAAACTTACTTTAAAAGCAGAGTATTTCCCATGTTATTACCCCAAACCAGTGAAGTAATGAAATATGATAAAGAAACTGGAACCAATTGCTGTTTTTATCTTTACCAAGTTTATTTAAAATACAATATTTTATAAAATGACAAATCAATTTAGTGATGAGAGCTCGAGTATGGAATGCCCGAGTAATCCTTCTGTCTTACACTTCATTTGCTTCCCCTTGTGGTTTGTTTTCGAGACTTGCAACTGTAATATCTTGGAAAAATCAGTCGTGTTATTGTAAGCACCTCTTTCCAACGGTACCTAGTCTTCTGGTTTGATGTGCATCTCTGACATTAAATTATAATACAGAAAGAGCACTGACCTTTAAGAAACTCTTCATGGGCACGTGCACTAAACGGAAAGGGCTGTAGGTACAAAAGCCTTGTTCGGCTTAATCTGCAGGGGAGAGAACAAGAAGCTCCTATGAAGAGAGATCACCATAGTGAGCAAGTATACATTGGATAATATCCCTCCCCATACAGCTTCTGCTTTACCACCTCGTGCTGTGAAGACATGCCGTCAGCATCCTCCTGCTGGTGCAGTAGCTACGTGTTGATGTATTCTGGTTGCCTTCAGCAGTCTGATGCAAGGAGGTTTGGAGAACACTTGAATAGCTGATGTTGACTAACATTTAAGTAAGACATCGAGCAAAAGCCGTCATTGATCAGACAGCCAGTTCCTGTGCTGAAACAGTAACACATGTGAAGTATAATTACCAAGAGGAGTCGGGGGTTTTAGAGCTGCTGATGCAGCTCAGCGCTGGTGACTGTGGACTATCCAGTTTGTTCCAACAGACTCCCTGCAGGGAACTCCCTCCATATCAGTCAGAGATGATCCAGGAAGGTGGAAACAGCACAGGGATGATCAATCTCCTGAGAGCACTCCCCAGCAAGTAATCACACTTGTTTAATCCTAGTTTTAAATCAGTGAAGCTCTGTCTTAAAACTACTTTTTTTTTTTTTGTCTGTACTCATCTGTCCAAAAACTACTCCAGATCTTCTGTCGGTCACAAAACTTCAAATTTTTAATATCAGTTTATTCACAGTAGGTTTATTATTCTTATGCCAACACTGTCCTATAGTTTAAACAGCTTTTTGAAAACAAAACTGGGTGTATCTCCCTTCTGTTGTGTTTGTAGATGGCAATCTGTCCCATCTGTCTTCGTTTTTCTAGACTAAGTGTGGCAGGCTCCTCTAGTCCCTTGGCCAAGACTGTCCTCCCGTGTCCTGCTCCTCTCTGGCTCCTGTTGGTTAAGGAGTAAAAGTAGGAATAAATGTTTCGGCTAAAAGCCACCTTTAGGAGGCAACACCGGACCAGGCTTCTCGCTGGAACGTAATTGTTTTAGCTTTATTATGTTTTCTGATGGCAGCTTAAAAAAAACATGTGTGTGAGAAGTGAAGAGCTCTCCTTTGAAAGGAAGCGGGTGTGTGTTCGCTGTGTCCAGGCACTGGTGAAAACGCCATAGTGGTGTTGTATTTCCACATCCCTAAGGCAGCAATTGTGCTGGCATTAGTTCGTGGGGAACAAAAGTAAAATCAGATGTGGGTTTATTAGTTTAGCTCTTTGCGTTTTCAGTGTTATCTTGCATTTAAATAACTAATCTTGAATTATTATTTTTTTCCTACCTTTATACTTAGCAAATTCTACTGATTTTTTTTTTTAAAGGAATAATCTTTTTGAAATGTGGTTGGTTTCTTGGGGAGGATGTGCAAAAATAATCTGAAGCAACCTGTAAACATGTTCTTTCCAGAAAACATCTACAAACATTAGGTTGACGATAGTGTCATCACCTTCTGAAGACGCACCTGGCTTTGAAATGGGAAAAGGAAAAGTCACGTACAGCCCATGCAGTGGTTTTACGGAGCTGATTTGTCACAGCAGCGGAAACGCTGCTTATGGATTACGACTATTTTTTGAACTGGGTGGCTGAAAAACAGCCGATCTTAAAAGCACTGTCCTGAAAAACCAGCTGTGTAAATATTTCAGTACATTTTTCCCTCCTGATTTGTTATTCTTCCCCCACCCCCAGCCCCCTTTGCGATAGCAGATTATTCACTTTTCCTTCGGAAAAGGATCTTTGCAGTTTGAAGTTTCCTGGCATCAAGCTCCGGGGGGGACCTTCGCTCTCTTCTGCAGCAGCGTGTCAAGTCCTTGTTGTCCCATCAGTCAGAACTAAAACTAAATGATCCCTGGTATTTCCTTGCCAGATGACCAGATGTCACACACAGTGACAAGGACGTAGCGGGCAAGTTTATCACCTGACTGCCTAAATCTCTCTGGCTGCATCATTCCTGCTTTTGGAAATGACCATGGGAATTCTACTGCAGATCTCGAAGACGGAGTTGTCTGAACCTGGGGTTTTGTTTTAGTCTCCAGTCTATTTTGTTATTAGCCTTGTTGTTATCTATTTTTCAATCTGCTGGAATAATTTGCGGGAAATCAGTGCGACTTTCTCTAAAGCAAGATAAGCAGAAAGACTTTGCTTTCCTGTTTCACAAGGGCTTTAGGTCTTCAGGTTGAAAAATCTAGTGGGGTTTGTTTTTTAAGCTTGTAATAAACTCTAGTCAGTAAATATTTATTCCACTTCAGTTACCATCTTAACAGGCACAGAGAGAGGTGTCCATCTGAAAGTGTGCTCCAGAAATGGAGCTGCTCTTACAGAACAGACCAAATTATCCAGGCAGACTTGGTTTACTGCTGCAACCAGAGCCTGTGGCCGATGCTCCCGAGGAATCCCTCTAGGGACAAGTCTGGTCCCCAGCAGGTGATTCCCCATATGACCTTCAAAAAGACGAACATCTTCTAGAAAGCATTTCTTTACCGAGAGGGTGGTCAAACACTAGACTGGGCTTCCAAGAGAGGTGGTCGATGCCCCAGATCTGTCAGTGTTTAAGAGGCATTTGGACAATGCCCTTAATGTGTTTTAACTTGGTCAGCCCTGAAGTGGCCAGGCAACTGGACTAGATGGTCGCTGTAGCTCCCTTCCAACTGCAATAGTCTATTCTTTTTTTTTTTATATGGACAGAGAGTCTGGACTGGGTAATCTTATATTCATGTACAGTCTGCAGTGTTGGAAGAAGTGCTGCCCAGCAGGGCGCTGAGCGTTTGATTGCCACTTTGCTGTGGGACTTTTGCAGACCAGTGCAGGACCTGTCAATGCCCTGAACGAGGTTTCAGGCACTCGCTGAGACTCGGCAGGACGTAGCCCCTGCGGTTTCAGCCCCCCCTGCCCCTTACCCCGCTGGCAGCCAGAGCTTGCTCATGTCTGCTTGCAAGACACTGGGAAAGCTGGGAGGGGTGATGAGACTGTAACTGATGGGGCTGGGACTGTTTGGGTGTGAATTGGCAATGGGTCATCAGCTGGGGAGCAGCCCTTCTCTCTTGCCAGTGACCTCCATTCTTGTTGTAAACTCCAGCTTGGATTTTTCCTTAATTGACACCTGATGCATGCAAATGGGCTTTTTTTTTTTTTTTAATTTGTGGCTTGTAGTTTTCTCTTGGCATTCTAGTTGCTATCCAGGGATGCCATCATCAGTGTGTTAATGATGAACCCTGTGCACTATGTGGTTTGCTCTCAACTTATATTAAACTGGGAATTGCAAAGCCTGAAAGAGCTGGACACTGATAGCCTTATAAAAGGGTGGTTTCATATAACTATATCTTAAATGGATAAATCCATACCCAAACAGCCTCTTCATATGTAGTACCCTAAAGAACGTATAGTCTTTCTGATATATAGGTCAGTCTTCTGAAATTAAACACAGGAATTTTTGTAGTAGGTGGACAAAAGCATTATATTCAGATCTCCCTGCAAGCACTATCCACTCAATTTCAATGTCAAATCTTAAAAGCAGAATCTTTGGCGGGAAACAACAATGCCAGGCTGGGTAATTGCCATCTGTGTGCGTCCGGCTCAGGGTATTTGTGAGCAAACTCAGTGGCTGCTGCTCAGAAGCCACCCGGGTGCGAGGGGAAAGTGTGAGTCCCGCGTGAGTCATAGATGTTCATGTCCACTGTGTGCTTTTTTTAAACCTTAATCCATGTATGAACTTGAGAAAGGCGATCTGTGGAATCGGGAAAGCCTGAAACATTATAGCTGATAACGCGCTCCCTGTAGTACTGCTCTCCATCCTCAAGCACTTTGCAGGCTGCAGACGAGCAGTATGAAAGTCATTGGTTTGCTACTGTAATGCAACTTGGGACTTCTTATGTCTGTGTTGAGTAACAATAGAAAAACAAATGCATAAACGGTGTCCAGCCGAGGTTGCAGGGGACTCTTTAAATGGGCTGAAGGAAATTCCTCTGGCCAGAATTTAGCACAGCTATTTCCCGGTCACACCTGTGAGTTTTCCCATCTGCTGATTGCAAGAGACACATCATCCCGTGTCTTGCTTGCAGATTCATTCTTGTACTCAAGATAGATGCTAAAAAAGACCTTTTTAAAAAAGAAAAAAAAATAATAATCCAAGTTACCGTGGGGGGAAATGGGACCAAGCCCCATGGCACGGCATCAACTGCTGAAGGCTGAGATGAGCGGAGCTGCATTGGGGCAAACTGTATCCAGCGGCATCACTGGGAGGTGTGCTACTGAAGGCTTTGGACTCCCCGTATTTTAAATTCTGCTTTTTCTTTCCTCTCCAGTGGCTCTTCATCATGAAGGCTGGAGGGAAATGAACCTCCAGACTTGTGTCCAAAGGCAGGATTTGTGTGCCATACACACTGCTCGGGATGTGTTTATGCTTCTTATTGCAAAGGAGCTGAGTGACGTGGCCCGTGCCAAGCTCCTTGCCCCCGTGGGTTGGCAGCATCCAAGTCACCATGTGTATGTCTCCCTGCGTAGCACAAATTGCTGGGGGTGGTACCACTTGCCAGCCAAACAAAAAGGTATTATTTGGGGTGAGGCTGTTATTCTTTCATCAAAAGTGCTTTTGGGAACTACTTTTGCATCACTGTGCTTGCATCTGGCTTTAGATGATTTTTTTTTTTAGTGATCAATAAGTGTCTTAGGAGGAAAAAGCTCTTCCTAAATACACGAAGCCTAAGGAGATAGTAGCCAAAAATACTCACATATTGTTCAGGTTCTGCCTACAGGTAAGGACTGGACATGATAAGACTTGACAAAAACCAAAATCCCCTCTAGTTCAGAGAGAGATGTCATGCCTGTATTTAAATTGGCACTCTGTCTGCTGTGTCCCCCATTGAGGGACAGTATTCCCTCTGACTTTTTTATTTTTTTTAAGTAGTAATTTAATAGAGTAGAATTTAATTAAGTGGAAACTTTTTCAGAAAGGCACTGATTTGTATAATCACAAATGAAAAATACACTGTAACCACCGTCATTCCCTAAGCATAATTTGCAAAAAATACTTACATCGACTAAGTAAATGTGATCTGAATCAGAAAATGATTCCGAAAGACTGTTTTAGCTTAGCTTCGACCAAATTAATGTCAGTCTGGTTAGTGGCTTGATAATAAACATGCTTCTGCTTTCTGAAGCCACTACTGTATAATCTGATTACAGCTGATGTGGCTGGCGGCGAGCCAGCCCCTGCTCTCGCAGCAGCCTCCTTCCCCACTGGAATGTCCCAATAAAAAAAAAAAAACCCACACCAAATTTGCTTTGAAAGCGATCATCCGGGGCTGGCATGTTGGCCATGCAGCATGGTGGCGGGGGGGGGGGGGGGGGGTGTGCTGCGAGGCTTTGCACCATCAAGGTGGCTTCTGGGCTTTCAGGTCATCTTCTAGCTGTAAGAGGAGAAGCTGCTGGGGTGGCGGTGACACGGGGCACCTTTCTGGATGGACGTCACTGATGGCCATCTCATGCCAAGTGTGCTGGAGCTGGAGGGTTGGCTTTCAGAGATGGTGTTTCTCTTGGTGCTGGCATTGGCTAAAACCAGGGAATGCAGGGTTTTCTTGCACGGTTTTATCAGAGATCAATTAAAGTGCTGCTCCATCACTTACATTCCCTTCCCAATCAGCCGCCCTGGTGTGAATGTCCAACACTTCTCAATTGGAAACCTTGCCCCCAAACCTAGCTGTTGATGGAACGTTTTTTCCTATATCAAGTTGTATTGCTTGATATAGCTTATTTGCAGTTTTGCTCATGGCTTCTTCAACAGCACACTCTCCTACTCATGGAATCAGGGCTGTTGTGTTGCCGTCTGCAGCTAAGGGTGGAGTTAATGCGGTGGAGAAACCCGAGGTGATGAAGAGCTGCAACTTTGTATGGAGTTACTGGGATGGGAATTTTTCTTGTGATAAGTTCTCCTTGAAGGTTTTTTCTATTCTTTTAAAAATAAAAAAAACTTGGAAAACTTTGGTTTTTACTCTTTCTCTGCTTTTATGGGGGAGGTTCTGCAAAGCGGGTTGGATACCACTGGAGTGGTTTCTTGGGCAAGTCAAATGCAAAGAATCATCTTTTCCAGATAAGAATTATTTTATTTCTTGGCAGCTGGATTGCTCTTAGTGCCTAAACATCTTCAAAGACTACAAAAAGGGAGACTTGTTACTGTTATTTCATTGACTTTGTCCAAGATGTTGCTCCCTGGATGCTATATATATATATGTACACACACATGGTCTGTTTCTTATATTTGCAAAGCTGCTGGCATGAAGGCTAATGTAAGAAATCAGAAACAACATCATCTAAAGTGGAAAAAAGCTAGAAATGCCTTCACCTGAAGGTAGCCAGTGGTGAGTAAAGGAGTTTAAAAGAAGAAAAATTATTAGTGAACTCTTTCCATATTGCTAGTAAAACCAGTGAGCTATTTTGGTCTTGTCATGACTGTGAGCTTTTCTTCCACTGATGATTTCTCTGACCCTCTTGGAAAAGCTCATGAGGTGCAGGATCAGCCAAGCTCACGGGCAGTGAAATACTCCTGGGCATGTCCAGAGACCCAGAACGAGACTTCGGAAACAGCAGCTTGTGGGTTTTTAAATAGGGTTTTGAATAACACAGTCACAGATGCTTGTCCAGGCTCTTAAGTTCTTTGAAGGCAGTTACGAGAGTCTTAACTGCAAAGCGAGCAGGGCTTTGAAAGATAGCGGTGATGGTCAAGGCTGGCTCTGCAGAAGTGCTTGTTGGATTAGAGTTGGGACGTATTTGGCAGTTTACCTTGAAGTCTGCTTAGATAGCAGTGATGAATAAATGCTCGTTCATGTTACGAGGAGGCAATGCCTGCAGTGGGCATTGTGGTCGGACATGTACGCTGGGGTGAGCAGCACTGGCTGGTTTCGTGCTGGGTGAGCTGGTGGCACAGGGAAGGCACACAGGGGAACAACGTGGCCATCAAAATGTGGTGCAACACTGGGGGGCCATGCTTGTCTGCACCCACAAATGGGTGTCCTTAAGGTCCTAAAGCTTTTGGGTCAAGGTGGAGGCACCTTTGGGTACCAACAAAGCCTCTTGGTCTGCATCATTCATTTGTCCTGCACATTGTAAAAGTGGCACTTCCTTCAACCCATGCGCTCATTCGCATGTGCGTGTAGGGGGGTGAACTCTCCTCTATTATAAATTATAATGTCAGCTAATAGAAAACAGAACCATGCTCTGTTTGTTTACAGTCATTATGCTAAAATAGATTAAATTTTTATATTGCAGCTGAAAAGAATTAGACATAAATGATTGACATGCAAAATAGGAGAAGATTGGGATGAAAAAGACAATTATGTTGACTTTTTAAAGAACTAGCTCTAAAATTGCATTTAATGTTGTTTAATGGATTGCTAAGAAAAGCACCTGGAACAATAACTTCACATAAACTGTGGATCATTAGTAGGTTTTTAATAACGGAGAGTGAACAGGAACCTGAAAGAATTTCAGGAAAGAGGAATCAACTTGTAAATGGGATATAAAATACGGTACCTCATTTCCTAGCAAGATTCATCTCTAAATTTTCCAGATGTTTTAAGCATTCTCTAAAGTGCTGCAGATCCTGAAATCTGGGGAGTGTGCTGGTATTCTGATAACTTGAAACAAAATAAGGAGTCTTTCTGCAGCTTCAGAGAGGCATTTTAAGTTTATATTTGTATAATCTAGAATACAGTCTGCATGAAATAGGTCTGGATTGTGGAGATATTAACTATTTTTTTGCCAAGATGAGGAAATCTCCCACAAAGTCAGTGGGAAGTAGCTGTTTTGCCATTCTTATCTTTGCTTCCCATGAGACATGAGCAGTAAAAACTTATGTCTCAGGCTTTTCAGTTTGCAAAGCGATTTGTTTAGGTTTACAATACCCGACTGCTGAATGGAGGAGACGCACAGACCCTTGAAAAATATGGACTTTTGAGTAGTTTGCATTTAGTTTGCCAGAGGACATGTAATGTTTCAGTAAATTCTTTCAGTAGAAATGTTTGCTTAGCTGAGAGTAAAATGGGACATTAGAAAGGTTTTCCCACTTCGTTGTCTTACTTTTTCTTTTACATGTTTTTGCAAAGGTTTTACAGATTTTAACTGGAACCTTTATCAGGACCATAAATCACTGAGTTTCATTGGGTTTCTTCTTTTTTTGTTTTTATAAATACATATCACTGCCAAAGCAGACAAACAGCTTCAAGGTTAATAAAGGCAGAGGAGATGCAGGTTCTTCCAAAGCCATGAATGTTTTCAGTTTATTTGTTGCTATTGAATTTGAACTTACTTTTCAATAAAACTGGAAAGGAAATGCTATTATTTTCCCACAAAACTGTGCCAGGAAATGAATTTGCTGTGATTCAGTTTCATCTTGGAAGTGGTGGCTGGAGATCTTATTGAAAGTTCTCAATTACTATGGCCGTGTGGTCAGCCTGCATGTGGCTCCAAATGGGGAATCTGAGTCCCTGGGGGTCGCTTGGAGGTAGGACTCCAAGTCCAAAACTGTGCTGTGGTCGGGCTCACGAGCTGCTCCTTCGGGTCTCGCGTCAGTCTGCGCTTTCCTGCCCTGACTAAAGGACATGCTGGAGCTCATTTATTGCTGATGAGGCTTTATGGCACGGATGACTATAGGAAGAGGCAGGAACTGGCATGTCTGCTTAGGATGTAACTGTTGCTTTTTTCCAGGCATGATATTTAAAGCTATATGGACACAGGTGTGTGGGCACCACTTCTGCATGCCAAGTGTGTCTGTGCAACAGATATGCACTACCTAAAACCATGAGAATTTTAGTATGTGGTGAGACTCTGCTCATTGTCTAGGCAGCGTTGTGCATCCGTAGTAATTACTGTGTGCCTAATGGGTTGAAAACCCTATTTAAAACAGTTACATGGAAGTCTTAGTCCTGCGGACTAAACTGTAACTACAAACTCTGACTGGAATCAAGTGTATATCTTCTTGCAACAAAATATGTGCGTTTGTGTATGTAACTTTTTTTTTTTTTTAAATAAAAGAACAGTCCGTTTTTTCTGGTTTTCTTTCATTTCCTTCCTAGCATGCCAGGTCTCTGTAGCACTCCTGCCTGCACCTCAGCTGTGCTGGATCAAGATAGGAGATGGTGGAGGAGGCATCAGACCTTCTTCTATGAAACCAACACTGAAGGACACACAGGCTCCTGTCGCTTTTCTAGAATGCGTGTGGCAACTGCAAAGCCAAAGGATTTCCAGATCAAAAGTGGGGTGTGTGTGTGTGTCCTTGTTCAGGAGGTATCAGCAATTCCCCAGCCTTCTCCCACACCACCCCCTCCTCTGTTGGGGCATCTCCACGCACTTGCAAAAAGCAGAATTTCTGAAGTGATGAAAATAACTTTATCAGCTCCTGGTCCTGGCCTGTAGCATCTCTTTTCTCTGGTCTGTTTGATTTCTCCTTGCCTCCCTGATGTAATGCAGTTACATGCAGAGTTTCTCTGCTGACTGACTGTGTATTTGGGGAGGGATTTCTCCGCATAGGTACAGTGCAAAACCGAAGTGCCTGGCCTTGGCCACCCTCCTGCTCTACCCTGGGATGTTTCAGCTCTTAATTTGCAAATTCTTGGCTGTAAGGATTTGAGAAATCACAGCAACTAAGTTAATGTTATCTGCTCCGCTTTAACTCGCCCCTGATGCTGGGGAAGAGGAGACCTCCCTGCTGTAGTTAATCCCTAGGGTGAGACCACCCTTTCTCTTTTGTTTAGAATCTTCGAGTTGGTAGATGAATGCGGTGGCATCTGCAGCTCCTCGCTTCCTGGGCAGGCTCCCCGGGGGAGCTGCAGCAGATGTTGGGACCTGCCGCAGTAACTGCGTCAGAAATCATGGCCAAGTGAGGCTGCTGGAAAAGCTCTTCCCCACAAGAGGAGTCCCAGGGCACTGGCAGCTTCGTGCATAAATAATCCACTCTCACTTGGTCCTAATGAGAATTTGGTTTTGCATGTCTTTAGAATAAAGGAGGAAGGGCTGGTCCCCTCTCTTTGCAAGGGTCACATGTGAAATGAGGAGCTGTAAGGCTGTTGGGGCAAAGAGTGTGTCTTCATTCTGGGTCCCTACAGTTCCAGGCGTCCCAGTGCTCTGAGTGGTAGCTGTTGCTCTTAGGATGCACCTACCCCAAAAAAAAAAGCCATCCCTGTGCACCTGGAGCTGAGAGGTTTTTCAATTTTGTGCCTCTTTCTCATGTTGAATGTGGACATGGACATCCCTGTCTGATGATGCCTGTTGCCATACATGAGCTGTGCATCAGCACAAAGGGGTGTTCCGCTGTGCTAGTGGAAGTTTTCCACCCATATGATTTTTTTTTTTTTCCCCTTTCTTTTTTTAAGCTAGCTGTTGCTGGGGGGGCTTTGCGTGCGTGTCTGCGTGTTTTGGAATTGCAGAGGATTTGGGGTTCTGTTTTCTAGCAGACTCATAAAATTCTACCAGGGTCTTTAACGTGGTGTGTACTTCTAGCACTGCTGTTCCGCAGCTGTATGGTTATTGAAATGTTTTATTATTTCAATAACATTTTGAAAGGGATGTTTCCCTCCCAACTTGAGGGAAGAAAATTGAATCTCCCTTCTGTTGTCTCATGGCCATGGGACTGAAATTGATGCGCTCAGACCTCATCTGAAAAGGCTTCGTTGCCTGTGCCCATGCCTAGTGGTGTGGGAGAGGACAGGACATGCCTCTCCCAGCAGATATCCTTTGTAAAGACCAGCTTTATGAGTGTATGTTGCTCAATGTGAAGGGTTACTTGTGAGCATAAAGACTTTCTTCTAAGAAATCCTAAGAGATTTCTGATTCTGTGCTCATACATGTTCTAGCAAGGAGCAGCAGGTAATGTATTTATACTACAAAAGAAAAAAAATATCTGTTTAAGCATAGTTTTTCCCAGAGATCTCTTAGTTTATGAAATTATAATTTAGAGATGAATTCATGCCAGCTGATGAAAAAAAGCACTGAGCTTCTCTGTTCCATACTTGTGATGGGGGTATGCACAAAATTCCCTCTTTTGTTTTCATAGCCAGCCCCTGGTGCTGCCAGCCCTGGTGTCCCCACCCTGCACAATGTGTGCCTGGCACCGCGACCGGACAGGGCTTTCCAACCTCCCTCCTCCCAGCCTGGGCAGCCTTGGAGCACTCGGATGGTGTCACTTGGGATTTTGTGAGTCATCACGAGGTTGGTTGGGCTCTGCCTGTGTCGTGCAAGGAGGGTTTTACTTTGAAGTCGCTCCTTGCGTGCGTTCTGTTGAGCAAACGTGTAGTGGGACCTTGTTTTGTTGCTGTCTTTCTGTGTTGGATTAATTCGTTCCTGGCTTGGTGTGTCAGAGAGTGGTGGTTGACAGCTGACATTAAGACCAGGTTTTCCTGTGTGCAGCATTCCCTGTTCAGATGGGAATGGGCACTGATGGGAAAGCAAGATCAGTTTTCAGGTTTTTTTATCCATTATTTTTGTCTTTTCTTATATATGTGGGAATTCCTCCTTTCAGAAGAGTTTTCACTGTGGAGGTTAGGTTCAGAAGTTATTTACGTCCCATGCTAAAGTTGGCTATTCTGCTTAAATGTTTCCAAAGGCAACGTATCCTACTGGTTTAATACTTGCTTAGTGGTAAGGAGTAATGAAGCTGAGCCAGTGGCGAGAGTAAAATAGCTTCAGAGTGTCACAGAGCGTGGACCTGGGCTCTACAGGTCTGGTTTTGGGGCTGGCAGTGCCGCCTGAGTGGCTCTTGAAGGGTGCTGAAGGAAACCAGAAGTTAAATGTGTTTATTGAATTTTGTACTCTTTGTGGCTGGAAATTAATTAATTAGCTCAAAACAATAATAAAGAGGTGACTCCACCGCACTGGTCTCCAGCGAGGCGAGCAGGGTGGGCTGGGCTGGTGAGTTTTGCTGGGGGGGATAGCTGTGCTGCTGGCCAGGACGGGGAGGCAGGGATGGGCTGTGCTTCAGAAGGATGGAGGGATCAAGGGTATTTGATTTTTTTTTTTTTTTTTTTTTTTTTGAAGTTTAAGTGTAAGCTAACTTAAGTATAAAACCTCAAGAACGGCAGAGGGGCACGATTTACAAAATCCTGCTGAGTGGAAAATTTGGGAATGAGGATGCTGGAGGCGGTGTGAGCCTCTGAGCCGCCTCGGTGCCCAGCCAGGAACTAGTCAGTGCGTCGGCTCATGCCCAGCTCAGTGCTGGGAGGGGAGCGCTCCCTTTTGCAAGGCTTGGTTGTATGGTGAGCACATGTATGCATTAATATATCTTACTATTGTTAATGTTAGCATCTTTATTACTATTTAATATTAAGCAGCTGTCATTTGCACTACTTTCATGCCTCCAAGCTTCAGCCAAGAGCTGGACCATGTTTTGTGCTCAGCTCAATGGAAGGAGCCCCTCGTGCAGCCAAGGAGACCCCATCCAGGCTGGAAGTCATGGCTGCCATCTGTTCGGCGTCGCCTGCGGCTGGCTTTGCACTGAGCCTTTCCCGAACTACACCAAGATAAACCTCTAGCACAGGCAGGGCCGCACCACAGCGTCAAAATGTGCAGTTGTACAATTATGGAGAGTGGCTCACGGGCTAAATTGTCTGAGATGGAGCCAGAAAGTTTTCTTTGCCATTTAGTAGCAGATTACAGCTTCATTGTCTGAAATAAATTCCAAGGTGGATGATTAAAAGAGTGAATTTAAAAGCACGTGTGCTACTTGCTCCCAAATACTGGAAAAAAAAAAGAGGGGGGAACCAACCCTCCTCAGGTCAATAGCTGGGGAAGCGCAGAGGGAGGGTGAGGCTGAAGACCTCCTTAGACTGACTTTTTAGATCTTATTTTGCTGGATTTCTTCCCTCAGCCTGCCATTCCCAGCAACACATGCGAAAATAAGATGCCCAAGGTGTGGACCTGATGACAGAATGTGGGGCCTTTTGTTTGGTGCGAAGCACAAAGTTCTGTAAGCGAGCCAAAGGATTAATGAGATAAGTTCCTATAGACACAATGAAAAATGACTTGATTGCCAAGAAACTGTCGCCCTAATGAACTCGGATAGTCTGTTTGTTGGAGACACCAGAAAATGGAAATGGGCTTGCATAGCTTTATTATATTCAAAAATAGACTTTAACTAGAACATTCTGTATTCTTTCCTGTTTGAGTAAAAACAGGGGCTGACAGAAGTTGAAAGTAGCAGATAAGCTGATGTGGAGACACATATGGCTTGAAGCTAGTGTTTAAAAAGCAAAGAAACCATAATCAGTTGAAGGTAAAAAGAAAAATGTTCATAGTAAAGAGTCCTGTTCTCAAAGCATCGCTTCACGTTGGTATGAAGATAAGTTTCGATTAATTCCAGATAAATTCTTTTTTTTTAATGTGCACCTTATGCAGAATGGATGTTTGTCACCGTCCATCTTCGTTACTAGGGAGGAAAAAATGTGGAAGCATGTTGCTGCTCAAGCATTTGGGGCCTTGACTTTAGAAATCAGTTCAATGTGGTCATCTTATGAAAATACTCTAAACAGCCCATGTGCTGCTCTGATTTTTAGTTGAAAATGATGAATTTCCTTCATAATCAGTACTGTTAGATGGGATGCAGAAAGTTCAGTTTTCTCTCTGCAGGCTGCTTTTTCTAGGGGTGTTCAATGGACCTCATAACTTAGACTTGCTGGAGGAGGGAAGACCCTTGGTGAGAAACAATGATGACACATGGCCAAGAGTGAGAACCTGGTTGGGCCTCTGCTGGGAGGATGTTGAACCGTGTCTGTTCATGCCTCGTATCTCTGGGACACCTGAAATATTGTTGATATTTGCTGGGATCTTTTGCATCCACATAGTGAAGTCAGTAGAGCAGGAGATCCTTATAAAAATGTTCTCTGCCTTAGGCTTTCTCTATTTTGAAAGAAAAGAGGGAAAACAATTTCTACAGAATTCATAACGCGTTCAATTTTAATCCTGTTTTCGACTGGAAAATGTAAATGGTTGTGTTGAGTTTTTGGCTATATACTTTGTAAGTCAAAATATTCACTGGAAAACACTTCTATCCCCACTTTCTATCCAGTATCTGGGCCTTGATACTTTGGACAAGGCGATGGTTGTCTGGTCTCTGTTTCCTGTGGCAGAAGGGCAACCTAAAACAACGTTGGCCTTTATAGATGCTCTGAATTTCAGAAGCAGCATTGTGACACTAGCAAATCAGCAGAATGGTATGGCTGGAATGAAATATAAAAAGATTACGCGTGGTTTTTCCATAAACTATTGTCCTTAGTTTTTAGCAATCAGATTAAAAGCAGTATAAAAAGCAAAGGGTATAAACAGCAAAAGTAGCTGCAGATACTTGAACCCAAAGGAATACTTTACTTGCTTTCAGGCTTTTTATTAATCTAGATTTTAATTGGTAGGGAACATGTAAGTGATTCTTAAAAGTTAGCCAGCAATAGAGCATGTACATGGGTGAATACCAGTGCTCCAGCTGGTACCCAGGGTGAGTGTTGCCTTGTGAGCTGAAAACCAGAAAACTTGACATTATCCCTGGCCATAACTGCTATTATTGGGTAAACATCTTAAATATTGAGGAGTTGTGTTCCCTGTCTGTAAAATATGAATAATAATATTGAATTCATGTTCTTTGATCTCTTCTCATAAAAAGCTCTACAGAAATCCTAAGAATTCAATATTAAATGCTGTATTTAAGCTCTGATGAAAATTGAGACTGTTATTTATAAATATTTATTTTTTTAAGTAAAATATTCATTTGGCACAGTTAATGCTTTTTACTGTAGTCAAGTACAAGTGGCTAACAATAAAATAAGTTCTGCAGTAGCAGTGATTAAACAACAATTTAATGTGTGCATCTACAGTATGTTCAGAGGCAGATTAAACGCGTGTCAGTGCAGTGAGAAATGCAGTAATTTGGGCTCTGTGAATTATCTGGGATAGCTCTGAGGCGAGAATCATGGCTGTGGCTGTACAGCACTGGAGGAGATAGCTGTCACAACATGCGAAAGGAGTTGAAATGGTACTTCTCTTCTAGTCAAACAGGGAATTGACTGGTTATTGCTGGTTAACAGGCATAAAATATAAATCAAGGAGGATACCATAATTCAGGGTTTGACACCTAATTTTGTCTCATATGAACTGATGTGCAATGGCTTCTTGGTTCCCTGCCATCAGTCTTCTCCTGAGGAACTGCAAGCTGAAGTTAATGGCTTTCATCATAACAGCAATGAAAATACCATTTAGCTATTTAAAATGCTCAGCAGGGAAATGCTAAAGAATGATGCCTTGTGCTCCAGGCTATTCATCCAGTTTGATGAAATCTCAATTTTTCCTTATGGCTGTGTGTACGCAGACATGCCACAAAGCTTTGAGCTCTCTATCCGATTTTGAGCGTGATTAATTTGCGTCCACACCAGACAGCTTGTTGTGCATTAAGCCCTGCCAGCCAACAGATAATTTTTCTAGCATTTAAACCAATTTACGATCTAGCTGACGTGCTCATTGTTTCACTAAACCTGGCCAGTCAGCGCCATCTCCACCACAGAGCAGGAAATTGATCTTTGCAGATATTTGACTCCATCAGCTTTCCTACCTGCTGCATGCAATTGTGGAGGAAATTGGAAAACTTTCCCTAAGAGCTTCATCCTCTAATTGTGTTCACAATAGCACCCAGTAATCCTCCCCTCTGGTTCCTGGAGCATGTCTCCCAGGGCATTGTCTCTTCTCCCACCCAGCTAGGTGGAACCAGAACAACCCAAGGCCAGGGGAGAGGGTTTGGCTCTGTCATTTGTACAACCCAAGAGGGGAGTCTCTGAGGTTGCCGAGACTCATGTCATGAGTAGACAGTAAATACATGACTGGGGTGATGTGAAGACTCATCTTAAATATTGTACCGTTGGCTTTAATAGCTCAGAGTTATCGGAGCTTGGAGATATGAAAGACTTGGAGGGTACCAGCTTAGCTCCTTGGTTATGTCCCTGGTTTAAGATACAGGCATGGATGCAATTAAGCTGAAACTTCAGCAGGGTCAAGAGAGAAATCGCAAAGGATACGTTAGCCAAAGCGTGTCCTTTTACTTGCGTGTTCATACAGATGCTTTACAAATGGATGAAACCAAAGTGTGAGTGTTGATTGTGCTGTGCTGTCGCAGGTGTGGCTCTTAAGGGATGAAAAAGCAAATAGGAACTGGAAAGGAAATTCAGTTCAAATTTCCCTTAACGAGCGTGGCGAGACAGGCAGGAAACCAGGGCTGTTCATGGCAGAAGCCCCCATTTGCACGATGAAGTTGACCAGAGCCTTGCGTGCAGCCAGGCAGTACCTGGGGCAGGGTGAGGACACGGCGGCCGCAGTGCTGGGGTCAGGAGCTGCTGCTCCGCCAAAGCCTCGCTGGGACACTCTTGTCCTGATGTTCCCAGTATCGACCTGTGTCCTTACACTGGAAGGAGTTCACCTTGAATCTCTGATACACGGTTACAGCTAGCGTTCCTTTTATGCCCACTCTTTGCACAAAATGAAAGCTTGGAAATTCAAGTTATTTAGCTTATTTGCCTGACTGGGAAAAGGCAGTTTGATTTGGGTTTTTTTTTTTTAATTTTCAAGGATTGTGGAGACAGAACTATTATGTGGAGAGATTCACAGCAGATAATGGGATGCATCAAAAAGATATTTCAAGCCATCTAAAATTAATTCAGAGATCCCACTAAGTGACCAGTGTTTTGCTGGAATGCCAGCATCTTTTTTTCTTCCCAATTTTGTTTTCTCTCTGAGCCGTATCTATTGCCTTTGAAGTAGCTACGGCTGAGGCCAAAATTTGTGAATGCTGGGAAACCAGCAGTTTTAGCAAGGGAAAACCTTTGTAGTCTGTTCACAGACAGAGAAACAGAGTAGGCAAAGATTATTCTTTTAAATTAATATTTTATTTCCAAGCCTCTGGCATTTGGCCCTCAGCTTCAGCCTGGTTGTATTAAAATACGTGATGCAATCTTAAAGGTCAGTCGGCTGCCGAGCAAAGAGCTCCCTGATTGTGGAGACCTGTCAGGGAGACCACGTTTCCCTCCATACTCCCTTATTGCCAAATGCTTTAGGTCTGGGACAAGCCATGGGCTGAAACCTGACCGACTTTGAGATGCAACATGTTGCCTCTTTTGGGGAGTCCCATTGGTTAATTAGGACTGTGGTTGATGTCAGGAAATCTAGCCTTCGTTAAAATGTATGTAGCATTTCCATTGCCTGACTTGGAGCTCAAAAATTAGGAATTGTGAACATTAAGGTTAAGCAGTAAAATGTGTGTTCTTTGCAGTTGCCATTTGCATGTTGTAGCTTATTCCTGTTTGAGTTCTCAACCTCATGTCCACAACGGCTAAACTGGAAATACCTTTGGATATGACGGATATAATTCCTGTTACCATCTGACTTCCAGTCTGTGGCATTGTAAGAATCATTGTATTATTGGATGTGTTGAAAAATAAAGATAAAACCAATATTAAATCTCATACTTAAATGTTCGCTCAACTGAGCAACAGAAGTGGTAGCTTGTAGCACGGATCCTGCCACAGCAGTGCTGCTGTTGCAAGTGGAAGCTGAAACTGAATCCCTGAAAGACATGGCATTAAAGATCTTTACGTCTTCCCTTGATACTGTGTTCCTTTCAATTAATTTCAAAAGAAAAGACTACAAAAATTCAAATACAAAACAGTCTGGATGTCATCTGGAATTTATTTGACCTCTTACATTGGCTCTAAAAGAAATCATAAACAAATAAACAAATAAAACTTCTTTTCTAAGATAAAAAAAAGACACTTCATTTAATAACTAGATTAAAAAACAGTTTGAAACTTAGTGGGGGAGGTTGCGTGTGGCACAAGAAAGGAAGGAGCACATTTCATTTTAATGGCGAGTGGAGACGCTGCCAGTTGGTTTGGTAGGAACCCCTTGTCGGGGGCCTGTAGAAATTCCTGTTGTGCTGAGCACCCCGCGGCTGCAGCGACCTGAGCTTCCTCAAGTTAGTGAAGCTGGGATCTTTATTTGGAGAGGGTTTGGATGTTTGAGGGAAAAATAATTATTTTCTTTCAGAGGGAGTGACATTTTAAGGCCAGTATTGGGCAAGGGAATCTTTCTTCCCTATGCAGCCCCAGTACTCACCAGTTCCTTTAAGTCTATGTGATGATTACCAGTCTTTTCTTGGAAAAAACTAATAAACTAGCTTTCTCCACCTTTAAAAAAATTAACTTTTATTTAGGTCCCAATGCACAATTAGGGTCCCTGCTTTTTCCAGTAGGACGTGGTCCCTGCTCTCTCCCTGTCTCCCCCAGAACCACTCCTCCCTCCCATGAGGCGCCACTGTAGATCTCTTGGATAAAATGTGTTGCTAGACATAAAACACGAAAAATATTTGTTTATTCTGCTGCAGACAGCTGTTTAGGATGCTGTGGAAGTCTAAATCTTATAGTAGTTTTGCAGATGTTGTTTGTACGTGACTTTTTCTTGGAAACCATCCTTGTTAGGAGGCACGGAGGGTTTCTGTGCACCCCTCAGTGAAGACAGTCAGGCTCTTTCCCTCAGCATCTTTGTCCAAGGAGTTTGAAGGAGGAGGAACAGAGGAGTGTTGATGATGTTTGGTCAAAATGAGAACCCGTTCAGCATTGAGCTGCTAAAGAGTTTTTTTCCAGGCATGACCCAGGATGTTCAGTGTGTCCAAAGCCCCACTGAGCTGAAAAAAAACCTTCCCTCCCTTATGGAAAAACGTAGCGCAAACTTTGAGTGACCTGTCTGGAAGTGGTGGACCAGTTCTAGGAATAGATCTTTGTTTTTATGCAGGAAAACTGCTTTGGATGGTCTGTTCTTCCAGCCCAGTTTAGTCAGGTTAATCTGCAAATGTCCCCAGGGTGACGGCTGTAGGGCAAAGCAGGTTTGTCTGCGGAGGTGGGGATATATACGCACTCGCGTTTGAATACTTACATGTTTCTATTAAGGTAATTCAGCCAACAAAACATATAGCCAAGGATGATAGAAATTGAGGAATGTGGACTCTTTCTTGGCAGCTCAAACCTGTCTTGGAAATGTTTCAGGGGAGGATTAAATCTGGCTGCTCAGCGGGTCGGGGTTGGGGTAATCGGCAGAGGTTGGGGATGGCTGAACTGGGGATTAGTGCGGGATGGCGGAGAGTCTGGGGCTGCCGTAAATGAGGATGCAAATGAAAAGATGTCAAGCATCTTTCATCCTAGGCATTTCCAAATGGGCTGTGGTATTTTCGGGAGCTTTGAGCCTGGTGGAGCGGGGAGAGGTGAATGGCAAAGCTGCTATCTCTGCTCAGCACGGGGTTAGGTGGGAAGGTGAGAGCGCTCCGGACTTGTTTGATCCTGTTTTGTTTGCTCTGGGGGGACTCAAATACCTGAAGTCCCACGATGAAAAACTGACTTTTGTGCCCTGATGTTGTTTGCTTTGTGAAATTATACACTTTATCGTTAGTTTGCCTGGTTTTGTGCAATATGCACATTGTATGCAAATTAATATGGTTAAAACAATGTCAAACAGGCTTACATTCGAGAAAAGTTAATATTTCTCTTGGCAGTTCCAATATCCTTTGTTCCTTATGTGCTGAATTAATTTCTTCTGCTGGCTCTTGCTCTGCTTATGGCGATAGTGTCCGAGTGACTTGCTGAAAGGGCTCTGCTTTTTCACTGAACGAGGTGAAAATTCCTCTGTTTTGCAAAGTGTGTGTCTGAGATGCAACCACTCCTGCAAAGCTTCCAGAACAAGACAGCAGACCAAAAAAGAAAAAAAAAAAAAAAAAAAAAAAAAGAGTAAAATTAAACAGTTTGTGGTGTGAAGCTACCACAAGCAAAACAAAGCTGGCCTTAGCCTTGTGTTTGGGTTTCATAGAACGGTTAGAGTTGGAAGGGACCCTAAAGATCATCTAGTTCCAACTTCCCTGCCCTGGGTTTCTCCAGATTGTGCCAGGAGGCTCAGTGCTGGGATGTGGGATGGATCCGAAGTGGTGGCTTGGTGCTCGTGTCCTTCTTGCCATGCTGCCATACATGCCAGTAACCCTAAATGCAGGGGGCCATCACCCAGGCTCCAAATGCAAACTGCAATCCAAATTTTTGAATGCATAGCTACAAATTTTGATTTTCTCCACTGCCAAAAAGAGCTAAAGATAGAGGTGGTGCTGGTCTGTGCTAAGCTCAGCGCGGGTGTTAATTGCTGTCTTTAACTGCTGGGCAGGAGCTGCTGGTGCAGCAGAACTTCAAGAGTAAAGTGTCTCTCAGCCATTTCTCAGGTTGTCACAGTGGTTCCGCTTAGACATCCATTAAAACAGATTCAGGTTGGTTTGTCGGGTGTAAATGAAAACATCTCTGGATATGTGCAGGTTGGTTTGGTAGCAGTGTGTGCTGCAGGTCAGTGGGATCGTGGCCCTATGAGAGGTGCAATTTCCCCAGTGCCCCGCTGGTGCAGCCACATGGAAACGGCAAATTGGTGCTGGTTTTGCAGTTGCTCAAAATTGAGAATTTCGTAGAGTTAGAAATGCTTATAATTTCTATAGTGTTGTCCAGGACAGCAAACCTCCTATAGTGTCCCCATGAGCTGCTTCTCTCTCCTGGGCTCTGTCACCGCTTGCTCTAACCCGTGGAAGAAGGAGCAAATGCTTTAGACTTTTAAAGGTTTCAGTGATTTAAATGAAGGCAGTGACAAGTGGCTCGGACGGAGCCCGTCGGGCAGGACCAGGGAGGCGGCGATGCGGGAGCGGTGCTGGAGGAGAAGGGATCACTCAACATACATGCACGAAGGTTTTGGGCTGAACCCATCCATTATTCTTGTGTTTATTTCTCATTCCATCAACTTAAGTTGTGTTTCTGGCAACTGTTTGTTTGCTTTGGGCAGTTATAGTTATATTAGTGTAAATATTTTCTAGTGATTGTCAAGTGTCCAGTTTACTTTAGTTTCTTGCAATTTCCTGCTGTAGTTTAAAAAATTTTTTTTTCAAAAAAGGCAGACAATCACCCTTCCTGTAAGCATCAAACTGTGCTTTTTCAGGCAAAACTCATACTTCTGAAATTTCAAGGGCACATTTTCATGATTGGAGAGCTGGAAAAAAGAGGTGGCATCCACAGGATTGAAGTGAATTCTCCTCCACGGTTGTAAAATGGTACAATAAAACTCGAGTGAGTCACTGCTGCCGGAGTTAAGTGACCATGGGAAATTTATGGTCATACCCTAGTTCTTGTTTATCCTCTTCTTTATCCCATCCGTTTCCTATTCAAACTCATTTTTGTTGTCGTGTATGTATGTTGAGTAGCAGCATCTTTGGAACGGAAGTCTTGTATGCGTGCCATTTGCAAAATACATAAAAGTCTCCTGGTTGCTATAACAGTAATAGCACAAGAAATGCTAAGAGTCGAACCATGCTTGAATAGCTGTAACCTGGGACTTTATTTTTCTTTCCTGCCCCCTCTCCCACCACCCCCCCCCCCCCCCCCCCCCCCATTGTAAAGGGTACTCTTTTTTCCTTAATGCTTTCTCTAGTTTCCCATTCGGATCCCAGGCAAGCAGGCACAGGCATTGTGAGAGCCACTTCACGCGCTGGGCTGCCCCTGGGATGCCCTACTTCTACAAAATTAATTTTTTTTTTTATTTCTTTTTTTTTTTGCTGGAAAATGAGCAAGGGCTGGATCTTATTTATTTTACCAAAGTCATCTTTTCAATATGAGAACAATTAATAAATGATTACAGAAAAGAAATTCAGCATTTGTTCCCCAACCCCTATAAATAAGGTAATTGCCTACTCCAGAGGGAAGGGAGTTGGCAGAAGTTTCACAGGGAACTGTTGAACTACAGTATTTGTTTGACGTGTTTTAAATGGCTTATCAAGCAAAATCAGATGCAAAAGGAAAGGAACTTGTCAGTCAGGCGGCTGGCGTTGGGCTGTTAATGTCCCCCTGTCAATCAGAGCAATAGCAGCTTTCCTAGGTGGCTGAGGAGCTGCTGGAGGGAGGCAGGGAGCAGCTGTGATAATCTGGGTGGTGTTTTTTTCTTTTTTTTTAGACTTTCACATTTTATACAAGTGACATAGTTTTGTGGAGGATCTGATTTATTATTATATGGATTCAGGCAGAGCGTTTGCAAAATTTACTCTACTTTATGGATTACAACAAATGTAAACACGTATAATTCAACAGCGCCAGAAGAAAATGAAGGTGGAAAATGGCCTTTGTCAGCAGCAGGAGGGGTTTAGGGAGCTGTGAAAAGGAGAGAAGAGACAGAGTTGTGACCGATAGTAAGATTTTTTTTTTCATCTCCCAGAGGGAGACTAGGGGTCACTTTTGAGGAAAATGAGGTGAGGCGATGCTGAGGGCTGGGGAAGCTGTGGCATGATGCCTGGTGCCAGACTGAACGTGGCGAAGGTGCCGCGGTGGGTTTCCCTGCCTGGGACCCGGGGTGCAGGGGGCCCATTGGGGCTGACCCCCGTGGCAGCCAGCTCCTTCGCTCAGCTGGAACTTGTTTTGGCTCCAAGTGCAGGCAAAAAGATAAGAAACAGAAACATCAGCAAGAGAGAGGTTTGACAGCCAAGTTGTGCAGAAACCAGATGTCATTCTTCATACTTTTCTTTCACCCGGGTAACACGGGTTATTGCACCTCTCTGCCTCTGGGCAAGGGAACATCTCCCTCCCAACCAAAAGTCTGGTTTAGGACACGTTTTTAGCTGTAGCTGCAGTGGGCTTCCTGGTTACAGGTCTGTACAACCACTCGTGAGTGTGCAGCACTAATGTAAAAATGTGACCAGAGACTCCCATGAGGTTCCTCTGCAGGAGAAGGCACTTCCCAGAGCCACGGGGCTCCCCAGCAGTATCCCTGCCCAGTTCAGTAAATGTCATTGCTCTGTATCGGATTAATTTAGGGTTGTTTTTTCAATGGCAGAGCACTGTGCGGTGTGAAGTACCTGCTCTCTGCCATATGGCAGCGTTGCTCCAAGACAGAGGCAGCGGTGGGGTTTGCAGGGGATGTGCAGCCATGTGTGGAGCGAGCTGAGGCTGGTGCTGAGAGAACGCGGAGGTGATGCGGTTGCAAAGTGAAACATGGTTTGGGAATTTACTGTGACTTTTTGTGGTCCTTTAATTACTGAAAAATCCAAACCTGAACTTACATTTACTGAATTTTGAGGCTGTTAAAAGATTTAGAAGGGGGAAAAATACCATTTTATTGTTATTTTGTGTAAGTTATTAGTTTAATTCTACAGACCCATATTTGGTTTCTATAAAATCCAATTGGACATATGGATATTTCTGCTCTTGGGGGAGGATTCTTTAAATGTTTTCTAAAGCCTACAATGAGTGGAAATGTTGACGTTTGGGTTTGCTTTCAGACTGGGCTTCATTGTGCAGTGTTCCCTAAATCCCTCAAAGCCCCATCCTGTAACACAAACTGGCTGTGCATTATGCAGCTGTGGATGCAGTAAATGCTGAAAGGTTGGTTATGAATGTTGATTAATAATCAGATATTGCCAACCCCATTGTTGGAGGAATGAGTCAGATACACTAGAAAATTTTCATCTGTGGTGGGGAGAAAAATACCAGCTGAAGCAGTGGCCACTTCCAGCACGCAGGACTTTTCCAGGATACACATGGACATACCTGAAAACAGTGTGAAACCCAGAGCAGCTTACGGCTGTTCATTCTGGCTTTGTGGATAACAGTTTTGGAGGGTGGTAGCCCAGGGAGGGAAACTGGAATATAGATTATTTTTCTATTATTTTTCTTTCCCCTGCTTTTTTATACGTGGTTAACTACCCTTCCTCGGGCTTCATTTATCTCCATTTCAGAATTAGGCAGCAATATATCTATATTTATGCAGGACTCTCCAGGTTTTTACTTGGAGTACTCTTAGATCCTCAGGTGAAATTACATCCAGTATATCAATAGTTTAAAAGTGTATCCTGGAATCCAGAAAGCAAAATTGAAAGCAGGATTCGCCTTATTGTGTTGTGTCTTAAATCCATGTCTGATTTTAGTTAAAAACTTGGCAAGACGCGGCAATAGGCATCATATATTAATCAATGAAAGATGAAGGCCAACCCCGCTGCCCTCTTCTGGGGAGAGACCTGCCTTTCTTTACTGTCTTTCAAGAACAGGGTAGACTTGGAGAGTTAGGAACAGTCTTCCTGCAGTATATGATTGGGAAAACAGTGGTCTACGGACAAAATGGGTCATGAAATGACAAAATGGTTCACTTGAGCCCCAAACTAACGTATTTGGGAAGTAAAGTCTTAACTGTTGATTCTGTTTTGCAAATCTTTTGTCCCTTACTCTAGCGCATGGACACACCATCTTGCTCCTACCCCCGTGTCTGCAGCGTCGGTCCACGCGATCCCACCGCTGCACTTGTCCCTAACACCAACAAAAGAGTCGGGTGCTTTCTGTCTTTCCCTTTCTTATTTCTCTGGCCTTGTTTCCTGCTTCCACCATATTTTGCACCATTTTTTCTCAGACTTGGACACTTTAAAATACAAGTGGAAACTGATGGTAGTATCCAAACTTAGTAACATATTGGATAGCTTTGCTCAGAATAATTGCTTCTTTCTTTTCATCTTATCTCAATGTTTAAAGAACAACAATACCTCATCTCCGCTAAACCTTTGAACCTTTCCTGGATATCGTTGGGTAAGTTAAACTGGCAACCCACCATTTGTTTAGCTGATCTCTAAAGTGCACAGATGATAGGAATTCATGTTACTGGAGGTAAAAAGTTGCACCTTCAGGATTGTCAGAACTAATTTAAATTTCCTGTTTGATCTTTAAGATGCTTTTCGCTATTAAAAAAGATGATAATAAAACACCGTGTCTCCCACACAGCTGCTTTTCTATCCTATTGATCCTGCTTTTTTTTTTTTTTTTACTTTAAAATGGGGAAAGAGAATGCTTTTAGCTGTTACGTCAAAAGATTTATAGACCTGTTGCTTTATGGACAATTGAAACTTTGGAGCTGAAAATGGCCTCAGTACCTCTGAAAGATGCATTTGGCTGTTGGTAACAAATTAAGCATCTGGAAGAAGCAGCAGAGCAAAGTCAGTTGCTTTATGTCTTTTTTGAGCTCTTTGCAAGAATAGTGATCCTGAAGCAGCCAAATAAAACAAACGATTAATCAAGTAAGATGCATCCAGTAAGCAAATGAACACGGTTAAACAAATTCCCGTGGTAAATTTGGTAATTCATAAATTTAACGTGCATTTACAGAGCTCCACAGTGCACCTCGCGTCTTGGAAAGCCGTCGGCTGAACTGTGCGCTTGGAAGCAGCTTGGTGCAACGCGTTGGCCCAGGAGAAGACTTTGCTCTAAAATGAAGTTGTTACCGAAACATTCCCCAGATGTGTGAGCGATATATCATCCCCTCTTTGCACTTGAATAAAAAACAACCATTGCCACTGAGCTCTGGGCCAGAGCAGGCCCAAAGGGTGGTAGAAAGGGGCTGTAACAGAGTTTGTCTTTGCAACTTTTGTGAGTGTTGGCTCGTGCTGTTTCATTAATTGTGCTTGTTCCCCACCTTGTGCCAACCACCTCCGAGGTGTGGCGTGTGCCAAAGACATGTCAGCATGCTTTCTGGTATCTCAACTATGTTTTTATATGTGCTGATATACCTTTTCTTTTTTTTCCCCCCTCTGGTCTTCCTACAGCTGCTTTATAATCAGTCTTGTTGCTAACCCCGTACTTTGCATCCATGTTCCCAGCCTGGAGCGAGCTCTCCTTCCCCCCGACTCTGATCTCTCCTTCACCCCGACTCTGATCTCTCCTTCACCCCGACTCTGATCTCTCCTTCACCCCGACTCTGATCTCTCCTTCACCCCGACTCTGATCTCTCCAGCCCGGTCACTTAGGGCTGGATATGACAAAGGGAGATTTTGTGTCTCTGTGGCCAGGTATCTTACATTTGAGTTATCTTTCCTTCTGATGGCGGTTGTAATTAATTTCTGGGATGGCCTTTTGTATTTCATGGGGTTGCCCAGAGGCTTGTGCAGTTGGTGCCTGCATCCAGCCTGAGAGTGCTGCTGCTCTTTGATTTTATTCTATTATTTTTTAATGTGTGGTGTTTTTATCAATACCTTTGTGTTAGCCATCATGCTCCTGCTTATTAATTGGATTCAGACTTGACATGGATCAGCATTATGGCTGGAAGCCTAATTCTTTAAATGGAGACACAAATGCTGCTCTGAAGTTAGTCATTAATTACTTCTATTTATCAGAGCTCTTAAGTGTGGCCATTTAGACCTCAGCTAGCAATTTTAACTGCCACTGCCTCAGCGTATTTCTGCTGGAAGCTGCGCGATGTAGGTCAGATACACAACAGTAAAAAGGATTATATTGTTTTGATCATTCACACTTGCTGTAGGAAACACCGTATTCTTTCTAAGGAGTGAATATGGCTGTAGCACGTGCTGGTTCTGTCTATATAATGGAAACTATATTTTCCATAAAAGCTCATATATTCCTTTGTTGGAAGGATTTCAGATGGGTGGGAAAGCAAACTGTTTACACACAGCAAATCTGGTGTGTGCCCAGGGTCGTCAGGGAGAGAAAACGATTGTACCTTTAATTATATGCTCAGTTAAAATGAAGAGAAGCTTGGTGATTAAATCTTCATGGTGAAAAGTCAAGATCTAAATATTGTATTTCAACACACAACAAACCCAAAGTCTTTAAAAAAAATAAATACTTTTCTTCTCCTCTGTATCTCTTCTGTAAAAACTTTTCATAACTGATTTCATTGCATTATCAGGACTAAAATGAGAAACACTGCTTACGAGCAAATATAGCATTTGAATATGGGCCAGGAATTCCTTTTACAGTATAAGCTTTTGTGTGAAATAAAAGCCAAACAGCTGCTCGCAACTTACGTCTGAGTAAGTGATCTAATGCTATTGCTCTGGTCTCAAATTTGAAGCTAAATTGTTTCTTTGCCAAAGACCTTGTGCCAACCTACCTGGTCCCAATTTGTGAGAACAAAGTACATTGTTTCTGCTGCTCTGGGAGTGAAATCATTTTATTTGACATTTTTTTCCATTATAATTTCAACCCTGATGTGGGAAGCCTCCACGGGGTTGAGATTCTACTTCTCACCTCCAGTCCTCCAGGATACCTCAAGTAGGAAAATACCTCCTTGCAAGGCTAGTCCAGCATGATGTATGGGGATATTTTCATATACCTGAAGACTCTTTTTTTGGCTATTAATGTAATTGGCTTTTGATTTATTTTGTTCCTTTTTTCCTCAGATCTTCTATTCTCATTCTTTTTCTGCTACTCCTTTTGCCGTGCTCTTCATCAGCTGCTCTCCAGGCTTTCCCTGGGCCACCGCTGTGTGATACCCCTTCCCAAGGGCTGCCTGAGAGACCACCACAGCCCAAACTCGAGACCCCCCTTCAGAGCTGAGTGTTGGTGGAGCGTTAGCCGTGATTAAGCCTGTTGGCATCAAAGCTCCCCCAGTCCTCAGGGAAGAGCTTAATTTGGGACAAGGCAGATGTTAATATCACCAAATGAACTAAGGTAAAGGTCTCTATGGACTTTGAATGCTGCTAGATACAGGGGACAACCAGAAGATAATAGACGTGGGGCAGCTGGTTTTCAGTGCCTGGTTCCTCCTCCATACAACTGCCCTTGTACGTTATTGAGAGGATGAAGGGAATGTTTAAAATAACTAAAAAACATTGTGACCTAGTGGTGTTTAAACTTAGACCACTGATTTTCACGCTTTAGGGGAAAAAAAGTCAAATTACCAAGAAGGGAACTTCCCTAGCTATGGAAAAGGTAGAATACTTCCCGCAACCCTGTTAGGCGTGGGCTGTATGTTTCAAATACACTGTCATGCACTTGTGCTTTCACAAAGGGTTTTAATTTCAAAAAAACCATGAATTGTGCTGTAAGTGTACAGTTAGCACCTAAGTTCCTGTAAGATTTATTACAAGCACAATAGCAGAAGGGAGGAGAAAAATGTCGTGACCAGGAAATGTCATGTCTTCTCCCATGATGGTGACTGCCTTAGCTGGTACCCAAAGAAATCTTGGTGTAACCCCAGCCTTATTCATCACAGGGCAAACCAGAGGATTTACACACTTGTTCTAAAAACTGTTTATTTCAATAGAAACTAGAAATGAGGACTTCTGAAATATCTATGTGTTGTATTTGGACGTTTACATTGTTACTGAGATTTTTTTTCTACCTAAAAAAATAACTACAGGTTTGAAGAGTTTCGGTGCATTGATGTGATAAGCACAGTATAAAAATTTGTGCGCAAAGAAAGTGGGAAAAATTCCTGAAGTAACCTGATTTGTCTCCTGAATGTGTTAAATCATCCATTCAGTTCACACGGTGTGGTACCTGTGTTTCTTCTGGTTGCTCTTCCATCCCGCCAGTGGACAGTTAGAAAACATTTTCCTGGTAGTGAACAGCATTACTTTGCATCTGTTGCCACTGACCTCAGACAAATTGCAATCTCTGCAAGGTCATAATAATGTTAATAATAGCCCTTTCCTATGCGTTGAGTGGCATTTTGAGAGCATAGCTCAGAGTACCTCTCCCAGCGTTGTTCCACTGACACATTTACTGGGAGAGTGGAGTTCCTGACGGCTGAGTCATGTCTCCTTTAAATTGCGTTGTCAAAGAGATCATTCATCTTGTGTGTGTTATGACTGGCACGAACAATAAATTGAATAACAGGCAGTCAGCAATCATGTAACGTACTGGTCTCTGCTGCAGCGTAGTTCATCTTGCAAAGTCCTCTCCTGAGACCATCAGCCATGGTTGCCTGGCTTCAGAGAGAACTGCACATGTTCCCGCTTCCCGATCCACCATGCTGGGTGAGATGCGGTGTCCTGAAGCTATATGCCCCATCCCTGCTCAAGGAGCCCCTTACACAGCTACGCCAAGAGAAGGGTTGCTGTATGCAAGAGAGAACTTTATTTTCTCTTTTTTTTTGTGTCAGCAACTGGCTGCTTGCAGATGGTCCACTTTCTTAGATGGACTTCTTGTTGAATAATTAAAGGCAGTATGAATTCACGCATCAATTTTCGTGTGTTTGCGAGAAGGATCACCTGTGTCCATCTTCCATCACTTAACTCTGTTGAAGGCAGTGTTGTAGCTTCACTGGATATTTTATATTGGGTAAAATTATTTTGAAACAGCCAACCTCGATAGTATCCAGAGTTTATAGATGTTTATTTGTGTGACACTGCTGCTGTTGTGATAAAATGATGTGATTGTTTGGTTTTGAACGGACTTTACTTATGTTTTAAAAGTCTTCATCAATGCTAGCTTGTTCTTCATCACCTGGTTGGATTACTGGCGACTGCAGGCTTTTTGGAAGCTAAACCAGCACAATGCCGTTTGGTTTTCAAAATTTATTTGTAACTTGGCCAGGAGCACACAAGCACCAAATGGCTGCTGTAGTTGATTCGGAGCAAAACGTAAATCCCTGATGCTGTGCTCTGTGGTTTCCCTCGATCTGCAGCATCTGCTGGGATGTGCATGTGCCGGTGTGGTGGCTTGCTGGTTACCATCATGTAGAAGGAAATATCCCTAGTTCTGGCACTTTCTCCTCATCCCACACAGAAGGGATTTTGCTGTGTGGGGTTTGTTTGGGTTTTGTTTCACTAAGGTGTGCTTTTGCTCTGTCTTGTGAAGCATATGGCATTGTGGAGCTCTGGCCCAGGGTTAATGCAGACAATGGAAAAAGAAACAGCTCCAGAAGCTGACTTCATCTTTGTTTGACAGGCTATTCCTGGTCTCTTTATAAAGATGATGTTGTACATGGGGCAGCGTGTAGCGAACAAGGTAGTTCTTAAAGAGGTGGAGGAAATGCCTTCTGCATGCAGAAAACTTGCAGGGGAAAGAGAGGATTAAACAGGAGGAAAACGTTTCTTTTGAAGACCACAGGAGGAAGAATTTAACAGCTTTTTTTTTTTTTTTTAAAGATGCTGAAATTGTGACATGTAATAGTGCAGCGTTGGATGAGTTTCGAAACAGGAAAACTTTGATTTTTATGTTAAACTTGATTTGTAACATGGAAGCGAAATCTGTTGGTGATATTAGCATGATGGTTGTGGGCTTGCTCTTAGGATGGGCTTGGCCCCGTCCCTCGGATGCTTTATGGTTTGCACATGGCAGCTTGTGCTCTCCTTTTTAGGAAGCTGGGAAACAAAGAGGGTAGAAAATCCTGCCAAAATGGGCATTAACCATAGACTATGTCTGCAAATGTGTTCGTGCAAGAATAACATTTAAATACAAAGTATGTGATTGTTTGCTTAAAGTCTCTAATGTATACACTTCTCTGTAGTTACTGGGATCTTTTCTGGATATATGAGAAACTGCATTGTTCAGCTGCTCTCAAAGTCTTGACTTGCTGGTTTCTTTTGTCTTGCAATTTCTCCATATTGAATGATATTGAAAACGACAAAGAATATTTTTTTTTTTTTTTTTTTTTTTAATGCTGTGGGATCCTGGCTCTGGAATGGCTAATTCTGATTGTAGATAATATGCATTAGCTTTGAGTACTTCCGTGCTCCAAAAATGCAATTCATCAAACCCCAAGTACTTTGTGTCAGATCTGAATGTTTCACAAGAGATTTTGTAATCCAACATGTCAAACTTGTTTAAATGTGAGATTGTAACTGAAAACCAAAGGAAGCAGTAAGTGCTTCATTATCTTGCTTACCTTATAGAAGTGTTTTGCAGTTCTTGGAAAAAATAAAATTATCTTATATCTGTAAGAAATAAGCAACTATCATGTGCTGTAGAGGCACTCCCAACAAGTTCATATGCTCCTTGTGTTTGTAAACAGGCTGGTGTTTCACGGGGGCAAATTTCATGATTCAAGCAGAGCAATGCTTGTCTTCATCTGCTGAATACCTCTGTGCAACTCGGTCACTGGTGACTTCTTGCTTCTTCCCAGAGCTGGCTTTGTGTTAGCAATTATTTGAGCAGGAAAAAGCCTAATTTACAAATGCTTCCTGAGAAAGCAGACCTTGAGGGTATCCGTTTGCTCCTCTATTCCAGGTAGGGATGCTTTAAGTTATCTAGTGCTGAAGATGCTATAAGGGTGAGGAATTTCAGTGAGGAGGACACCAGTGTGAGTTTACCATCACTTCTGTTCCCCACCTCTATCTCTATATGGTGTATCTAGCTTTTATCCATAGCAGAAAAAAGAGGCCATGTTCGTTTTCCAGGTCATATTGATGAAACTGTGCCTGACTTGCCTAACCAGTAAGTCTCTAAAAAGAAGAGACTGACTTGCTGATGTTTCTTTTTAACCTTTCTAGGTGTTTTGAGTGTGTTAGGAGCATATGGGTACGATGCACGGACATGGTCACTGTTCTCATAAAGAAACGTGAAACCAAATACGTGTGCGTGTTTGTACATAAATGCTTACTTTCTGAAAGACTTTCAGAGTTACCATCTCAGTCCAGGGCTCGTACTGAAGCAGCTGTCTCTGTGCAGATGTGGGAAACTGAAATCTGCCATGGAAACCTTCCTACCTTGCATATAGCAGCCCCCACAGCTGCCAAAATATGCATCCTCCTGTTTTAAAAATAGAGGGGGGTATACTGCATACATCTGCTCCTGCCCTGCACCGTGCTGCAGCTGTGCCAGCGTATTATCTGGAAATGGCCTGAGTAAGACCAGCCATAACAACGGGGGGAAAAAAATCCCATGTTTGATGTAAGTGCAATTGTGGCTTTATTCCAGTCACTTCTTAATTTATATCTCAAATTCAGTTTATCTTCGTGCCCTGGTGACTAAACAAAAGAGCTGTATGCACTTGACTGTTTGAAGAAACTGTCTCTGAGTGTGGGAAAAAAAAAGAAAAAATGATTTAAGGGGGGAGGGAGGGAAATGCAGAGTACTGAGCGAGTGGCACCATCTCAGTTGTTTTAAATGGAGCATAATCAGGATTTTGAGTGGTTTCAGTATGCATGTATACATCATTTCACTCTGAATGAACTTGAATATTATTTTTTTTACTTTTTTAACAAGCATCCACCCAAGGGAAGCGGGGCCTGCGTTGGCTACTATTAAGGGAAAACACTTAAACACCCCAAATTTGCCTCTGGTCTTGAAGCTAACATACCTTGTGTGTGTTTTCCATTGATGCTGGTGAATGTTAGATTTGGGACTTGGATTTGCTCTGCCCCATCTTGTTGGGAGGATTGAAGACTGTGCCCCCCGAGCTGTGTACCCCATCCCGTCACTGGGAATGCCTTATTTTAGCTCAGCTGTAGGCGAAAGAGTTTCTGACTGTAAATCTTTAGTGATGAGGTCCTGAGGTGCTTTAGCAAGAAAGATACCTTAAATGTTGCCCCTCTACTATTCCAATAATACTATCAATATTCCAGTTTGGTTTCTAGAGCAGGACTTTTCTTCCCCAAGGTGGAGCGCAGCTCCCCGATACATTGTGAGGAGGATGCTTGTGTGCATCCCTGCTCAGAAAGGCTGCGAGGAGGTATAAGAAGGGAAACAATTTGTTGCTTGTTCTGCATCTTGAAAGCAACTGGATCACGTATTGAACTGCAATGAGCTTTCCTCAGCTAACAACCAGAGATTGCTTTCTGGGTGGTTTTTCTACTAACATAAAACGTAGCCCTGGATTTCAGAGAACTTTCGGGGCACTTGGGCCAAATTTGAAATGAATCTAGATATTTTTTTGTTTTATTTGGAAAACTTCTGTAGACTGTAGGTGCTGCATGTTTCCAATCTGCATCTGCTATTTGCTTTGAATCTTTGGGTCCGTTGGAATCCAAAGCCAAAAAGGTTCACGCAAAGTGTTGTGACCCAAAACTGTTTAATCTTAGATCTGCGGTCTCGGAGCCCACAGCCCGACTTAAATACCTGATGAGTATCAGCTGAGCAAGCATTGCAGAATCTGACTTCTGCCCATGAACCATAAACCTTTTCCCCAGGGAACAAGAAAGTAAATTGGCCTTTGTGCGGGAGCAGCCAGCTAGACCGAGGCCGCGGCTTCATCGTGCTCGATACCAGACCCCATGGTATGCTGCTGCGAAGTTCTCCTTCCTTCTAAGTGAAGCCACATGAAAAAAAAAAAAAATAAAAAAAAAAAAATCCACTTTTCTGAGAGTAAGTGAACCAACCAATTTGTTCAAGCTATTCTTCTGGTTGACTCATTTTTAACTGAAAAAAACCCCATTGATATATTGAAGGCAACTTGAAAAATGCCAATAGGGAAGAAGGAGAAACAGAATCTAAACCATTTCAAGCTCAAAAAAAAAAAAAAAAAAAAAAAATTAAGCACAAGCACACGAGTGCGTAGACCCTCCAAAATGGTGTAAAACTTAATCCCATGTTAGAGCATGATGAGTTAGATATGAGTTATCTAGAAAATAAGGCCCTAAAAGTAAGCTCAACAGTTGCGATTATGAGGTCACAACATCATCAGCTCACTGTGTCATGCTTGCAAGGGAAAAAAATCCTCTGATTTCAAAGTATCTAGTGAGATTGGTTTTCATTTTGCTTGGCCAAGTTTTGTATGTGAATGTTGTTCCCAACTATTTCTTTGTATCAACGTAGCCCCCCAAAAAAATCCTTGAGAGCCCCAGCAGCCCATGTCTTGAAGAAAGAGATGGGCACAGATTTATGGTCAATACGTCTCTGTGTATGTTCTCAGTGGAAAAGGGTGTAGGAGAAGTGTAAGTGAAAAGACAGCTTAAGCCTGGTGCCCCAAGTTCTTGGGTAAAAATGTGCTTTGCTGGCTTAACGTTTAAAAAGCATCACCTGTCTTCAGTGAGGTTTCGTTGGGCGGTGGTATCACGCTCTCTTTCTTGCTGCTGTCTAAAACCCAGTCTATTCTTGATGAATATTGATTTACCTTATGAAGCCCAACAGTAAGGCAGGCAGCAATTTGCCCATCGAGCTGAAGGGACAGGAGCCAGCAGAATAGCCTCCCGAGCCTGGGCACGTGGGTCAAGGACCAAATTTGATTTAATTATGAAGGGTAAAAAGATGTTAAGCGCAGGTAGTGCCACAGACCTGTCTTCCTGGTATTGATGGATTACAGAGTTCACTGAGCAGCCCAATTTGCAGTTACCCAATTTGCAATGGGGAAATTAGTTCAAACGAGGGTAACTAAACTGCGCTGTGGACGAGTACTTGGTTTTGGCTCTTAACGATATTTTACATGAACTATAAAGTGGTTTTGATTTTTAATATTTCATTTACTCGCCCACAGTAGATGACATAAGTGGCTACTACCCAGCAGAACAGCTAAGTCAATTGAGTTTATTTACTGTGAACTTTTTACCTTGTTTCTGAGTAGCTATTCTTTAGATACACCCATCAGCTCTTCCTCATACTGCTTCCAAATAGCAATATTTTTAATTCCCTTCCTTTGTCTTTGGGTTACTAAATCTGTCATCTCACTGGAAAGCTTATGGTGTTGTCAAAAATTGCATATTATGCACTGGATTAAGGCTGTTTAGCTTGAACGTGACAAGTTGTTTAAGAATAGAGTGGTTTATGCTTTGTATTCATTCTCCTCTCCAAAACTGTCTTTCATAACAATGTAAATAAAGAACTCCCAGAACTGATACAGGGGAGCTGGCACGGGTAGAAGAAAAGGCTCAGCTATTACCCAATTGACATTAATGCAACATAAATCTTAATTATATTGAACAAGCATCAAACTGCAAGGTCTTAGGAGATGGAGTCATTGGGTAACAGTTTACAGTGAACATTTATCTTCAAACAAATTCCCAGGCCTCCTTAATTTCCTTTGTAGTCTCCTCCTTTGTTGGGGTTGGAAATGAGAGGTGTAATATGGATTCACTTTATGGCCCAGCTCTTTTAGCAGTATCCCAAGCTGACCGCCCAGTATGGGCTAGAAATTGCTAAAATAATCATTTCCAAGCGTGCAGACCATGGGCTTAATCACATCTGCAGGACGAGGTTGCAGACAGCGTTAACAGCTCCTGGGTTACTCCTGGGTGCCATCCTCTTGCTGAGGGGAGCCGGGAGGTCTCTGTCCTTCTGCTTGCCCACATCTGCATCACAGGAGCGCGACTCACAAGTCTTGCCCAAACTGGACAGTGGGTGTGATTTTTTCCTTTTAATACCCGCTAAAATTTTGTTTACTCAGATGTTTCCATATTCAGCTGTTGAATGGCAACAGGGTTCTAGATGATGCTTCCAAAATACTGCTTCTTTTTTTTTTTTTTTGACCAAATTTCCTTCAGATAAAAACAGCAAGTAAAACAGACGAGAATGGATTTATTTTTTTTTCCTCTCTCAACTTTGGTTTATCTCATGGTTGCCACAAGCATGCTATACTTGTGATTCCATGTGCTGCAACCATTTTACAGACTTCTTTGAAGACTGTACAGAAAGAATTACAAGATCAGATAATAGTTCGGGTTGGAAGGGACCTTGAAAGGCCACCGAGTCCAACCCCCCTACTATAAGCAGGGTCACCTTCAATTAGATGAGGTTGCTCAGAGCCCTGTCCAACCTGGCCTGGAATGTTTCCAGGGATGGGGCATCCACCACCTCTCCGACCAACCTGTGGCAGTGTAGGCAATAGTCAATTTTTCCCTTTTGGCATGAAGTATTAAGAAATCCTCGAAATTAAAAAAAAAAAAAAATCAGTTTAAATTTCTTTTTAAGCAAAATATTTGGTTTCTCCCAGGTTTCTCACATTCTCAGCTGAAAGGCTCCAACCTGAGCTTTATGTGGGAGCTCCATGCATTTGCTCTACAATATCAGCCCCCCTCTAAATTGCCTAAAAGCATCGCTACCGACTCATTAGTCACTTGTTTAAAAACTTGGCCTCTCTCTCGTACAGCTTCATTAGGACATTTCCTCCTCCCTAAGAGACCCTGGGCTTTCTCATCACTGCTAGCAGAAGAGGTAAAGTAAAATCGTTACCGAGTCGCCCTAGATTAAATGCCTCCAGGAGGAGTCCATCTCAAGACACTGAAGGATTAAGCCAGGCTGGTGTTTAAAGCAGCCCCCGCACCCCAGGGAGTGGTGGGTGCTGGGGGAGGCTGCAGCCTGGGGGTCAGACCACCATAATTAGGTAAGAGAGCGGTACAGGTAGATTAGCTTTAATTGTTTGGTCACATCTGGTCTCTGATGGTGGAAAAGGTGCTTTATCAGAGTCATGGTTCCCTTCTGGAGCAACTTGACTTCAAGGTGGAAGGGAGCAAGTGTTCATCCTGGGTGCAATGCAGCATAATCATTTACCGATTTTCATTAATTAAGGAGGCTGAAAATATGCTTCTCTTTTTTTTTTTTTTCTTTTTTTTTTTTTCCCCCCCCTCTCCCCCATAGCAATTTGCAAGCAAGTTGCTTTGGGAGCTCCAATAGACATTTTCTACCAAGCCCTTGTAAGGGCACCCCAAGTTTCTGGCTGCAGGTTGCCATTCCCATGGTGAGAGGAGCACAGGAGGCTTTTGGAGCTCCTGCCGTAGCCACCTGCGAGGGCTGGGGTGTCTGCTGGGGACGTACGGATGGGCTGGGGAGAGAGAGCGCTGGACACTTTATCCTGACTCTTAACAGTTTATCCTGACTTTAAAGAGGAAAAACTCCAGGCCATGGCTGGAGACGCAACTACATGTATGGGCATGGGGATGTGTATGCAGAAGGAAATCTTGATAGGAGGGTAGAAATATTTAACGATCGTTGTATATCATCCCTTTCCCTTAAAGCTAAAAAAAAAATAGCAGCAGAAAAGAGAGGGAGCAGTGTGGTTTCACAGATAAAGTGAGCTTTTGCTTTTCATTGTTAGCATTGCTGTCACCCAGCAAATGCTCCCCTGGAGCCAGCTGACCTGCTGCAGGAGGCTACAATAGCAGGTTTTTTGTCCCCATCTGGCTGTGTGCGTGCTGCGGGAGCGTGGATGCTGCCGGGTCCTGGGCAGGGCAGGGCCTTGCTCCAGCTGAGGGGCTGCAGCACGTCAGCAAACAACACGAAGGACACGGCATCACGGCTTTGTTGGGGAGCTGCATGCTCAACGTGTGCTGGAGCAGCATTCGGTATCTGTGTTTATTGTTTAAGTGCCTTTTTTCTTGATTTTAAGGGTATTTTGTCATTTATTTTATTTTATCAATCACTCAGCCATTGCTACACAGAAGGGTAAGAACACAAGCAAGTTTTGTATCTGAAACCTGGGTCTGAAATTGTAAACGTATGATCAGATCTAGGGTGTCTAGGTCTTCACGAAAACTTTTTCTGACTCGGATAACAGTTAGTAACAAAAGGTTTCTGTTCCTCATTTTAATACTTTAAATACTGTGATTTGCAAGGCTGTAACAGCCACGTGCAGCCTGTGTGGAGTGTTCAGGACTGCCAGCCGCTCTGCAAACTACTTTTTTCCAGAATTTTGGAGCATCTAAGACCTGGTTCCATCTACTACATGGACAACACCAATAACTTCAAAACCTGCTTCCCAGCTTGCCTGGGAGCCTGGCCTCAACTTTTTCACCAAAATGATATGTTTTGTGGAAAAAATGGTGTTTAAGATGTGCAGCCTACTATTTTTCTCAGTGGTTGGGAAGGGGGGGAAGACAGGAGGAGGTCTGGATCAGAAGGGAAGGGCATGTGGCAGGTCCTCTCCCAAACTCGCTGCCCACGGGGCATCACTAACCCTCTGCTCTCTGCTTTCCACAGGCCCTCCGGGGAGGCGGGGGAAGCCCGGCCGGCGTGGAGAACCCGGTAAGCATCGCCTGTCCCCAGCGATGTCGCTGGGCGCCCGCGGGTGTCATTGGGATGAATGGGAGCCTGTCAATAACAATGCTGGTCACCTTCATCTAATGGGCTGTGGGATGGGGGGCTTCCTGCATCCCTATGTACTGGATGTGAAGGATTTTATAAAAGCCAAAAAATAAACCAAAACTCCAAAAAAAACCCCCAAACACACACAAAAAACCCCACCAAAAAAAAAAAAAACCAAACAAAGAACCCTCTGAACACCCACTGATGTTGCATATTTTATCAGTCCTTCCACTTCTCCCTTTTTAGCATTCAGGCCCATTCTTATCCCATCACAGTGGGACTGGGAATTAGCACAAAAATGTAAGAAAACCCGCGGCCATGCTAGGTGGGAGGTGGGCACCAGCTTGTTCCCTGCATGTGGGTGTGTCCATACGTTGCCCACCAGTCCCACATGTTTGATGGATGGTGCCTGCATTTTAGGGTCGAGGATGATCAAACCTCAGCCACCAGCTTTGGGCACGTCCCCTGAGCGCTCAGTGTGCCCTTGGACTGGGTGGAACCACAGACTGGCCTCACTGGGAATTTTTATTTGGGCTAATTGTTTACTTTAATTATATGCCTCTGTCATCTTGGTATCTGGTGGGTGGTTTGGTTTTTGGGTTTTTTTTTTTTCCTGTCTTGTGAAATGAGAAAGCACCGATCCCCTTTCAGCCGGGGAGAAGTGCTGTTTACATTCTGCTGTTAGGTGTGAAGTGCTGCTGGAGGGATGCGGTTGGCATTGCTCTTCCTAAGGAAAACAGACAGGAATTGTACCTAGAGAGCCACGTGGAGTTTGCAATTGCCTCTACACGTTGGAAAGCAGCAGATGAAATTTTACGCTCTTAGGTTCTTGAGTGCTGAGAGAATTGAACGGGGACCAAGCAGATTTTTGTGCAGCAAGGAGGCTGTTCTCTACTGCCCGTTGCTACAGCAGATACGCAGCTGCATTTTCAAAAAGGGCAGTGCAATGTTCTGATCACCAGTATTTTAAACATTTTTTTTTTTTTTAACTCTGGGGAAAGAAAATTGGCTGTTTTGTGCTGCGGGCCATGGACTGGCCTCCGTGGAAGGGCAGGCAGGCATTTCCCTACTCTTTTCCATCAACGGTATATTTCATGGTGCATTGTATGTTTTCTGAGATATTTTTGCTTCTGAAGCGTCAGGGATTACTCATGGCAGGTGGTGATGGACCCCAGCTGGCTTCATTAAACCCCATTTTCCTAGCACTTGGGCTGTAGGAATAGCCACCAGGTAGCTTTGATTCTTTTCTTTAATCTGTTTTTGTTAAATATTACTGTACTCCTTAAAGCCCTTAGTAGAGTATAGCATCCAACCAAGCAATGAATTGAACCATTGGCTGGTGAGGCCAACCAATTAATTTGGTTTTCATATGCAGACATTTATGTAAATATTGTCCAAGATGCCTCTTTAGCCCATACAAAAATCTGGGAGGTAGCCCTGGGCTTGAGCATGCCCTTGCCCTTCGCTCCCTTCTCCCTGTTTCACACAAGAGCTTCTGAAAAGCAACGCTTGCCCTTGTGCTGTGACGCATCTGCAAGTGCCACCTGAGCCATCCCCCTGACGAAGTGGAAAGCTGCCAGGGAATCAATGCAGGACCAGCAGAAAAACAAGCATTATAAAATAAAAAAGAAAAAAAAAATAACAATCGTTAATAACAATTTATGATCTTCTTTGAACTTTTCTGCAATTGTGGAGTAAAATCGAGGCGAGCGCAGCAGACACACCGGTTAAATCCATCTGATGCAGCTCCACTGCACTGCAGATAGAAACGCGGGGAGCAGGCATCCCTCTGTATATTGGTTTTGGCCGAGCTGCCAGATGTTTCTTTTCACAGATAGCCTGAATATATATTTCTATATTTGTTTGAGAACCTGACCACACATAAACCAGGTCCTTGTTCCTTTGCTACAGCTGATAAATGTGAATAAAACTTTGTTTGCGTAGTATGATAGTGTCCATCCCCAGAGACCTTGTGTGGTTACAGCTTTACAGCCTCCAGACAAATGCTGCTGTAGAGCCAGAAGGGCTCAGCGCTGGTCTCAGCCCTGCCAAGGAGAATGTTTTCTTCTGGCAATTGTTGAAATGGTCATGTTGAAAAACTTTTTCTGATTTATATTGAAACTTTCAATATGTACCTCCTAGAAAGAAGCAGAGAAACTTTTAAGAGATCATTCTGTTCCTTTTCAATCGCCTCTTCTTGTTGATTTAAACCAAGACTGAATTTGACTTTTTTTTTCTTTTGCCATGATGGATTCGTATAATTAAAAAAAAAAATAATAATTCAACAGGTCTGTTTCTCTTAACTAAGTATTCATCATCCTGAAAGCATGCTGAGACAACCGCTCTCTACTATAGAAAGTCACCATACCATAAAAGATTCATTTTAAACCATTTCTAGGAAAAAAATTAACTACTTAGAGTGTTTGGAAGTGGGGCAAGCCTGGGTGCAGGTGCTTCAAAAAGCTCTTGCGAAAACGTAGGGGTGAACCATCATTGCTGCCTCCTGATTCCCCCGGGGAGCCGCTGAGGGCAGGTGGTGGGTCCCGCCAGGGCCCTGCCTCTGGTGCCTTGATATAGTTTATTTTGTTGTAGAGAAGCATAAATGCAACAAGTTTTTTCCTACCCTGGGGAGCCTGCGGGCAGGGGGGGCTGCGCTAAACCCCAGCCTTCCCTTGTGCTTCCCATCTCCGTCGGTAGCTCGAGCTTCCTGTGGTGGCACAGTTGTCCCTGCTGTCATCTCTTCCCTGACCTCAAACATGAAGACCAGGTACCTGGGGAGCATGTCTGCTGCTGTCAGCCCAGCTAAACAAGCCAAGGAGTAATTGAGTTAAATGGCTCCATCCTACCCTTTTTTTTTTTTTTTCCCCCCCCACTCCTGCTGTCATCTGACCCAGTGGGCATTGCATCCATGGGGAACAGCACACATGTCCTGGAGCTAGTCACAGAGATGGGGTCACTGCAGTGACAGTCACCTGAGTGCTACCAGTGTGGAAGAGGTTACTTTTAGAAAGAAATTTATTCTGCTGTTGCTATCCTGAGGCCAGGAAATTCACACCAGCAGCCTCCGTGGGGAGGTTGTCCTTCCTAACGTGGCCATGCCTGCACCCACTTCCACTCCAGCCTCTCTCAAGCTCCATCCCATCCTGCCAGGACCGACACACAAGTTGCATCCTCCTCATTCCCGCACACGAGCATCAGCGGTTTCTTACGCAGCTGGAAAGCGAGTGCAGCCTTGAAGACCAATGTGCACCCGCCCATGGAAATGGCGTATAAAAAGAAAACCACATTTTAATACAACCTTAGGTGGGATTTGCAGCCTTCTCCAGGCGCGAGGTGGAAGGAAGGTTTTGCAGCACTAGCTGTTGTGGTTGGTCCTGACAGCCAGCCTGCACGTCTCAGATACAGTTCCCTTTCCATGCCAAAGGCAAAACCATGTTTAGTGTCATGTTAGCTTATTTTTTCAATGTGATATGTCCCACTGAGGACACAGTTCAACTGCTGTAGTGAGCGTTTGTGAAATAACATGCATTTTAGCAGGAGATCTGGGAGGTTTTGCTTCCCCTCTTACTGCCAGCTGGTGCGGCGTGAGCGGGATGGAGTATGGCCGCGCAGCCCTCCCGGGGATTTACGTTTATTTTTGTAAAGATCGATCCATGCCGGGGTGTTCCTGAAGGATGGATGAAATGGATCCAGGATTTGGGAATTTAGTCAGGTTAAATATTGGTTCAAAGTTTCTGTATAACTAGACGGTGAGAGATGATGCTCATGTCTCTCAAAATGGCATGCTGCTTACTTCTCCTGGCTTGAAGATTGATCCAAAAACTGATCTGAACCTCAAAATCGCACAAGAAAAAATAGGAGAAAATACACCTGAAACATGAAGTCTGGGAAGTCTCCGAGTAGGTCTCTGTTCTCCTTGCGTGAAGCAAGAGCTGATTCTGGACATAAACACCCAAAGCTGGTTGCTGCGGCATTGTGTGTTGCCTGTTGCATCAACTGTGCACAGCTTCAGCAGAAGGGAATAAATGTTGGCCATTTTAGGTGCAAAATTGCCCTTACAGGTAGGCCTGGAAGGGCATTTCTTTTGATGAAGTGTTATTTTATTGGAAAATGTTGACTTGGCAAAATTGCTGTTTCTGGCAGTAAAAGTTTTGTTTACAAATTTTTCCCATTTCAAAAACACTTGTAGGGGAAATGTTTTGAAATTGTTGAAATGGGATGAAAGTCTTCTGCCCCAATCCCCATGACTTTTGGTTTCCAAATTTACATTACGCTACAACTGTTTCTTTAATTTCAACTTCTAACAAAGTTTTGATTCAAAGGTTTGTTGTTTTTTTTTTTCCTTACAGCTATTCTGTTTACAGAAATGCCCTGACTTGGAACAGGGAAGAATCTAAAGCTCTTTTTAAGGAACAAAAGCAAAGCAATTTCTATGCAGGGAAAAGTTATTTCTCTCCTGGCCCCACATGTACTTAAAACCCCATATTTTACACATTGAGACCCTTTCAAACCCCTTGGCCATGTGATTGTGTGGGCAAGTGTAAATATACAGTTGTTGTTATTCAGTAAGTATGTGCGTGCATGTGGGTGAATCATGCAGAACTTTGTGTTTATTTGGGGATTCTCATTGCTTGCTGTTATTTCTCGTGGTGAGTTGCATACATATACACTCGTACCTGAGGACTGCTTTGGCTTCTACTGAACTTTAGGAAAAATCTAATCTGTCCCAATTTTGCTCTTAATAAGGAGCCTGTCTGCTAGGAGAGCGTATTCCCCATGCGCACCAGCGCTGAGACACAAATAGGAATTATTGAGGTCAACAAGCAGTGACGAGTATTCTTTTTCAGGCTGATGTAGAGCTGACCTCAATGACTTCTTATGACTGTAGCAGTTGTCCTCCTTCTTTATTGCCCATGACTTAGCATCCCGGACTAATAACTGTGTGTGTTTGTGTATACATATTGTGTGTGTATAAATACACATACGTATATTTTTATATAGATATTTTTGTGTATGTATGGTTTTTAAATTGTCCTTTTTTTTTTTTTTTTTACATCTTCAGGTGGCCACAGACGTGTGTGTGCTACCTTGGGGATGGGTCCTTTGCCCATTGAGGGCAGCAGCAAAGTCCCCTCGGACTCTTCCTGGGCTGTTGGAAAGGTCTGGCTGGCTTTGTTTCCCCCGCCTGGCAGTGTCATCTCCTGTCACGGCAGGAAAGCTTAGACGATAAATGATTTCTAGATTAAACAGAAATGGTAGCTTCTCCCAAAATTCCCAAGCTGCAAAAATACTTGGAAATAAATGACTGTGACCTGTCATTTCCCCTATCCTTGTGTACAGCTGGGGACGATACCATCATGGCCTGCTAGGTCTCTGGATATACAAAATAACATTGATGTTAGTTGATCAGGAAATCTGGGTCACTTATTTTTAATGAGTTTGTTTTCACCTCCCACTAGCACCATGGTTCATGTTCTTAAGGAACCTCTTGGTGTTTCCAAATATCTCCATGCCCTCCGGTATGAGGTTTTCTCTCCCAGCAGTAACGAATGCTGCAGATCATGGAAAAGCATGGCAGGTTTCCGGTCTCTATAGCAAATCAACCCGAGACCATTTGCACGTTATTTTGTCTTCCTCCTCTTCCTTCTGAAATAAGCCCCCAAGTTAACTTGTTCTGGAGTTTTAAATACGCAAAGGCTGTTTCCAACTTTTATTTGTTATAATAAGAATTTCCAACGGGTTTCATTCTTCCTTTTGTGCGCTCAAACTGATTCTCACTAGTCAAAATTATTACTGGTAAATTTTGGCAGATTTCTCTGAAAAGAGCGTGTCTCTTGTCCAGTGTGCCCACATTGAGGAGATGGCTGGGTGGGGAGCGGCCCCTTGGTACACGATTAACTTTCGTGTTTATTGTTAGCTTCCGTAGGAAACAAGCGTCTTGTGGCGAGGCTTTAAAAAAAAAAAAAAAAAAACCACATTCAGCAAGCCAGAAAGTTATGTTGTTCTTAGGAGAAAAGATCAGTTCCATAGGTTTAACTTTATGCCTTAATGAAGATTTATCTGGCCCCATTTGGCCAGCAGCACAGCTAAAGATCAGTGTAACTCCACTGATGCGGATGGAGAGCATCCCACGGGGCATATCCTGGCCCCCTCATCAAACTTTGATTCCCGTATTTGAGAGGAAAGCGTTTTTCAAAGAGCGCTCGCCTGCATGTGTTGGGAGAAAACAGTAGCTGAGAAAAGGAAAAAGGCAACAAATTCCAAGGAGATTATAATTGGTACATGATTGAAATCCCATATTAAAATAATTTCCTGACCACTTCTTAGTCGAGACTTAGTTTTGACTTTTCTACAAAAGGCCTTTTGTGGCTAGCTCGGCGTAAGTGAGTTAATAAATCAGGTTTATGATTCTCAGTTAATAAATTGGCTTAGAGCCATTGACTTCTGTATTCATAAGAAATTAAACCAAGGAAAGCGAACTAAGAGCCTGTGTGAATTTTAGCAGTAAAGAAAATAGGCTTCTGGGCCTGGAGGGGAGATGGGGAGGTTGTCTCCTGCCCTCCATGCCGGCCGGGCGCCTGGCTGCGGCAGTGTGCGGAGCTGACCACGTTACAGCTGACGAACGCAGGTTAACGGGCTAATTCTTGGCAGCGGGCGCTGCCTGTCATTATTGGCTTTCAGTCCTTGTTCTCAGGCTTTTCTTGGGTTTTGTTATTCAACTTTTCAATGTTTTAATTTTTAAGCACGTTTTTAAAACCTTGAAAATGTATTAGCTTGAAATATGCTTCTTGTTTCATATTATTGAGTGATATAAGGTCATAGAATCATCGAATGGTTCAGGTTAGAAGGGACCTTAAAGATCATTTAGTTCCAATCCCCCCGCCATGGGCAGGGACACCTCCCACTAGACCAGGTTACTCAAAGCTGATGAATCAAGCTGATTTTTTTTTTTTTTTCCTCCATTTTAATTTTTCCCACTTTTTTTTTTCTTTTTTAATTGTGATTAGTTTCTGGTTTTGATCAGGCAGGAAATGGAGCATGAAGCAGCGGTGAACAGAGAGCTATAGGCTGCCCTGCGAACGGGAGTGAAACGTGGATTACATTAGGTTAGGGGCTCAGTGCTCACCTCCGCGTAGCACCAGCCTGGGCCAGCGGTGGGAAAGCTGCAGAAATCGGTGTGGCAGGCGGCGGACACCCCTGCGCCCAGGGGAATATAGGAGGACTTTTTTCCTACTGCCGTTAATCACAGCTTCAGACTGTGTCACTGGTACCCAAAGCCTGTTGGAGATGCGACGGGTTTTCCCCTGGATCTAAGGCTCTGAGCACAGCAAAGCCCTGGAGCAGGGGCCACACGGAGGTGACGCAGGACTGTGTGGTTGTGTGACATGTTTTGAGGTCAGGGAGGGATGGGGACCAAATGACAGCGACGTTTGGGACCTGTGGCAGCTCTAGCAACAACCTTGCTAGGTGCCTCCAACACTACACTGCTCCTTTGGCTTTTGCCAGTACATCTCCAGCTCCTCTTGCACAACGTGAAGAAAAATGAACTCCGTGGTGAAAAATGCACTTTTTGCTCATGAAAATCCAGCTAGGTCTGTCTGCTTTTTGCTGGCGTTGCTCTGCGCTTGCAGGTGATGCCCCAGGCTCTGAATGTGGGCGATGCCTCACGATGTGCCCCGGTGCCTGGGGTCTCGTGGAGGGAGAGGGAACAGAGTCACGCTGGGGCAAAGGTGGGACGAGGGTGGCTTTAGACATCCCCTAAGTGCTGCCGTGCCAGCAGCACGGGTGAGATGGTCCCGTAACGGGAGGATGTGGATGGTGTCAAGTGTATCTGGAAAGTCATCACATTGGAATTGAACTGAAAAGTACTGAATCATTCTGAGTTTGGTTCCTGCTATGTGCTGTTTTATCAGATTATACTTTTTCTTTGTAAGTGAGTGACTTTTGTTTTTCTTTGTTTTTCTTTTGTTTTCCAGGACCTGCAGTAAGTATCGTGGATTTTACTGTTGGATCAACAAAGTTAAGGCTTCCCCTCTCCTCCCCCCTCCCCTGCCTTTTGGTGTTGTTGCAAAAGCACAGCATTTTTTGGTAGAGGTGTGTCTGGAAGCAAAATTGGTACCAGATGCTGTTGTGTTTTTATTTTTTTTTTTTCAGGATTGTAGACAAATAGAAAGGGGAAAAAAAGTTTTAAAATGTTTAACTTGCTGCCCTGAGGGACTTCCAGTAATTTTAAACCCAGAAAATATTCAGTAAAAGAGTTTTCCCTTTAAAGAGTTCTTTAGTCCGCTTCCATTTAGCAGAAAGACTGCTGTACTAATATTTTAACATTTTAGTGGATTTTTTTAGTTCTAAAACTCTGTCTTGCTTTTCTTATCTGTTGTGTTTCTATCATTTAATACGGGTTTGGTAGCCTCACAAGGGGGGCTGGAGGGAAAGCCATAGCTTGCTCGCTTCTCTCTTTGAAGTCTTGGGGACAATAACAAGCATTCCTACCAATGCAACTAGAAAATTTATGGGGAATTTGTTGTTTGAAGGGGCAATAGTTGAAAATGTGTCAGCTCCTCCTTCCAAATGTTCAGACGTGCCTTTGGCTGTGCCACCGCCACGTCCCAATCTGATGTTCTCCTGCTGGTTTTGGAGCAAGAAAACAGCATTTCATTTGCGCCCTCCGAGTTGCTGAGGGATTGTTAAAAAAAGAAATTATGGGTACGAGGTGCTTCTGGTTTTCTACCTTTCTTCCCCCGGAGAAGGAGAGGCGCAGGCTGTTTGCAGCCACGTGTTTCCTTCTCCATTGTTGCACTAACAGAGACGTTTCTTCATGTCATTCTCTTCCTTTAGAGCCTCACTGGGTTGAAAAGGGATCATTTCAGGAGAAATAAATTTGCTAACTATTCCTGGGCTAATTAATTTCTAGTTCTGTAAATCTGTTTAAAAGCCAAAGGGGTAACAAGGAAATGCACGTGGAGCGTGGGGGCTGTCATAGTGCCATGGCTTTGGTTCTCCTGAGATCAACAGCGCTGCCTGTGGCTTTAGTTAACGGCTTTTACCCTTTGAATTTTTGCTTCTATTTCAAGTTCATTTTTTGATGTAAAGGCCAAAGAGCAGTTTGAGCAAAATTGTTATTTGGCTAAGTTTTGAATGAGCAAATCAGGAAAAGGTAAGACTTAACCGCTTTGGCTTAACCATTCTTAAAGGAAGTCTAAATGCTTTTACTCTAAAAGTTGTGCCCAGCATTAGCAATAACTCCAAGGCTCTGGCTCAAGAAATGCAAACAAATTAATTTTTCCTGTTAGCTTGCATTCAGAAATGTCAATAAGTTAATTTCCCTGTAAATAGTCTGTAACTAAAAACTGCAATGCAGTCTCTCCAACCCACGCAATAAAAGTGACTCCGTGGGTTTTTGAATTATTAGTGACTTGGGCAGTGGCTGCAGGAGCACCGCTGGGAGGTGGGTTCCCGCCTGCCTGGCCCGGAGCTCGCCGCCACAGCGCGGCTGGTCCCCGGCTTCACCAAACCCCGCAGCAGGGTCACATCATGGGTGAGATGCTGGGGCTGAGGAGAGCATCCGCTGAGGCTGAGCGCAGGCGAGAGCGGCTGGGAGCCCTTTTGGGTGCGAGACCTCATCCTCGCAAGGCTTCTGCTATTTCATGCAATTTGGCCTACTTATTTTTAAAAAATAAATAAATGAAAAAAATTCTTGCTCAAGGGCAAGAAATGTTCTTGCTTAATGATAAATGAAGAGGATACTACCTGTTTAAAACTCCACATATACGTTTTCTCAGGGACGTTTTTCTCTGGATTCAAGTCTTTTGGCTTACTTAAAATGGATTTATTTAACCATTTCCTCTCTGCTCCTGCTCAGAGGCTGTTATCAGCCCACACGCAGCCGCCTGGGTTACGCTTCCTCACGTGTGCTCTGTTCACTTTTATTGTACGCGATTTGACATAGGCAACATATGGTGCACTATTAATTTTTCTTTGTCTCTAGTTGGTTTCATTTCCTGGTTCCCACGGCACTATTGAATTGCAAACGGAGCACAGGGGAGATTTAACACAAACAAGACCTTTTTTTTTTTCTTTCACTCCCTTTGCCCTTCTCCTGGTTTAGTTCATTTAAAAAAAAAAAAAAATCCTGCATTTTTAGCATAAGTAGCATTTGCCAGAGACTTCTTTAAACATAATATATAATAAAAGTCCTAGAACCCACAGAACCACAATATTATTTTATTTCAACAGTACTGTATTTAACTCTATTAGTTTCTTCTGTTTCTTGATTTTGGCCATAAGGAATCGATTACATCTTCCATGTACAGCATCGCACTCTGCTAAAACTGTATCCTCAATTCTGTTGTTCCCTAGTAGCAGTTGTTCTGGTATTTTATTTTTTGGCTGTCATAAGCTAGTTGTGTATATGAAATTATTAGGATTTGTGGTACAGGACTTGTGGCTGTTGGATGATTGATCGTCCTGTCTGTGAGGAAGGGGTATTCTGCTCAGATGTGCTATAAAACCTCTGTTTCGGAGGGTATTAAAATCACATGCTGGGTAGGAAATTTCTACAATTGAAGGATAGACTTACCACAGACTGTAATTAAACATTTATAGTCCCAGATATTAACCAACACTTTATGTATTAGCATGCTGGCTGGGGAACTCACCAGCGAGCGAGGGCTGGGAGTTACAAGTGTTTCCTATTTATCAGTGTGTGCTCCAGTGCCATACATCTCCATAAAAATCTCGCTGTACACTTTATCCCAAGACTGTAATTTGTTAAATCGGTGGTTGTTGAAGTCAATGTTGTTTCTGGATGAATCAATAGGGCTGCAGGAGGCATTGAAAGCTGCAGGGACACTTAGCAAAAGGAAGAACCCCTGTACGTGGTACGAAGGGGGCTGCCAGAGCTATTTCATGCCGTAAGAAATGTATGAATCTGGCTGTATATCCGCAGCACGCTGACATAACCTATGTTTATGGTAGCAGATGACATTGCTGTACCAGACACACGCTTTACTGCCTACTTCTGTACCAGCTAATACTTAACAGTTCCTTCCCGGGAATCTGCCTTATGTCTGGCTCGCAGCAGGCTCTGCTGTAGCTCATGGCATGTTTAACTGCAGCTCGAGCTGTAAACGCCTTTGGGAACCCCCCCTGAGGAGAGAAAAGGTGAAATATCCTGAATGGGTTGTGTTTGATTCTGCTGATCTTGCAGGTGTTATTAGCAACTTAAGTGAAGGTCTTTCCCCCGTAGCATCAACTTTTCTTTCTGCTTCATTGCACAACCAAAGCAAAGCTTAGAGGTGAGCTGGGAGAGCTGCATTTTGTGGGAAAATTAATGCATCTAAGATGGGGAAACCTTTAGACGGATTCACCTTTACTGAATCAGGTGTTGGAATTAGGAATTTGAAGGTCAGCAGTTGCTCCTGGGCAGATGATCTGCCTCCTCACAGCCTCCCCGGCCTCTCCAGGTACCCAGGGGTTCCTGTCTCTCTTGGTACCCACGTCCTGGGGTGGGCTTACAGCCAGGATCTGGAGTGCATCACACACATCTGCGGCTTCAGGGGCAGCAGGGACTGGGCACAGGCAGCAGGGATGGGTGTGAGTTGGCAAAAGGCTTGGTAAGTAGCTAAAGGGAAGCAAGAGATCAAAATCTGGGCTAAATATGCCATAGGTGTGACCTTTCTGATAGGAAAACTGTGCTGAGAGGTTTCTCTGGAGAGAGCTCAGTCCTGGGGCCAGCTGGGGAGCCGATGGCCCCATCTCCTGCCTGCTGCTATGTGTTGTTGTGCTGCTTCGGGTGCATTGACTGACTTTTATCTCACTTGTTCCCCCACCACAGGGGCAGTCAGGACGCGATGGTTACCCGGTAACTCTGCTATTCCTTTTATTTTTATTCTTATTTTCTTCTAATCTGCACTCTGTGGTCCTTTCCATCTTTTCCATGACACTTGGTTTTCTTTGCCTATCTTGGTCTCTTTTTTTTTCCTTCCTTCCCATCAGTGATAGCTTTTGATGGATTTAGCCCTAAAACTTAGGAGCCTGTGCAATATTCTCCATTACTGTTTATAGGGATGAAATAGAACCACAGAACAGCTTGGGTTGGAAGGAAGCTTTAAAGGCCATCAAGCCTAACCTTCCTGCAACAAGCAGGGACATCTTGAACTAAATCAGATTGCACAGAGCCCCATCCAACCTGACCTGGAATGTTTCCAGGGATGGGGCATCTACCACCCCTCTGGTGGCAGATGATCAAGCCCTCAAATACTTGAGCCCCTTCCGTCACACTCTGGCCTAAGAGTTCACTGGACTGCGAAGTTAGTGAAGGCTTTGGGGTTTGTTCCACTCACAGCTGTACGTGGCCAAATTTGGGGACATTGGTGAAAGAGCTTCAGGTGTTGAGATAGGTCCTCATTTGCCCATCTCCAAACATTTTTCCCTGGGACAGAAGTGTGCTGCAGAGCCTGTCAGCAAGCACAGATTTCGCAGAGGCTCAGAAGCATAATTGGGGATGTGCTGCCCTTCCCATGCCCGTGGGCACCACTGAAATGTCTCTGTGTTAGAGGCAGGCGTCTTCTGGGGGAGAAATAAAGCTGATCGTTTGGGGCTGTTACAGGCTCTGAGCTGCTTTCTGCAGGAGGAGAGAGACCTTGTTCTGGCCAGGTCCCAGGCTGCAGCCTGGTGGCTGGCTCCCCAGGTCCCCTTTACGCACTCAGACAGCCGTGGTGCTCCGGCTCAGAGGGGCTCGATGGCTCATCAAGGAGTGACTCCCGTCTCTGCACTCAGTGTAATGGGTTGGTAAAAGTCACTGTGTAGGTCCTCCATGTTCACAACCCTGTTCCAGCTCTGCTACTGCTTTTTGAATGGACGCAGCGAGTCCTGCACTGCCTGATGCTCTGGAAGGGGCTTCTTGGCTATTTGCCCTGTTGTTCCATTTATAAGGTAAAGAAAAGTAGTTAGCTTTCTTCCTGTGGTTGATGCCCTTTTTATCTTTTTTTTTTTTTTTCTTTTTTTACTGAAGGAGTGTGTTAGGAAAACTCACTCCTTGTCTGTGCCACCTTGTGCCCTGACCTGGTTCCCCCTGAATGCCCACAAACCACAGAAACATCTATTGAATTTTCTGTGTGTGATGGACTTGGGAGCTCAAGGGAGGAGGATTGGAAGGGAAATACCAGAGCTGTTTTCGTTTTTCGTTTCCCCTGGGCTCCTGTGAGCCTCCCTGGGGAAGACAGCAGCATTTCCCCAGTGGCACCAGCCCCAGAAGGGGAAGAGGTGTGAGATTGGGGTAATTTTGCAGAACAAGCCTCTGCTGCCGTTGCATCCGTAAGGGTGGGAGAAGGCTGCGAGCCAGCGGGGCTGCTGATTTCCAGGGGAAGGAGGGCCGCGGCGGGCGCAGCGCGGTGGTTTGTCTCCCTCAGGCGGTACCTGAAGAGTTTGATTTATTCGAAATTAAGGTGGGAGGCTTTGCTCTAATTGAACTCTTTAAAGGCAGCTTTAGGGTGGTTTTCTGCTCTCGAGGGATGTGACTAACCACTTCGGGAGTAGCAGTGCCTGTGGCAGGTTTACACCCTTCTTCTGCGTGGGTCATATTCTGGCAAAACCTCTGTCTGTGGTTTAGTTGCAGAGCTCTGAAAAACAAAAACGCTGGGAGGAAATAGTGACTTTTCCCTCAGATGGAGCGTCCCCCCAGCCTGTCCCGGTGGGCAGCCCCAGCACCGTGTCCATCCCACTCCTGGTAGGGGATTTTGGTGGTGCTCCAGCTCTCCAGGATGGTGTCGGGGACTGGCAGTGACCTCCGGCTCTGCTGCCGCATCTGTGCTAGGGAAATGGCATTAATGTTGCTGAAAGGTTTCCCCCCCCCGCCCCTCCCCAGGACCCGCAGTGCAGGCGAGCTGAGTGTCTGGTCTTATTCCTGACTCTGCAAAACTGGCTGAGCCAAACCCAGCAACCGCTGAATTACCGCATCCACATGGCTGAGGCCACAGTAATTAGCTTTATCTAATAAGAAGGTGACAATAATTGCATTTCTAATGTAATATGTGTGCCTGAAGAAGAAGGAAACTAAACATAAGGCAGGCTTGAGAGTCTTATTCTGCAGAAGCCTATGGATGTGGTTTATTACATCCAGTTGCATAGTCAAGTTGATTTAATTATTTAGTTCCCTTCAGGGTGATCAAATAATCTCCAAGCTGTTTCAGGAGGTAGATGTGGTGCAAATACAGAAGTAACACGTGGATATTAGACGGTGTTTGGTGTTGGAGATAGGTGTGGTAACACGTGCATCTCTTGGCTAGCAGGGCTTTGAGTTTATTTGTGAGCTGCCGGTGTATAACCAAGCTGCAGGCAATGGAAGCTTTACAGGGATGAGTGAACCAGAGCTCTGGAGACAGGGCCCAAACACAAAACAGCTTTTATGAGATGCTTTCAGTATTTTTATAGTTAACATCTTAAGGGGAGGGGTTTGTGCCCTACAATAAAACTTTACAGCAGAAACAGTTTCTTCTTTATGAAGTTCTATAGGTTCATTATTATTTTTTAAACGACAGAGAGGATTTAGTTTCTGTTTTTAGGACTATGGCATATCCTGCTAATGTTAACAGCAACAGCTATGAAGAATGTTGGGTTTTGTTGCTTTTCAGGTCTTGTTTGACTTGGTTTTGACATCTCGAACATGAATCACAGCATATACCTCAGCCTGAATTTCAGCGTAGGTTCCTATGGGCTGCATGGGATCTGTGTTCTCACCCCTTCCTCCAGTAACTTTTGAATTTGGCCCATTTCAGCCAAATTTGGCAGAAGGACAAAGACTGTGTAGATAATTAGTTTAATGTGAATTCTTGATATCAAGGGCAGATTAGGGGAAAAAGTCTTTTTGATATCCGTGGTGAGGCATGAGCTCACACTGCCATACACACGCCTTTGCAGTATCAGCTGATTCAGAGGTTGCCTTAAGTTTGTCCTTTTTGAGATTTTCTGTTTCTTTTTTAATTGCAGTGCTGGGGAGGCTTTTAAAATGTTTTTGACCCCCCAGGCCAATAATCTAATCCATTTTGGGGGTTTTCTACCAGAGGAGGAAAGCTGATGTTGGAAGCGTGAAACTTGCGCTGCCAGATTTGTAACTGCATCTAACAAATAACGAAATTGTGAGATAAAAACTCTCCCGTGCCAGTAACCCAGGTACACGCAGTGGAAATTGCATTCAGCCCAGGCCGGGCAGAGGCGGCTCCCATGGGCTCTCCCAGACGCCGGTGGCTGGTGAGCAAGGCAGAAGCCCATGACTCACCGTGCGTCTTGCTTTAGCTGCCAAGGGAACGGGCTCGTGGGGGGCAGAAGGGTCTCTGAGAGCTGATCTAGGAGCCGTTATATTCATTATCATTCAGGTTCCATAGGGGCTTGAATGTGGATCGTGTGTGTCTGTGTGTGCTCTCTGGAGAGCTGAGGGCAGAGAAGGGCAGAAGATCTATTTACTATCTAAAATACCTGCAATCTTTTCTTTTTTTTTTTTCCTCATCTGGGCTGTGCAATTTGCACATAGTAATGGTGGCAGTGATCATCATAAGCTCCTGGGGTTTGGGGTGCAAATCTGCTTAGTCTGAGAGCCTGCCTTGCACCTCCTGAGCTTGTGAGAATGCAAATGAAGGCACCAGGGAGCGGGGAGGTTTTTACTCTTTTTGATGCCAAACCACTAATCTTGGAAGTCCTTTTTAGAGAAAACTACCTAAAACAACTTCTGGGGAGAAGCAGAGCGCTCTACATGAAAGGTGAAGGAGAACCAGCAGGTCGCTTTTCTCATCTGACCTCTGCGTGGTCCTTCTTGCCCGGACACCATGATGTTCCTCTGGCTCTTTGTGCTGGTGGTGATGGGCTGGAGTAACACACAGGTGTGTAGCGGATGGTCTCCTGGGGTGATCTGGCAGCATTGGTGACTGAAATCTGCAGGATAAATAATTCCTTTATACAGAAATCCTAGAATAATTGGTAATTACAGATTGATTACAGGGCTGCATTGATTCGTTAGAGATGCAGTGATCTCTAAATTTAAAAAAAAAAAAAAGTGATAAAAATGCTGCGAAATGAACAGTTCAGGAGAGAAAATGACCGTTTTCTAGACAAGGTCCTGAGCAACCTGATCTACCTTTGGTTAGTCCTGCCTGGTGGTATCGGTGTGCCTGCAGCTCAGTGACCTGCCTGGTGGCTGTGGGTATGGTGGTGGTGGAGCTCTGGTTGTCCTCGCTCTGGGCTTTGCACAGGTCCAAGTGCGTGCTGAGGTCTCCCTGCTGCTGTGGAGGGTGTTGCTGCAGGAGGGCCACCAGCCACTGCTGGTTTAACTGCATTGTTTCACTCTGGTGCTTCCCCTCACCAGCTTTTCTGAAGAGAAGACAGCAGCCTTTAGATCAGATTGATGAGGAAGACTTGGATGACACCTTTAGCCTTTGCTAAAAGACCTCCTGGCCCATCCCCAAACCGACGCACAGCCCCGAAGTTTGAGCTCGGGTTTGCACGAGGGCACGCTGGAGCAGAGGAGAAGCAGATGTGCAGCCACCGCGCCGATGGAAATGTGTTTCTCGTTGGGCAGAACCAGGCACTGGGGCTGGGATCCCTTGGGACTCGTCCTGAGCTGCATTCTCCACCACAAGGAGCATCTGCGCTGCGGAGAAGTTCTTCCCCTCGGCTTGATGTGCTGTCAGTGCATCAGCGTGTAGGGGGGCATTTGCCCTTGTAAAGCTGGAAGGGAGCAGAGGGGCTGGCCGTGCAGAGGGCTGATGCGGCAGGGCTTTCAGCTGCTTACGTTAGTTAGCAGGGCGGGCAGCTGCGTCTGGGCAGGAGGAAAACAGAGAAAATGAGGAGCAGATGGAAGAGCCAAACTGTGAGTAGGCTTTTTGCAGCTGACCTTTCAGTGCAGGCAGATCTTCCTATTATGTAGCCATTTAGTGGTGCCAGATAATGGATGGAGGGGAGAAGCAATGGTTGGGTGATGCTTTTAGCAGCCTTGCCCCTGTCGCTTCCCCTGCCCCACACGGGGATGGTTTTATACTTGCCTTCAAACTACTCAGCTGTCCTCCTACGTATTTCTTTTCTTTTCCAAAGAGATGCTGCGTTTGCAGTTTACCCAAACCCATTCCCTTCCCTCCTCCCATCTACCGGAGAGGCCTTTTGAAGCCAAAGTCTCTGTTTCTTGAGAGTTTCATCTGCCTCTGCTACTCATCCCTTCCTAAAATCCGTCTCTGCTATGCCGCTACGTGACATCCCGAATGGAGGGTTGTCAATTCAAGTGGGAAGAAACCAAAAGAATGAAGTTGATTAATGAGGGGAATTACTTCATGTGCATGTCTTCATTAATAAAAAGCAGAGCAGGGAAGAGACTTTGCAGGAAAAAAAGTCTGATATGAAACAGAGTTGTCTCCTATTTTATAAATTTTCCTTAGTATATTAGCATCTATTTTTACTTGAGCAGTGTTATTTCATTCCTCCAGCATATAATGTTTGTCTTCTGAATTTTGTAAATCACTCATGTGTTGCCTGAAAGAGCCCAGGCATCGTCCTACCCATCTGTTAATGGTGGGAACTCTTTGGGAAGGCGGGGAGAAAAGGGCTTCAAGTTCTGTCTGCTTAGAAGTAATGCAGCTTGTTACTCAAAGTTATTCAATATTGAGCGGTAGCATCCTTTTCTACTGACAGGTAACTACACCACTATAATCAATTAATGGACTTGTAGTAAAGGTGTTGGTCAATGCTGGCACACCTTTGGGGAAGAATTGCTCAGTCAAAATTGAAATACTCTTGTACAGGCCATTTTCATGTATTTAAAGTCCACCTCACGCTAAGGAGCTGTTAGAGCTAAGCAGCTCAGCATCTTCAGAAACTTTATTTTGGGAGCCCTGCAGTGAGCTAATATCTTCCTTTGGCTGCAGCATTGTAAATCCAGAGTTATCCACAGTCAGCTGTAATGCGTACAGCCAGAAATCAACTTGTAAGGATGATAGACTCTGTTTTTAATTAATTTTCAAGACATAGAGTGAAGCCAAATGTGGTTTTTTTCCTGAGCTGACGTCTGGGAGAGGGGCTAGAGGAGCACATGCAGGAGGGAAGTTGGTTCCTTGACTTGCGAGATCCCAGTGCTGTGGAGCAGGGTGACAGGAGCTTTGGTGGCAGCTCTAGACCTTGGCCATAATCAGCAGGGTTTGGGGTTTTCTCCCCTCAGCAATTAAGAATCTCAGTTAGTGTAGATAACAAGGGAAAGTCTGTGCAAGATTTTTGTGTGTGACCCATAAATGTATTATGAGTGCAGACAGGCTGATGTGCAAGAAATGAGGAACACATGCCCAAGCCTGTTCCTGGTGGCAGTTCCTCCATCCCGTTGTGGTCCCTCAGAGTTTACCAGAAAGCTCCAAGACATGCACTTAGCCAGGCGTCTTGGAAATGGCGACACCAGAAAACCAGATGTGACTTTAATAAACTGCTTTTACAGGAGAACTGTAGAAGTAACTTGGAATTGGACTGCCTGATGACTTGGTGAGTTGCCTTCATCTATGCAATTATCTCCAAGCCCTGCTTGGGCACGCTCCGGGTGCAGCCTGGGAGAGTTGCAGAAGGAGCTGCACGTAGCTTGAGATTGCTCCGTGCCCAAACCAGAGCGACAAGCAGTGGTTTAACTCCTCAGGAGGGCTGCCGGAAATCCCATGTGAGGGATGGGAGACCATGCTATGTGGTCAGATCTCATGGGCTGTAGGGAAGAGCGTGTGGATCTCAGACTTTTACTGTTTTTTCACAGTAGGCAGATGCTTTCCGGACCCCGGGTGGTAGCTCATGCACAGACACGGAGTGCCTGTACATTGCATGGGTGTTCTGGTTGGTTGTGCATGCACAGAATTTTAAAAAAAAAAAAAAAAAAATCATATTTAACATCTGGCATTGCTAGACTTAGATATTTTTAAATACTGTCATGTGATCGGTATCCATCCCCAAAATGAAGGCTTTTGTTGGTAAGCTGGCTATTTAGTTTTCTCAGCTAGGTTCATCAAGGTCATAACTGTCATTTAGGGTTTGGTCCTGTGTTTGTTCTCTTGGGTATCTTTATTCGTAAATATTCAGACTTCAAGGAGCGTCTCCTGTGAATGAAGTCCTTCGCACACATACTTCTCCCAGTAAGAGTCCAAAAGGCAGAAGTAACAATTATTCATTTTACAAGGCGAACTTTGTAGTTCTAGTCTTTTTCATTTTATTTTAATATCAGTTTTGTGGCCAATTCACGTAATTATCTGCCTAGAGGGGAAAACCTCTTTAATCAGGGAAAACAGATCCAGTGTATTTTCCTGCTACGTCCGTTTGCTGGCTCTCTGATGTGGAAACAACAATGATTTTGTAAAGACCAGCTCTTCATGGCAGCAGTTTATTTTTCTTTTGATTTAGAGGTAATTCTTCCACAGGGAAAATAAAAAGTTGTCTTATATCCCACACAGTAGAGGAATTGCAGATGCATTTGTTTATCTTCTGTGCTTCCAGTGTTTCTGGCCAAGGAGAGGAGAGGGCCTGGTGAAGGAGCTGACGAAAATGGCCAGGAGAACTTGTCTGCAGAGGCAGATTTCTGATACAGGACACACGTGGTTTTTCGGGTGATGACTTGGACCCAGCTGCCTGCCTTATCCCAAGCTGGCTCACACAGAGGGAGAGGTTTGGTGGTGAGGATGGGTGGTGGAAAAGGTCCTTCACCACCCAATGCCTGGTTGAAGCAGGGCTTTGGTTTCTGGCATCTCGTGCTGCTTTTCCTCTGGTTCCCCGTGTTGGGTGCGAGTGCAGCTGCTGCATCTGCATCTCAGTTTCCAGTGCGTTCAGGCACGGCCATGTGGTACGGAGGCTTGGTTTGCAGGCAGAGGAAAATGAGGAAAAACCAAGAAGTTTGCTCATTAACCGCAAAAGAGAGGTAATCCAAACAGCAGTTGTTAGCCAGGGGTGGCACTGGTGGGGGGAGAATATAAAAGCAGTAAGAGACTGGAAGTGTTTGCTTGAAATGTCAATATTCCTCCAAAACAATTGCTTACCAACTTTGAAACTGCATCGCCACCACAGAGGCCGTCTCCTCTCTCATAGTTGGACACCAAACAAAAAATATCCAAAACCCTATTGGGCACCAAATGCTTGAAAAAAGCAGTTGCACAGGACACATGGAACTCATTTAAGCCTCAGAATTTTGGGGGAAGTCGGGGGACTCTTTCTTCCATAAAAGCACTTTGTTGTTTTGGAAGGAAACTGGTGCAATGTGATGCACAGATGAGCGAGCTCTTGCTTCTGAAATGGTGCTGAGCAGCAGATAAGCTGATCTGACATGCTGGGGCAATGCTTGCAGCAGTTGGCTGCGGTGATTCCTTCCCTTCCCCTTAGAATAGAACGTGTTGGGTTGGAAGGGACCTCTAAAGGCCATCTAGTCCAACCCCCCTGCAGTGAGCAGGGACATCTTCAACTAGATCAGGTTGCTCAGAGCCTCATCCAGCCTGGCCTTGAATGTCTCCAGGGATGGGGCCTCCACCACCTCTCTGGGCAACCTGGGCCAGTGTCTCACCACCCTCATTGTGAAGAGCTTCTTCCTAATGTCCCATCTAAACCTGCCCTGCTCTAGTTTAAGACCATTGCTCCTTGTCCTATCACTACGTGCCCTTGTAAACAGCCCCTCTCCAGCTTTCTTGTAGGGCCCCCTTCAGGTACCGGAAGGCTGCTATAAGGTCTCCCCGGAGCCTTCACTTCTCCAGGCTGAATAACCCCAACTCTCTCAGCCTGTCTTTATAGCAGAGGTGCTCCAGTCCTCTGACCATCCTCGTGGTCCTCCTCTGGACCCGCTCTAACAGGTCCGTGTCCTTCTTGTGTTGAGAACTCCAGAGCTGGACATAGTACTCCCTTGCATCAGGAGGAGTGAACAAACTGGCTCTGTTCTGGCATTTCTTTGAGTTTTATCTGACTAACCTTGCTCGCAAACCCAAGCGGTGTCCCCTGCAGCTCCAGACTAGTATTTGCTTTCCACCCCTTTGGACCAGTCAGTGTTACATTTGCTTCCAGGTTTTTTTCTTGAGCATCTTGGAGAAGACATCCAGTAAAACAAGGAGGGAGCTCTGTGAACAAATGGAAGGAGGCACATCTTGTGTTTAAGGAAATGGAGAAAAGGTGCCTTATCTCCGCAGCAAAGCCCTGAAGAACATGGTTGGCATGTCTGGGAGAGACATGGGAACCCAAGTGCTCTGATGAGCCCGTACTGATGATGCCAAGGAGGGAATGAACAGTGGGCAGAGCCTAGTGCTACTCCAAAAACATTCTCAGGATAGGGTTTGGGTGGGTTTTTTTCCTCATTTTTTTTGTTTTGCTTTTGTTTCCTAAGCATTTCAGAAACCCTTGCAATTGTTCGTGCCCTGTGCTGGGCCCTTGTCACAGCAGCTGCCAGTGCGTGGCCGCCAGATGCCCTGCGTGGACCAGCCCAGCCTCCGAGGGGGCTGCTCCCTTGCAGAGCCCCACAGTCTGGTTTGCATTATGGGTGAAGTTTTTAGCAAATTATTGCTCCTTTCTGCTCCGTTTCCATCAAAGAATGGGCCGAGGCCGCCCAGCAGTCTGAGGACAGATCTTTTTTTTGGACTAGAGCACAGATCTGTGGTTGTTTTTTGGGTTGGTTTGTTAACACACGCTTGGCCCTTATCAGGCTGCAGCTCTGCATTGTTTGCCTGACGCCTCTGTTGGGGGGTTTATTGCTGTGAGCTCGGGCTGTGGGACACGGTTCCACCCCAGGAAAGGTTTCAGAGGAGCTTTTCTAGGGGGTTGGTGGTGCTTAGCCCCACCAGATGCTGTAGGCAGTGCCTGGGGTCTACTTAGGTGCCTTTTTTGGAAAGAAATCAGGAAGACGGGTGAGAACTGCCAGAGCAAAGGGGCTCTGCTGACAAGGGGGGATCAGCTCGCCCTGCTGCCCAGAGCAGCCCCCTTAGGATTCCCCCCCCCCAAAACTGGGGTCAGATGTTACAGGCAGGCCTGCAGATTGCAGGGAGATGGATTTTGGGGAACTCCTAATTGCCCTCCCCTGTAAAATAAAATAGGGTTTTCTAGCAGAAGGAGGAGAGCCTGGCTCTGAGGCCATGCAGGACAGCGGCAGCAAATGCGAGAGAGGAGCAAAAGAGCCAAACTAGAAGATGGTTTCCCATTAAACCCTAAAAAAAACTCAGTAGCAGTGAATTGTGCCCCAAAATATTGTACCCCCAGCTGTCTCCAGATGTGGGGTAATACACGTGTATAGGCAGAAGCAGCTGTGCCTGGGTTTTAGAGTCCTCTTGCACCTTGTGCTGTACCACCTGTAGGGTTTCGTCTATTGGAGGGAAGTTGAATGAAAATGCTGGTGCTTCCCGCTGTGCTGTAACTCCAGAGCTCTCCCAAATGGGGCTGCCACTGGTAAGAGCAATTTCTCTTACCTGCTGCTCTCATGGTAAATGTGCTAGAGCGAAGCCTGATGTTTAAAGTAGTTTTTGATGCAGGAATACAACCTCGTGGCTAAATAAATACTTATCTTTTAGTTCTATGGCATCTTGCCCACCTTCTTGGAGAAGACTGTAAATCAGCTGATGTTTGTGTGCAGAAAGCTGTGCTCTCCGTGCCTTGCTGCCCACCTCGGGTAGGGTGTAGGTGCCATCCAGGCTCTTTTGGGGTGGCAGCAGCCCTGGGGAGGTTACAGCAGCCCCCGGGCTACCCGCCACCTGCCCTGACGGAGGTGCTGCTGTTTGCAAAAAGGTATTAGCTAAATCACCGAGGTTGGATGTATTTAAAACTTAAGTCATGCAAAACTGGGACCTTACTGAATGTCATGTGTAAACGGTTTCCGTGTTAAATCTGGCAAAAGGGTATTTATCAGGACTCACTTTAGAGCTCTGCACTTTTTAGTGGTTTTGAAAATAATAATAATAATAAAAAAAAGGTATTTTATTGATTTACACAGAAAATATGTTTAAAAGACCTGTATTCCTTGTGGGGCAGCCAAGCTAGTTAAGCTCCCCTCTTTTCAAATATTCTTTGCTTCCATTTTTTTTAAACAAATGTGTGTGGAATAACAAGTGTAAATTATTTTCCAAATTAAAACAATTAGTCTTATAATATTTAAAGTCATGCCTCGTCAGCATTGCTGGTTTGTGCTTATAAGAGATTTGCAGAAGGTATTTGCTTTTAAAAAATGAAGAAAAAACTGTCACCTAGTAATGAAAAACTAGATTTCAGGTAATATAGTCATGGACCAAAGGGGAATTTGTGTTGGACAATACTAAAATAGCTTTTTTCAAACAAAGAAACAGAGAAAATTATTAGCAAAGGATTGCTAATAATCATGTTCATGCTGAAAAAAATATTATTTATTTACTTATAAGTGCAGGGCTGCTCCCCTGTGCAGCAGTGCCGTCCCAGCGAGACCATCTGTGCTATATGTGGTTGAATATGAAGCTATCATGGTTTTAATGATCTTAATGCTTAAATATGACAGCTCCTGGTAGGAATGTTTCCAATGCTGTGTTATGCCGCAGACTGCCGTAGTTTTGGGGTCTCACGCTGGGGACCCCAGAGGTCATGTCAGGTGCAGGAGGAACCTCCCAGTAGGGACTTGTCCAGGCTCACAGCCATTGCAGTCAGTGTGTGTGCAGGATAATTCCACGTATGACCGACTTCATACGTACAGTCTATCTCTTCACAGATATTCAAATGCTGCTGTTTGGAAGGGCAAATGATTATTGTAGCAGAAGTGTTATTGGGTGGAGTAGAAACTTGTTTTTTTATAAGGGCTGCTGGTCCTTCAGCGCTGAGGACTTCATGGTGGGAGGAAGGGGTTGCAGTAATTGGGTACGAGGACGAGGTGACATCCCAGAGCACTTCTTGTACTCAGGTCATTTGCAGTTAGCACCAGTGGTTCTCAGCTGCTATTTAGAGGACTCGCATTTCATTTCTTGGTCCCTCTTCTGTGCTTTTCCTTCAGCTGGGAAGCTTGCAGGAGCCACAGCAACCTGGCTGCCATTCTCCACTTCCCTTGTGACAGGGCTGGCAGGGCGTGCTTGGCCACAGCTTTTGCTAGAGCTTTCTTCTTGTACAAAAATGTGCTGAGGAACCGCATGGCCAGCAGACCCTGTCCCGCTTGCAAAGATTTACAGCGTAGCCTATAGGAAAGGACGATCCCTGTTCCCTGGCTGCACTGCACACCATGCTGCCTAATGACCCAGGGCCCTGCCCAGGGATGCTAAAATATTGTCCTGCTCTTTTGTTCTGACACTTTCCTCTCTCTTTCAAATGTAAGATTTTACCATTTTTTGAAACCACAGACACAGAGATTGAAGGCAGCCTTTTGAATTTGTTAAAATTTGACTGCAGGGTTCCTTCCGACCCCTGTGCTAATTTTTAGCAGAGCAGGAAGCATTAAAAATAACCATGAGAGAATGTTTCCCAACTCAGAAGGATTGTCCTCTTAATAATCTTGGGCTTTGGTTTCACTAGATGTTTTCCCTCCTTAAAATTCCTGTAACGCTGCTAAAGCAAGTACATCCCTGCCAGCAGCAGTAATGGCACCAGAGGAGAAAGGCAGAGGGCCAGTTAACCAGGCTGGCACCTAGGCTTGCTCTGAGCAGGAGTGAAGAATGTACGGGGGAAATGCTTATTATTTATTGGAAGAACTTTTGCATGTGAATCGGAGCTTTCAAGCTCTGGGTCTTCCCACTTTGATGGACCTAAAACTCTGTTCCCAAGCCTCCAGCTGCTCTCAGCATTGGCTGAATCTCAGTTTTGCAAAGGTATTTTGGTGCTACATCTCAAGACTTCTGAGCTTCTACAGTGAAACAAAACAAAAATATCAACGTTTGTTTAGAAACGTAACTGAATGTGGCCCCTTCCACTGAAGCTGAAATGTTGCATGGCCAAACTAAGGCATGCAGCAAGAGCCCATGATGTAGTAACAAGCTCTGCTCAAGCCCCAACGTCTTATCTGACTTGTGTCTGCATTCTCAGCATCATTGTATAAATAGATATCATTAAATAATGTATCATTAAGGTATACCATAAAATATATTATATAAATAACATAGTGAGTTGACCTGGCACCAAGCACAGGTGGTTCTTACTGGTATGTGTGTCAGAAAATGAGATCTGAGTTAATTACAGCTAGGAGTGGGCTCTGACATCCACCGAACAATGTCGGCTGGGACTGTATCAGTGTCGCCTTCCTTGAAGCACCTGGTGGGTTTGTACTGCTTGGCTGGTGCAGTGATGGTTTTGGTCAGAACCGTGCTTTGGGGGAAGTGATTGAATTTTCTCTCTACCTTGTCTTAAAGCATCAGATTTGTCCTCGGCAGGAGGTTCATCTCCTCTCGATGTAGTGACCATTTAATTGTGTGAAGAGCCTCACTATGTGTGTGATTTGCAGCGAAAGGCCTTGTAATCGAGAGTGGGCCAAGGCATGAATGAAATTTATCCCTGGATGAAAAGCACAGCATGAAGCCACTGTGATGCTCTCTCTTACTTGGGCCCTGTAATGGAGTGTCCAGAAAACTCCCCCCTTTTTTTTTTCTTACACTTTGTGCTGGTTGTTGAAGTGGAAGTGATAAATTTTTGTATTTTTCATTTGTTTTGTACCTCCAAAATGAAAACTTCTGTAGAGGTGGTTTTTGACTGGGGGAATGGGGGTTACTTGTTGTTTTCCTGTTCCTTAGTTATCAAATAAACTAAAGATTCCTTCATCTTTAATTAAAATGACAGGGAGCAGAACTCAAATAAAGGACAATAATGATCTCAACACATGGGTGCTCCTGAAAGTTGCAGGTAATCAGGTGAGCAAGCCCAGATTTCAGACGCTCTCTCCTGCTTTACACATGCAATCCTCTGGCTGCCTTTGCTCACACAGACGTTTGGCTGGGCAGGTAGAGCAGAGTCAATTAAATCTCCAGCCCAGACTAACAAGTCATTTAAAAGTCTGAGTTAGTCTTGTCCATTCAGCAGCACGGCTGGCCAAGAGCCCCTTTGAAAGCCCAATGGGTATTGTTTTTCTCAAGCATTAAATGCTTTCCCTCAAACAAACATCCTTTGAATGGGCCATTGTTTTTCCTTCTGGATGTCCCTTTGTGGACTGATACAAGAATAGCTAAAAGCTGGTGAACTGGTATTGTAAAATAAAAAAAAAAAAAAAAAAAAATCTCTGGGACTTCTACTCCCTTGAGAAGTTGAATGTGCTGCCAGTTCTCTGCTCTGGTCCCACATCTTGTCCTCTGGAGGTCAGAGAGCTGCACCGGGAGCCTCAGGTGAACCACCTCAAACAACCAGAGTTTTAGAAAAGATGCTCTGTGGACCTGATGCCTTTCCCAGTAATGTAAGGAATCCAGGTGATACAAAGTATGGAGGGGATGTTGGGGGAAGTAGTAGTAGTTTGGTTGTGACCAGCAAGATTTGCATTAATGGATGCAACTGTATTCATTTCTGTTTTCCATCACTGTTTTATGTAGCAGTCATGTAATTATTAATCATTCCTTATGAGAAACAGTACACATCATGTGAACTGTATAACCTATGTTTGGTCACTTCAAAAATCTCATGTGTAAAGAAATCCTTGTTATTTTCAGGTGAACATCTCTTGTACAGGTCCCTCGGTCCTTATAACACAGGTACCGGTACCCTGCCCAGGATTCAGCCGCCTGGATTTACCTCTTTTTCCTCACAGAGCTGCGTGTGTCCCAGGGTTTTGTATTCCAAGCCCAGTCGCCACAGCCCCTGCAGACTGATTTATTCCTTATTGATGGCCAGAGCTGTAAGCTGGAAGGATGCTATTTTTAATGCAGCCATTGGGCTTCTCTTACACACCTTTCTCTTTTTTGCTCAATTTTCACAGATTTAAGCTGAAAGAAAAAAAAAAGTTCACCCTAATCGGTTCCCTAAGAAATATAGAAAACTTTGATGCTGTGTCGTTGCATTACGTGGTAGTCCAACCTACATCTGCTTCGGTGGGTCTTCCAGGTCTACAGGGCTGTAATTCAGGAAGGTGTTTCAGCCCAGCACCTCTGCAGAGGGAGCCAGGAGGATGTGCCTGTGCTGCGGACGTGTGGCCGTGCTGGGCAGGCATGGGCGGGAGCAGGTGCTCATCCCAAGGTGCTGTTTTCCAAGTGTAGCCCTGGAATTTGCAGCAGTTGGGGCTGGGTTTGAGATCATGGGACCGTGCTGCAGCGATGGCTCAGGCTTTGCCGTGGAGACAGGCTCCGTCCGGAGGGGGTCCTCACCCAGCAAAGCGTGTTGAAAGTCTGGGAACAAATCAGGTGTCCGAGGGCTTTGCTGACTCACAACCATCATGCTGCGTCTCTTCAGGAACGGTTTGCAGGGCTGAGCCTTCTTTGGGTTTAAATGAGGAAAGGTTTTGAGTTCTCAGACAGCAGGTCGTGGGTAGGTGGGAATGCAGTTGTTCTGGGATTTACCGTAACTGTTGAGTTTTGAACTGCTTCTCTTTGTCCTCGAGCGCCAACTCCAGCTGATGGCAGGAGCAGCTTTGGTTTTGTCCGTAGGCCTTAGAGCATCTGTGCTTCCTCTCCTCATGTGCATCCTTTCTCAAAAGCAAGGTTTTGTATGGCCCAATACGTTCAGTGGCTTCACGTTAATTAAGGGTTGGATGCCAGAAACAATGGGGAAATAACAGTTTATCTTGTTGATTCACTGTGTGCTTCTGCAGCAACCCTAGAAAGGGGAGAACTGGGGTGACCAAGTGCTTGGTCCTGCAAATACAAGCACGTTTCCAGCTTTGTATCACTACAGATGAGCAAAGCATGCAGGTATCGGCCCACGGGGCAGATGCACAATTCCTTCCTCCACAGCAAGAGCCCCCTTCCCATCAGTAAGATTTACCATTATGGACTGAGGGTGATGGCTGATCCCCGGTCTTGGGTAAAGCCGTAGAGTTTCAGCAAGGCCTTTTGATAGAACAGATGGTTCAGGTCTAAGGTAGCTGTGACTCGCTCCTGGGACCTGCTCAGTTTAACCAAATCAGGCTGCTCTTTTAGAGTCTTTAAAAACCTCAGGGAGTCCCGAGCCCTGTGCCAGAGCAGTGTCACCCTGTCCCTGTCACTAATCCTGTCGCTTCCTCTCATGCTCCTTCATAGTCTGCAAATTGTTTGACACCTCTCACTGTACTTCTGTGAAACCTTCCTGCTGGATTGCATGGATGAAGGATTAGGTATATAAAGAACATAGCCACAGATTGTACTGTACGTAAGTAGAGCCTCTTTCAGAGCATGACTGATATTGCTAGGTTTGTAAATTGATTTTTTATTATTATTTGTTTTTTAATAATACTGTCTTTTCCTTCCCTTTTCAGGGGCCTCTTGGTTTGGATGGCAAACCAGTAAGTAGCACCGAGTGCCAAATGTAATGTTTCTTTATTCATGCTGCTCTGCAATAGGAAGGCAGAACCTCAATTCCTGCTTGTTTATTACTACATATATAACTATTTAGGAGACAAAATGGTATTTAGGAAAATGATCCTGTGGTCTGTAACGTGCAACTTTAAATTCCGAGCCAGGGCTGGCCGGCACAGCTAGAGGTGAGCTTTTCTTTACCTGTCAGCTCATCTCAGCTGCTTCTGCCCCTCCTGCACCAGCTCAGCTAGCGGAGACACTGGAGATGGGTGGCAGGGCAAATTTGGGAAATAAATTCCAGTAGCACCTTGGAATAAGCAAAGTCAATAATCTTGGTTGTGTGCTGCTGGCACTACAAAGTGGGTTCATGAGAATAATTGTTCCCAAACTGGGTTCATTTGCCTCCAAAGGAGCCTGGGTGGGAAGTGCTTGAGAGTGCCCCATGTCCACGCAGTACTTTGTGGAACAGCCTGGACTTCATTTTATGAGCTGTTTGCTTGACTTTGGTTTTTGCTTGGAAGCTCTTTGGGCACTCAGGTGCTCCAGTCTTTTCTTACTTACTTTACAGAAAGACAAACTTTTCTATTTTTACGGTAGCTGAACACTGGCCAGCTCTGATTCCTTCAGCTGGATGGATGCTGCTGGAGGTCGCAGCTCTGTATTTTGTGTCCAAATCCCACTCTATTCCACCACATTCACTAGAGGGCACCATTTGAAATCTTTTCAAGCCCTGGTCCTAAATCAACCGGGATTTTCAAAGTGGGCAGAAGTCATTTAGTCTTTGCAATCGAAAAGTTACTCCAGATACTTACTTCTAGCCAGTTGGGGAGTGTTTTGTTATAGCTGTCTGTTGCTGTGGTTGGTTTTTGTCCTACCCTTGAAGATGACAAATGTGAATGAAAATAAATCTAGAAATAAGCATTAGAAAGGAAAAAAGGAAGGCCAACTCACACTGCTGTGCTCAGGATTGACTTTAAATTAGCAAAACCCCGTGATGGGAGAGCAGCGCAAACCCTAGCTCCTGCGCCCACTGCCCTTAGCAGGCACAGGGATGCCAGTTGTGCACTGGGCAGGAGCAAGACTTCTGGGTGAGGGGCAGGGAAAATCTCCACGAAAAAGCAAACTTATCAAACGGCCAAACTCAAACCAGACTGTTCATGATCTCTTCCATGAGAGCAAGGGGCCAGCAGCCTTGCTTAGAGCCAAATTAACAGCAGGAGGGATGCTGCGTGGGGATGCAGATGCTGCCGCTGTCGGCCTCTCTGCTGACCTTCCCCCGCTGCACCCCACTGGGTCCTGCTTTGCCAAACACTGTAATTTGGGCTGAACCCCAAGATTCGGTATTTTTCTGTGCTGGAAGGAGGATGCAGAGCAGGCACATCAAAGCGTGGCTCCGCGGCTTCTCTTTGGGGCTGCAGCGTGGCTCTGCCCGCCTGTCTTACAGAAAGCTGCTCAGGGGGAAGATGACTTATGTCTTCAGCAAATAGGCCAAAGAAAGCAGCCCATCCTCCTTGTTTATTTCAAACAGATGTATAATTGTTGTAATGATATGCTGAGCATGTGTTTTTCTAGAAGTGATTTAATGCTTCAAGAAATCCCTTGCATCTATTTAGGGTCACGTGTTTGCGAGCGGCTGTCACGCTGCGTGCCCTGCCATTGTCCTTCCCTGCTCCTCTGTCCTGGCAAGACCAGGCAGGACTTCCTTGCTGCTTTTTGGTGGCGTGCTGCTCATGTGTAGCAGTGTATAACTTAAAATAATAGCATGTATAACTTAAAATAATAGCGAATGTGGCTCAGGCTTGTGAATTGATGAATGCAGTCTCCCTGGTTTTGATGTTGTATGCATTGATGATTCTGCTGTTTCTTGATTCGGATCTTTCTTATTATATTTCCAGGGACCTCCAGGACCAAAAGGGGAAAAGGTAAAGACTGCGTTAAGGTGTGGCTTTTTTGGGGGAAGCAACTGTATATCTTCCTTCTGCTGTAATTCTTTCAGTTCAGGTTACCCCAATATGCCAGCATGACATTACCATTGGGTTCTGTTGGGATGTGGAGCTGTGACCACGTGTCCTCAGGTTGCTCTTGGAAAAGCCCCAGGAAGGGGAGGGCAGAAAGGATTTGCAAAAATGTAGAAAGAATAAATATGGCCTTAAAGCTCATCCGTGCTATAGGGTTCCTGGTAACCCCTTCAGGGTTAGGAGAGTGGCATGCAACTCTCTTCTTGCTGTCCTCCCAAGAACAAGGCTGTGGGCTCCATCACTCTGTTTGCATGACATCCTCCCACGACATTAGAGCAGCCAAAGAAGGTTATTGCTGTACTGAAAGTGATGTTAATCCTCGCATGTGTAGGACATAAGCAGTTGCTAGGGGAGCCTTAGAGTTGGAAACAGTCCGCTAGTTCTGATTGATTATCTGTTTCATCGCCTGCCAGGGCAGAATCATTCCCTATTGTGTTGTCTCAAGCCCTTCTCCTCCCTGGTTTTGAGTACGTTAAGCAATAGGACTCTTGCCACTTCCCTTGTGTGCTGTTCCCGCGTTCAGCTGACCCCGTGCTTGGTCCTTCGTGGTTGAAATGTGAACTCTAATAGCTGACCCTTGCTGTTTTGCCTGACGCACAGGGTGAAGCAGGGGACATCGGCCCGAGGGTAAGTAGTGACATGGCACGTCGATTTATTCTAAAATCTGGTTGGGTTTGGTCGCTGCACTAAACAAGGCTTTGTGCAGCTTTGTTGCTGCAAACTGAGGTATGGCAACAGTTCTGTAAACATTTAATTTTGCCATTGGAGCTCTTTGTGGTCGTGGTTTTCCTAACTTTGACCATGGGGAAACAAGAGTTGAAGACTTTCAGGTAGCTCATGAAGGGTTTCACTTTTACTGGGCTTTTTCTATCCCTGATCCCCTCTTCTAGTGTCAGAGAGAAACTCCATGTTTCTCTTGAAGCTGTACTCCTTATTTCTTGGTATTAGAGCACCAGTGCGCGGTGGTAAGACCTGGTGTCCCAAGGAAAGGCCCAGCATGGTGTTGTGCAGGGTGGAAGGTTCCTAAGCTGCCTGCCTGGGAGCACAGGCTGCCTTTAATTGAAAATAAAGGGTTTAAAGTAACTGTGTGATGAAGGAAGACATTTTCGGCAACAGCAGCGGTAACATGAAGTCTCCCATGTTGGGGATGAGACCGGAGCGCTCACCACAGGGCGTGTGGTAGTTCTGAGGTGGGCTCTCTCGCAGTAATGGAAGTGCAGTTGGCCATGGGCACCTGCTGGAAACCTCATGGTGGGGATGTGCTGGGTTGCTGGGGTACCAGCCCCATGCAAGGGCCAGATTCAGAGCTGTCAGCTGAGAGTCAGCTGGTAGGTTTAGATGCAATTGCTGGAAAGGTAGCCAGGACCTCAGTGGTTAACGTCAGGCAGAGATGCCTCAGAGTCATTTTTCTTTTTTCCCCTAGAGGCTGTTACGTCACTTCTTGAAGTTGGTGTCATTTTCTGAAGCAGCTCCCAACTGCCTTGGGCGCCTTTGGAAATGTCACCCTTGGGCTCTGAGAGCCCCTAAAATTTCTCCGATAGAATTATGCTCTGTGTTGCTAAGGAGGGGCTCAGCGTAAGGTCTCAACCTTGTCTAAGTGCCCACCCCCATACTCAGAATAGGCTTTAAGAGGTGATTCAGCAGCATATGGGTGTGAGTTTTGACTCCTTGCCTAGGGCTGTGGATGACTTTGGGGCTGCTGACTCAGGCAGTGCTGGAGGAGATACTCAGGCTCCAAAGCTCCGGTGGTTTGTGCTGATGGATAACGTGGGAACTCACCTCCCACTGCAGCTGCTGTTTGTGCTATGGGAGATGCTCTGGGGCCAGGCTCCATCCGGACTTGCAGGGGCAGCTGCCAGCTCTCAAGGTAACACTTGTCCTATGCTTCAATCTACTGATAAAAATACGTGCCTCTTTTTTTTTTTTTTTTTTTTTTTTCTGTATTTGTCTGGATTTTGCTTTACTTTTAGATTTATTTATGCCTTGTTGCACAAGAGTAAGAGAAAGGCTCAGAAACAATTTGGAAGGAAAGGGGGAGAAACAAGCCTGGCAGAGCTGTGCACAAGTAGGTCTAACAACTGGCGCCTGGCTTTGAAAATAGCTTCCTCAGTGTCTCCAGACATTCGGAGTTGTGGATGGGATATGAAACTTCTTAATACCATCTGGCCCAGATTATTTTTTATTTCTTAATTTAATCTTCTTCCTCCAGTTTCAGTGGTGGCTTTGTTTAGCTGATTTTGAAAGATGTGTCGCAGCGAGTCATCGCATCAACGGGAGGATAAATAACTAGGAATACATCCAGTGCTGCCTCCCTCGTAAATGTGTGTCTATGGGAGGTGGAGTGGGGATAGCGTGTGTCAGTGAACGCAAAAATATTATCATTAGGAATGATAGATTAAAAGAGAATAAAGCTTGGGGCAGCTTTGGAGGGACTGTCTGCAGTGGAAGTGGGATGAAGGCAATTAGGGATGAGCTACTGAATACGTTTGTGTCTGTGCTGCTTCTCTTTCTGTCTCTAATAAACACCTGCTGCCAGCGTGGACAAAAAAAAAAGAGATTATTGCACGTGGGAGTGCAAGGAATGCAGATGCTGGAGGGTGACTTTGGAGAGCGAAGGAAGGCGTTCACATCAGCGTCTTAGGCACAGAACGCTACTGCTTGCAAACAGCATTGAGGAGGCTGTTGTGCAGCCTCACGTAACCAGGATGGGGAATAAATATACTCAAATACACAAATACACTGACAAAGTGCATCTAAGTGTATGTACAGGGAGAAAAGAAGCGCAGATTCCTCCTGCCCTGGGGAGGAGGAGGGGGAGCTGAAGCAGGATGATGCCAAGGCTGGGCCTGCTGTGCCCTGATATTTGTGCTTGTATTTCTCTCTTAAAATTGCTACACCTCTGAAAAGGATTGTTTTTATAAGCTAGGCTCACTCCCTGAGCCGCCACTGGGATGACCACTCTGGATTTATTACCTTGGCTCGGGCGATCTTGTTCTTACTGATGTTCAGATGTTGCGACAGGTGATGGGATTGATGCAATTTTGCACATGAGGGACAGCGGATGCACAGGGCGTGTGGCAGCAGCACCGGCTTTGCTCTCGAGAGGGAGAAAAGTGGCTTCAACGTGTGAGAGAAATGCTCTTGTCTGCAGTGGCGGCAAGTTTCTGCTCAGTGGCCAGCGCCGATGGAGATGAGACCAGTAACGTCTGCACCTATATCCGGAGCTCCCGTGGGACTAAACGCTGGCATGGTGGAGCTGGCTCTGTAGCGATGGGCTGGAGTTTAGGCTGCAGATAGGAAAGTAGCTTTTTCCCTTCTTTCTGCAGTAAGTGCTTGCCAACCTTGTGTTGCAGATAAAAGCTCAGCAAGTGTCCTGCAGAGCTTACAGTGGCAGTCAAGAGAGACACCTATGGATACTCCTTCATTGTTATTATTATTATTATTCTATTTTATTTTGAAACATTATGTTGAAATGGCTAAATTCAGTACTCTAAAGCTGGACATTGCCAGCATTCCAGTGCCCCGTGACCAAAAGCATTGAGAGAGCGTAAATACGGAGCAGGAATGTGTAACTCCGTCACACTTACATGCTCTCCTGGAACCTGGTTATCCGTGGCCTGGGTGGTTTTTGGGCCAGAGATGGTGTCTCTATTTAATAGCCCTCAGGGCTGTTCACCATTCATGGCCCACCATTTAAACCGGGATTGTTTAAAATTAAACGTGCTATGGCTGGTTTTGGTGGGATACAGTGTGTTTGGCCTCCGAGCAAAAGCAAATTGTCATTTCCCGTGGAAGCAGGTAGTTTGGGCTTGGGAGGTGTGTGCTTGGATGGTGCTCAGCAATCTGAGAGATAAGAAAAAAGTTTCCGTTCCTGTCTTACTCATTTGGCTTTTCTGAAAATCCCACTTAATGCTCTTGTGTATCTTCATGCATGTAAGAAGCCATAAAACTAAGTCCTTTGGGTCTGCCACAAACCCCTTTGCTCTCAATGGAGCCTTTCTGGTGGCTTCTGCAGTATCCGGAGGGCCTGGCTGAGCGCGAGGGCTCTGTGTCCATGTTAATTTCAATGTGGCATCATCTTAGTTTTCAAAAATCTCAGGATTTTAGCATTGTTCCTCCCCAAAACCGGCTGAATTTAAGGGAGGGCTGAGCTAAAGCCTTTCTCTACAGCTTGAAAGAAGAATGTGGGGGGGGGGGGGTTTATTTTCCAAGGTTGATTAGTTTTTTCTATCTGAGTTTGCTTTTCCCCTCCCTCTCTGAGATCTGTGCTCGATGTACCTGCTCATGCCTGCTGCTAAGCCTGTCCTGGGAGGCTGGGCAGGAGGTGGGCTTGCCTATGCAATGTTCACCCCAAAACTGAGTTTGGGGGTTATCTGTTATTTGTGTGAAAGGTATAAAAGCTCCTTGGGCAATTTGGACAAGAGGTTTGTTCCTTAGAAACCCTCCAAAATCCTCGTGGAAGATGTGCTGTGTGTTCCCGTGGGGATTCTCACAGCTTTGCTCCATCCCTTTGGTCCTCCTGCGGGCGTGTGCAGGGATGGATGGGGACAGGGAGACACAAGCAGTGTCCTGAGAAAGGAAATGTCTTACTGTTTCTCCCTAGATAGATAAGTGGAAAGGCTAAAAGACAATAGCAATGACTATTGACATGGTCTGAATGCATTGTTTTTGCATCATATAAATCTGAGAGATTTATCTGCATTTTGCAGGCTAGGGAATACATCAGTATTCATTTCAGCCCTGAAAAAAAAAATTATAATATTTGGTCTCGGGAGAAATGCTGAGATGTATCCCCTGTGGGGTTTACTGGAATAATGCTCTTTATTCTGCAGAAAGCCCTGCAGTAGGGGAATCCTCTGTACCCCAGCTGCTTTGAATGTCCTATTGTGCAGTAAAGTAATGAAATGGTACTTGTTTTCCTCTGTTTACTGCTCACCAAGCGCCAGTGTACCCAGAATGTTAAAACAACCGCTGTTGGCTACCTAGATTATTTCTTCCTCACGCATCAACCAATTATGAAGGAAAAGTTGTTGTATGTTGTTCCAGGCTTTAGAACTCGCTCTTCTGCTGTGCTTTCATCTTAAATTCTTGCTCTTCCCTCTTCTGCCTCCCACTTTACCTGGCTAGATGGTTTTTCCCCGGCTCAATCACGGATTTCTGGCTAACGATCAGCTTGCCTTTAGCCGGCGAGTGCTGAAGGTAGACGTGTGGGGTCTGCTGCCACTGCTTTGCTGTGATTCTTTGAGTTGCTTTTGTTTCTTTCTGGCTGGTAGTGCGCTATTGCTATTTTAAATTGTCCCTACCATGGCTACATCCAGAGGTGCTTGTTGGGAGCACGCTTGAGTGACACCCCATTGGAATTTAGGGAGAGTTTTGTCAAAGCAGAGAGACGTAAAAGTGATGGGTTTTTGCATTTGGTTCTTTGTGAGAATTTGGAATCAAGCAACAGAGTCCCATAAATGTTCATATGAACAGTGCTGGTGTTGTAAAATAAAATGCATTAAAACTGGAGTTCTCTAAATTCTCGCACTCCAAACGTGACGTTTTAATTAGGCAAAATTCAGTGGGAGAGTCTTGACTTGACCTAATTAAATGCAGCGTTCAGCATTTGCAATAGGATTTTTTTAAAAAACTATGGAAGAGATTTAGGAGCACAGATCTTGTTGAAAGGCCATGGGATTTGTGCTGCTAAGTCACTTAAGGACTTCTGAAAATCCCACACTTGTCCCTGATTTGAGGGTGGACCACATATTAAATACAGTCCTTGTACTGCCTCAGTGGTAACCCTTCCAGATGTTGCTAAAAGATTTACGAGATGGCCTTTCCATGAGGTTTTCCATTGTGCAGCTGCATGGATGTGCCCGACCATAGCCCTGAGGCTGGGCTGCGGTGGCTGGTGGTGGATCGGGAACCGATAACTGGGTGGTGGAACCCCATGGGATGCTCCCCTCTGGAGCGGGCACCCAACAACCCTTCACAGTCACACCAAGATACAGCTGCTGCTTTTTTCCGTTGCATCCAAGTAATGCAGGGTGTGAGCTACGCTGGATGCTAATATATGACCTTGGCTGTATTTAAAGGATACTACTAAATGCTACTTTCTTTTTGGTGTGGTGCACTCAGCTATGGAAGTGTGTGCATGCTCCATGCCAGCATGTTGTTGGGTCTGGGTTATTTCTGGGTGCTGCTGAATTGGTGGTTTTCATGCAGGCAGTCATTGGGCAAGGGCTTAATGAGATAAAACCTCGTTGGAAGGCACTGAGCAAAATTCTGGTTAAGGAACCAGACCCAAAGGGCATGAAGCGGCCATGAGCTCCCAGCTTTCCCAGTTGGCAGCTGTAATTAGATTCCTCTAGGATGGCTAAGGGATATGCAGTGCATGTGTCACAGCCACCGCTTGCCAACGCCACTTCATCTCACCATGTCTGTGTGAACTTCTTCCAGGGTGATCAAGGTCGAGATGGAGCCACTGGCCCCCCTGGTCCACCAGGACCCCCAGGTGCCCGGGGGCCTCCTGGTGACACGGGAAAAGATGGCCCAAGAGGACCTCCAGGCCCCCCTGTAAGGACGGGAGATGCGCAGAGAGCACATGCTGGGCAGTTCCTACCCCAGCGAGGGAGAGGAGGGTGAAGGGTGTCCCCTTCCCTGGTGCTGTCACCCCAGCCGCTGGGTCCCCAGCCTGGGCCAGCCATTGGGCTCTGATGGCCACCAAGCCATGGCACCGCTCATACAGCACAGCTTTGGGGCGTGGGGCCAAGGGAGCAGGAGGGGACCTTCCATCTTCAGTTCCAGAGCAAAGAGCTGGACCTGGAGCATGTATTTACGGGTGCTGGTTGTAACTGGAAGAGCCCAGAGGAGATCTCTTCCCTGATCTGTAGCCTTCAGATGACCTGTTGCAAACCTCTAGACCACTGGTAATTTATTTAATAAAAAAATAGGCTGCAACGTAATGCTACTGAACGTCCTAATTATCACTGAGCGTTTTGGAGAATGAGGGATAATAGTTTCAATGTTGGCTTTTTTATTTTTGCAGGGCTTCAAAGGCGAGCCGGGAGAGGACGGCCTCCTGGTTAGTATTGCCCAGCAGCACCCGTGTGTGCGGCTCCCTCACCCCCCTGCACTGTACATCGCTCTTCAGCTCGCTGCAGCAAGTGGTTTTGTGTCCCTGCTTACCGGGAAACCCATGGGAAATTACAGATTTCCTAAATTGGATGTTTGTCCAGGGGTACCTGTGCCCTGGGGAGAAAAGAGGCCAGTCTTTGTCCCCTTGGGCTCCTCCAGAGGGATCTGCTGCTCCTGTATCCCCACTCCTGCCCCTCTGAGGCCTCCTGGCATTGTAACTCCAGTTCACTAAGGCCTAGGTTGGATACAAAAGTGCTTATTATATGTTAAAATACACAAGTCATAAAAAAATATTTATTATTTACTGGGAGCATAGAGAACTTACAGCTGTATTAGTAAGGGAAGTTGGCATCTCGCTCTTTTTTTTTTTTTCATGGGAACTGAAGTACACTTGGAAATGTTTTTATCCTGTTATAGTCCATTGTCAAACAAACATAGCAACTCCTCTTACATTCAACAGGGTGCCAGGGGACCTCCAGGACCAAAGGTGGGTAATAAGCAATTTCTTATCTGTCTAATTTTAACGCAAATTCTAGAAATATTGCTGCATAAGAGGAATGGAGGCAAACATGCTTATTTCACACTGGACTTATCTGTATTGATCAGACAGAGAATTTTAAGGTATCAAATTAGCCATTGACTTGGAGCTGCAAGTGTCTGTCTGAATGTGTCACCTACACAGAGGGCACAACCACTGCTCATGGTAAAACCTTGGGATGGGGGTGGAGGGAGCCATGGGGGGCTGGAAGCTGGTGTGCTGACGGAATGTGCTTTCTTGCATTTGGAGGCAGGGATAAAGAAGATCAACACAAGCCAAGTATTTTAACTTTACCATTAATTTTGAGTATCCTTACAATTGTTATTATTTTCTGTTACGTCCTTAAACTTTCTTCTCCATGTGTGTTGCTGTTGAAGGGTGAGCCCGGCATCCAAGGGAAAAAGGTAAAACGGTGATTTTTTTGTTTGGTTGGTTGGTTTTTGTTTGGTTGGCTTTTGGTTTTTTTGCTCTGCTTTGTGTGGTGCTTGACTAGGGAAACTATTGCCAGAGGCTGATGGAGAAGCGGTGGCTGTGGCTGTCCATAGCAAGCCTGCCCTCATGTTCCCCAAGGTTTCTCACACATGCGACCCCAAAGCATGGACACGGCTGCGCCCGCAGCCTGCTTTTCATTACCACGAGCAAGCCAGAAGCTGCAACCGCATCTGCCCAATAGACAAAGAATAACATAGCAAATGTCAAACAAAGCAGTAGGTCTTTGAGCCCTTTCACTCCAATAATTCAAGCTGAACTGAGAAGCGCCTGGAGGCTATTATCTGCCCAGGGGCCCCCGGGATGGGCTTGAGGTTCCTGGGATGGGCATCGCTGCACAGCACCTGGATCTCGTGGCGTTGCCCACTCCATAAGGACAGGGACACTGCTTGGGCAGGCATTGAAGTCTGCAGGAGATTCACATGTCCGAGCTCTCCACGTTTTCTTCTGGTGGTGCCATCGAGGAGTGGATAAATCACTGCCTTTAACTGAAGCCAAAGCACTGATAGGGCCCAGCCTTTCCGTCCTACTGCTCTGCCCCAAAACAGACGTGGCCATGGGTGTTTTTCAGGCTGGAATTTGGCTTTAAAAAGTTGCTTTACTCCAGGAGAACAAGGAAGCATGACAAGTGAAACAAGAAAATCTCCTCCTGGCAGATGGGCGTGCTGGTGACTTGTGGTGAAGCGCATGGGGATGGGTGGCAGCTTGCAGGAGGTCTTTGGGACCCGAAAAGCCTTGAATGGATTAAATATCTAATTTGTCTTAAAGATGGGAGAACACCTTCCCCACAGCCTGCTGTAAGCAAATTCTGGGAGATGCCCATGCACCGCCCTGGGGGCAGGGGAGGCAGAGCTGGGTGGGAGCAGGGGACCACGCTGGAGCCTCCTGGGCTCCTTGCTGCAGCTTATCCCAGCCTCCTGCAAACCTGAGTGGGTCTCAAGTCTGTGCAACACTCGATGGGGTCAAATAACGTGTTGGGTCCCAATGGTACATATGTTAAGAGCTCTTCATATTTCACCTTTTATATTTTATTTCATCAGGGTGATGATGGGATCCCTGGGGAACCAGGACTTATGGGACCGAAGGTATGTTCTGCTCTGTGTCCATCTAATGTATGTGCTTGGCAGCGTCTTTTGCTATCTGGTTTCCTGGCACATTATCGCAGTTGGGTTGAGAAGCACATTTCTCCCCTGACATGGAAAAGGAACCCAAAAAAAAAAAAAAAAAATGAGAAGGAGAACCCACCCCTTTGCGTTGGTAGCTCTGCCCGGGAGAAGTCTGCAAGCGCAACTTGTTGACTATGGCAGAGAATTGCCATTTAGAGGCTCCTCTTGCAGAAATAAATGCGGGTATTGCTGGGGGTGGCCTGGAGCTGGGGGATGTGGGTTTGCACTGCCCAGACCAGGGTGCAGCAGGCTCTCCACGGGAGCCTTCTCCAGGTGCAGCAGTTTTGGGGATAACTTTATGGCTGAACATACCACCCGCAGCCAAACTGTTAAGCCTGAAAGCTTCTTTTTTTTATCTCAAAACCTCCCCTTTTGCACCTAGGCAACGTGACGTATTTCAGGCTAAAAGCAGAGCTTTGCTCACTCGTGTGTAAAAGTAAAGATAAAGCAAGAAAATTATAACCTGAAGAAATCTGTTCTCCATCCTACCCTTATAGCATTTGTTGAAATTGTCTTGTTTTCAGGGAGAAAAAGGAAGCACGGGTCCCAAGGGAGAGAACGGCACAGATGGCTTGCCAGGACCCAAGGTAAATAAAAGTCCATTAGCCGGGAAGCGGGGCACAACGCTATTGAGGCAGAAGGGTTTGGCTGAGTAGGTGTTTTAAGCCTTTGCCTTCTAAAAGGCTCATAAAATGCCCAAACTGAAACAAAACAGGGGGATGTTAAGAGGTATTTTACCTTTTCCTGGTGATTTAACGAAAGCTGGATTCAAGCAGAGATCAGTATAAGAGTTTTTAAAATCATCTCCTTACATGTTTTTCATTGAATTGCATCTTTTTTTCCCTAAACCTCTGATGACGTTTTGATCCCGTGTATTGCTGGCTGCGGTACCGCTTCAAAGCCCGGAGCACTTACGTGCCGTCCTGTTCCGCTGACCTTCACAACTGCCAAGAAATGCAATGAGACAGTTTTGATACGTTAAGTGGTGATGATGAGGCCTGGACAGCATTCGTGGGCTGTTATTTCCCCTCTCAGCTGCTTCTTATTTAGAAGGCTCTATATCCAGTCGTGTTCTCTGTATCGAGCAGCCGGGGCTCCTTGTTGGGCTGGAAACTTGTATATGATGCAGAAACATGGTCTCGGGTGACCCTTAGTCGTTTATTATTTGTTTTTCCTAAAACCATAGAGCAGTGTTGGTTTGTTCCCCCTGGGACCTGCTGAATTGAGTTTTCCTATTGAGAGTTTATGCATTTCTACCATTTTTTACTTTTGGGGGGGGCTTTAATTTGGCCAGCAAGTGGATTTTCATGGGTATGGCAAAAGGTTTGGGTTTTGGATCCTGAACTTTGTTTCAGGTCCTTGCTGTGGGAGTGCTACGGCTTTCCAAAACTTCCCAACTTTCCACACAAAAAAAAAGAAAAAAAAGAAAAGGGGGGGGGGGGTGGGGAGAAGAAGGGGAAAAAAAAGAGAAAAAGAAAAAAAAAAAAAAAGGAAAAATTTGGCATAGCCCTTTTCCTTAAACTCGCCCTCAAAAATGGTTTAAACGTGTGAGCCTGAAACTTTCCACACGCAAAATTCAGCCTAAAGCAAAGGAGAGTCGTGTAAAAGCTCAGCACAAAGAGGGGATTTTGGCACGCTGGGAGCCGCCAGCGGAGCCAGGGAGCGGCGGCGCCGTTACCGGCAGCTCAGTCCTGAGCGGGACACTCTGCTCCCACTTCAATGAGGAGTTCTTACTGTTGACAAGCTCACACTAACATCATTTTTTGCAAAATATATTTGTTCTGAAGTCAAATCTCTCCTTTTGCCTAGGAGCAGCAGTTCCTTGTTGGTGCAGTACTTTTTCTTAATCTAAAACATATCTTGCCATCTCATGTAGTTACAGTATTTTTAAGATAAATATCCTATATTTTCCTTGGTCTCTTTGAACCGAAAAATGTGATTTTTATTTTTCAGGGTGAACCTGGTGAGAAGGGAGGAATCGGCTCCATTGGACCCCGGGTATGGATGCTCAGGGATTTTCTTTTTCAGTTTGGAGTTACGTGTTTGCCACGACCTGAGCTGTTCCCCACCACCTCTTTCTGCTTAGTATGTGGTTGAATTGCTTCAGGATCAGTTCAGTGCTAGAAAACAGAGATAGTACTTACTTAAACAAATCATTATGCAGGTACCAGATGCTGGCATGGGAGATAACTCTGGGAAATGCAGTCAAGTCCAATTTTCTTATCAACGTGACCGCCCTGTGACCCTTATTTTGCGGGAGGGAAGCTGTGAATAGGGGCAATCAAGTGAGGATTTCCATGCATTTCTCAGTTAGACAAATGTGTGCCTTTCTGAGGTTCGGCTGAATGGCAGTTACTGCTGTCAGACTAGGAATTGATGAAACTGATGGTATTTGTGAGGTGATAATCCCCCAAACACCTGGGTGTCAGGTCTTTGCTTTCATACCGCTGGCTTCTCAGATGCTGCAGAAACTACATAGGATTTGTCCCGCCTTGCAGGGTCCCCCTGGCCTGAAAGGGGAGCAGGGCGACACCGTAGTGATCGACTACGACGGCCGAATCCTGGATGCGCTCAAGGTAAGTCCCACACCAGGGCCGTGCTGATTCCTGCAAGTTAATGGGAAGGGGCTGGAAAAACCACTGAGCTCTGGCACGGTGACGTTGTGGCACCGTGTCTGTCCCTGTCCTGCTTCTCCTTCCTGAGATCTCGGTCTCAGCACAGAGCTGGCTGGGAGGGAAGAGCTTATCATATTGCAGGGCTGAGGATATTTAGGGTGTACCAGCAAAAATGGTGGCAAAAACTCGAGGCTGTGAACTCAGGCTGGGTACCAGGCTCATGGGACGAGGATGTGGGATGCAAGTTGATATTCTGCAGGTAAAAGCAACCTGACGCAGCCCAAGATATATAAATGCCTGATGCAACGAGTGTTTTCAGCCAAATTATGGCTTATCCACTGCCACTGCAGGGTGTTATTCCCCCCTGCTGTGCCGCAGCCCAGTGTGGAGCCGCTGTTTTTGCTGTGCATCCCCTGGAGCGGTTTTCTCTGCAAGCAGCGGTCGGGATGCGGGAGGATGGGGAACGGTGCCGGAGCCCTAACCTGCCCGGCCCAGCAGCGCCCTGTCGTTCTCGTTAAGATGAAAGAACCCGAACAGAATAAATACTTAATTACAGACACATTTGAGAACCATCCTAATTGTTTTATAACAGGCTGCAGGGATACACAAAGTGATGGTAATTACCATTTGCCAGATGTTTGCACGGCATGCAGCTTTGTGAGTGGAGTTTGTGGAGTGCGGTGGTTGGAGAGGCTCCATCAAATGTCTGGGGACTTCATTTGCTGGGCCCAGACCCTCTCCCGTGTGCTGCATGTGGAGATTGCTGAAGGGCACCTCACTGAACATCACTAATTTTGCCGGTTTTCTGCTTATTAGCTATTTTTGGTGTTTGCTCACTGACCTGTCTCCTGGACAGAGCTTTGGAAAGGAGTGGCTTTACGTGACTTCCAGTGTGATTAAATGTAACGGTATTTACAGTCATGGAAAAAGGTGCTTGGGGATATGATACAGTTCTGTTTTTCAGCTGAGCGAGACCACGAGTTTTGCTGTTTGAGATAATTTGCAAGTTGCAAAATAGTTGTTTATCTCCAGGCGGTTCGTGGCCTCTGCACCCAGCAGTGCCCAGGAAAAACACCTTCCTTAAGCGTGCGAGGTTTTCCTGCTGTTAGTGCTCACACAAACTCCTTCGTTTCCCTGCTTTAATTGCACCTCACTGGCCGGTTGCTGCTGTTTTCAGCAGGATGCTTCCCCCCAGCCTGGATGGATGGAGAGGGGAGAACGCAAAAAGAGGACCCTGTTTGGGGTCACACCTCCGACTAAAGGCATTTTGCCTCTTAAACACACGTACTGCTGCACCCGGCTGGCTCCGGCCATGTTTTCTTTTGCATGAGCATCCCCTGTGCCGGAGGGGCCCTTGGGTCACCTCGTGTCAGCAGAGCTCCATGTGGTGCTTGGGCAGCCATAGGTCACTCCAGCGTTGGTTGCAGATCGCAGTCAGGAGCTGCTCCCGACCCATCCCTGGCAGCACAGGGATAGTGTGCCATGTTCGTATTAGTCACGCTCATGCCCGGTTTGTATGCTGTGTTTCAGGGTTCTCCGGGTCCCCCAGGGCCACCGGGCCCCCAAGGCGCTCCAGGTCCCAAGGTGAGCCCGACCTCTGCCATGCAGATGGTGTTTCGTAGTAAGCAGCATGTTCATTAGTGCATTAGTGGCTTTCCACATAGCAAGTGTCTCCCAGGCCAAAATTAGGCAGGCGATGCTGGCTGCGGGGCTCGAGACTATGCGTGATAAAGTAAATGCTATTTAACACTTCCTCGGGCTGAAAATGGAGGTTTTCACACAAAAGGCAAAGTTCTGTTGACCTGTCTCTGGTCTCCAGCCTCTTCCAGAGGGTGCTGTCCCAGGAACAAATCCGCTCCCAATCCCACTCCTGCTGGGTGAAATCCCAGCCCCTCCACGATTTCCTCATTGCAGGTGGTGGGAGGCAGAAGTAAGTGGGAGAAGCCGTTGTGAGGAGGGGCCGGTGGTCCCAAAGGCCATGCCAAGCCGCCCTCCATCCCACCCCCCTCCTCCGTGTGCCTCGTGCTGCCCCGGCACTGTGTCCGAGCGGGACCACACTGCCCTCCCACTGCACAGGCAGCAGCCAGTAACCCGTAGTCACCTGTAGTTTCTTTGAAAGAAGAATTTAACTTGCAGAAAAGCATCTCCTGGAAGGATGGGATGAGGCAGGATTTCGGTGCCTCTCGAGGTCTCCATGTCGCCCAAATTGGGATGAGCTGGTAACTGTGGCACATCACTGAAACCTCCTTGCTGCTGCTCCTGAGCCTGGCAATGCCAAACCATTAACCCCAATATTTGATACACATGAATAACTCATTTCCTTCCAAAATGCTTTCCTGAGATGATTTCTTGATTTAACTTCCCTTTTATTTTGTGTCGCTCCAGGGAGAGCTGGGCTTGCCGGGTCCACCTGGGCTGGATGGTGAAAAGGTGCGTGGGGCATGGCTGGATCGAGCGAGACCTTGCAGGAGCCGAGTTAAAAAGGAGTTTATTTGTGTGTCTGGGAGAGCTGGTGCTGTGAAAAGCAGATCTTGAACTAATTGCCCATTGCTCAGCCATGAGCACCCAGGTGCTGCTCGTGGCCACGTCTGCTGAGCCAATGGGGCTTCTTTTACGAGTGCTTCATCAGACGCTGTCTCAAATTCTGTTATAAACTTTCCCAACCCCGCAAAATTGGTATATGTGAGTTTTAATGTTAAAACATGTTGTCATGAGCTCGTGCTGCAATATGGAGAGAAACAAAAGAAAGGCAGAAATGGCTGTTGTGGTTTGGTTTTTTTAAAGTGTTCTCCTAAGCAAGTTGTTTTCTGTAAACTTCCAGGGTCCCAAAGGAGCAAAGGGTGACCAGGGCAGCGCGGGGATCATGGGACAGAAGGGAGAGACAGGAGAAATGGGCTCATCAGGTCCACCGGTACGTCCCCTCTTTCTCTCTACATGTGCTGCTTGGTTCTTTGATGTATTGATCTCTGCAAACGCTCGGTGGATGTGGCCGGGTTTGCTGAGCTAAGCAACGGCCTGTCCACACTGCCTTACTGCGGAGCTGGAGAATGCGGGAGCTTGGAATTTTCCTTGCTAATGGTGATGATAACGGTTTATTCAGAAGGTGATCGAAGCCAGTACGAAGGAGGAGAAAATCTCCTTTTCTCAAACAGTCCCATGGGGATGAACAAGAGCTTTGCTCGAGCCAAGACTGGAGTTTAGAGGAAGACAAATGTATTTTTCTCTCGTTTTTCCTTCCCTGGAAGATGCACCACATCAGCGTTACGCTTTTGTCTTTTAGGGAGCAGAAGGGCCAAAAGGCGACAGAGGAGAAAAAGGAGACACTGGGTCACCGTGTTTGCAGAATAATCACGTAAGATCCCGGCACCGTAAAACCTCTTCCTGACACGGGATCAGGCGAAGTCAGGGGGCGCAGCCAGAGCCGCCGGTTCCGTATCCATCAGCGGAGGGGAACAAAACCCAGCTGTTTTCTACAAGAACTTTCAGATACGTCCAAATGGGGTTAATTCGTTAGGGAAGAATAACTTGCAAACTCAGCACCACAAAGTTACTTTAGATTTTGTATTGATGGCTGAGGTATCGGATGCTGCTGTTATAATTACCTTTGGTTCTAAAAACATATTGGGCTCCTTGCAGTTTTATAGGATTTCTGCATCCTTTTTTCATTATTCACGCCTTTTGCTTAAGAGTAAAAAGTGGTGGGTTTTGGTAGGTTTTTTTTTTAATGACACAAGAACTCTATTTTGGGGGGTTTTTTTTTTGCATTTTTGGTTTTGGGGTTATTTGTTTGATTTCTTTTTTTAAATCAAAAAGGTTGGTTTCCTCCAGCCTGTGCAGGAAACTGCATCATTTTCCATTACATCCATTTTGCGACTGGCAAATCCACAGAGTAGCGTGGGTCACGCCTCTCATTTCAGAGGCTAGCTTCATTCCTGTGCTTACTTAGATTCATTTATTTATAAATCCTACAAGCAGCTCTTTGATTAGCAGATATTTTGAGTAAAGCCATTAAATCAGAGAGCACAAAATCATGATTCTGGGCTGTGTGAAGTTTCCATTCCCAAACTGTCCTCTCTCTGCCCAGCCCTGTTAATGTGCTATTTAATTCCCTTCTGCAGATCATACCTGAGCCTGGACCCCCCGGATTACCCGGACCCATGGTAGGACTCTGGAAAGCGGCTCGTGAAATTGAGCATTGCTGCAGATTGTTATCACACGTGATTAGTTAAGGACGAGGGTGGTTTTCTCTGTTTAATCATTGTGGGCTGCTGTGAAACAGGGGGAAAAAATCGGGGAAGATCTACAGCATTGGGTGCTGCCTTCGGAGGGATGGGAGCACCTGATTTAGGAGAGTATATCAGCATTTGTGGCACGTCTTGCAAATATCCAAGTTGTTCTTTGGGATGGGGAAAAGGTAAAATACTGTGGGGTGGGAAAAGCTGTTTCCTCCATGATGGTGTCCGTATTCCCACAAATTTGCCCAAGTCGGTAAGTTTGTGCCATCAGTTGCGGTGGGAGAGAAAGCGGGCGGTGAGGAACACGCGGAGTGTTTCTGATGCAGCTGCCTCAAGTGTCTGGTACCTACGATGCTCAAAAAGGCCAAGGAGCCGTCAAGGGCATCGGGAAGGTCAGGATGCCTCTGCTGTGTCCAAGATGCACCTTGAGAGATCACGTTCAAAACCAGGCAGCATTCATAACCCGGGAAGTGTCCCCAGCCCTGCCGGGTTCGGGGGGCCGTGGTGGCAGGGGGCTGCCCTCCAGATCTTGCTGTCACTTGCTTCAGCAAAGCTCTTGCAGGGCGCTCGCCCCCCAGAGCTCCTGTCGCAGAGCTTTATCATTGCACGTCACACAAAGCGGTCCTTTTCAGTTTGTTTCCCCCCCTGATCTGACATCGCAGAAGCAAACGAACGGCCACCTGTCTTGAAAAGAAATATTTGGCCATTGTCAGGCCATAATTTGAGGAAGAAGTGGTTTGGGAAGCAAACCTTGGGGTTTGTTTTTAAATTCTGTTTTTTCAAAAGCACCATTGTCTTTCCCGCAGGGTCCTCCAGGAATCCAGGGACCTAAAGTAAGTCAATAAATTAAATGTCACCCACTGTTTCCAGGCTGCCAGTGCATTATTTACAGGCTCACAAAGGCCTGTCAGCTCTGAGGACTGATTTTTTTGTCGCTGTTTGTGGCAACACATCCCTTGGTTGTGCTGTTCAGCAGTTGGCGTTTTGGAAAACAAGCCTTTTTTTGCTTCCAAACACATTTACAATCTTAACCCCTCCTCCAGCACGGAGTCCTGAGGGCCGGCGGCACACGCGAGTCAGGGTTTCCAAATCCAGAGGCTTAAAGCTGTTATTTTCAACACTTTTCTTATATGGTCCAGTGGAGGGGAAAACATTAAGGGCAGGGCAGGTACAAGCATCCCAGAGACGTGGGAGGAGGCGGCGGATGCGTGGGCTGGCTGTCGGGCAGAGCTGCCAGGTTTTCTTGGTTGATGCCATTTCTTTTATGCAGGGCTTGGACGGTGCAAAGGGAGAAAAAGGTGACAGCGGTGAGAAGGGGGACCATGGGGACCCTGGACCTGCTGTGAGTTGTTTTCCTGTATCTCACTTTTGGCCATAGACAGAACCCTGCCTTACAGCAACTATCTCAACGCCTTGTTTCTTTTATTCCTTAAGGGTCTCCCCGGTGCTCCAGGGCTCATCGGTTTACCCGGTACCAAAGGAGAGAAGGTAATTGTCGGTGGGAAAGGAGCAGTGATGTTGTGGTGTAATCCCAAAATAAGGGCTGATAAAATCCCTGCCGCAGTGGGTCCAGCCACACCAGTGGGGCCAGGTGTACCGGTGCTATCCCGAGCTTCCCTCAAGTCCTGGGAGCTGTTGGGCAAAGCCACACTGTCACTACCCTGTATTTCTCCAACTGGATATAAGTTTGCCTATAACAGCAAACTCAACACGGCACATCCTAATTTTTATTTTTGTAACTGCAGGGAAAGCCAGGAGAGCCAGGATTGGATGTGAGTACGGAAAACATTAATCGTGATATGTAGAAGCATGAACAACATGCACGCCATCAAATTGCTTGAGATTGTTGGAAAAATACGCAGCTATCACTGTATAGACTACTGTCCCTTAAACACAGTGCCTGCAGAACGCCGTCTGTAGGAAAGGGCTTAATTCAGGCCAGTTGCTGGACGACTTCCACTGCACAGCAGTAACTGCTCAGCTAAAGATGCTGCGGGGGTTTCCCTTTCCAATTGAGAATATTTGTATTGGATTCAGTGAAACAAAAATCTCTTGATAGGTGTAATGTTACTGGGGTAGGTAAAGCACTAGCTTTCCCAAGAAACCGCTGACAGACAAAGTCAACAGGAAGAAAATGTCATATTCTTCACCGTGGGAGGGCGGGTCGATCGCTGGAGGCTGCTTATATTGAACTGAGATGCCGGGACATTCATACCCTAAACTTAAACCTCTCTTTTTTTTTTTTTTTTTTTCTTTCCCCACCCCTTAAAAATTGTCATGATAGGGTTTCCCAGGTCTCAGAGGAGAGAAAGGAGAGAGAAGCGAAAGGGGCGAGAAGGTGAGTGCGTTATGGCTGTGGAGATGCTGGTGGGCGCAGGACTGGCTGCTCTTTTTGGCAGGGGGTGATGCTTCTCCGGGTGCCGGTTCCCTCTCCGGCCTGGCCGCGTTTCTCAGGGCACTGGTGTAAGGCTTCTTCTGCAGCACAAGTATTTGCATGGTCCCAGTGTAGGGCAGGACATGCAGTTAATTCCTACCCACTTGGAAGGGCTTTCTGCAAGCCTGTGCCTCCCCCAGCACAACCATTGTGGGCAAATGGGGCAGGCTGACAGCTCTGGGTTGTGAAGAATCGCTAGTTTTGGTTTATAGACCTTGAAAATGGATCCAAGTCAAAGGTTTTGTTACAGGGATCCTTAAATAAAGGGGTGCCCAGTCGGAGGCAGGAGCCCAGCTGAGCGCGGGGCAGCAGCTGGAAGCTGGTGCTCCCACTTGCTGTCAGATACCAACCTAGTTTCTAGCAGAAACCGGTCACTTAGTCATTCTGTTATAAAATTACCTATTAAAATATCTCCACCCAGCTTTAACTGGAGATTCTTCACAGTGATTTAATTACTCAGTTGAGGTTTCAGTAGTGCAAACGTCCCTGCTCTGGACGAGGTGGGGGACTCCACTGTGCCATGCGAGTTAAAGCCGAGGCGTTCCCCCTCCTGTTCCTGATATTTTTCCTGTTGCGCCAACAGGGCGAGCGAGGAATACCAGGGAGAAAAGGAGCCAAAGGGCAGAAAGGGGAACCAGGTCCCCCCGGACTGGATCAGCCTTGTCCCGTGGTACGTCTTTTATTTCACTCTTTCTAAGCGCCCGGTGCCGGGACTGAAAGGGGATGTGGCTTTGCAGCCAGGGAAAGGGAGGGAGGATTTGGTAGTTCTTTATTTCGCAGTAAATCAAAGCAGATGGTTATTGTTTTCTCACTTTTCTTAATGGTTTGTTTTATCTGAACTGCTGGAAGTTCACTGCTCGCTGTAAGGGCTCCTCTCTGGCCAGATGGGAGCAAGCCACAGCAGTAAAAATAAAGAATCTTTGTGTAAAGACCTTCTTATTGTAATGGGGAACAATGAGCTTCAGTAATGCTCTTCTCGGGAGATAGTGTGCCCCGGTGAAGCTGCCGGCTTGGCTTTTGAATACGTTTGAAATCAGGGAGTAACTCAACACAGCGGATGGGAGGTGATCGGCCTGGAGAAGTGAAGGCTCCAGGGAGACCTTACAGCGGCCTTCCAGTACCTGAAGGGGACCTACAGGAAAGCTGGGGAGGGGCTGTTTGCAAGGACACGTAGCCATAGGACAAGGAGCAATGGTCTTAAACTAGAGCAGGGCAGGTTTAGATGGGACATTAGGAAGAAGCTCTTCACACTGAGGGTGGTGAGACACTGGCCCAGGTTGCCCAGAGAGGTGGTGGAGGCCCCATCCCTGGAGACATTCAAGACCAGGCTGGATGGGGCTCTGAGCAACCTGATCTAGTTGAAGATGTCCCTGCTCTTTGCAGGGGGGTTGGACTAGATGATCTTTAAAGCTCCCTTCCAACCCAACGCATTCTATGATCTGAAAACAATGTCAGCTCCATCCCTTCATCTCTGCAAAACCAGCGAGGGATGAGCCTGGCTCTGGCTCTCCCGTGGGGGAAGCAGGCTGGAGTTGATAGCATCTCAGTGCTGTCAAAGATCAGCGATGTTTAGAGCTCCCCAGGATGACAAGAAGTGCCTCTGGGAGGGAGAAGAGACCTCCCCGTGTTTCTCCACCCGAGACAGCAGCTCCTGACTCAGATCCTTCCCTCTTGGGCACGTCCCAGGCACCGCCGTACACAGAGGCTTTCCAGGAGACTGCCTGGTGTTTGAGCCTGAGGAAGGTGGATCTCCCAAGTCCCTTCCAGAACCCCTCCCTCCTTTGGTAGGGCCCACAAAAAAAAAAGGGCGGGGGGGACAGAAATCTATACTGGTTTATAAGAAGTTATCTGGCCTGGTAAAATTTACCTCCTCTTCATTACTATTTTTTGTATGACTAAAACCAGAGAGATCCTTTCCCGAAAATGCTTTCTTTGAGGGTGCACAATGCAAGAATGATTCGTATCAACTACTGAACTAGAACTACTTAAATGTAGCTGTTAGCCCCTAGTTCAGCTGCATCTAACTAGTGCCAGGTACCTCTTCTAACGTGCTCCAAAAGACCCATTTCTCTCCTAAATGCGTGACTTTTCCTCACCCCGCCAGCGCAGCGATGGCAACCAGAGCTGCCGCACAGCTCCGCTCTACCAGCAAAACGCTCCTTCAGTCAATACGCTTTACTTTGCTTGGAGATTGAATGTGAACTACAATTAATTATTGCATTTCTGATGGATCACCTTTCCTCCCTCAACATGCTGGATGATTTAACCCTCATCTTTTTCACTGCGCTGTTACAAACGTGAACCTCTGGTTTGTGTATAGATCTTTCCCAGATGACAGACTCTACGTGTCTGTGAATTCCCTGCCGTAAAACAACTCTGACTTGCCATGTCATCAGAAAAGGAGGTGTAAAGTTCTGGACCCGTCCTCCTCTGCTGATACACGGGTGTCTGTCTGAGTAACTCCTGTGTCCATTATCATTCTCAACTCTCAAGCAGTTATTTTTTTGAACAGGGAGATCGTAGCATGGCGGGCAGCAAAGGGGACCCAGGTGTACCAGCCCTGGTGGGGGGGAGCGTGCCCTGCCCGTTGGTACGGTATCTGCTCGCTTGCTTTCTTGCATGGCTTGTGTGTGTTTCTGCTGTGGCCAAGCCCCGTCCCGAGGAGCGAAATCCCTCCAGGGAGAGGAAGGACACAAGGCAGCAGAGCTGGAACAAGGCGTTTCACTTTGGCACTTGGGGAAGGGCACCCATGTGTTGTGCCTTCTTCCTCCAGTTAACATTACTTTAGACGAGGAGTGTAAGCAGTGGGAGATCACGTAGAAGATGACTGCCCCTTTACGATTCTGATTCTGCCCCTCTGCTCTGCTCTGGTGAGCCCCCACCTGCAGTGCTGCCTCCAGCTCTGGGATCCCCAACATAATAAGGACATGGACCTGTTGGAGCGGGGCTGGAGGAGGCCATGAAGATGCTGGGAGGGCTGGAGCCCCTCTGCTGTGAGGACAGGCTGAGAGAGTTGGGGGGGTTCAGCCTGGAGAAGAGAAGGCTCCGGGGAGACCTTAGAGCCCCTTCCAGTCCCTAAAGGGGCTCCAGGGAAGCTGGGGAGGGACTCTGGATCAGGGAGGGGAGTCATAGGACGAGGGGGAATGGTTTTAAACTGAAAGAGGGGAGATTTAGATTAGAGATTAGGAAGAAATTTTTCACTCTGAGAGTGGTGAGCCCCTGGCCCAGGTTGCCCAGAGAAGCTGTGGCTGCCCCATCCCTGGAGGTGTTCAAGGCCAGGTTGGACAGGGCTTGTTGCTCAAAGTTGGTCTGGTGGGAGGTGTCCCTGCCCAGGGCAGGGGGGTAGAACTAGATAACCTTTAAGGTTCTTTCCAATCCAAATTATTCTATGATAGCAGATGCTAAAATTAGTTCTGGTTTCTCTCAGCACCTATGGCTCAGTTTGGTTCCCCTGGTGCCTGTGCTGCTGCAGCCCTGGGAGTCTGATTTCCAGCTCGGTTTTGAACAGCTTTCCCAAAATGACTGGCCGGTTCTGTGGAGGGGTGGCTGGAGGGGGTCACCGCCACTCTGGGGGTGAGAAGAGCATTTTCTGGGTCAGGATGTAGCTCTGCCCGCAGAGCTCAGGTTGAAGTCCAGCCCTGATGCAGGAAAGTTCATGCTCTGCTCCCCGACAGGGCTCTGCCTCACTAGCTAAAAGAAGTCATTGTTTTATTTTCAATTTTTTTTTTTAACCATAGAAAATACTGCATGTTAGATGATTTGCAGTTGTCTTCAGAGAAACAAAAGGGCAGTAAGCTCGCTCTCTTTCAGAAAGTTAAATTACTTTCATATGTGTCAAAGAAACCAATTACTAGCAGCAGGCGCGCTTCAGCTCTTCATATTTACTCCCCAGAGATGTTCCATTTACCAAGTATCTCCCATCTTAACTATATAGAAAACACAAGACCTATCTGCGTTGAAGGCATTGTAAACTGCAGTAGGTGATTTCTCCAATGTGGAACTACTGCGTGACTAGTCAGTGAAGCACTTGCACGTCTTCTCGCTCGTATGCGTGAGGTTAGTTGTGTGCTGGCTGGGAGCGTTGTCCTTGTTCTCCATCCCACCGCACGGTGGAGCCTTGCTGGGTTCTTGGTGATGGCTTTCAGTCCAGGAGCACGAGCCTTACACCCAGGTTACAAAGCTCTTTTTAAGTTGACGATTCATTTTGGAATCACTCAAGCGAAACAGAGTAGAAAGGCGTGGGAGTTTTATGATGGCCAAAATAAGTATTTTGAGTGCACGGGAAGGAGAAAAAGCCCAGGGCAGAAATGAACCCCGTGACCGTCGGTGATAGGATGCGCTTTACCAGCGGGTCAGGATCCTTCCAGGTCAAACAACTGCTCTGCGCCTTGTCCCCTTTACCCTTCATCCCCAGACACCTCTGGCAAATGTACAAGTTGCACTTTCTTTTTCATGAATAGTTATGGACCAAAATAGTTACTGGTGTCAGCAGAAAATTGTGTGTTTTCTAACTAATGTTACAGGAAAGCATGTGAAAATAACTTGACCTGTTACACTCTGAGTAGCTGGAAAGGGTAACCTTACTTCACTGCGTCTGTTTTATTGGGCATAGGCTATTTTACATATAAAATCAATACAGAATACAAAAAATGTGATGACTGACATTTACAGTAAAAAAAATGTAAAAACGCATTTTGACCTCTATTTGCACTAGCAGTTCTCTCCGCTGCACGCGCGTCCTCGTGGCTCCCCACCCCTAGTGACTCTGGCAGTGGCTCTGAGGGAAGGGTCAGTGCGTGTGTGCTCTCTGTGGCTCTACATGCAGGAATTCATGCAATCAGAGATCCAAGAGCCTTAAAAAAAAAAAAATCCAGCATCAGAAAAGGCAGCTGAAGTCAGCTATTTCTTCTAAAGTATCTTGAAAGAGTCGGTCATACATAGTCTGTTCCTCTTCTAAGGGGGTCCTTCCTTTTTCAGTGTTTTCCTCCTGGTAAGTAAGCTCTTCTGGCTTTCTGATTTCTTTGTTTCTTGTATCTCCATCAGAAAAAGACAAATATTTTCACTCCCTTTGCATAGTCCACAACTCATCCCATTTCAATCAGTTCGGCAACTCGAGATTTCTTAAAGAAACTAAGTACTGCAGGATCAAATTTAACACAATTAGGACATCAGCCAGGAAAAAAAAAAAAATTACATCACTGCCTCCAAACTGAAAGGCGCATATTAACAAAAAATACATTTCCACATCATGCTTTCCATATATCTGTCTGATTGCAAAAAAAAAAAATGCTACCTTATAAAGTTAATTAACTGTGGTTCCAACATTTACTTTTTTGTTTAAAGGAAAGTGTAGATATTTTATTACTTTTTTTTTTTTACCCTGGGGTGTATTTAATTGTGTTGTGCGTGACACGCGGATTACATTGCCTGCCTATTTACTTTTGTGCATATGCAGTATGGGTTTTGCATGGTAATTAATGCTGCTGCTAAACCTTTTGTTGTTGTGAGGACTGAGCTTTGGGTTTTGGGGTCTGACACTTAAAGTCACTGTCAACAGAAACTGAATCTGTAAATTCCATTTTGCAGGGACCAGACGGACTGCCAGTAGCAGGATGTTGGCATAAGGTACTGTAATAATAATAATGATAATTGCATTTGTATATCCTTGAGCAGGTCGTGAGTAATTTTGTTTGCTGCATGGCGGTTGTTTGTACTGCTGCCCTGCCTTCAGGCAGCAGGGTATACGCCCGGCAGGCGTAACGGCATGCCTTGGGAGAGCAGGATTCCATCCGGCTTCGTGTCTTGCTCCCCACAGCTGGTGCTAGGAACACCGCTCCAAAAACTGGCTAAGTGAGAAATGTCATCCTCCTCAATATCGTCGGGAGCAATGCCTGTTTTCCAGGCTTGCTCAGGCTAGGCTTCCATTATGGCTCGGGCGGTTTAGGAACCACTCGTGCAAGACATGGCTTAGACCATACTCTTTAGCTGAGACTTCCAGCAGTGGGCTACCTCTCTGTCGCAGAGTTACAAAACGTTTCTTTCCAAACAAAGACTTTTCTGCCATTGTAATTATAATCCACAACCACTACGCTGCTTCCGTGCTTAAATCAGTAAATCAGGGTGGATGTGGTCGGGTAATTCGTACTGTCTCACGTACCCAGAAGAGCCAAAGGCAGCCCAGGAGAAGGAGACTTGTTTTTCCCGCTCCATAAGATGAGGATTTGATCCAGAGTTTTAGGATGCTGCTGTAACCTCATTCTCCAATGAGAGTATGACACTGAAGCCGAGTGGAATTCCTAACCAGTTTCAAACGCGCGGTATGTGGACACAGTTGGAGTTAATAGCGAGCATGTTACTAACTGGTTGCAAGCCCTCGGTTAGAATGTGAGCACGCCCTTAGCGTATAAAAGTTTTTAATTCTGTGGTAAGTCATTTGGGTGTACTGTTAATATTTAAAGAAATCCAAATGCCAATCCTTAGAGTATTAACAATAACATTAGTAAGCGTAATGAATGGACTATTTCTCTTTGGTTAAAGTATTTGTCTGTGTGTTCTTTTTCAGTGATCTCTAAGCATGAAGCACAATATGTAAATAATGTGATATATTTTGATCTTTTTAATTTTTGTATAAAAAAAGGAAAAAAAAAACTTTCAACAGTAATATATTGACCTTTTTTTATACTGGATTCTGTCATTTATGGACTTTGAAAATATTGTAAAGTTCCCAAACCCGTAAGATGCGCATGGTGACATCAGGATTTGATGAAGGTACCAATGACAGTAGCTGGGAGTGAACGGTGTTCACTGCTAACGTTTCTGCGTGAACTAACAGAAGCGGGACGGCGTGTTGCCGAGAGTGCCTTACCGCATGAAGGAGGGAGAAATCCCTACCCTAATTGGGCTCTCAACTCTGTATTTGCCTTGCACGTGCACGTTAAAAGGGTGAAAAAACCTGGCTGAAAACAAAGAAGAAAAAAAGGATGCAGCCCTAGAAAAGAGAGAAGCTGCTGCGTATCATCTGGGCAAACAGGAGAAGGGCTTGCAACTCGCAGAGGAAACAAAGCCAAGCTCCATTCATCGCTCCCTGCTGTTCAGGTGATGGAAACAGCAATTCTTTGGCAAAACAGAAGAACCTTGACTACCTGTGGTTATTTCCACTACTAGCAAGAAAAGCTTTTTTTCTTTTTCCTCAAGAGGAAGCGCCTCTGGGTCCTGTTCTGGGGTACGAGGCTGAAGATGTGCAAGCGCTTTGTTACTGTGGAACCCAAATTCCCCAAGAAACCTCCACTGCAAAATTTCAAACCACAAAAACCTAGTTAATGCTTTCTGTGTAGAGCTGCAGGACGGGGAGGGCTCTGAAGCCTCTTCTTAAACAACAGAGCGCAGAATGTTGCTGGTTGAGGTTCCCAAAACTTGGGAGTTTGGAGTATTTAATTGTCTTGGTTTGTTTTGTAGGGTTCATTTGAGTTTGATTTTTTTTTTTTTCCTTGGTTTACGTGTTTTTTAACTGTAAACTCTGTAACTCTGCTCTTGTCCTCTTCCTTCTCTCCCTTTTTTTGGTCTCTTTCTTTAAATTACCTCCTCTTGAGCACATCCCATGCAGAGCAGGGTAATGAATAAAAGGAGGATTATGATTTTGATACCTACATATGGCATTAAGTGAGATCAATTAAAAATTTGCAAACTATTCCACTGTTCACATTTTTAAAGATGTTGGAAAAAAATAGAGATTGTGCAGTAAAAGGCCATGAAAAATTATGTCAGGGAGGAAGAAAATAGCTTACAGCTGAGTCTGTTCAGCTTACAATGCAGATCAAGAGGCAATTAGATTCCTTTACAGGGAGGAGATGCTTTATATTAACAAGTTCTTAAACTGAACAGAGAAAGATGTACAAATATCCATCCAACGTGTGGAAGCTGAAGCTACACAAAATCAAATAAAGTAAACCGTGGATTTTTAATGGTGAGACTGGTTAATCCTAACCAGACCAGTGATGTAATCCCCATTGACTCTAATGCCTTTTTGATTTAACAGATCATTTCTGGAGGAAATATTTCAGCCCAATATAAGTTGCTAGGCTCTGCGGAGGAGTCTTAGCTGAAATTATGAGCCTGACCTTGGTATCAAACCAGATGATGTAAGGGCTCTTTGTCTTCTCCCAAGATCAAGGCCACAGCAGGGAGTACTTTTTGGTGTCCTGAGTAGATCCGAACCCTCTGTTAGATCCTTGTTCCACTGCATTTCTTACAGCAGCTACTGCCAGAGAGGACTTGAGGGAGGGATGCGACTGTCCAGGGGCAACCTGCCCTGCACAAGCTGACCTGGCGCTAAGGTAGTTCTGGCTCCAGTATTCTGAAGAACAGTAGGAGCACACAGTGCTCCACACAGGTAGGGTGATGTCTGACTGATGTCTGTGAGTGCCGAGTCCTAGTTGTGCTTCAGCTTATCCTTTTATTTAGCTGGGAGCGTTTGTTACCTGCTGGTAAATGCTGAAATGACCATTTAGCGTGGTAGATGTGGACACAAAAGACTTACGGCTGTAGGCAGTGAACTTTTGTTACCTGTCTTTGTTACCTGCTTAGGGTCTACACCTAGACATTGCTCGCTTTGTGGCTATACTTTGCATGTTTACCAGTTACTGACCGTTTTCTTGGTCACCATATAGATTAAATCAGTGTAAATTCAGATCAACTAACAAATCAAGCAACAAGAATTATGTAACTCAAAACAGCAATGAAAATGCATTTTATTTACTTCCATTTCATGTTGTTAGCTATCACTTTTGGTGTAGGGGTTTTTAAAGGCATAAGGAGCAGCTGAACAAGCTCCCTGCTGGCTTTTAGTGCTTTTGAAAAACCCCTTTATTGTCCCAAATTAAAGCTAAAAATCTTCTTCTGTGGAAGGTTGAAGGCAAATCTCTCATTGACGTCACTGGGAAGAAGATCTGTAATTGTTCCCTTAACGTACAGTTGCTCTTCCCGTCTCCCCCAGTCATCTCCAAACTAAAAGCAATTCACTACTTCACACCACACTGTGGGCTTCTACGCTCAAATTCCTGCACGTGTCCTGTTCATGGAACCTCTGTCGATATCAATGAGAGTTCAGTCCCCAGAATGACTGCAGAAAGCACAAGAATCTGGAAGTGTCCACAAACAATCTACAATGCAGATAGAAAAGTCTTGTTTTACATACGCTGGCAAAAACTAAACAGCTTTCTATCTAGCTCCTACTTGAAGAAGTTTGATATCACTGAAGCTACAAGACAAGCTAACCTCCAAAGCTTATGAAATTATATTAAAATTTATATTTTCTCTGAGGAAATACCCCGAAGTCCTATTATCTTCAGGTAAACAAGTCAGTATTCCGTCTTCAACTTGTGGAATATCCAGTGCTTGTAGGCATCAACTGTGACCACTGCCAGGCCTGCAAAACATTGATACAGAATACCAGAGTAGTGCTTCACCTATTGCTGTGCATGGCAGCCGTCCCCCTCCCAACACAGAGCCTCTGCTGCCACAGAACCCAAGACATTTGCTCGTCATGAAGGAAGAGAGCTCTTTTTGAACCTACCAACCTCTTAACTGTGGTTTTTCTTCCCTGTCCCCGAGGCACAGCCTGACTGCTTGCGGCATTTCCATGCCAGACGAGGAGGAAGGGCTGAATTATGTTCCTAGCCCAGGACTGCGGCTGGTATCCACACCCACCATCAGCGCTACCGCCTCAGCTGCCAAACCTTTTAGTGATTGTCTTGAAAATTCCCAGGGAAAAGTCCTCTCTGCACTGCTTTGTTCTGCATCCTGAACACGGGGAGTCCAGCGCATACAAAGGAGATCCACCTACGGCCCTGCAGCAAGCCTGGTTTGTTCAGGCCTGACTTACTGCGCACACAGAGCTCAGCAGCCCGTCTGCAGGAGCTTCTCTGGACTCCTGCCACTGTCATTTCCATTAGAAACGCTGGCAAGGACGGAGCCTGCGCCTATTACCACTTCCGCTATGAGGAACTAACCAGTAAACCACCATGGGTCTGCTGGTGGTACATCTACCAGCCCCTTCCATCACCAAAGCAGCTGAGACCCGTGGAAAGGAGAGCTCCCGGGAACCGAGGGAGGTACCGATCCCGGGACAAGGCTGCTGGGAGGGCTGTGAAGTCCTTCCCCGTCCCCAGCTGAGATCACTCCATTTGGCCTTTACAGTTTGAACTCGGAATTCCTCATCAATCACGTTGTGCAGATCAACAGACTGTATTAGAGGAACTGCTGATTTTTGTATCGATTGCACAGCATCTAAGAGAAAATGTACTTAGACTTCCATGTGCTTTCCACGCGCGCATACGTAGAAGAGTAGGTTGTTAAGTGCTGAATTGCTTCAGAGCAGTCATGATCTTATTGGGAAGAGTTAAAAAAAGATGTGCTTTGCTCAGCGAATTCATGCCAGATCAGTTAATTATTTTCTCCTTCCATATGAAAATGTTTATGTGGGTCTTTTTGAATACTTTTGAGTTTGCAAATAGCTCACAAAGATAAATTTTACTATTAGGTAGTCCTGGCAGTCTCGCTCAAAACTCAGTAATTATCTCAGCCTCTCACAAAGTGTGGTGCGTTTGGTTTTTTTTCCCCTAGGAAACCGCTCTCTTTTTTTCTGGTTTGAGAGAATGTCAGATTGTTTTACAGGAATTCAGAAATGCAGCTAAATGTTACCACTAGATGTCAGTAGCAATAAAGATGATTGACGGGGAGGTTGCTAATGCTTGTGAAATGTAGGTCAGTCTGAGACCGAGCAATTTGATTCTCCTTCATCACTGAAATAGTTAATATGTTGGCTTCATGGATTCATCAATAGGTATTTTGGACAATGCGCTTAAGTTACTGATCTTGGGGAAATCTGAAGCTTAGGCAAATTTATGTTTTATCTTTGTTTTCTGGTTTACAAAACAGAGTTCCTTCGTCTCATTTAACCGACCATGAAAGCATGGTGGTTTCCATTATGTTAAGATAGCCACGTCTGCCTGCTCCCCAGGAGCAGAGGATAACCAGCTTCCTTGAAGGCTTTTTCTATTTAAAATAGTAGCTAATGACCATCTTTCCAGTTATTGACAACATCCTCTCTCTAACGTACCACAGCCTAATCCATTTTGGAAGCAAAGCTCCTGAACTGAGTTCCAAGGGCACAAGAACTCCCTTGAAACCCCTAAAAAGTTTTCCATCCCCAAGGCTCTGCAGGCAGGGACACCTTCGCTCTGCCTCCCCAAGACACGGCAAATGCATTAGGTGACCATCGCTGGAGCTGCTGCTCACCACGCTTGTGTCGGTCCTGGCTCTGGGGGTGGAGATGCTGCACCCCACTGTAAGGATGGGGAGCGCTCCCTAAAGCTTCTGGGGGGATAAAATGGATTTGGGGGGAAGGGAACGTGGCCCAGTAATCCTCATGTCTGTAACTGCAGTGATGAAAGTGTGCTGGCAGCTTGACAGGCCCCTTGCCAGAGCAGGGAGCCCAGTGATTTGGCCCGTGATGATGGGGGCAGGCGAGATTGATTAGCTTTGCAGCCTGGCCAGTGAGTTCAGGAATATTTCTCTGGGTTACGAAACAGGTGGCAGAGAAAACCCAGTCTGACTCCAAACTGAAACTGTTTCCAAGCCTTAATGCACTGGGATTTTAGTTTGGTTTTTTTTTTTTAAAAATTGACACATGCTTTGTTTTATTCTCATGGGGGATGTTGCCTTTCTTGTATACACTGCTTCTAATGCTTGCTGTATATATAATGGTGATAAATTTATTTCTGTATGGAGTTTTTTCCTGCATATTTAAAAATAAGAGTGTTCCTTTTAACGATAAGAGACTTTCTGATGTGTTTTATTTTTAGGAAACTAATAGATGACATTTTTAGGTGAGCTTTTGTTTTCTGTAATTTCATAAATTCAGCATTTGAGATCTTTAAGAAAAGCAGTGAAACAGGTGTGAGGTTTCAGCAGTTCACGCCATCCGATGCAACAATGAAAAGTAATCCATGGAGAATGACAGGGGTCATCACCCATGGTTTTAAGATAGCTGTAGTAACCTACTAACCCAGAAAGCACGTTTATGACGACCAAGGCTTTCATGCCAGAAAGCCTGTGTTCTAGTTAGCTATTTTCTTCTCCCCCCCATGCAAGCTCAGTGTCCCGTTTCAGCTGGTGTAACTGGGCACCCTGCTGGCTGTAGCACAGACCCCGCTCGCAGTGTTTACCATCTCGCCAGCCCACAGGGCAGAATCAATCTCTGCGGTGTTTTTTTGGTTATTTTTTTTTTTATAGGTAGCACATGGTTTTGCAATCAGCCAAATATAGCGGACTCTTGGGCCAGGATGGAAGAACTCACCGATTTGTAATGCATAGCTTCATTAAAATATTAAGGTGCCGGAAATTTCCAGCTTTATCGTAATGGTAAATAACCCTCCTTGGTCAATGTGACTGTGCCTTATTAGCCTGTAAATTTAGGATGTATTATAAAAAGTATTAGAGCTTAGGTGTCCTGGTCACTGAATACTGATTTAATGCTGCCCTCTAGAGGAGATCTTTTTTTGATTGAGAGAAACAGAATTTATGCTAGAACAAATTTTATGTAAATTTTATGCTGTGACACTGTCCCTTAATTGACAGCATGCTTTTTTGCATAACTGTAGGATTTGAATAGATATTTGTAACCTGGGAGCTCACAGACAGAAACTTTAATCTTTTTTCCAAATCTGTTACTTCTTTCTTGGGAAATACCATCATATTCTCACTTCTTTTGGTTTTTTTCAGTCCCATTGTTGCCCAGACAATTTAAAGTGTTATACAAATAAAATCTATCTGTAGTAGGTTACCTGTTGTCAAGTTTCCTTTTTTAAATTTTAGAGCACGGAAGCTTTGAATTATTTTCTTTACAGATGACGGATTTATTTTTTAGATACGCAAAACTTTCAATAAGAAATGTTAAAAATGTAAAAATTTGAATGTCCCAAACGACTTATCCTGGACAAATGCTGTAGGTATCTGTCCGAATTCACATCGGTGAGTTTGGTTCCCACTTGCCGTAGCAGAGCTGGGAGCATCCCAAGGATGGAGTAAAACCTCGGTACTGCTTGATGTCTATTTTAAAGCTCCTAAGTTTCACCTGTGAAGTATCTGCTGACGTGCTTAGTAGCACAGCCAGCCTTCCAGGTGTTTAACCAAGAAGATTTTTCAAGTGAGAGGTGAAATATTTGGATAGATTTCAGGAGGTTTAAGACACTTTAGCATGCCAAGGCAATCACTGTGGCATATACTGACCTTGGCAACCTTACAGGACAGCATTTATGTAAGAATATTTCTTGGACCCTTTTGCAGTAGTGATTTTAAACAAAACCCAAAACCATCTGGTCACTCTAGTTAGTCCAGTCTCACTGTCATTTACCGGAGTCACCTGCCTTATAGTTGTGTCCCTGGCACTGCAGTGAACCCGACCGTAATTAGTACAGTTTGAAATACTTCACAGCTCCGCTTTGGGGAATCTGTCGCAGCCTGAAGCAAACCCGTGAGTAAAAAATCCCTTTCCTTGATTATCACTTGCATTTGTAAGCTAAAAATTACTTCTAGTCATTTAGTTCGTGTCCCCAGGTGAACTACTGGAACTTTTCCATATGCTTGTGTACCATTAGATGGCACAACAAAAGGGATGGCGAACTATTGTGTAATCTGCAGCTAAAGTAAGTGCCGAAAACCTGTCACTTAAAAATGAATGGAAGAAGGACTTAATAGATTGTGTGACTCTATACTGCAGTAGAGAGCCTGGGGGGAAAACCACAGGAAAGCTGGGAAACATGAGTTTTCAATGCATAAGAAGTGGCATTATTGACAACAGAGTGGAATAAGAAATACATTATTAACATTTGCGGTTTTCCTACGTCTTAGGACAACAATCAATCCCTGTTCGCTAAGTTCTGGAAGAAGTTGCCTCATAGTTGCGCAGTTTCATGGAACAGTCAGCTCATTTGTGTGTCTGTGTGTGGTTTCTTATATAACGTAGATATTAACAAACAGAAAATTAAAATGGAGATGTCCCAAGTATCTGTAAATGACACTAACATCCCTTGCTGCTTTTTTATATGTTGGTAAGCACTGCATCTGAAAAGTGCATTTGACCTGATGTAATTAAGTATAGGTGGGTGCCTATCAAACTTCCATTTCCGTAATTACATAAAAAAAAAATTGGGACATTGCAAAGCAAAAGCACCCACGTTACCCACTGAATTTCGAAATTAAGAGGAGAGGTAGTAAATTGCCATCAGCCAGAATGAGAGTGAAGAGTCCTGTTGTGTTTGCTGGTTAGTCTCATAGATGGAGTGCAGTTTTATAGACAATTTATAATGTAGCAACTTCTTGCACTACTGTTTGGGGTTCTTTTTTTCTGGTTTCTTAAAAAAGCAATCAAAAATATGCAATATGATAAATGCTCAGCACAAAATACCACAGTCAAAACTGAAAGCCACCTGCTCTGTTGCATTAAATTACTTTGGACATAGAAATATTTTCAAAGTGGCATGTAGGCTAGCGTTTCTGAAACGATGTAATTTGAGAAACTATACCTGCTGGTATTTAAAACCTGAATGAAAATCTCACTTAATTTGTATACAGTTTAGAAAAATACATGCAATGTGTGCTTTATCTGTCCATATTTGTTTGCAAATTATGCTGATAGGGCTTAATCCTCTCCCATGTTATGCAAGTGTCCCTTATTTACGCGAGTGGTTGCATCACTCCAGGAAGGCTGTTCAGAGAAAGGGCTATTCGTGTCTGTGCAGTTTGGACACTTTGCGAAACTTACGTTTTGTTTTGAATGTATTTACATGGTATTTTATACAAAGCTGACTAAATCTCTATAAAATGTATCACCATTAAAAAGAAATATATATAGATATTAAAAATACGGAAAATGTACTTAACATCTCTATTTGCAAACTCTGTCATTTTTAATCATGTATGTGCCATGAAAAGTATCCTATTTACTCATTTATTTGGGGAACAACTACTTTAAAAATGAAGGCATTAATAACAGTATTCCTTATCCATTGTTTTAACATGTTAAAATAGTATTATTAGTACTGCATCGTGTATTTCTAGTTTAAAGCTGTAATGGACAGTACATTAGCCTGAGACCTCCAAAAATATTTTTTCTTGTGCTTTCTGTAACAAAAGCAAAGACTAGGTTTTAAAAAATGGTCTCTCTGTACAGATGGCTTTTACAGTTGTGTGAATATGTATAATGAACTCTGCATTTGTAGCCAAGAATAAACTTTCCAAATTGTAAATGTTCAGGTTGTTATTATAAATAGCTACTAAATATCTTAACCAGACAAGAGTTCAAATAAAGATTAACATCCATTATTAACTTTTCCTTCACTCTCTTTTGTTACTTAAAACCTGACTTTTATGCAACAACTGAGTTTGACTTCCTAAATTTAATCTACCTCTAAGTGCATAGCAGTCTGGTTTTGGATTTTCTATATTACATTAAATTTAAATTGCTCCCGTGTTTATCAAATAACTGCAACTAGAGACAATTATCCGTGGCTATGTCTAGTCAGCAAAGTCTTCCAATTGTGGCATTTTAAAAGGGTCAGCTCTGTTTTGTGGAGTCTTCTTAGCAGATGCCACTTTAAGTTAAAACAATGTAAACATGTGCTTGGAAAGAAGAAAAAAATTGGCATCTTTTAGCATGAAACTTGATGAGTTTATGAAGTTAGTTATGGGATACAACACCCGTGGTGGCAGAGGACTCAACCCATCCCAGAACATCCTTTTTGGTTCTTTATCTTGCTGCTTTTCTTTGAGAAATGGAGAAATGACTGTTCTGATCTGACAACAGCATTTCCTCTTTTAATCCTCGCTCTTGTCTACCCTAGGACCGGCTCTTAAGTATTATCAGTCAGGTCTAGCTATCTCACCTGACCAAACACAAGAGAAACAGTTTGGTTTTACTTTTGCTTAAATAGTGAAGTATGTTTTGAAGAATTTAATAGAGTTGTAACACCCGGGCTGCCACCTCAAACTATTTCCAATGGTAAAAGAAACTTCCTCGGTGTGTAAGTATTTCAAAAGGGAGAGCGTTATGATGTAACTGTAATAGTGACCCTGAAGAGCCCTCAAAAACACGTTGTTATCTCTGAGATGCCTGATACCCGAGTGGGACGTGGGGCTGTACGCCACCACCAGTAACGCCCTGAGGCACAGCTTCCACGTGAGCTGCCAGCAGCCCTGTGGGACCCTGGTGGATGCTGTGGGACCTCGGGGATGGAGTCGCCGCTCCCCCAGCCTGACAGCCGGAGGAGCCGAACGCACGGGTGAGTTGCTGCCCTGCTCCCTGGGAGATCAGCCTGCCTACGGCTGTGTTTGGGAGGCCGGGGGCTGGGCGCCGGGCGGCGGCGCTGCCGGAGCAGACGCGGCTTCTCCCAAATCCCGACTGAAATCCCTTTTCCCGCAGCCGCGCGCTCCGGCAGGGGGCGCCACAGGGCGGGGCGGGCGGGCGCGCGGCGGCCCCTCCCCTGCGCGGCGCGAGGCGGCCATGGCGGCCGTGAGGCCGGCGGAGCGCTCCCGGCGGGACACCCTGGCCCTGCGGCGGCAGCGCATCGGGTAAGGGACGGGGACGGAGAGGGAGAGGAGGCACCGCCGGACACCGGGCCGGGGGAGCGCCACCGCCGGGCTGCCCGCCCCGGCCCCGTCGGGCCGCCCTGCCGGCCGCCTCCCGCACGCCTGCCCAGCACGTCGGCAGCGGCGAGCTGCGGCGGCCCCGGGGCTGCAGCGACGGCCTGCGCCCCCCTGCGCCCCCCTGCCCCCCGCCAGGACTTCAGTTTTAAACCAGTAACATCGCGGGGAAAGTCGGCGCCATTAGCGTGCAAAGCCTGATTTTACGGGTGTAATTAGCAGTAATTAGCATTTCCTAAGGAGGGGGGTTACGAAACTGAAGTGTAAAACCTGTGCGGTATCTGTCGTGCCCGTTTGAACTTTAAACTGCTCATAAAGCCTTTTCGGTCAGCGTCGCCGAGAGCCCGGTGCGGGGCTGAGCTCGCAGCGGTGCTGGGGCAGGCAGGGGCTCTGGCTGGACTAAGGATTACCGCCTGTCTCAGGAAAACTTTTTATGACACCAAAACCGCAACAGAATTAACAACGTACGTCTGCCCAGACTGATAGAATCAGTACGAGACTCAGTTCCAAACTTCTGATTGCTTGTGTTGGTCCAGCTGACCTAAAAATCTCTTAATTCTGTAGACTGCTACCAGGAATGGCAGCGGAAGTTTATATATTTATTAACTCTTGGAGTGCTTTCACCTTGTACCTTATATATTCAAAATCAAGGCTACTTTAATCTGGAAGTATTTTACAAACCTAGAAGTTGGGCTGGAAGTAAATGCTAGAATTAGAATTGTGCCATTACATAAATCTGAACCCTACTCTTCTTATAAGAAGTGACATGCTCTGTCACTGGGAACAAAGACCAGCCTCTGTGAGCGCTGTTCAACAGTCAAGGATAAACTTACAAAAACCCAACTGTTTTACCATGCTACTGCCAGCTCACACAGAAAGTACAGGATTCCTGTAGGGGAGGGATAGGGAAGCGGCTTCTCATTTTCTCATTGTCTCTTGTTGTATTTATGGTCAAATTACTTTATTTTTGTATAAGCAATCTTTTACTAAAAATGAAGCATGAAAGTTTGGCATTGCCCTTCAGAGTCCAATCTCTGCAGCTCCTTCTTAGGCGGACACGTGCTTTAATTTTACTTGTTTGGCAACTTATTTAAAAAAACTGAAACAAAACAAATGCACTGAAGTAGACCTAGCCTTCTAAAGTCACTCAAGGTTTCAGCTAAGATTAGGGAAGCTCTATACAGGCGTAACGATCACCCACACCGTGCTACCTGGAAAATCAGCATCTTAGCGAGAATATAATAAAAACAATCACAAGGTAAGAGAAAGACATGGAAGAGGGTTTCAAGAACACAAAGGGCAGAGAGCGGGGACAATAAGGAACTGTAGTTAAGATGGGATGAAACTATAGTGGTAAATCCTGTCTGTGTGCTGTGGTTAATTCCTAGTGAAGGATTTTTCAGCTCTGGAGTGTGTTTTTTCCCTGCAAGAGTAACAAAATTTGACTATTGAGTCAGAGCACAAGCTGTTCTCTGCCCCATCCCAGCCTTTGTTTTAGAGGCCCAAAGTAGGATGTTAGCAAACTGGGGAAACATCTGTCTCTTGATTAACTGAAAATATTACCAGCAGAAGAAACTCTGTGACTTTTAGAATTCACTAAGATTTATTTTCCTTTCTGGTGCTTGCCACAGCTCTTCTTGCAAGCTGTTTTTTTCTCATGACCCGGTGAAGATTGTGAAGGCCAAAGGCCAGTATATGTATGATGAGGAAGGAAGACAATACCTTGACTGCATAAACAATGTGGCTCACGGTAAGTTAAAAGTCATGTTATTTGATACCGTGTTTTTCTAAGCAGAACAAGGAACAATCAGTACTTTCTACCACTTTTGCATTGTGTCGGGAGGAGGGCTTGTTTAACTGGAAAAGTGGAGGAAGCCTCTCTGGAGCCCATAGTTTGGGAAATTACAGTTCAGTTTGAATTTCTGGGTGCATGACTGTGCTTTGCAGACGTGTTTCCTGTTCTGTCTTCCTAGAAACATACCTAATGCTTAGAGATTTTTTTTCTCTGTGGAAGCACAAGTAAAGGACCAAACTCTAACAAATGGCTTGACGCTTTGTTGTGTTTGTAGAAGTTACTGCTAAGGGTAGAGTTGCAGGACCACTGCGAAGTAGCTGCTGCTTTCTTACAGTATTTGAGCTCGCTCTTAACCAGTGAGCACTGTCACTAACGTTCTAGCAGGGTTAGTAATTCTTTGGTGGTAAAGCTTACTTAAACATTCCCAAATCCCTCAATTATTTAAACGTCAAAATCCAAATAGACACTATTTTTTTTCTTAGCATATCAATTTCCAGTATTAACTATAAAATTTAAAGTACAGTAGCAGCCCACTTCCAACTTTTTTGGGGGGGGGAGAGAAAGTTTTTAGAGAAAGCTTGCAAGGTGTACTGGTATTGTCGTCTGCTGACAATATCATTTATGCCCTACTGATGAAATACGATCATCAGTGATAATAGCTCTGTACTAGCAGAGAGATGTGTTACGTTAGTATGGGAATGAACACCATGCACGATACAGAAGAACTCTCAAACCTCTCTCCACGCTCTCTTGCAGTTGGCCATTGTCACCCTGATATAATAAAAGCAGCCCATGAACAAAATCAATTGTTAAATACAAATTCTCGTTATCTTCATGACAACTTGGTTGATTATGCAGAGAGACTTTCAAAAACACTACCTGAGAAGTTATGCATCTTTTATTTTTTGAATTCTGGGTAAGTTGGGTGTATCATAACTGGTACTGTGTTTTCACCAGTTACATGCAGACAAGTGTAATATTTTATCACCAGTCACTGCATGATCTGGTATGGGTGGCTATATATGACAAAAAACATGGTTTGGGGTTTTTTGTTTTGAAGAAATTGTATCCGTTTTAGAACTTCTGTGACTGAAGTTCATGTTTAGCAAGCTATTGGTAAACTAAACTAGTGCTTTATTTACAAAGAGGTTTAATCCTGTTTATAAGGCTTTGGATTATAAAACATTACATAAATATTTACTGTATTAGCTTCTATGACTTGTCTTCTGAACCTGGAATTACTTTATTATCTAAATATGTGTAACAATTTGTATTTCTGCTGGGGGGGTGGGTGGATTTCCAAGCAAACTACAGCTTTAAAGAAAAAAAAAAAGAAACCGCTTCAAAAGCAGTTTCTATACTCCAGCCTTTTAAGAGGGATTCTGTTCTGCTGAACAGTCCTACCTAATGAGTGCTGATTACTAAAAGGGATCTGTTGGTACTGTGCATTGAGTTCTGTCTGTTCTCTGCAGACACAAGTTGAACTGCAAGGGAAATCAGAATTTCAATACTCATACATCTACCGTGAAACACTTATCAAATTTTTCAATTGCAGATCTGAAGCTAACGATCTCGCCCTAAGACTGGCACGACAGTATACAAAACATGAAGATGTTATAGTTTTAGACCAGTAAGTATATTGGCAGTTTTATCTACTGTGGGGTACAAGGCTCAGTTTTGGTCTGTGGTCAGAGTATTTCTGAAAACCTGTTGTAATAGAAAGGCTGTAACCAGGAAATTCAGGGAAGTAATTTTTCTCCCTGTTCGGTATTCGTGAGACCAGCCCAGAGAACTGTGGCCAGGTTGGGCTCTCCAGTACGCAGTAGACAACCTAGTGGAAGGAGGCCAGCAGTGGCCTGCCATAGTGGGTTGGGAGCCACAGGCTTGAGAGGTTAAGAAAACTGCATTTGTTCAGCTGTAAGAGACGGCTAGAGGGAACACCTTACTGCAACTACAACTAAGGGGAAGGAGCAGAAAAAGAGGAGCCAGGCCTGAAGATATATGGTGACAGGAAAACAGACAACAGACATAAGCTGAAACCCAAGGAATTCTGTTGAGACATAGAGAAAAACTTTTACTGTGAAAGGTAGTCAAAAATTAGAATTAGATGCCCAGAGAGACTGGAAGCTTCATCATTGGAGGTTATTCTGAAGTGGGCCAGACATGTCCCTTCCAGTTGTTCTGCAATCCTGTAATACTGCTCGTGACTTACACTGCTCTGATTCTAGTCAGTGGCCCAGGTAAACCAGTGACAAGGAGAACTGTCCCTCTGCATCCCTTATAGTCAAATAATCCAAATACTACTAAGCTAATTGATAGAAATCACAGAGCTGTTCTCAGCTTAAGTGACTGTATTCCCATGAGGTGACAGAGCCTAGATACTCTTTAGCTATCAGTAATGCTAATCCTAAAGAACCCTTTGATACTGAGGAAATTACTGTTTAGCTCTGCTAATTGTTTTTTAAGTGCTTACCATGGACATCTGACATCCTTGATTGACATAAGCCCATATAAATTCAGAAATCTAGAAGGACAAAAGGAATGGGTCCACGTGGTATGTACTTCACCCTGTAACTATCAATTACTTGTAAATTTAATGAAGTCTTATTTATGATACGCTGAATAAAGGATACTGTTCCTTTGCATAGGCTCCTGTCCCAGACACATACAGAGGACTTTATAGAGAAGACCATGAAGATTCAGTAACAGCCTACGCTAATGAAGTGAAAAATATTATTGAGCAAGCACATAAGAGAGACAGAAAGGTAAAAAGTTATTTCCTTACCCATTTGTCTTGCCTTAGAAACGAGCATGGCTGATTGTTAATGCCATTCAGGATTACTGAGCTAAGTGGTATGGACTTGGCAAAAATCAAAAATCACATAATCATGCAAGAACCATCTAATGACAAAGAGCTTGCTAATTGTTAACATGATTTCCCCAACTTTCTCTGCTGGGTTCAAAACACTATGTGCTACGTATGTTTCAGATTGCTGCATTTTTTGCTGAATCCCTGCCAAGCGTGGGTGGTCAGATCATTCCCCCAGCAGGCTATTTTCAGAAGGTTGCAGAGTAAGTGGTCATTCATTATCTTAACTTTTTGAATTTAACATATTTGCTAAGTATAGATGCTAGAGAATTTCTCTGCCTACTTTTTAACATATAGCTTGATAGGCAGGAAATGGCCTATGCCTTCGTGTTAGAATGTAAACTTTGTATGGCAAAGACCTATTTTTAAATATGTGATATAGAATATAGGCCTGAACAAGTTTATTTCCTGGAAGTTTGCTAAGTAATGCTTTCTGCATGTTCTTAAACAGTCAATATTATGTTCTGTTTCCTCTTAAGAGACAATAAAATCTGTTATGTTACAGGCATGTGCACAAGGCAGGAGGTGTATTTATTGCTGATGAAATTCAAGTTGGCTTTGGCAGGGTTGGCAAGCATTTTTGGGCATTCCAGCTTCAGGGAGAAGATTTTATACCTGACATTGTCACTATGGGGAAACCAATAGGAAATGGGCACCCTCTCGCCTGTATAGCAACAACAAAAGAAATTGCAGAAGCATTTGCAGCCACAGGAGTGGAGTATTTTAATACAGTAAGTAAAAAGCTGCCCAAACACGCCTTCTCTACAGGACTCTAAGAGTATTATTAAAATTACATAATCATGCAATGTTTTTTAGTAGTCTTTTATCACCCACATGGTTATGCTTTATACTATTTGTGTCTTTCTAGTATGTAACTTTGTTCTTACTGGCTTTTTGCTGATAGAAATGGCAGTATGCTCATTATATCACTGACACTACACATTCAGTGACCAAGATTCCATGCATCTTTTTCCCCCCCTTTCCATGGCTATGCATGTTCCTCTCCTGAACTCAGTTTGGAGGAAACCCCGTTTCATGTGCGATCGGATTAGCTGTGTTAGATGTGATTGAGAAAGAACACCTTCAGGCTCATGCCACAGAAGTAGGAAACTTCTTGATGAAGCTACTCAAGGAGCAGAAAATCAAGCACCCCATCATCGGTGATGTCAGGTATCAGTGCCTGATTTACATTTTCAGCTGCTTTTTGTTTGGTTCAGTCATAAAAAACTCTATCCCACTGATGTGGTTTTAAGAAATTCATCAAATCTGTGTTTTCAGCAAAAATCAGCAGCCTACTCTACACTGCATTAAAACAAAATTGAGCTTATGAAAAGTCTGATATACTTTGCCACTCTAGGCCACTACTGCTTTATTGATTTATTAGTTGCTAAAATTCTTTCCTGTTTGAACTCTTACTTCAAATGCACAAAGAACAGAATTAATGAACTGGATGGAAAATATGTTTAACATGTCCTGTACTGCTATTCTGAGCAGATACTGTATTACCCCATTTCTTCGGAACAGCAGCACCTTTTCTATTGCTACACAACAAACATCAGCAGTTCTCATGCCGTCAAGTTCTGGTCTCACAAAAACCCTTCTCAAATTCTTAGTTCACTTGCAGTTCCTTGTTCTGACACAGATTGACTATTTTGTTTCTTTTAAAGGGGTTCTGGCTTGTTCATTGGAGTGGACTTAATCAAGGATCAAGCAGAAAGGACCCCAGCCACAGCAGAAGCTGAGTATCTAATAACAAGGTACAATAATCATGTAGGTCCTCCGTGTGTGAGGCAAGCACATTATTACAAAGTAACCTTGCCACTCAACAGTTGTTAAAATATAGCCAACTGGCCAAAAAAAAAAACCTGTCAGTGCAGAAAGGCATTGTCTGGGCAGCCTGCATGCTTATGCTTCTAAGTTTTTCTGAACTACATGGAAAGGTTAACATAAGTCTTTGTTATTGCTCTTTCCAGACTTAAGGAAGAATATATTCTGCTGAGTACAGATGGGCCAGGAAGAAATGTGCTTAAATTCAAGCCCCCAATGTGCTTCAATAAGGAGGATGCAAAATTTGTTGTGGATACAATTGACAAACTACTAACAGGTAATACAGACCAAATTAGTCTTAGTCAATGCAAGTTTAGCCTTCCCTTCTAAATTATTCTGTTTTTAAATTCTCTAACAAAACTATTTACTCCACAGATGCATATGCCTTTTTAAATTGCTTTGCTTTGGCAGAGGTTGTTTACTTATCTGAACACAGGGGCCTGGTAAAGGCTGTCCAAATTTCATTCTTGACAGTCATGATCTGTATGCATTTGCCACTTCAGCTTTTTATACATCTTCTGCACACTCAGTATTAACCAAGTTAGTCCCAAAACTTGCCTCAACATCTTGCTAAATTGTTACTTTTTCTCCCTCCAGATATGGAAAAACAATGTCTGAACCAAGAGAAAACATTGACTTGTTCTACTTGAGCCGGTATTTATTTACATTCATCCTTTACTGTTTAAAAGCCAGGGTTCCTAAACATAACTTCACAGGCACTGTCATCAGCAATAGAGCAGAACCAAGTTTTCTCAGAGATTATTTTACTTGAAATTAGTTTGCAGGAATTTCTGGCCATCTAAATGCATGGACGAGACTTGCACACATCTGGCATTCACAGCTACCTTCTATGAGAGTGACACTTCTAGTATCACTATACGTATTCATTTGTTTGCAAGCTAGATCCAACACGTCCCAGAAATGCCTGCCACTAGAGCATGCTATGCCTGTCTGGGAAGCTGCAAGAGTAAGGGTTTATCCCTTGGCATGCAAATGACATGCACACCGAGAGAAAAACATAGGTTTTATGCTAGCTGCTCAGTGCATGAAGTCTGCAGCTGCGTCACTGCTTCTCAGCAAGTCTCCCCTTAACTGCCTTTACAGGCAGAAGCACTGTACATACTGCATGTCATGATTTGGGAACCTCCATTTATGCTAAAAGCTTTATGAAGAGCTATAAACAGTACTTTTACTACTATAGCTCCCATTTTACTTAACAGAAGGCAATACTACATCAAAGCCAACTGTTCTCTTGAGCATTTTTGACTACTCCATAGAATCATTTCAGATTCATGGCTGTTATCTCATGCTTAAGCATCATTTTACCCCTATCCTCAGAAGTTTGTAGGCATTAAGAAGACTGAGTCCTATTAAGTCTTCCAAGCCTTGCAAACCTTACTATCTGTTGAGGTCCCTCTACAGCTTGCTGCAACTCATTTTGCCACAAGCTCATGAGCACAGTGTGCACTTAACACCTTGATACCACCACCCTTTGATACACTTAGTACTTCTTCAGCCTACTCTGACTAAAGACAACCAAGTGGTTTTTAACCAAGTGCCCAGTAAAACCCTAGGTACCCGGATAGAAACGTACCTAACGTCATCAATCGGTGGGCTTGACCACCGTACTAGATTCACAGCGCTATGGCCCTGAGCTGAGCAGAAACATGCTTTTGGTTCAGTGCAATATTAGTATAGCAAGCACAAGAAAAATGTGTTAACATTTTATTTAGCAAGTTAATGGAAAGACATACAGCTGTTCGTACTACTTATTCTTGAGAACAAAAAGATTACTCAACAGTGCCAGTTTAACTTAGAGACCTAATGACTTAATGTGCTTCTCTGCAATCTAAACTAAGCAAGAAAAATGTCTTTATTTTCTACAGGAAACCAAGAATGCAAAAAGCCTCTTAAGTACAGTACTAGTATGACACTTACATATAATGTAAGCGAAAATGAGGCAAGGAAGTAATTGCTTTGAATGATGCTTTTACAAAAAAAACCGTAACATTATTTTCTTTCCATAGGTTTCAAACAACGTTCAAGATCTACTACTAAGAAACATTATTCTACTATAATAATGCACATTTAATCTTCATCCTAGCATGTCTTGGACCAGATAAGTTACCTTAGGTTTTGTTATTTTCAGTTATCTTGTTATTACTAAAAACTTTAGGAGAAATAAATTTTACAAGAGCTTGTTTCAGCTCTGGCAGAAGTGTGGAATTGGCTTTTATTTAAAACAGCATATCTAAACTTGATTATAAAGGAATATATTTCTAGTAGCTACTATAAACTACATTTTCTAAATTCGTGCTCTTTCAAGGCTATGACTTTTTAAAGCTTAAGATGAGCCAAGGGGTTCTCTTTCTTTTAGAATCTGCTGCTACCTATGCAAATGCCATTCTGCTGCCAGTACACCCAGTCTCTGACCAGTTTCACTAGCCAGCTTCATAACAAGGTTGCTAGTAGCCCTGTATTCAACAAAAGGTCTCAGTGACCAGATCAAGTGAAAAAAAAAAAACTTCAGTCCCAAATTCATAACAACAAATGCACGAGGAACAGACAGCTGAGGGCCATGGCTCCCAAACCAGTTCTTACAAAATATTCTGTCCTCAAGAAATATCCAAGCAGGATTAGTAAATTGAAAGTACGTTACAGCCATAAGCAACAACCTTGTGTACAAGCCCTTGCCTTCACCAGGCAATTACATGTTCTTTGTATCACAAACTTTCCATGCGAAGAAGAAAGGGACAGCCAGCTCTGCATTTAAGTACCAGTATCCTTAATTTCTGCTTAAGGCCACATCACCTGTCAAGGAAGCATGACCCAAGAACCTACTGCCAAAACACACCAACATAACAGCCAGCTAACAAACAGTACACTAGCCAGAAGTACTGCAGCAGCATGGTCCTGATACTATGCCAATTCCCTGTTGGAAGGCAAACTGTTTACTAGAAAAATATTCTGCTACCCCTTATTTCCTAAGAAAACAAGTAATAGTATGCAGAGTAAAGCATTTCTTGAGACAGTAATACTTTTAAATACTGTACTCATTTGTTTCAGTGGTCTGCAATTTTTTTTTATTTGCAAGTAAGTTGGGCATCAGGTTGCATACTCAAGCTGTAAAGACCGGAGATTTAAAAACTATCAGATGTAAAATCCGATTCAACTATTTATACTAAAGATTTCCACTTAACCCCAGAAAAGTCTTACAGACTTCTAACTTTACAGCAAGTTTCTCTTTCCAAGGGCAGCCAGCAGGGAGCAGCATAATACAGTCCCTGCAGGAATAGCTGCACCTCTTGTTAAAAAAAACCAAAAAGGTCACTAGTAATATCTGTTTACGTCTTGCCTTAGTTACTTGGTTTGACTCCACTTCTGGTTCCCATTTGTTCAAATAGAATTTATTAGAATAAAAAGTTGTCATGTTTTAGCTTTAAAAGGAAAGTAAAAATCAAAATTGATTACTGCAACAAAGATTAGAAATTTAATTTTGTGCAGCAGCACTTGCTACTTATTTATAAATCTGAGATTGGGACTATTCTGCAGCAAGACAGGCAAATCACATGGTAGTTATTCCCTTAGTGGTAAACCAGTCAAAAAGGGAGAACATATTTCTAGCTGGTCACGCATCTCTATGAAAAGAGCTGCCTCTTTAGGGGCAGCTCCCTTGTTTTTCCTCCCACAACTTCAGTGGAATTTCTTTAGCCTTTTTTTGATACACAGAAAGGCTGCAAATATTCAGATTTCGCATTGGTAATGTCATGTCTGTCTAACCTGTCTTTCAAGAACTTGTAGGAAAAGTCTCCGATTCAAAACAGTGAGACATGCAGGAAGTGCAGCTAGCTTCTTGCATGCCTCTTAGCTTCCTCCTGCCACACTGCCTAGACTCCCAAGCCCTACCTGAAACCTATGCCTCTGGCTTCCCCTAGCAGAGCCCTACAACACAGACACTAAGAGTTGTTATGCTGAGCCTCTGTGCTTTTCTACAACACGAGCTACCAGCACAGCCTCCACAACAGCAGGGGCTTTCTGCCCGAGTTCTCTTCCATAAACTCCAGAAAGAAGTGACTGCGGTTTCCAGCCACCACTTAACTGCAAGTGAGCACAACTACCACCAGCCTTCTAGTTTTAAGATTCAAAACATTTAAGCACAACTCTCCATCTATCAAGGTACTGCCATGAACTAAATTCTGGGAACAATATACTGGCATTTTACTAATACATAAGCTGAAGAATGGCACAAGACACTAGATTACGCCTTTTTTATTTCAAAAGCTAGGATAGCTTCAATATCCATGTCATGGTGAATCAGAACACATGTAAAATACCTTACAATACATTAGATTCCAAAAAGGTACCAAAAAGTACAGTAAAATTAACACTTCCATTACAGGAAATGTATGACACAAAAACAATACAAAATAAAAAGGTGGAAAGTGACACTGGTTCCCTAAGATGCATCTCATTCTGTACAACTGGAGTAATGCAGAGTCCATAGTTAACTCCAAGAAGCAGTCCCTAGATGCAGAGCTGCAGCTTTAAGCAGACCCTCAAAATCAGTTTCAGTTTAACCTATTAATAAAATCATTAATTAATATCTTCAGCAAGGCTGAAATTTACACACCACACTGTCTAGACAACTAGTTATCTGTAGGTATTAAACATGTAAAACATTTCCAGGGAGCTCTTCCAAGTAAGATGCACATTTAACAGGCCATAGAAATTTATTGTAAAGTTAAATTTGGTACAGAACTGAAATATCCATCTACAGCATTGTATACAAAACCTATGCAGTCATTTTCCAAAAGAGACCATGCCACTGCATACCTGAATAAGTTTGATCAATATGGCTTGTAGTTATTCTGATGACCACCACGTCTTGGTGTCTTCCCATAATTTGCACTGCCTTGACCTATGAACAAGAGAACAAATGCATTAAACTGCTAATTAGTTACGCTTGCTTATACCCAATACAGTTCTCTTTACTTACTGTAATCATAGCCTGGTCCATATCCATAATACCCATATCCTGAATAATCATAGCCTCCATAGCCACCATAACCTTGCTGATAGCCGTATCCTTGATTCCCATAACCCTGGTTCCAGTAATTGCCATAACCTTGATTCCAATTTTGACTTTGAGCTATAGAAGGGAAAACCATCCACAAAATCCCATTTTAGTACACACAACTTACTTAGAATGTGTCCATACTAAAGTAGTGCATGTAGTACTTACCGCCGCCTCTTCCACCTCTGCCTCTTCCTCCATAGCTACCTCTTCCTCCACCACTACTGAACTGTTGCTGCTGGTATACTTCTTTTGGCTGTGCTACCTTAATCTCGCACTGAAAATAAAAAACAAGGAAGAGTGTGTATACTGTCTTATAGCAGCAGCACGCAGCCTAACCACCTAGGAATGCCAGAGGTTACTCTAGAGGCAAAGGAGGTGTACATGCTCTGCTCCATTATGTGACCAGGACTAATGCACATCCAGAAATAACTGATTTGTTGTGCCACCTAGACAAAGGTAAGTCACTGTTGGCCATTCAAAGCAGGCCACTGCTTTCTGAGTTTTATACTGCCAATTCCCTACCACCAACTTGCCCACGGAAGAGAGAGGTTAGTCATTACTAGCCATACAAAGCAGGCCACTCCTTTCAGAGTATTTTAATACTGCCTATTCTCTACTATCAGCTCCCCCACGGAAGAGGTGCTGAGGCCACCTCAGCATAGCCACTGCTCCTGTAAGAGCCACAGGGCTACTCTCCCTCCTGGCACAACCTCTAAGACAAGGCTGTTGCTACTGGACCACTTTGCCTGAGCTGCACTGAATGAACAAGGCTCTGAGAAACGCACCAAAACGAGTTTTCCTGGTAGCCTTAGTACACCCTATGCACTGAGCATCTGTGTTGGACTGTAAAGTACACTTACCAACACTTGAAATCATCACTTATCAAATACAGCTAAACAAAACCAGAAATGACATTTCCAAGACAGGTTCCCAAACTGTAGTTCAAGCTGTGAACCAGCTTCCTAGTTCCTGAGTCTGTGCAGTTTGAGATGGAAGTTACTGCTACTGCAAAAGGAACAACTCCCTGTGGTAGCAGCACCTGAGCAAGCCTGGCTTGGAATTCTTCACACAGGAGCTTTAAGGTAACATGCTCTTTTTATTATCACTCTGACACAAAAATAAGCCATAGTTACGATACACCAGATAGGATTTCCCAGCTCCCTTTGCACATAAGCATGCTTCTCTCCTGAAAACAAACTTTATCATTAACTACAGTGTCTTGACAACTACCGGCACATTAGGTTTACCAAAGTTTATTCCATGCTATCAAGACCAGTCTTAAACTACACACAGTTTAAGTCACTGTATCAGACAGTATGACCGGACCTAACAGGGCTTTGAAGTTAGCATATGGTCAACGCTGGCCACAGAGCAAGGGAAGAGGGACACTTCCAGCCAGCACACATCATTTGCCTCTAGTCCTTTTCTCATTAGCTTAACCCGTGAGCCTCTATTAGTCATTCCCACAGATGAACACTGTCACAGCTGGTTCAGAGCACCTCACACCACTTTTACAGTGGTTCACAAAACCAGATGACCAGGTACAAGTTGCCACAAGCACACATTTACTCTGTGGTTCTTTGTATTGGGTTTACATGACCCAAGGTTTTGGTAGCAGGGAGGGCTGCAGAAGGGGCGCTTCTGAGAGAAGACACCAGAAGCTGCCCCCGCGTCAGACAGAGCCAGTTTCAAGCAGCTGCTTACAAAGTTCATGGCTGTAAGCCTTGAATTTACACAAGTGCTCTATGCTGAAAATAGGTATGTATCTGTAGAAATGGCTTATATTACTAGACTGATACATAATTAAGCCAGGTTTTCCATATGTATTTAATAAATACAATTAGACATTTGACATACAAAAGCCCCATAGCAAGTATTGAAGCTCCAAGTATTGGCAAAGAATTTCAGTAGTCAAAAAAAAAACCCTAAAACCAAAACCCCTGCGGTAAATTGCAAGTTCTTATTGTAATTTGGGTACCTTGAAATCACAGGTCTACAAAATCCTTTTCAGACTGTAGATATAGTGGTATTCTACTTAATGAATTGGACAAAAATTTACAAGTCAAAGTTTCTACCTTGCTTCCACTGACGTTATGGAATTTCTTCTCCAGAACCTTCTTCACTGGATCCTCTTCCTTGAAAGTGATGAACACAAACCCCCTCCTTTTGTTGGTCTTTGGATCCATTGGAAGTTCAATTGCTTCAATCTGAAGACATGAAATACTGTTTTCAGACTTGTATTTTAGCAGAACAGTTAAATGCATGGCATTTAGGACAGTAAAACAAAACGTATTGTGCACCTATGCGTATTATGCAACACCAAAGTTGCTAATGTTCTTTCTATACTAACATTGTCTTTTAGACCAGAGGTTTCAATTTTATAACTCCTGAAAACAATTTTAACATCAGATAAAATGGTTGGAGTTAAAGGCAAGGGTATCTAAGTAGCAATGGAAGCATCTAGAGCAGTGTGTGCCTTCCTTGCTCTCAAGATGAGAAACCTCTGGATCAGTTACAGAAAGCCTGATACATCTGAAGTTAATTTAATTTGCAACTTGCAAATTATTAGTAAACTAAATAGCAACCATTTTAGTGTTCACTAAGAGAACATTACACACCTCTCCAAACTCTCCGAAGTATTCCCTGATTTTCTCTTCTGTGGCTTCTGGGTTTAGTCCACCAACAAATATTTTCTTCACTGGATCCTTTTTCATTGCCATGGCCTTCTTGGGGTCAATTAGTCGCCCATCTAGCCTGTGTTCTTTCTGTTCCAGAACCTGAAAGATAGTTTGATAGGATTAACTCAAGCTTCAAAGTTTCCCCTACATGTTAAAAATATGAAATATGAAGCTTAAATTCACCTTTTCAACACTCCCAGGCTCTTTGAAGAGAATAAATCCAAAGCCTCTGGATCTTCCTGTGTTAGGGTCCATCTTTATCGTACAGTCGGTTACCTCACCAAATTTGGTGAAGTAATCTTTCAAGTCTTTTTTGCTTGTATCCCAACTGAGGCCACCAACAAACATCTTCCTGAAAGGTCAGAGAGATAGAGAGCCATTCAGATTCAGGAAGTATTACAGAAAAGCACACGCAGCAAGATGCTCACAGTGGTACACACCTCAGCAGCATTGTCAGAAACAGGACCAACTGTTGAAAGTTAAACACTTTTGCATCTTGTCAAAAGCTACTTACACTATGGGATGGGAGTGCACAAGGGTGGGCTTCTCCCCCCTCTTTTTGAGGGAATGACAAAATGCACCCTGAAATTTATTACAGGATCTAAGAAACAGCAAAAAATCACCTAAAATATTCCTTGCCAATAACACATGTTCTTTTAACATTATCTAAAATATTCCTTGCCAATAATTTACATTCTTTCAACAATATTCTGTTATTTGCAACAAAGTAGTATTGATTATCAAGTACTGCCAACTCAAGTTTTTGGAAAGAATCTAGGATCATTCCTACTGCTTTGAAAGCATTCAGGATAGAATAAGGCATCAAAAACAAAGTACTTGAGGTCTTTGGGGATTTGTACAAATGGCTGTAATAATTTTAGTCCTAAAAAGGATCTACAAAATTTAAACCAGGCATCTACAACCTCCAAGAACAGTCACACAGAACAGATGGGACTTTGGACCTGCCTGAACTACTGTGTTGTGCACTTGTTCCTGCTTAGTTACTAAAGGAGCATCTCCACTGTTAGTCTTTACTTCCTTTCATGAACGGCCAATACAGTATTTCCTGCCCACTTTCCCAGACAAAACATCCCCTGAAGCATCTCAAAGAACTAAATCCTAGTGAAGCGCAATACAGAAGTGAAGCTACCAAACAAAACTTCAATCAGTCCATAAGGCACTTTTCAAATGCCTTGCTTCGAATGAAAATATTAATAACATGGCTGTATTTTCTATTTTCAGAGTTTCCAAGGTAACAAACTAAGCTTTTAAAAGCATTCGAGCCTTTTTATCTAACTATAGACTAAGGCAGTTAAAGTTGTCATTACTTTGTTTAGAGCAACCTAGATTTGGCACTAGAAGCTAGCAGCACTTTAGAAACTAGACTATGTTTAAATAAAATCGGCTTTTGGTGTTTATGTTTAACTTTTATTTGCTAGAACTAGCCTCCACTTATGTTCAAAAGGCAACATGAGTAAAAAGAAACTGTAGGCGCTATGGCTTTTTTCCTTAAACTGGATGAAACCATATCCTTTGTAGGCTAAACCTTTGTTTTTTCACAAGATCAAGCTGTGCACTTTTAACAAGTGCAGCATGATACATAGGACCCAAGTAAAGTCTGTGCTTCTTGCAGCCATTGCAATAGAGCCTTACAGAAAAGGCCTTACAAAGTTTACTAAGCCTTTCAATAGCTGAAAGAAAGGTAACATGACTGACTGCTCCTCATCACAACAGCTTACTGACCAAACATGACTGCTACAATCTGTACAGACTGACAGTGGTTTTCCATAGCATACCCTGTCATCATTGACTTATACCTACAAAGCGATCAAGAGAAATTCAATGGCTGGGAGATGACAGGAATTTGTCTGGAGGCAGCTTTAGCTGGTTTATGCCATCAGGTTGGGGCAGTGGTGCACACAAAGGTATTGCCACATGCTATATTCACCTCTTACCACAGCAGTTAAATACTACATTTTGTAATTTACAGTCCTTTGTTTTCTAATTGGAATGATTGATACCTACATGTATCTAAATGACACAACAGAGAGCCTTTAAAATTAAGACCAAATTCTTAGTATTTGGCTTTGCCTTCAGAACCCACACAAGCTGGGCAATTGCCCTCTTAACTTATAGACTCTTTTTTCCTCCTGAGTGTGTTAGTGCAGCTAAATCAAAGCATGTTTCAGCTCTTAACAAAACACTCTTAACATCAGCATCCTGAACTCTGCCTTGGACAGCTCTTGGTTTAGCACAGAGCTAAGTCTTCCACATAAGTCAACCCCACTAAATAACTGCTTTTCTTAGAAGTTTCATTTCACACGGATTTGGGGTTGAAAACTTGTCACCTCCTATGCAAGAAAAGGAAAGAGTATCACCCACTTTGCAGGACAGAATACTAAAAAGGTAAAAAGAAAATTTGCACATAGCTAAAAGGCCTGGTTCTCAATTCTTCTAGTGTCTGCAAAAGGTACATCCGGCCCCAGCTTATAGGAAACTTGTGCAAGTTCTACTCCTTCCCTTACAGCCAAATTTTATTACGCTACTGTGGCTTCAGCTCTCTGTTCGGCCTGAGGGATTCTGACCCTCTGGTTCAGGGCCCAGGGATAACAAAGGGAGTTCCAATTAAATACACGGGGTAGCTTGAATAACAAAGACCCGCTTAAGAAACAGGCAGGTAATTTTCAAGTCGAGCACATATATTCATCAACAGACCAACTATGATAGGCAAGAAATGGCTCTTTTGTACACAAGGATGCCACTACCAAAACACAGCGAAACTACACTGACTCCTCCAGAAATCACTCATGAGAGAGAAGCTATTTTCTGACAATGCTGCAAGGAAGTACACCAAAATCGCTCCTACTGGTTTAAACACACCACACATCGTCTCAATCATGCTGTTTTTCCTTTACTCCCTCCAAAAATATCCAGCTTACCCCGACTAGCTTCCAAAGCTAGGATTATTTTTTTTTTTAGATGCGTTACACAAAACGCGTTCGCATTTACACCGACGCCAGTGGCAATGGCTCATGCGATCCCCACAAAGTTTGAAGCAGCGCAGGCCCTCCCCCGAGAGAAAACAACTCCTTCCACCCACTCCTTTCGTTAGAAAGGGGGAAAAGGATGAAGAAAAACGCGGGAGGCGAAGCCGACCGAGGTAAATCCCCTTCCATTTTACAGCGTGAGACGGCAACAAACCCGCTGCCCGCCCCTCCCCCCGCCACCACATGGCGCCAACAAAAGGCAGCTCCAGAACAAAGGACGCGCTGCCGCTGCGGGCCCGCCGCCTCACCGCCCGCGATCCCTCCGCTCCGGGGCCGCCCGCCGCCCTCCCCCGCCGGCCGCAGCAGGGCCCAGGCTGCCCGCCCGCCCGCCCCAGCCGCCCCTGTCTGGCTTCCGCTGCCGCCGAGGCCTTGCCGCCGCCGCCGCACATGGCGCTCGGGGATGGCGGGGGAAGAAGGAGGGGGGAACGCGGCCTGCTCCCGCCTCAGCCCGCCGAGGGAGGCGCGGCGCTTACCCCGCGTCCTCCTCGTTCTTGCTGGCGTTGATCTGGTCGCCTTCGGCTCCGTTCTGGCTGGCGGCCGCCCCCCGCTGTTCCCGCCGCTGGGCCGGCTCCTGCCGCCGCCGTTCCCGCCGTCGCTGCCGCCACCGCTGTGCCCGCCGCCGCCGCTGGAGCCCCGCCGGTCTCGGCCTGCTGCTCTCCGGCGTTCTCGGCCGCTTCGTGCCCGTTCTGGGTGGCGCCGGTGGCGGCCACCAACTGCTGCTCCGCTTCGGACATGCTGCCCCGTCCGCAGAGGCGAGAGGGACGACAGGCGCCTACGAGAGAAGAGGGCGGCCCGCGGGTCAGCCAGGCAGCTCCCCCCGCCGGGCCGGTCTGATCCGGTCCGCTCCCGCCCCTCCCCCCTTTTCCGCCGCCATCCCGGTCATACTCACTTTAAAACCCGCTCGCAATAAAATCCGGGCCGGCCGGAATCGGATTAAAATCCCCCAGGCACTAGAGCTGACACCCCTCCCCGCGGCGCTCGGCTGCTCCGCACCGGCCCCGCCGCCACCTTCTCCTCCCCCTGAGACACGTACTCTCCGGCCCAGAGCCTTAACGCGTGGCCGCCTTTATACCACCGGAGCCTGAGCTACACAGCAATAAGGTGTTTCCTCGTTGGTCGTCACCGCTTGTCACTCACGGCGTTCGGCGCTTCCTGTTGGCTGCGTCGCGGGGGGCGGGCGGGGCGAGGCGAATGGCGGCCCGCGGGACTGGGTTGGGAGGGAAGGTGCGGCGCAGCGCGCGGAGGCCTCTCGCCTCAGCGCTGAGGGCGGATCTGCCGCTCCCCGCCATCGCCGGGGCAGCCTCCCGGGCGGGGAAGGGCCCGCTCCGGCGGACGGTAACCGTACCTCGCCCGGCGTTTCATGAAAGCCACAGGCGTGACAGGGAGGAAGTCCAACCCCTGAAGGCGCGGGGCCCGGGCGAGGGAGTCAGTTGGCTCGGCCCGACCGTGTCGGCGGGCCCCGCACGGTGAAGTTATGGAAGCGCGGTATTCACTGAGGGTGCTGCTGCGCTGGTTTAGCTGAAGGCGTGGTATGTACACTGACTCAGTTACTCCAGTACCAGAGATTTACTTAACGTTTCCAGCTCTGCTGGTTTTGCGACCGAGAGGGCCAGAATTTGTTGTTTTTAATGGAAAGTTAGATTTGATTATTATGTAACTCTGGGAGCTGGAGCTCTGAGCACGGGCCTAGGCCTTAATTCCTTTTGCCCAAGGATATATCAACGTTGTTGACAAAAGTTGTGTGTGAAAAGTGCAGAAGACGACTGCTGCTTGTAATCATACTTCAAATTCTTGTACAGTATACCTCATACCCCATTTGCCTGCGTCAAAGGGACAGAGTTTGGCTTTTGGATAGACAACCAAAGCTTACTGCCACACAAAAAAAGCAGCCCCTTGCTTGTGGGCAAAAACTAATAATTATTACCTAACTTTCTGTAATAATGTATATGTTATTACTTGCTTGCTCCACCCTCTCTCAAACATCTCCTCTGGCTCAACTTAGATATTTTCATCTGCTATTACAATTCAGAAAGAGTGCACATAGCTGCTTGTGAATAAAAATAAATAGTGGTGATACATTTTGCTGTTGAGTAATCTGTTCTAAAGTCCAGGATGTCCTTCAGTGAACTGCTTTTAAAGCACTTTTACCCTCTACAGGATTCATTTTCTGAAGTAGTAACTTGGTAAAACAGGGGACGTTAGGTTTGCTTCTGTAAGCTTTGTAGCAGTACCACAAGCAGAGCATTAAAGATCAATACAAAATAAAATCAACATGGTATATTGAGGGTCAGGACCTGATTTTTTTTAATTTAAAAAAAACCAAAACCAAACTGTTGTTTCAGTCTATAAGGCAGACCTCTTAAGGGGAAGAGTTAAAAAAAAAAAAAATATGAAATTTTGCTTAGTATTGGGAGATTGTATGAAAAATAGCCCCTCACTATAGCCAAGAATTTCAAGCCACTTTTGCTTTGATGCTTTGTGGTACTTGCTAGGAGCATCACTTTAACTGGTCCAAGCCAAGCTTTCTGCTTTGATACCCATGCACACATACAGCAAGACTGCATCATAGTTGTTACTGGACTTGCAACTGATTTTCTTACAATTTCTGGATTTTAAATTCTCAGCCATAGTGGCTATTTGCTTTTGTAAATCTTCCCCCTCCCCTTCACATTTTTGCTGATCAAAAATGGAAACATATTAAAGTAATCTAAAAATAAGTGCCCAACACGAGTAACTTCAAGAATACACAAGCATAATGTAATGTGTGTGATGTGTCAGCCCGGTGCTTTATCTGAGAAGGATAATTAATTTGTAAGTATTCTGCGACACTTTCAGCCTATGCTAGAACAGCTCAGAACTTTAGAGATACTTATCTCAACCTAGTCTGCTGACAGGGTACACTATGGACAAGCTCTACAACCAGCTCTTTAGACTAAAGTTTGTGAAAGAACGTTTTATGAGGTCAGGTCTGGTAAAGAAAGTACAAAGAGTACCTAACAGTACATTTCAAAATTGTAATGTCCGCAGGACAGGTTGTATATGTTATCTGATAAAGATACTCATCTTTATGAGAATATATTTTTAAAATTTTTTTTTGTTGCATCAAACTTTAAAGAAAGTGTTAGAAGCAAAGACATTTTTCATAAGATATTCTTTATCCTAATTTACACCATCTCAGAGAAACTTACCCCACATCCAGCAAAAGAATGTCTTTCAATTTTTTTAGGCAGCTTTGACTTAACTTGTAAATGCACTAGGTCTGTACCAAAAAGGTATGGTCTGTGATTAAAAACAACAAAGCCACTGTGTGTGAGCTGACTGCAATAATTTATATAGGGCTGTTAGTCTGCTTCAATTGGAAAATATCACACATTTGCTTAAGTCACTACAGGTGACTAAGGCCAAACTGATATTTGCAGGTTGATCTAACTGGGATGACTGAAATGGTAAATGCTACCACCCTTGTGCCCTGTCCACCTTCTTTTTGCAGGTTTTTATGTATGCAGCTGAGACAGTTGACTGCAGAACTACATCTACTATAGAGCAGCACCTGAGAGTAAACTGAAATTGGCAGCAGCATAGCAGAGTCTGTCACGTAAGTTTAGGCTCAGCCGATGGATGTAACCTGAGTGCTTTTGATTATATTGTTATTACTTAATTTCCTTGCAAGATTCACTGCCCCAAACAGCTCCTTTTTATTTCATCAAGCTTTGCTGAGGACTTGGATGATTGTCATTTCATTTGGACTTCTCCGTAAGTTTCCCTTTTCTTTCTTTTCTCTATTTTTTTCCCCCCAGTTCTCTTTTCTTGCTTTGCTGAACCTGTCTCGTTTTTCCTCTCATAGCCCTTGCACTGGTACTTTGGCATATGTTATCCTTTTCCTGCTTAACAGTGCTTCTTTAAAGCTGTACTCTTCCAACTGCCCATTTCTCCTGGTCAGGTCCATCTCAATCTCTTATCTTGACGATTCCAAGCAGCAGTTCCCAACTGCCAAGGCCCTCTGTGATTCCCTGTTGCCCCATTTTAATAGCTGTTTGATGCCTTATATGCCCCATATCCAACAGCAGGCTAACAGGCTGTAGACTGGCTAAGCAGCCTGGTTTGAAAACTGTCACTGGTATGACTAACAAAGTCACTCTTTACATATCTAGACATCGAAGACTGAGAAACTTGAGAATATGGGTTGTTATAATTATTAGTCATACCAGGCCCCATCGTGCCACAGGTGATTTTAAAGAATTCCTCCAAGTCGTGACTTGGGTTTTGGTCTTACATTTCACTCCCCACTCAAAGCCTGTGGCTAATCAAAGAAAAATACACACATACATTCTTCGGTGGTAATTCTCTTTACGTGACACATTTACTGCTGAGAAAAAAAACTATGATTCTGTTTGCCATTTTTTTAATCCTGTAATTACTATGATTATTCATGGTGTTGACTAATATTTAATCGAATTTTACTTGTGTATGGACTTTCTGATTGTGGGCCTAATTTTGCTGTTCTACCAAACTTGCTGTTTACTCCAAGCCCCACCCTTGCTGTCTGTACATACCAGTTTTGTCCTGTAGCTGTCTTCATCACCTCCTTCCCTTTCTTCGTTATCGTCTTAGTTTCCTCATTATTTCCATTGTGTTGATTTTTCTAGTTCCCTTCTTTAAAAAAAAAAGAAAAAAAGAGAACGCACATATCATTGACTGCCTTGAAATTGTTGATGTAATTTATCCCTTTCCCACACCCTATGCCTGTCTTGTCTGAATTGATTGTATCTCAGGTCACAGACTGCCTACTAAATACAAAATACCGTGGCATAGGAAGCTTCTGTCTGAGTTACTCTTTATGCACAGTATAAATAAATAAATTTTACTACTAATAATAACAACTATGCAAGTAATCCCATTGATTTTAATGGTACGGCTGAAAGTAACTGCTCAAAACGAGAATGGCAGAAAGGATGCCTTCTGCTACATGGACTTAAGATAACAAGAAGATGCATTTAAGGAAGCACTGACAATATAACTTCAAAAAAAGTCTTATTTAGCTGATTGCCTCTTGTAATTTGCTAAATAAAAGATTTTTATTGGTTTATTCATACATTCATTTATTCATTGTGGATAGTATCACACTGAATACTTATCTCTGAGCTTAGTGGCCTCAGGGATAATCCAAGCCAGTATTATGTTAAACATTATGTGGAACAATGAAAGAGCAAACGCGTGCAAGTGTTTCTGCTCCAAAAGGTTAGGTTAAAACCTAATATCTATCATTTGCAGTATCTACACACAATGTTTATATACAGATGAGGGAGAGCTTTATAGGAAGTAAGTTGTTAATGCAAACCTCTACAGGTGTTCAACAAGAGCTCATCCTGAGCAACACCGTGCAATAAAGCAGGAAGGTCTTTATTTGAGAGCACAGGAGTGGAATTCAGTTGTACCAGCTGGCAGGAAAGAGATCTCCTTTCAGTGTCAAACAAGAGGTACATAGGACCAGATCAGTGTGTGAATGGGCTTCCAGTTGAATAGTAACAGGTTTGTGTGTGATAGAGAAGACTTTCTTTGGCAAGGTGTGGACAACTAACATAGTTAAACTGAAGAACTAAGAAAGACGTGTTGCAAAGCTTTCTGAATGGAAGCGAATGATTTATTGTTGAGGCCAGAGAAAAAGATGTCAACAATAACAGATGAAGAGAGCTTGAGCAAGATTCCCAGCCATGTCAATAAATAACAAAGATTGCATCTTGGCTGACATCTCCACAGCAGTTTAGACAAATCTGAGCCCAAAGATGTTCCTGTGTTCCTGCTTTGCACGGTTGGCTGTAAAATAACTCAGTAGAAAAGTGGTTGGTTTTCAGGCAGACCATTTGTCTAACACATGCTCATTACCACGACTTCAAATTGCAATGGAGACACCTGAAGTTTGAAAGGAGACAGTAATGAGGCAATCACATCTTTATTGGCCCATTAGGATGTTGATCTATGAGCTAGAAGGGAAGGGAGGAGAGTCAAGACCAGTGCTCACCACTGCTCTTGTAGAAAAGGGAAAGAAGTACAAGGAACAGTACTGACAAGCCAAGCTGAAACAGCGATTGGAGAAGCAATAGGTGAGAATAATTGGAAAAGCTAAGACAGGACACTAGCTAGCTATGCTAAACGTGACTGAAGGCCAAAGAAGAGGTTGGTGATGGGCTGAGCAGCTTTCAGACGATGAGAGGGAAGCAAAACCAAGTTTGAAGGGGATTTAGGGTAGAACCGGACAAGAAATGTGATTGGAAGACTTGTAAAAGCGAAAAGACAAGAAGCACTTCTACCAAAGGCGCTTTTTTTTTTTCTTTTTTTTAATGTAAAAGAGACAAGCATATCTGTGTGGGTGCTGGGGGGGTCAGAGCAGACTAAAGCTGTGAATAAATGAAAGAGTGGGTGTGAGGAAGATCAGGAAGTGAAATAGGGTGAGGTTAATAGGGTAAGTGATGGAGTTACAAAAGACACATAGATAAGATTTTTGTTATTGCCACTTAGAGACTTGCAGAAAGGGGAAGCATCAAGAGAATGTTTTATTAATTTTATCTTCAAAGAGAATGGTGAGACAGCAAATAGAGGAAAGCAGAAAGGAAGGCTTGACAAGGGTTAGTCAGCAGCAATGAAAAGCTAGCTGGAATTACAGGCGACAGATAAACTGCAGAAGTAGAATTGTTTAGCTGTAGGAAGGCAGAAATGGAGGAGAGCGCTGGCTTGCAGGAGAGGAAGTTAGCTTGATCACAGGATTTCCGTAGAGACACTTTGCGCTACACAAGTGAGCGTGGATGAAACAAGTGCTGAAGCTGAGCCAGTAGTGTGGGTAGGTATGAGAGTTTATCATGAGAGACCGAAGCAAAAAAAAAAAAAAAAGTCAGTGGTAGGTGAAAATTGTATGTGTGGTAAATGTATAGCTAGTAAATTACTACCAAAGCAAATACATTTTTCTGTGCTTAATGTCAAAATGCAAATAAAGCTAAAAGAAGTGCAAGCTTCATTTTTAATCAATGCAACTAGTTGGTGTTATTTAGCTTTTCTTAACTCTGTTCTTTTCATCATTCTTTTTCTTTCTTTCTTTTTTTTAACAGTCGACAAGATGTTAGTTTCTCCACCTTCTTGCAGTATTGGAGTACAAAGCCCTGAAATAATATTTTTTCCTCAAAAAGTTACTTATCTGTTGTTACTAGAATGCAAATGCACCTGCAGCCACAATCTCAGTGTTATTATATTCCATGCCAGCTAAAAATAAGTGAGACAACTAAGGCTTGTTAAACCGCTTAACAGATAAGATACATCAGCAAAGCTATGCCCAGAGAAGTATTCAGAACTGTAAAGGTTCATTACCTTGTAATCATAATTTTACATTTTTTTGCTTTTTTTTTCTTAAAGTCACATTCCTGGCCTACAAAAGTTATGGAAGATGCTTCAGACCAGCCTTTTAGTTATCAGAAATATTTTTTTCAAGCACCATAAAGATAATATGCATAAGATAATGATATTAACGCAGGGTTGTAAGGTCAGGTTTGTCGAATTCAAGGCTTTAGAAGAAACCTTTGAGCTTCTACTGTAAAAAGATATGCCTTTGTTAGGGAACACATAATGTTATTTTCTTTTAACATGTGGGGCCACTTTAAATTTGTAAGTCTGCATTATTAAGCCATCGTGGGAAGCGTAGCAGGAGGAAACTCGGGGTAATTGGCTGCAGCTCCATATGCAGCTGCCCGCTCATTGGAGAGCGGAGGATTCTCCGAGGTACTAAAATTAGACAATCTCCGCCCTCCAGAAATGCTTCTGGAAACAGCGAGGAGGAGAAATTCTGACACAGAGCGAGGGCCCGTGCTGGGGAGTGAAGTGCACCGGACCCTGCTCCCAGCAAAGCTGCAGCATATAACGATGCATGGAAAGTACTTTTTTTTTTAGTTTGGTTAGCTGAAAAAAAAAAATGCACACAATAAAGAAATTGCAATAAATTAACGTTAGTAGTGTTTTACACGGATGTTAAATTCAGCATCTCTTATGTAATAATTCTGAAGGCTGAGGAAGCCTTTGAACTGCTCAATCTAAGCTAGGGCTGTCAGGCGTGCTCATTGACTTTGAAAAGAAACGACTCTTGCCAAATTAACTCTGAATTAAACTAAAAAAAAGCGATGAACTCTTTCGATCAGCTTTTTTTTTTTTTAAATAAAACATGTTTACCCATTATCTCTGTGTAGTTGCAGTGTTTACAATGTCTTCAAAATAATATTGGATAAGATAGCTCGGTTAAAGAAAAAAAAAATGCCATGTGCCTGTATCAGTGAAGAAAAGTCTGTATCCGAATTACTCAGTCTTGTGCATTTGCAACCTTTATTTTTTAAGGTATGTGAATAAAAACTTCAGTCTTTGTTTTTTAAACATATTTCAAACTGTCTGCAAGGAAATAACTGCATAGTTTTGTTTCTCATTTCTATTTTTACATTATTACATTACTCATGAAAAAGATAAAGGCGAAGTGGCTTTGTCTTACACTAAAACCAGCTTTTGCAGTAAATTTGCTGTTTCCTCTGACAACCAGGGTACACAGTGTCAGCATCTATGACTCAAGGTGGTGGTGGTGGGTTCTTTTCTCCTTTGTGTTTACTTTCAGTATGATTTCATTAAAAAATTGAAGCCTATACACCTGTGTTTTCTCTCTGTCGCTTTATCAGCATTGCCTAAAGGACTTGAGGGCAATGGCCAGTTTCAGATGAATTTGCTGGTCGTAACAGCACCTCAGATCCTACAATTTTTGAGAAATCATTAATAAGAGGGGATGAGGCACAAAGGAGAGGCAGCACGGCCAGGGAGGGAGCTCAGTTGTTATCAGGGCTGTTTGCCGGTCCACACCCCGATAGCGCTGGGCCAGCTGGCCAGTGTTCAGCCCGGAGAAATGGCCACGGCCACGGCCGCAGCCTGCCCGGGGTAAACAGAGTAGAGGGGAGGTGACGCCGTGGCACCCAACGTTTCGGTTTCCAGGTCACCAGGCTGGGCTACAGGCATGGGAGAGCATGTCGGATGGATGATGGCTGCCCTGTCATTGCTCTGAGCCGGGGAAATAGGGGGCGTGCAGGGAGGGAAGGTATTGGCACAGTGGGGGTAAAATCTAGTAAAAATCCCTAGGGAATGCGGCTTCCCCAGCTCTGTTCATGGCTCACCCTGTTATGGTTTAAGTAGGGAAACAGCGACTGTTTTCTTACTCATTATTTGGTTCTGTGATAAAAGTGAAGCAGCACTGGATACACACTGCAATTCAATCAAAAATGCTGAAAAACAGTATCAGAGCGCTGTAGATTCAGGTTAGTATGTCTGGAATGCCGGAAGGCTGCGTACTGTAGGCTCCTGGGCCCACTGGTGTTGCTCAGGCATGTAAACAGGAAACCTCATGCGCGCTCCCATGATAAATACTGATATTTAAATAGGCTGAAGAAGGGCTTGTGTTTGTATTCCGTGTATTCCTTTTTCCAATAAATAGCATTACCTCAGTTTGTGAACGTTTGCTGTGAGATCCTGCCTCCCTCCTCAGCAGCCCTGAGTGTGCGGTAAAACCGACATAAAGCTTTTATTTGCCAGGGAGAAATGAGATTTTTGGTAGCTCACGCTGCTCCTTTTCCTTATTCCCGTATCACACCAGGTGTCCCTAAGCGGGCAGATGTGCCCCTCAGTTATCCGCCCGCAGGCCGCGGCTCTCCCAGCCTTGAGGGGCATTCTGAGGGCGGCGGCCTCTCCCCGCCAGCGCACCACCGCTCCCCGGCCGCCATCTTGCCCCCCCTCCCGGCCCAGCAGGCACCCGAGGGGCGCGGAGGCCATCTTGTGGCCGCTCCGCCCGGGGAGCCGGCCCCGCCGTCGCCTAGCAACGGCGGCGGAGCGGGAAGGTGCGTGGCATGGCGCTGCCGGCGGGGGAGGCCCAGCGGGACGGGACGGGCGAGGGCAGCGGCCGAGCTGGCGGTGTGGCGTTGGGTCCTTCAGGGTATGCCGGGCTGAGCCTGTCTCCGGGACGGGCGGCGGGGAGGGGTCTGTGGAGAACAGGGAGTCGCTTCCCCGGGTGTCTGTGGGGCCCTGGACCTCTTGGGCCGCCGGTGTCCGTGATGGGGTGCTCCCGCTCCAGCCCCGCTGCTCCCAGCACCCTGGTGTGTGTGTGTACTTTCAGCCTGGTTCCAAGCAAAGGCAGCCCCGGCGGTCCTGCGTTCGGCTCCATCTCTTCTCCCCAAGAGAGGCCGCAGCCCGTTCAACCATAGCTGAAAGCGAACGAGGAGGCTCAAAGGTATAGGTGCAGAAAAGATCATCCCGGCGGAGAGGGCAGGTACAACTCTGCAATTATAGATGGGTTTTGCAGCAGCCAGCTGGCCACTCAGATGGTTTAGCGGTGGAATTTCTGGAAGAAATTTTTCACTCCGAGGGTGGTGAGCCCCTGGCCCAGGTTGCCCAGAGACGCTGTGGCTGCCCCATCCCTGGAGGTGTTCAAGGCCAGGCTGGACGGGGCTTGGAGCAACCTGGTCTGGTGGGAGGTGTCCCTGCCCAGGGCAGGGGGGTGGGACTGGATGATCTTTAAGGTCCCTTCCAACACAAACCATTCCATGATTCTGTGATTCGTCAGAGCTAAGTTAACAGTTGGACTTGATAATCTTTAAAGGTCTTTTCCAACCTAAATCTATGATTCTGTGTCTTTGTCCAGCGCAGGTGGAGAGAGACCTTGGGCTGGGAGCGTGGAGGCAGAGGGGAGAGGGGAAAAAGGACAGTGTAGCCACAACTCTGTAGGAAACCCGTCTGCACTGGTTCTGCCATTCACCGAACAATTTTGTACTTTAATGGCTTGCTAATGGCCTTGATCTGCTCAGTTAGAAAAATGGCACTTTGTCTTGACTCCATAAATACAGGAATTAAATAACAATCGAGAAAAACCCCGAGGCTAGCTCCAGGTAATAAGTCCCACCCCACAATCTCGTGCCTGAGGGTATACAGATTTGGGGTTCGGTGGTTGGAGTGTGTGGGAGCGCGGTGAGCCTGGCTCACTCTGGCACGTAGCGTGTGATAAAGCCTCTCTCATACATTGAGCTGATAAGTGAAATATTAGCCTAGTTTACACTTTACGATTGGCTGACAACATTTAATTTTTGGCTTTTTTCCCTGCAAAATATTGCTGGGCTGGAAACGGGGGCGTGATGTAGACGAGAGAACTCATTGAGACGGAGAACTAACTAGTCCGGAGAACATCTCATGTGGGACTGTGACATGGGGATGATCTGCTCCACTCCTGGGGTGTGCGGTAGATGTCACCGCAGGTGACTGTGCGGTGAACAGGCTCCAAAAATCATGAACTGATGTCATTGCAGTACGGAAGGAGCACGTGAATTCTAATTCGGCAGCCAAGATGCAGATGTTAATGCCCGAACCTCAGATTTTTGTGGAAAGAACTCTGGCCCTCATCAAACCAGATGTCGTTGATAAGGAAGAAGAAATAGAGGATTGCATTCTCCGATCAGGATTCCTGATCCTTCAGGTAACAGGCTGCGCTCCAGAGAAAATAACTGCAGTTTCTAAGTCGGAACAATATTTATGTTAACTTTCAGCATAGTGCGTCCAAAAAGCAATTTGTATTTTTCATACGTCGTCAACCGCCCGGATTCCGCAGGGATACATTGTGGTGGTGCACGGGGCGGAACAGAACAGACCCATCGTTTTGCTGCCCGCGGGAAGAGACGGACTTTGTTAATGAGCTGGGAATGAGCACGCGCAGGTAGCAGCCGGGCTCGCTCCGCAGGGACTCCGCGGTGCGCGGACTCCGCCCCGGGGCGGCCGCTGGGGGGCGCCCTGCCCTCGCGCCTGCCCGCGGCGCGCGGCCGGGGCCTCCCCGCAGCCGCGGCTCCTCCGCCCCTTCCTCCTCCTCGTCCTCTTCCTCCGCCTCCGCCTCGTCCTTACCCTCCACATGCTGGCCCTGCGGCAGCGCCCTTGGCCGTGGTAGCTGGCTGTGTGGCACTGAGCGAGCGACGACTGCGCTTCTAGATATAATTTTGTTTGGGTTTGTTTTGTTTTTTTGGTTTTTTTTGTTTGTTTGTTTTTCGGTTTTGGTTTTTCCTGGAAATGTAATAATTTTTCTTATTCTTGTAAATGGCTCTTTTTCACATTCGCTCTTTTTCAATTTCCTCCCTTTCTGGCTGTTTTATTTATGTAAAATGTATCAGAATGTTAGAGAACTTTTTTTTTTTTTTGATACAGTATGTTTATAGTGTCTTATAGAATCGTTTTGGTTGAAAGGGACCTTTAAGATCATCAAGCGCAACTGTTAATACTGCCAAGTTACCACTAAACCATGTCCCTCTGCACCACACCTACCCATTTTTTAAATACGTCCAGGGATGGTGATTCCACCACTGCCCTGGGCAGCCTGTTCCAGTGCTTGACAACCCTTTCAGTGAAGAAATTTTTCCTAATATCCATCCCAAACCTCCCCTGGTGCAACTTGAGGCTGTTTCCTCTTGTCCTATCACCTGTTACTTGGGAGAAGAGACTGACTGACTGACACACGGCACCACCACCAGGCTACACCCTCCTTTCAGGCAGTTGTAGAGAGCAATAAGGTCTCCCCTCTGCCTCCTTTTCTCCAGGCTGAACAATCCCACTTCCCTCAACTGCTCCTCGTAAGACCCCTCATCAGCTTCATTGCCCTTCTCTGGTAATGCCACAGCACCTCAGCATCCCTCCTGTAGTGAGGGGCCCAAAACTGAACATCTTCTGATGTCTCCAGTGACTTTGGCACCAAAGTTATTAGGAATCTGAATTTGTGTTACTGCTGTGTAAATTCAGGCTCAAAGAATGTACTTTAAAAAAAATTCTTTACTTTTGACTGTCCTGTGCCTTCTGATAACCCCCCAAAGTTGTCCTAATCCTGGCCTCCTGTAGGCTAGGCAGCTACTGTGAGAATCACAAAGCATGAGTACTCATGAAAAATAGAACAATTGCATAATTAATGGTGTGGGCTGAAGAGAAAATTGTTTAAAAGTAGAACATTATGCTGGAGCAGCTGAGTAATTAAATCCTGACCTTGTAATGCTCTTCACTTTTTCTGTACGGTGCCCTGACTGTACTTCAAGTCATCCAGCAGTTATAAAATGCTGTAGTTTGTGTAGGCTAAAATCACATCTTACTCAAACGGCCTGTTTGCTCAATTAACTTGGAAAACTCTTGCTCTTTGTTACTCTCTATCTCAAAGAGGATCAAATCTGGGAGAATCAGATTAGGCTGGGAAGTTACTCTGTGTCTGTTCTGCACTTGAAGGTATGACTGCAGAGGTCTGTAATCCTACCTGAGGTAGCAAGCTATCTTAATTTAGCAAGCTTTTTTTCATTCTTTTTTTTTTTTTTTTCCTTTTACACTTTATAGAAACGGAAGCTCCAGTTAAGCCCAGAGCAATGTAGCAACTTTTATGCCGACCAATATGGAAAAGTGTTTTTTCCCAATTTAACAGCCTATATGAGCTCTGGACCTTTAGTTGCTATGGTTCTTGCCAGACACTGTGCAGTCTCATACTGGAAGGAATTGCTTGGACCATCAAACAGTATAAGAGCTAAGAGAACTCACCCTCACAGGTAACTCACTGGTTGGTATTGGTGAACTCAGTAGGATTTTGTCTTTCTCTTAACTGAGACCAGAATTTCTCTCTTTTTTTTTCTTTTTTTTTTTTTTTCTTTTACAATAGAGATACAGATTAGGAGTGGCCTCTTATCTCTTTGTGTAACATAGCTTTGCACCTTAGTTTTTTAGTATGTAAAGTTCACCCATTTTATGGAGAATGCTGAGTGCAGGAACATAAATTTTAGGTAGCTACATATTTTTCTTAAAACCAAGCCAATGACTTGTTAATTAATGCACATATATTGCTTTTATATGCTCTCAGACTGTAGAGACTTGGAAGGGATTTGCAGTTGCCTACCAAGCAGTTTTTTTATCTTCTTTTTAGCTTAAGAGCAATCTATGGGACTGATGATCTGAGGAATGCACTCCATGGCAGTCTCAGCATTTCCACAGCAGAAAGAGAAATTCAATTCATGTTTCCAGAAGGTAAAATGGTGCAGATAATACCTTGCCAATCTTTGGGAGGGTAGTGTTCTTCCCTGTTGTTACTTGTCTCTGTCCAGACTCTAGATATTTGATTTAGAAGAGTTTGGGTTTGTTTGCTTTATAAGAATGTGAGTCTCTGTATGTATAATCTGATATTTTCTGCTATGAAAGGCATACCAAAAGCTATCTGAAGAGCCATTATAGGTACAGGGATTGCTTCTACTTTTCAAACTCTTTGGTCTGGGAATTGGAGCAGACAAAGCTGGTAAATGAGAGGAAATGGGAAGCTGTTACACTCCAGCATGTCTTTCTGGCACTGTCAGCCTCCGGGACTCCTGTTGGCTTGAGAAGACTGACTCTTCTTGGGCTCAGGCTGAATAATTCCTATTCAGCAGCAGCTGGATGCTCACATGATGGTGCAATTCCAAAGTTAAGTGCCAGAGAAATGGGCCATAGAACCTGGAAAGGCTGTGAGAGAGTCTCTTGTTTGTGATGTAACACTTGAAATATGACTTTGCTCTTTGAAAGAAAGATGTAAGGGAAACTCTGCTAGAAAAAACTTGTCTCTTTCTGTCAACTGTATCAGGTAGTTTAATAAAAGATGTTGCGCTTCCCTACAAACCTTACCCACTGTGAACCATGTCTCTTCTCGTCACCCTAATGACAAAGCTGGACTTGAGGTGAGATTTTTAGGGTCTTCAGAAACCAGCTTCTCACTGCAAGAAGGAAGTACTAAACCTGGGATATATTATTTCTCTCCCGCCCCCAGTGCATCTTCAAGGATACAGGTTTTCCCCAGATGATCTGATTTCCTCCCTTTCATAATTGTCTATAATTAGTAAGATGACCTCAGGGACATTGAAAAGGGCTTCAGGTAGTTTCTTTGCAGTTTGTTGTGGGAGAAGCTATACAAACCATTATGTATTATTGGCTTATTAAGGAAAACAGCATCTTGTATATAAACAACCTTTGAAAGAATGCCTTTTTTAGTCACACTACAACTGCTTTCCAACACCTGTGGTTAATCTTTACAGTGATCTTGGAGCCAATTCCAGCTGGACAAAGAGCCAGGGATTACTTGAACCTTTACGTGAAGCCTACGTTACTAGCTGGGCTCACTGCCCTGTGTAAAGAGAAGCCAGCAGATCCAATGGTACGTACAGTATATCAGTGTTGTCTGGTATGCTCTGTGACACATTTACTTTGTATTAGTAAAGTCCCTATATATAGGAAAGCTACTGCTTTGCTAAAGAGCTGTGCTGCTTTAGCTACCTGCTAATGAGTTAATCAAATAACATTTGCCTTTCAAGAAGCTGATTGGTTTGTTAACAGATGAAATGAGAGCCAGGACTAAATGAAATCAGCCTTGATGAAATGACAGGTTTTTTAGCTGACTTCTATAAAACTCTTTCTAACACATGGTTGTTATGCATGGCTGGAAAAGTAAGTGGGTACTGTCATATGATGTCAAATATAAGTTTTTATTTTATTTAGTGTTTCTGAGGTGAGTTTGAGATGAAGTAGCTCTCATACAATAGATACTAAGTGAGATTAGATGCTAATCATACTGGTAGTAGTTATACTGTTGAGTAAAATACTATAGAGCTCTTAGCAAGGCTGTCTGTGTTTTGTCATTGTTATGTTTATTTAAATTAATATTATCAAAACTTCTTTAGGATAAACTATTATTTTGACTATATAGCATTGATTAGCATTTACTTGGGTTGCTCCACAGTTCACCAGGAAAATAAATTATGATTCTTTTGAGTGAGAGCTATCTTGAATAGTCAAACTGATCTATAGAAAGTTCTTCTGTCCTCTTATGACCCCTTTCTAGTTCAAGCTGATGTATCTTGCCCTCTTCTCACGTATTATTCCTTTTAACCATGGGTATCATTCAAATTACAGTTTTTAGTGGAAAGACTAAAATTAATTTCCTGGTGGTTTTTTTGTTGTTGGTGGTGGTGGGGTGGTTTGTTGTAGTTTTTTTTTCAGTCCCTAAACAAAATTAGCTTTCTTTCATCTGGAAAAATGTGGTAAATCTTTTGTGTATTCTTGAAGTTCAAGTCGTTCACACTAGTACTTCTTTAAGAATGCAGATAATTAATCAGTATGACAACTCACTGGCAGTTGTGGTGGATTCTACATCATTATCTGGTTTTAATCAACATTGCATTTTTCTAAAAGATACATTTCAGGAAAAAAGCCTGAAATATGTTTCAGAGGTGTTTCTATGAACTATGTGGGATACATGGGGTCAGATTAAATGTACTGTGATTTTGCCAGCTTTATAACCTTTTCACTTTATTTGTATGTCTGTCGCTGTTACCATAGAAATCTAGAAAACGGAGCTGAAGAAGTCTTTTCATCCATCCCTTTGCCCAAAGGCCAGACCAATTGTATCTAACCATTCCTAACAAATGTTTGTCTGGCCTGTTTTTTAGCACTCCAAATGATGGAGAATCTATACTCTCCCTAGGCAATCTGTTTCAGTGCTTACTTATACTCAGTTGAAAAGCTTTCACTAAAAGTTAGCCTAAATCTCCCATGCTCCAATTTCTAGCCCATTCCTTTTTTTCTTTTCCTTTTACTATCCCCAGAGGACGCTGGAGACAATGTAGTATCTCCTTTTTTTTTTTTTTTTCTTTTTTTGCAGCAACCTATTGCATATTTGAATAGCGTTACCATCCTTTTTTCCCCTTCAGTCATCTCTTCACTGTATTAAAAACTGATTTTTTTTTTTCCCCTCTTACTTTATGAGCCACATTTCTCTAATTCCTTGTTTGGTTTTTCCTTCCAATTAACCTCTGCATTCTGAGCACAATTTTCTGGCCAGTTATGTGGTAACTAATAGTAACTTCGAGACCATGCTTTCCTTCCTTTCTTGCTTGTAAGAAAGCTAGAAAGCTATATGAAGCAGTATCAATAGCTTTGCTAAAATGCAAATGTTTTATTTGCTCCTTCTTCCCTGTCCATAATGTCTGTGACTTTGTAGCAGAAGGGAAATAATGTTGGTTTGATACAACTTTTTTTTTTTTTTTTCCAGAAATATATGCTGCCTATTGCTTTTCAGTTTTTCAGTTTGTTATCTGCTAGGTGAGTTACAGGGAGACTGATGGAATGTTGGGGTTTTTTCTAGTATCTTTCCAGGAACTGAAGAACTGAAGTTTGGGTGATTTAGCTTATCTTTTTCTTTTCTTTTTCTTTTTCCCCCCCTTCTCTTTTCCTTTCTGAAGATGGTATCAGAAACTATCTGTCCACTCAGAAATACTCGCTAGCAGCACAGAGGTTGTCTCAGCCAATTCCCTAAGTAACACAGGATAAATTTTGATCAGGTTCAAATGATTTAAACATTTCTCGTTTTCCCAAATAGTCTTTCTAAGGGCTTTTGGGCTTTTGTGTTTTGGGATTTGGGTTTTTTTTTTTGTTTTCCATTTCTGTCTTGAGTTCTTACTGTTCTTCTGCTATTGCTGACTAACCTGTGAGGATTGTGGTAGTGCTCTGCTCGCTGTCTCTTTCTGTGCAAACTGATCTTTTTCTACCTGGTAATAAGAGGAGAGTGTTGCTTACCTTACTGGTCTGCTATTCTATCAATTGTTCATTTCACAGTATGGTATGAAGTTTGCTGTACTTAGCATTCCAGAAAATAATCGTCGGCAGCCTTGTGAAGTAAATAAGGATGCATTAAAAACTTCTCTTTACAAGTGGAGAAATCGAGGCAAAGGGTTAATTTGCCTAAGGCCAGGCCAAGACATTGGCAGATGAGGTTAGGACTCAGGGCATTCCTGCCTCCCACATTCCTATTTAAGTCGAATTTGCTGGAAAACTTACAAGATGAGTTTCAAAAAGTAACCATGTTTTGTTTTCAAGTTTTAGGTACTATAAGGTGATTTCAGTGCAGCAGTCTGGCATTTTTAATGAATTATTACTAGATATCTGTATGATATCTCATAGGATTATAAGGATCTGTAAGTGTTGTCAGGAGTAGTATTTCGTTAAGCAGTTTGATGCATATTGTATAGCCTCATTCCACAACAGAGTTGTCTGGATTATTTGAAGTATGGCTTGAAGGTTCTTATACATGTGCAGTGATAGATGTTGCCCAGAAGAGTTGATTTTTAAAGGTCAGTGTGAATTGTTCAAAAGCAGTATTAGCTGTGAAGACTTAAAAGAACGTTTCAAAAAAAACCGGTTATTTGTATGTCCGTTTTTTCTGAAAGGTCTTCATTTCGCAGCACAGTAGGAGAGTGTCTGTATCAGAGGTTTAGAATGATGTTTTTAATATTCTCCCACGCTCTTGATAGAGAACAACAGAAAACTGAAAGTGTTGTTTGTGGTTTGTATTTGTTTTGTTTTTTTGTTTTTTTTTTGTTCCACAGACTTGGCTTGCTGACTGGTTGATTGAACACAATCCTAATAAACCTAGGCTACAACATCACATCACTGAGGAAGAGCATCAGGGGTGAGAGCTCAGTGGAAACCATCTCAAGCATTCCAAGTTATGGATAGATATTACCATTTTCAGTGTATCCCTTGGCTATGTAATCAATATTATCTGAAGTAAATGTTGCTGTCATAACTACCTGTGTCTTCATGGAATACATAACCAGGATTTAATAGTTCTAGTAGCTTTTCTATTGACATAGTGAATGTAGAATTACATGATAAGTTTACAGTGTCTGGTGATTAGAAAAAGACAAAATGATCATCAGGTGTGACTTAACTGCTGTTTTCCCCATTTATCTTGGTTTGGCTGTCCGGGGAGAACAAGATTTTTTAGACCAGTGCAGATTCCCAAATGACATACAGCTGGCCTGCGCTTTGTGAAAGCGAGTTCTGTTTCAGCATTTTTTTAACAGACACAAATTCCATTATAAAGGGAAGTACTTGGAGGTAACTTAGAAAACAGTTACTGGAGGCATATTAGCACCTTCAGAATTTTAATTGCCGATTACATCACCCAGCTAAGGTCACTCTTGAAGATGATTCACTTGAACCTGATGTATTCTGTCAGAATGTAATTAGAAGGACTTATTTGAAGGTACATTGAATGTACCTTTCCCATCTCCATGGCGAAAGGCACAGCGATTATAAATAAATCCTTGATTTCCATTACAAGTCACAAGGTGTATTTTAGTCAAGGACTAAAGCTATCTTCCAGCATTTTTTTGAAATAAAGGTACTTAATTGAAACAGCTCACCTTAAGGGTGTTTTTTGTGTTCTCCTGCTCTTAAAAGGTATGCTGATTTCTGTTGTTTCCTCATATGGTTGTTTACCCTTGAACTTTAATGTGCTCTATTTGAAAATTTCAAGAGAATGGGTTAGGGGCCATGCTATTCAACAGGCAATGGGTCAATACTGTAGTATTACCTTTTCTAAAGTAACTGGACTTATTTACTGGTTTGTTTGTTTGTTTTTTTGTGGGGCTTTAATTTTCTTGAGAGCTGTACTTGCACTGTTAAATTCAAGCGTTGTATCTTGTGGTTTGACTGGCTGGGATGGCGAAAACGACATGTCATTTACACAACTGAAATATTAGTAAGCTTGACTAATACTAAACAAACAAGCAATTTCATAATTTGTTTCATGAAAAAACTTGCTTCCCCAACTTGAGTAATTACCAAAAACATAAGTCATTTGTCTGTAACATTAAACTTTGTCTAAGCTAATTGTTTATCTTCTCAGTGGAATAAACCACTGTTGGCAGCCTGGAGAACAAACATTTAGAAAACTGGTCCTTACAGTACCAAGACCTAAAAATCTTGTGACTCTTCGGAGGAAAAAAAAAAAAAAAGAAAAAAGCAAGCCCAAACCCTCAAACATGAAGGAAAAAATACGAGGTGGTTAGAAATAGAGTAAACAGATCTGTTTACAACTAATTTATTTTGCTATGATTATTGTCCCCATACGTGTCTGCTCCAATTACGGGACAGTTGCACTTTGTGGTTTCCTGTCAGCCAAACCAAAAATTTCTTTTATGAAGATGCTAGAAACTAACATCTGGTGAATTTACAAGATGTTCTTCTGTATTTTGTTAGTTACTATGGCATTTGCTTACTTATTTTTATGTGATACTGCTTGACAATAAATATCTCCTTTATGTTACTGTTGGAGTTTTCAGTTTTGCTTTTGTGACAGACCTGTGTTATGTTGTACCTATAGAAGATCATAACTTCCATAGAGAGTATGTGGGTCTCTTGTACGGGAAAAGCAGCTGATATTGCAAATGTTGCCTTTATAACCCCTGCAGTATAAAGTTTCAGTTATTCAAGTGTATGTCTGTCATGGATTTATTCTCTAATATTAGAGCCAACACCTTTAATTGCTGACTGGTCTTCACTTCTGTTTTTCTAAGGGAAAGGTAGAAAGAGAGAAGATACCTTCATCCCTGGGGTGCCATCCTGACTCACTGTATCTGTACACCTAGGGCAAGTATTGATCCAGCAAATCTCTGCTGAGTTCTTGAGGAACCTGCATTAATAAGTAGGATGTGGGCAGGTGGTCAGTCCTGGGAATGTAAAAGGGACAGCCAGCCTGGTCCCCTGGGGGAGCTGTGACACCACAGGAGAGGCTGTTGGAGGACGTGCTGCTTAGTTGTCTTTAGGGTTTTTATTTGGCCCAGAGTGGTATAGGCTTGGCCAGTGTCATAAATCCATGTCACAGAAAACGTAGACTTGGAAAAAAACAGGTGAACTGAAAGGTGTCTTACTATTTGGTGCCAACAAGGTAAGCTACTCTATGTGGGAACGAGCGACCTGTCTTCTTCTGTTGAGTCAAAATAATTACGTTGCCTATTGTGTTTTATTGGGTATTTTTAACTTTGAGGGAGTTCATTTTCGTTTTACTGCCTGAGTGCTGGAATAGAGCGATGTCCATAAAACTAGCAGTTCAGTCTGTTTCCCATAATTCTGTTTTTTTCAACAGACTTTCTCCTGGAACTTTGCTTATCATATGCTCGCTATCACGTGCACTGGAAGTTATGCTTGGAACTATATGGATTGAGCTAGTCTGAAGTATATGATTGTCCAACCTTCCTGTCTCATAAGGGATTTATTGTCTTGAAGAGCAGTTAAACTGCCAGAAACCTTGAACGTACTTTAAAGATGGCAGAAACCTCAATCAAAGCGAGCTCCCCATTGCCTGTATAAGTCAGAATATTCCATCATGCTGAGCTTCAGAAATGAGTTGCTGTTCAGAGCTTAGGATTTTCATTCAGCAACTTTAAATGTTAAATTAAAAAAAAATTTTAAAAAAAAGGTGTGTTTTCCCTCCTGGAGATTTGCAAACCCTCATCTTTCTCACCTAGGGAAAGAAGAAAGAATTTGGTTTTTCTTCCTTCATTCAAGTTATTAATCTTGACTGTCCTTTAAACAACAGTTGTCTAGGCAAAATTGGTACATTGATGATAAACTGATGGACACTTGTCCCATGGCACTATATGAAGGGAAGGAGTGACTCAAACTCTTACTTTTTTCAATGTCTTATTAGAATGACAGATTCTATTTAAAGACACAAGGGTTTTAGTCAGTTTTAATTCGTTAAATTGGAGCAGTCAGGTCAAGATAATTTGTGTTATTCTGGACAGCACATGTTGGTCCTTTTTGGCACCACCCAACAACAGTGCATCCTCTAAAAAAAAAACCTGTCATTTTTCAACTTCTTTATTAAAAAATCCGAAGAGTAATTATTTTGATTTTATTGGAGACTCTTCGCACACCATAAAAAGGTAACTTAGAATTGTTTTTGCAGCGCTATTTCCTTTTAGATGCCAGTCAGTAGATTTGTTGGACTAGAAATGGGATTTCAGCCCTCTCTACGGATTACCTGCTGCTTGGCTTTACTCAAGCCGACTGAGTTCAAACTGGCGTGGCAACGTCGCAAGGACCGTCATGGGAAATAGGTACTTTCTTGTTCTGCTGTTAGTGAAAGGGAAAAACCTGCTGTCTTTTGGATGGTCAATCAAAAGCCAGCTGCCTGTACCTAGAAATCTTCCGTAGTCTGGATGAGCTCCTCTGGGTGTGGAGTGTGTCAGCAGCGTGACTGATGTGTTGGGTCTCCTCGGGAGGATGCCTGTCAAATTACTGTTATGCTGCCTCCTGCCAAGGGATGGTGGAGATGCTGCCATAAGCTCAGGGGAGAGCCTATTGTTGGGCTTCTGAGCCAGAAATGAGGCATTGTTGTGAGACGAAGCAGTTGGAGGGAGAAGGAGGCAGCTTGCAGACAAGCGGGTGAATGATACTCTAATAATGATAACATTGAAGGATTAAGAATTCTCTTCAGTTTACTGCTTGTGAGTGTTCTACAGCGGAGGGAGGCGATGCCTTCATACAAAGTACTTCATGTAGTGCCTTGCTGGGTATGCTTACATCTGGTTTGTATGGCATCATATTTTATCCCCTGGGAACACCTGACTGACTCATGCTTAGCCGTGGTACTATTCTGAAGCATGATTATTTAAGAAAGAAAGGAAAAAAAAAAAAACACAGCAAAACAAAACAGGACACCGGTACCACATCTGCAACTTCTTTACCATCATATTTACTTTATTTAAAAGTCTTCTCACCTGGCATCTCTGAGTCAGCCTGGATGGATCCTCTGCGTTACTAGAGAGAACTGCGAAAAGCAGTTGGGTGCAGTCTGTCAGCCTCAGACTGCCTGGGCGAGAAATCACGTATGAACTCACCCTAAATTCCAGGGAATTTTTATGTGCAAGAAACTAATTTGGCTCTAAATACTCTTGGCTTTAGTAACCTACTCTGCAAACCACCCGTGCATCTTTATAATCTCTTTATAGTCAACCCCTAAGCTCTCATTTCCTTGCAAGGAGACAGTTGTTTTTTGTCGTTTCCAGAATCTGCACTGATTGTCACGTTAGGAAATTCTGCACTTCCAAAAGCAACATCTTATTGCTATGCTGGCTATCGCTTCTTATCTCTTTTAGGTGTTGTAAAGTTGGTTTTTTTTTTTTTTTTTTTCTTACTGGGTGGCATTCCTGTTGCAGTGTGAATGACGGCAATGTTTTGTACGTATTTAGTTTTGTGGCAAGCAGGCCTCGTCTCTCTATGTGAGAAAATTCCCAGGAGTATTTAACGTACGTGTGCGGATAAATCTCCTGCATGCCCCATAAAGTACTTTACTATGGGCCAATATAAAGCAGTCATTACAGGGTGATGTTTAAACTTCTGAGATTAACACAGTCTCTCAATTGCACTTACTTATTTTTATAATGTGTAATTTAGCAACTGAACCGCGAAAAGTTATGGCATAGCAATGTCTTCTTAAAAACAGTGGTTCCAACTGTGCTTTCAGTTTGCTTCATTGTAAATCCGAAGTGATTCCGTTCTCTTAGGTAAAAGAAAGAAGGAAAATGGGATCATTTCTGGGACAGCTGGTACATTATATGTATGTCTGAGACGTATGGTCAGGTGTTGGCATGGCACGTTCTCCGCTCCTATGGAGAGCAAAGAGTTTTTGCCAGGTTTCTCTGGAGCCAGACTGGGACAATCCTGTTTTGTGCATGCAGAACGCATTGTCATTTGCCATTTCCATTTTGCTAAGGCAGTTGTGCAATGGTATTTTTGCCTGCACGAGGACAGTTTGATCAAGCCTCTGTTTGTTTGAAAACCAGATGCTTTTTTCTGTGGCCACCACACATCTCGATAGCCATGACCTCATTCCCTGCTACTTACCGCTTCCAACTAAACTATCCCAAGAGGATATTTCAGAATACCTTTTTTTTTTTTTTTTTTTCTTCAGGGGTCTTCCATGTAAATATACTGAATTGACCAGCAAAGTTTTGACCGTGACTGTCTTTGTTTTGCAAAGTTCTCTTGTAAACAGGCACCACGCTGGCTTCCCTGAATAGCACCATCTCTGCAATTGAATGGGAGCAACAAAGGCCTAGGAAATGAAATGTCCGTTCAATTTCCTATTCATGTAAATGATAGTTTATCATACTGATTATTAGCTTCATGTAGTTGGGATCTGTGATGGTTCTTAAGCCCTTTATTGCCTCCTTTTAATGAACTGCAATAAAACCTTGCCTCACCTGAGCGCTGACTCCGTGTTGAGGCATTCTCCAAACTTAGTGTTATAATTGCTATTAATTCATCATTACATATGACAAAGAATGCCACCACACTACAAAGCAGCCATGATGTATCTTTACCAGTTGCTCATTCTCCGCGAAATGTTCCTTTTTAAGACTACGTGGGATTCCTGGAATTAACAATTTTAAGTAATCTGTAAATGTAATTTTAATAACGATACCTAGTTTCTTTATCACATCTCTCCTCAGTAGACGAGGCAATGCTGTAGAAGGGAACGAGCAGTACACAAATGGTACAAGCATGAAGGTCAGGGACTCAGAAGTGAAATGACTCTCCTCGGGTCATCCTTTTGGAGCAGCAGCAAGATCAAGAATAAAACCCGTCTCTCTCTCTAGTTCCAGCTTTGTGCCCCATCAGCTGAGCAGTGTATCAGTATCTCCCTTCAATAAAAAAACGCCTGCTTGTGGTTAAGGAGATTGGGCACTGTGTACTGGAGCTGTAGCCCAACCTAATGTCCTCTGAGTTACTGTGGAGGAGTCTCTCCACTGTCGTTTTGGGAACAGAATACAAGTCAAGGCTATCGAACTCGGAGCTCAGGCTTGTCCACCATTCTTCCGTGTGCCTGACATCTCAATTTTCCCATCTGAACCTGGGCAAATATTCACACGTTCCTCCAGTACCTGGTGGGCTCTAGGCTGAACAGTCCATCTCTTGCAGCGTTAGGGCTCACGCACCTATTGCCCGCGCTAGACTTTGGAGTGGAAATGCGGGGAATCGCACCAGCAGATGGTTACTGCGTACGCGCTGCTGGGATCTGCACGTTTACGTACTGACGCGTATGTAGGAATGGGGAGTTTAACACCCGTGCTCTCGAGGTTTGCCAGTTGTTCGGGGCTTGGATCATTTGGCATATCATGTTTTGAGATGTTTCTTTGACAGCAGTGACTGTTACCTGAATATGCGTAGAGAATTTCTCCGTCTGTGATATAATGTTTTAATGAAGAAAGTTGCTATCACTGTAGTAATGTCTGTTACAAGTCTGTTAATGGCTTCTGGACTTCCTAAATCAGCAATCAGAAATTAGCAGCCAGTTTTCTTTCAATCCAGCAAAGGCTTATTTTTAAAAATAACATGCATTGCTGAATAACCTTAAAGAATCAGTTGGTCAAACATCTTATAAGAATGTCTTAGAGTAAATGAAAAAGTATTATTTTAGCATGTCTCTTGCTAAGGCATTGCAGTAACAATTACGCATAAACTCAGTTTAGTGGGAATAAACTGAAGCCAAAGCAACATTTCAACTGAAATCAATCCTAAAAAACCTTTTAGGTACCGCAGCTGCGGGAGAGGGAGGCTGGGGAGATGTCAGAAGTCACGCGTCGTCTGTGGAAGTGAAAATGAGCGGAGCCGGCGTGGTTCTGATGTCGTGTCTGTATGGAACGAGCAGGTTTGGAGCGCAGCTCCGGGGCTGAACAACTCATCTCCAGCGGCACAGATGAGTCCATCACCGGCAGGATCCGTGTTTCCCCGCTCTAGCGGCATCTCCAGCTGTTTGGTTTTCTGCTCCGTGTGGCCGGCTACAGCCACTAAAGGCAAAGATCCAAGAGGAAACCACACAGTGTGTTCACTTACACCATATTTTGGAGCTGTGAAACAAAGGGAACAGGTAGGGAAAAGGCCAGGTGAGGACAGGCGTGTTCCTCTTCTCCCCAAACTCGGCTACGGCTGCCTGGGTCTTCCTCTGTCCCTGCAACACTGAAATAAAATGTTTCCTTATGCTTCCACCTTGCAAATATTAAAATTCTTTCTGAACTCAGCTCAGTGACGATCGCAGGTGTGTGTAGGTGGGACTGACCTGGACAGAGAGAGCAAACACTGACAGATAATTACATTTTCTAGCTGTTTTTTTCCCCTTCTAACTGCTTTTTTTCTGGGTACAGACAGTTGGTGTGATTTCATCAGCTGATGTGAGGGAAAAGGTGTAAGGTAAAGTGTATTTCTAAAATGAAATGAACAGTTTTATGTGTGCTTTTATAGATTTACTGCAGAAGAAGATGTTGGGCCACGTCCTTAGGTACTATAATCTGGTGTAATTCTACTGAGGTGAACGCCGTTGTGTCAGTTTGGGTATGACCTGAGCAAGTAACATCGTGACAGTGTGAACTGGCACCTTTTGACTTTTACTCCCTTGTAATTACAAGAAATGGGATCTTTATTTATCTATCTATCCAGGTCCAATGAAAATCAGTGGTTGCATTGTCACCTAGTATTAATTTGCGGTTCTGCTATGGGTTTTCTTTCTTACGGCTGAGAAAGTTTAAGCACAGAAGAATTTTCAGAAGCCACCGTTCATATGTGCCAGCCCCCCCCGCCCCCCCCGTGCACGTGAAATAGCAGTACCTGCTGCCACGTGGCGTTTCCAGAAAGAAAACGCGTCTTTTACGCGCCCACATGTGTTAACGTTAAATTGTTTCTGCTCACAGAGGTGGTGGGATTTGCACACGGGTCTGGAGATGGCAGGTTGCTGGTGGGAATTTGTTTAATCTTTAGAGGTTTAAAAAAAAAAAAAAAAAAAAAAAAATTTGTCTTCCAAAAGTTTCTTCTGACCTTGGTACATAGAGGAAGGGGAACATGTTGGGGCATGCCCTTTTCTCTTTGCTTTCAACAGAAATGGGAATTCTTCAGTTAAATTAAAAAAAAAAAAATGGAAATTTTCCTTTTTTCCCCCCCTCTCAAGTATGTTTTGGTAACTGAGGCACATTCACACTTGGAGAGATGGGCCTGTTTTGCAAGGGAAAGCCAAAACATTCCAGTGCAGCTAATATTGCAGCTCCTCTGGTGTCTTAAGTTCAGGCCACAGCAGGGGGTGCAGACACCTAAGGGGAATGCGGTAACTTTTTGGATCTTTTCTTTGGAAGAAATAATAAGGTGAGCCACAATTAACCCGTTCAGCTAAATTAGTAAGGCTCTGGGAGATGAGAGAAAAGATGGGGAGTCTTTTACGTGAGGTTGCAAGCGGGGAGATGCTGCCTTGGGGTGGTCTCCACACAGGCTGGCAGTCCCGTCCTTGCCACCCGTGCTCTTGTACCTGACTTTGCTCAGTGGAAATCAAGATTTTATTTTATTTTATTTTATTTTTGGCACCACTTTCTAGTTTCAAAGAGCTATTGCTTTCTCAAGTGGAAGTCTCTGGAAGTACAGAGACAATTTCCTGAGGAAGTATCTAGACCTTCGCGTTGGAGGACACGTGGTGCCCCCCACATAACGGGGGCTGTGCCCACGTGAACAGCTGATGGTGTGTTTTATTCTAGGCTTGACTTTTCCTGAATTCCGCATCAGCTCTCTGACTTGCCAGTCACACCTTGAGTTTAATTGACTGCCCACTGCAGTGGATAGGGCGTTTTTCCTTGGCTCAAATGCTTTGAAAAAAACAAGCCTGGTTGGGTTTCTGGTTTTTTTTTTCTTGGTTTTTTTTTGTTTGGTTGGTTTGTTGGTTTTTTAGGTGGTTTTTTGTTTGCTTTTTGATATTTTTTTATTTATTTATGCTAAAGCAGTTAAACTTTCTTTATGAATTAAGCTGAGCCACCCATAGACTCTGCTTCTGGCTTAGGCCTCTTAGTTCCAGTGGTCTGTCCTGCGGAGAAGAAGTCATCTTCTTTTCTCATATCCTTTCAGGCCCAATCAATACATTTGTCTTTGCCATTGCAGGAAGCATAAACTTGCTCCATTTCTAACAACCTTCTCTTCTACATCCTTCTCTGAGATGTCCAAGCCTGATGTAATGATCTTGCTTTGATGATCTTGCTCTGGCACACCAACGGGCTGGGTCCAGGTGTCCTGTGTCATGGAGTCCACAACTCCCGAGGAGAGAAGGGCTTTCTCCAAATATTTAGTTCCTTTTACGTGACCATCAGCCAGGGAGTCAAACGTGTTGCTCAGGATGTTTTGAGGTAATTGGGGATTGAAGCCAGACCTGAGGACGTCGGAGTCTTCTGACATCCTAAAAAGGACAAAATTATAGTTGTGAGGAGGCCGTCCAACCTATCCGCAGCCCGGAGGTGTTTCCAAGTGACCTCTCAGTGTTCCCAAAGCCTTATTGAGGAGCAAGAAGCCAACGTCGGGTGACTCCAGACCTCTGGCCCACTGTGATCTCTTCTTGCATCACAGCAAGTGCTTTCTAAACGTCTGGTATCATTGGCACGTCGTGCACTGCAGGCCTGTGGTGAAGTTAGTCAGAAATTGCTTTCTGCTGAAAACAGCTACCTCTTTTGCAACAGAAATTTTAAAAAAATATTAATGGGTGTCAAGAAATGCTGGATGTTTAGGAAAAAAAATACATAAAAAAACCCTGAAATGTAAAAACTGCACGTCATCAGCTAGCTTATCTGTGCAACCTGGAGTTTTTCTTAAATATAAATGCTACTGGAGGCATTTCAGCAAAAGAAGTTTGTAATTCGGCATAGTGTGACTTGCAATGGAATATACGCCACAGCAGCAGCCGTCGGGACCGTAAAGTGCTGTCCTATGGGCTGGGTGTCAGTAGGAAGAGAGGACCGTTTCTAACCCAGATGAAATCTCCAGAGCGTTTCTTCCTGGAGGACTAGGGGATGGATTAGCAGCCAGACCTCTGAGGAACCGGCTGAAAGCCTCCGTGTCCACGGCGGTAGGGGCACAGTGGGAATTAAGAAGGAAGACTAACACATCCAAACCATTTTTTTAAAGTTTTTTTTGTTGTTGTTGTTTTTTACCGTTAGTCCTTTTCTAGTTTGTTTTATTTAGCTGTCTTGAGAATCCATGTCTTTCAGCAAGCAGGCGAGAGTGTGTGTCTCCTCTGGTGTCTCAGGAAATGAGGACGTGTCTTTGGTCCATCACAGAAACGCACTGGTGAGATGGGTGAGCTGGAGACTTCACGTCCCGTTGCTCGCTGCCTGTCTCTGGCAGCTGAGTGCTTGTGGAGGAGCCCCTCCATTATTTGGTAGCCACCAAGTGGTGATTGATGGCCCTTCACTCGACAGAGCAGAGGACAACGCTGGGCTAAACCTGGGCAGCAGACCTGCTTCCCAGACATCTGCAGCCCCGATGACAAACCACTGCCCAATGTAGCTCCCTCCGGCGAGTCTCCTTGTACCCTGTAAGCACCCATCCGTGGTCTCAGCACTGCTTCGCTCCTTTTTTGCTTTCATTTTTCCAGCTTTTGGGCCTTAATTTTTATTCCCCATCGCCACGTGGCTGTGAAAAAGAAGTGTCTCGGGGGCGAAGAGGTCTGTGTGAAAAGCCTGTTGTTCAAAACACAGGCCAGGGTGGCATTTGCTGCAGGGAGTAGCACCTGAAGGACAAGTCAACAGACTTCTTGTCATTCCATGACTCCTTAGTTGATACATTTTCCCTAAACCCAGTAATCTCCTAGTAAAATAAAGCAAGACATATAAATTGCTTTAACGGGATGCTCTAGTGCATTTATATCTCCTTAAAAGGAAGCTAAGCTGCACGCACAAGATGATAGATGAGTTTATTTTCACATGTGGATTTAATAGCCTACCAAGATGTAACTGCATTTTTACTGCTAGAAAAAGTCTCCAGGAAAATAGTTCCCTGGGGTGAGGCCAGTGTCCGCTTACAGCCGAATTTCAAGGGAACGAGTTGAAGAGTGTTTGTCAGTGGTTAGCTTGGTTACGAGGCAGGGTGGTTAATAAGATACTGAACAAATCATGGTGATGTGGAAATTAATTACATTTTCTTCCGTGGAACAGAGAAAGTGGAAGTGCCCCAAAGACCATCTGGGCTCTAAACCTCAAAGGAGCTGGAAGGAGCTGATTGCCACACTCGGTTCTCTTCGTAGCAGTATTTGTTACTCTTCCCAAGTACTTATTTGATCATAGCTGTAATTAAATTTGTGCTGAAAATGTACACAGCGCCCCATACTTAGTTTCACGTGAAATCTGAGTTCCTCCTCGCTGAAGCAGAACGGTGGGAAATCCCCGGCCAGAGCAGACCCCTTCAGAAAGTGAGATAATCTAAAATGACCTGAATTAGACTTGCCCACAGATGTGGCACTTGCTGGGTTATGGCAGAGGAAATGGTGGACTTTGGGCTCCATCCTGCCCGACCATTTACACTATCTATCTCCTCATCGACGTACCTGGCTCTGGGAGACTGGATGCTGTCTGGATGCAAGAGGTACAATTTAGTGCTCCCAACTGCTTGAAAGGGACCGGCCGGTGATTTGTGACCTCTCTGGCGATGGGTGAGATAAAGCTCGGCAGTGGGGATGTCCTCTGCCCTGCCACTAGCCCTGGCCAGAGCCAGCCCAGGCTCCCCGTGCGCACCCGGGAGCCGGAGCTGAGCGAAGGCTGAACCTGATCGCTCCCAAATCCCGGGATGTCTCAAATCCAGATTGAAGTCTTGCAGCCCGTAGTAGGTCAGGGGAAAAAAAAAAAAATGAATGTGCTGCTGTCAGAAGTATATAGGTGTTTCACAGGGAATTTAAATAAGAGGCTGTTTGGTAAAACAGAGGCTGAGGCTGCTACCTGAGGCGATGCCCCGGCACCCCGCAGGGGGAAAGCCCATGGGACAAGAAAGAACCTGGAGAATAAAGTAGTCCAAGCTGGGAAGTACAACTGCGTTTGCCCTGGGATAAGGCTTACTAACTTAAGCACTTCAAAGTAATAAAAGTAGCTGTTTTGCTCCTGGACCCGAGCTGGCTCGAGCAAAGCCATCCTGGGAGTCTCTTCCCAGCGCTCCTGTCCAGGATCGGCTGCCGCCGGTGCTCCCGCGCCAGCAGAGATGTCCCCCGCAGCCACGTTTGCAGCCTGCCATCGACCGGAATTACCTGCTCTCCAGACACCTGGGGTGCTGCTGCAACGCTGGGAATGCTCGGCACCTCGGGAGGTATTCGGGATGGAGTTAATTTAATTATTCTCTTGCTTATTGCCTTTGAAATCCACTTAGTGATAGGGAGGAGGTGCCTTGTCCCTATCATAGCTGCTGGCAGCTGGGTAGCAGAAGTGTCTGCCTGGCAGGAGGGGGGATGGAGATCCGGGTCAGGGTAGGTTTAGCTTCAAGGCACTGGGCAAAAGAGAGAGAAACAGAAATTATTGCGTTTAAAGCTGATGGATGATCCCCTAGAAGTGTCCAGCCAGGAGCCACAGTGTCATGAGTTAGAAAAGTCTGTGGAATTGGGAAGAAAGGTGAGAACAGTTGTCCTCATCCTTGCCTGTATCTGACTGAACTGTCAGGCTTGATCTAAACCAATGACCACAGTCCCACTGACCCCACAACCCAACGTTTCAGACCACGTAACCCATCACAGCGTGGTTTTTTGGGCACTAGCATCCAGGCTGTACGGTGGGACGTGGAGCTCAGCCGCTGTCCCAAGCAGAAGAGCTCACAACCAGCAAACTCGGTCCGTGCATGGCCCGAGTTTGAGCCCGAGTGAGGTAACGCTTGTGCCTCTCCCCACTGTTTTACAGTCTTTCCACTGACCTCGTCATTATCATCTTTTATGGCATCCCATGAGCTATTGAAAGCATCAGAGGAGGAAATTAAGGGCCGTATACTGTCCATACAGGCTCTGTGGTCGTATGTCCCCTGACGAGCTATTCTCTCCTGGACGTGCCCACAAGTGGCTTCGATTAATGCTGCACAGGACACTGAAGAAAGACTAGAGAGGGAAAGAAAAGAAAAGCTAAAATACTACTTGAGGTCTCCTTCTCTATTTCCCATCGTGTCCTTCTGCTTGTAAACCTCTACTTTCCCCTTCTACAACAGATTTGGAGTTATCATCTTTCATTTTCTGGCCCTGTTCCACACAATTGCTCTTCTTCTTTGCCTCCTAACTGCATTTGGTGAACGTTTCCTAGCTGTGGCCATCAGCCTCTGCTCCTTACTGCGCTTGGAGTTGCCACCAGCCCCCTCTGCTTTCCTCTCGGCTTTTCAGACCCTCTGGAAGGGATGACTTTGGGTCTGAGACATGACACAGGCTTTGGACAGGATCTTTTCTAAACGCCAGAAGTGTTTGGACCGAGTCCACTTTGGCAGGGAGTGCTCTTGTGTGAAGTTGTCCCGGCAGTCCCCTCTGTGCCCAAATAATAGTAGTTAGGGAACACATCATCTTTCTTGTTTGTAAATTATGGGATACTCCATGTGTTTGGAGGAAGGAAGAGGAAAAGAGGAGGAAGGAATTAATTTTGAAAGTATGTTACAAGTTACATTTATTTGACTGTCTCTAATCCATCAGTCTTCTGTTATATTGCTCATCTCCTCGGGGCTTGTTTGAAAAGGGGGAATTTACTGCACTGTAAGCCAGGGCAGTGATTTGCAAAGTGGGGGGCATGGGATGTATCCTAGGAGAGAGCAAGGAACCAGAAAAAGAAAGGAGGGAGCTTGTGAATCCCTCTGCAGAGGTGTAAATTCTCCCCAGCCACCCGTGGGGACATCTTTGGAGGGGAGAAACCTACCTCGCCCGCAAGTGGCTCTTGTACCAGCACACGTAGCAGAAGCGAGTCAGGACAAGCAGGTGGGCAACAAAGTCACACCCCGGCTCCCTGTACACCTCTTTCTCCTTGGAGTAACCCTTGGATAAGAAACTTTCCCAGTAGACCTGTGGTGGGTGGTCAGGCCCCCTGGATGGAAGCACGGCGTGAACTCATGGTGGGTATGGACTTGTCCTCTCCAGCCAGGGAGAGCAGATGCAACATCTCCCTGCAGTTATTGTAGGTGTTCTCCCCAACTGAGAAATGTTTGGGAAACACTTGTAACTCTTTTTCTCAGGTGTTGCAAAGAGGATTTGTTTTGTAAATAGTGAAGCTGTTAATTGCCTTGACTTTATTAAAAGGGAGCTGAAAAGGTGTTAACAAGTTTCGGTTACGCTGTGCTGGCGATGAGCCACCACGGGGAGCTTCCTAGGGGGAAGGTGGTGAAGCTGCTGTGAAAATACCTTTGCTCTCTAGAGAGGGGAAGAAAATTAGGCACCAGTTTAGCCAAAGACTTAGGGTAACGTGAACTTTGTAGGAGGGATTTCACTTGAATTGCCACAGAGTTTGGTTCCAGGGGCTTCCCTTTCTCTTGAGCACCGTGGACTGGAGTGTCCCCGCAGCAGCACAGCTGTGAAGGTCTGAGCTGGAAGGGATTTAAGGGCCTTGTCCTCTGCTTCTCTCAAGGAACAGGCAGATGGAAGCTCCTGCACGCACTGTGGGAAGCCCAGGTGCTTGGCAGCTTTGAAAATCAGGCTGGTGGGGTTTGGGGATCTAACTTTAAGCACCTCACTTAAAAAAAAAATCTTGTTTAAGATTAAAGTTGTGGTTTCAAAGTCACTAACTGGTCACAAAAATCTTTCCTATACACTCCAGCAAGCCAGACACCCAAATTCCCCATCTTTCCCTGAAAATCCTGCCAATAAATCCTGCAGAAGTCATCGCACAGATGCTTTTTCATCCTCCTCTACAGGACTGGCATTAGCAGGGGCTAACCAGGGGCTGATTAAGGCCCTTTAACTTTGTCATGCTAAGGGTTGGTTTTGCAAGTCGAAAAGGACCTGTGACTTGTTTTTTAAGACTTTAGGGAATTGCTGGCACTCACTGGTTTCACTGCAGCAGATGCAGCGTGACCGGGAATCTACGCTGCATATGAAAAGGTCGCTTGCCCTGTTCAAGAGAGGAGATTCTAACACTTGTCAGCTTGAGTGATGGAGACTCTGCATTGAGAGCCATAATATTCATGTCAGAGAATTGCCAAGCCCATGCGGAAGCGTTGAAGATGGATGGCCCGGGGATGTACTCCTGACACTTTAATACGGGGGGAGGATACAGCACAAACATCTCATACAGAATTATAATCCATGAAAGGGCACTGGCGGCATAAATTAAAGGTAATCCACCAGGCAAGGAGTTTAACAGCTGGAACGAAGCGGGCTGGGGAGGAGGAGGGCTGCTGGTGGGGCTGCCGGGGGTCGGGGGGGAGAGAGCAGCCCCCAGCTGGGCTGGGAAGGAGCAGCCCCGGGACATGATCCATCCCCCCCAAAAGGCTTTGCGAAGATCATCTGTGCAAGCGGCTCACAGCCGGCAGCCTTCCCAGCCCCGTGTCCCTCTCGGACTTGTCACTGTATGAAGCAGACGCTGTCCTGCTCCTCTGTAATCAACAGCAAAGCACTTCGCCAATTAAATAAATTCGACTTTTGGCTGGCTGATGGTCACTGTGCAGCACCGCGACCTGTTGAGGGGAGGGGGCTGGGGCAGGTATTGCTTGCCACGGTACGTGGTACGTGCCAGCCTGTGGGAGAGGCTGATGAGGCACACAGCCAACGGGGATGGTGTGAGTTCTCCACCGGAGCCATCCCTGCACTCGCTTCTGGGAGAGGGAGCAAAAGCAACATCACGGATCCGATTTCTGAGCTGGGTGACATCCTCAGCCCGTTCCGGTGGCACTGAGGTCCGCGCTGCCGTTGCCCGGATGAACATGAGCACCCGCCTGCCTCCCTGTGAGCTGCACTCCCCAAGGATGCGCAATCCCTCCCTATGGATACGCGCTGGCCTGGTGTGCACCTGGGCTTCACCTTTCCTCCACGCAGTGAGGTGACTCAAGCCAACACCCTGTGTGGAGTTGTTCCTATTTCCCTGCCTGAAGGGGAATTAGGTTGTGGGGACATTGCCACCCACTGGGAAGAAGAAACAAGAAGAAAAGCCGATGGGCTGGTGGCTGCTGCAGAGGTCAAGCGCTTGCCACGGCTCCTGGTGAGGGTGGCACCAGCACAGCCCGGCCAAGAGGCAATGGGTGAAATGGGGACAGTGACAGCCGTGGGTTAGGTGGGAAGGTCTGGGAAGGGTCCCAGACTTAGCCTGGGCCATCATCCTGGTACAAATATCCCAATGCTGATTTTCAGAAACCCTATGATAGCTGAGCAGGCGGCTCTGGCATAAACCTGTCCCAGTCTGACGTAAAGCTATAGCTGGGACTGTATTATTTCTTCATTGAGAAAGACGAGGCTGGACGGGGATCTGAGCAGCCTGGTCTAGTGGGAGGTGTCCCTGCCAGGCAGGGGGTTGGAACTAGATGATCTTTAAGGTCCCTTCCAACCTAATCCATTCTAAGATTCTATGAAAATGTTTCCCTTGCTCATTAAAACTGAAATATAAACCAGTCCCTTCCAAAAATGAAGGCACAAATACGCTGTTGGGAAGGTGGTGGTAAAGCTTCACAAAGCCAATGGAGCTTTCAGTCCAATCCAACGTCTGTCCTGCAGGTTTCTTATCACGTAGGTTACCCTTCTGTGGCAATGGCTGCGCCCCGTGAGCAGCAGCTCTGGCAAAGCCCGTTCAGACATGAAGGTGCTGCTCCAGGACTGTCCGAGCAGCTCTAACCCTGCCCAAAGTCCCCCCTCGGGGGGCTCAGTGGGGAGTGCCTGCTCCAGAGCATCCCTGTGCGGCTCTTCCCCATCCCTGGTACCCCACCCTGCGGCCCCGGAGGGGACAAGCAGTGACAACGGCTCTCTGGGGACAGGCAGCAGGATTTTAGGTTGAGTTCATACAACACCTGCAGCACCCGCCCCTGATTGAGATTTGTACTTTTTCATTGTAATTGGGGTCATTACTATCACTGCGGGACGGCAGCCAGGGTCCTCCGCATGGGTTTATAGGGCCAGTCCATCCCTTCCTCCAAGCAGTGAGTTCCAGGTGGCTGGGATCAGTGTCCCGAATTGGTGTCGACTTTGGGCAATCATGAGTAAATACATTCAGGTTTGAAGACATCCTCACTCCCTTCAAACGCTCTTTGGCTGTGGTTACAGAACGAGCCTTTGCAAACTGGCAGATGATGGGACTTTGCTGTGAGTTGTTTTGAAAGCCGCTGTGCGGGAGTTTGCTGCCCGGGTACGGTCACTACTGACACGATGAAATCAGCCTGATGGATTGTGTTCTGCAGGCAGCCTCGGGGTTTATTGCCCCGTGCCACCCTGGGCATGTGGGGGGTGTGTGTGTGTGTGTGTGTGTGTGTGTGTGTGTTGTTACAGAAACCGAGTCCCGGTGGGCAGGGGTGTAGGGGCTCCTGACAGTGCCGTGATGGATTAAGATGATCCTGAATTTCTATTGTTTTGTAGTGGATGTAGTGAGAATTGATGAGTGTTGTATCCAAGCAACAAGGGGAGGATGAGAGAGCTTCACCTTCTCCAGGACCGTAATATCTCCGTCAAGGTGCAGCTCTAAGCTGTAGAGTTGTCTTTTGTATTCGTTCAGACTCAGTATTATCCCTGCAAGCCATAAAAAGAGAATGGGAGTTTGTATCATGGGATGGTACGTAACTTTCTCTTGAGTTTGCTTCAATTTGCATTTGGTCTCTGGCTTTTGCATAAGACATGCCCGTTGCCTTAGATAGTCTGGGTGCCAAAAATGTAAATGGATTAAAAAAAAAAAAGGCAATTAGACAAACTTGAGGAAGAGCAGTTAATCTCCAGCATTTAAATGCAATGCAGTGGATAGGAGCACTGGCTCGGCGAGCACCTGGCTGCGGGTGGGTGGGAATGGGAGGGTTCAGCGGGAGAAGGATCCGTCTCTGCTCCTCTCCGCAGCCCCTTTCCCTGGGACAGGGGCCATACGGGACAGGTACCTGGTGTGGTGCTGTGGGCATCTGCAAACTTGACACTTCCTATTTTCTGCAGTAATATTAGTTTGAAAAGGTGCTGCAGAGAGATGTGTGAGATACACAGCATGTCCCGGACGTGCCTGCTCACGGGGAGTCCTCATCTCCCAGGGTTTACCTGTGTAGTTTACTCCCCTGCTATTGGTATACAGCAAGATGTTTTTAATGTGTGCTTAGGGGTTATCCTGCTGAAATACTGTTTCCCTTCTCTGAGTGTACATCAGCAGCAGCCGTCCTGCGCTCTGTGTAACCTCGTTTTGTGGCTCCGTGGGATTCTGGCAGCTCCCCGTGCCCACGGCTCCGGGGGCTGGCGCTGCTGTGTGCCGGCCCGGGGCAGCTCCGAGGGGCAGCAGAGGGTATTACAAAAGTAGAGCCTGGTGTGGGGGGGTGTGTGTGTGGGGGGGTGTATGTGTGTGGGGACAAGCCAGGCAGCGCACACGATGCAGGAAAGAAAGAAGTCTTGTTTGTCTGGTTTTGTCATTTCCCGTTCAGCCTGTGTTTTGGTGGGTTGCAAATGCTGTTGTGACAACACTGTGCAAAAATCTTCTCTCTTTTTTTTTTTTTTTTTTTTTTTTTTTTTTTTCCCCCTTTGGTGGTGTGGCCTATTAGTTGTGGAAATTTTAGAAATAGCTACTCTGAAGGCAGCAAAAGAGAAAAGAGCCCCCCAAACTGATGGCCTGCCAGCGTAGCCCTTCCAGCTATAATGAGACTGCTCGGGGCAAAAATAAATGCATGGAAGTCAGTGGTGCTTCCCGACCTGTGCGTTCTACGCCTTGAGCTTCCCGATTTGGCTCGAGCGTGTGTCGAGGCTGTGTTTGCACTAGGAGCCATAGGGATACCCGGATAAAATAGCATCGAAGCATTTGTAGTGTGGGTGCAAAATGCTAGTAGAGCTGCTTTTTTTTTTTTTTCTTTTTTTTCGCTTGTCTCTCCTTCTCCTCCCCTGGCTGGAAAGCAAACCCGGTAGAGCATCCTTGGCTTCCTCCGGAGCAGCACTGTGACTCCAAGGAGCAACCTGGGCTGAAATACAGCCCTGGGGATGCCAGGAGAAGAGCAGGACATGCTTGGGACGGCAGCAGCCAGCCCGTGTCCCCTCCTGCCCTCCCCGCCGTGGCGTGGGGCTGTTTGCAGGCGGAGCAGCAGGGAACCAGCAGACACATTCGCAACTATCCCCAAGTTTTCTCTCCTGCCCCCAGTTCAAAGGGCTCCTCTCCTGCCTCCAAGAATTTTGCAGCAAGTGCCGATGCTTTCCACATCAAAGCGGGGCAGCCTGGCATTGTCTGGGGGATGTCGGGCCTCGGCAAATTAAAGAGGCATTGGGAGCTTCAAAATCGGCTTTAGCCAGGCAGCGCCTGCATACTCAGCACTTGGAAAAGGTTAGATATTACGGTGATAGGTATTAAAGCAAACCCTCCGGGGACTGACGGCTGGAGCCAACTTTTATTGAGGTCTAAGAGAACAACCTTCTTGCCGGCTTTAGTGGCTTTTGGATGACTGATGAGAAATCTTGGTGTGCTGGGTTTTACACAGAAAGGGACAGTTTTGCACCTAAAGTCAGACTGATAGGGACCCAGGAAGGCAAAAAGGCAGTCCTTTTTGTTGTGATGTTTATTGCGAAATGCAGTCCAAAAATCTAACTCTTTAGGGATACCTTCAAAATATATAGAGAAAACAGATTGTGCTAAGCAATAATACAACTTTATTAATAAACAACGTTAGGCATAAAGAATTCTGAATTCTTATCTGCTAATTAAAAAAAAAAAAAGTATAGGAATCGTAAACTGCTTAATTTCATCCAGTACAAATAAATGAAGCTACTCTCTATTGGGTGCAGGGGTTCTGGTACCAAAATACGGAATTTAAAAAGCTGGGGGGGGATGAAATCTGTAAACACTGGCTGTAAACCTATCAAAGCCCTCAAAAGGCTGCAGTTGTCATACACACCTCGACACTGCAAAACCTCCTCTCCCGTCAGAAAGTGCATAAGTTTTCCGCTAGGGATGCTGCCGAGCAGCTGCCGTGCATGAACGGCCAGGCTGGGGGTGCTGGGATGGAGATGCCCAGCAGGACCCACATTTGGCCACAGCACCCGTCCCCCCTCGCTTGCCATGGGGCCGGTACAAGGGGTTGAGTCCAACAAAAAAACCAAAATTCTTCCATCTGTCTCATACAAAAATAAAGTGACTCCTGAGAAGAAGCTACTGGTAAATATTGAGGAAAACCCATGGAAGCAAGAAGGAGGCTGGTCCCTCAGCGCCTGCGCCTTGTGCTTCCGAATCTCACAGCATCCGTCCGCAGGAGGCCCCGTCACCTCGCGCGCTGCCCTGCTCAGCCCTCCAGACCCCAGGGACGCTCCTTCCCACCCCAGCTCTGTCAGCACAGGGACACCAAAGCGTCCTCCTCAGGCGCCGGGGCCTCCCTCTATCTCTTATGGCCTCTATTTCTCCTCCTGATGTGGTTGGGGGCAGCGGCGGCGGTGGTGTCGCGGCGGGTGCAGAAGTGCTTGGCCACCAGCTGCCGGCACTGCTCGCACCGCACCGTGCAGCACCAGTGGAACTTGCAGTTGCAGCTGGCCACCACCTCCGTCCTCCTCTCCTCCACCCGCAGCCCGCACTCGGTGCACAGCCGCCGGCAGCTCCTCTTCTCCCACTGCGAGAGGTTCTTGCCGGTCTGCAGGCACTCGCGGCCCTCGGTGCCGTGGTGGCCCAGGCTGGCGTTCCTCGTGCAGTAGTCAGGAGAGTCCTCCAGGAAGACCAACTCCGTGGCGTGGACGTGGTGGAAGGTCTCGGCCGTGGCCCCACGGCTGTCGGCGCTGTTGCCGGCTCTCATCCGCCTCTTGTCCATCTCCAGCTTGTGGGCTTGGTCGTATTTTATCTTCAGGTAGTTCCCGATCTCGCGAAACTCAGCGAGCTGGAGCCAGCACGTCTGGATGCTGCAGCTGCCCGACACCCCATGGCACTTGCAGGCTCGCTTCATCGTGGCTTTCACAGCCTTGGTGGAAAAGGTGGAGAAATTAGGAGCAGAAGAGCATCCTCATTTAAGTCCCCAAACCAGGCTCTACAGCAGTTCTAATGCCGGTGGGCAATAGGTCGAAAGTGCTCGTGCTGGGCATGACTTGAGGTCCTACCAAGACACGAGCTGGTGCTCTTATTTCAGTTCCCGGAAAACATCTGTCCCTCTTCACTAATTAAAAGGACAGCAATAACGAGTGGGCACAAATGACTGTCTCCAGCCCTTGCAGGAGCTGTTTCTCCAGGACAGGAAAAAAGCGCATTTGTCGGGTCATGCCCTTCTGACGCCGTTCCAGTCTGCAGCTCACCTGGCTCATCAGAGCATCGACCCATCATCCCTCTCAGAGGTTTCATTCAAAGACGTGTGAAACTGCTTCAGAATAATCATAGGCAACCTCTCTGCATCTCCTCCAGGCCAAGCACTTCACAGATATTATCTACCAATCTCCCTCTGGTATTTATAAGGTCCCAATCGCTGGTATCTATGTGAGATTAAGCCTCGACACGCCCCATGAGATAGGTATGTTAAGTGTTGCCGTCCTTGTTTTTACAGACAAGGAGGTTTGGCAAGATGCTGAGAGCCTCCGCCGGCCCAGGCGGAGATCGGGGAGGGGGGGGGAGAGTCTGGCAGCTGGCCTGCGAGCAGGGCCAGCTCACACCTGACTTCCCTAGCCAAAGAGCTTGGAAATGCACATTGCCAGAAAGCAAGGTGGTTCTTGCTTTGTTTTACCGACCAGACAAGCGCGAGGTGAGTATAAAACCTGTGGATTTCTGAATCAGTGGTGTGTGCTAGTAGCTAACTGCATTACACACAGCTGCAGAAGCTGGAAGTGGGAACAACTCTCACCGCAGTTCCTTGGGTTCAGGTTTAGGGACAGATTCTGGCTGTATTTTTTTCCCCTGTGCAAACATTACAGGGCTTAAATTGTCACAGAGGGCTGCAGACGGAGACCTGAACAGCCTACCAGACTCTTGGATTTTGTTTTCAATACAGACATCACTATTATTATTATTATATATTTGACTTACAAGTCTCCCGACTTCATTGTTGTGCAGGTTAATCAGCGCCCGGGTATCGTGTCCTGTTTCCAGAGCATCCACAAAGAGCTTGGAGATCCTCTCCCCGAACTCCACGTTGTCGCTGCATCCTCCCCAGACCCAACCTCGGCCACCTGCAAGACAGATGCACGCTCAGCGCAGAACCCCCCCAGATTCTGGGGGCGGGGAGGGAGAGAGCATGTCAGCCCCTCTCGAGACCGCGGCTCACCCACGCGGCCGTTCCTGGAGTCGTCGCAGCCGCAGCTCTCGAAGTCTCCCAGGCTGCAGTTCCTGGTGAGGGTGTACATGACGCCGGCCGAGCTGATGGCGTGTACGAAGGACGTCTCCCGGGTGGCTGGGGGGGAGGAGAAAAAAAAAAAAAAAAAAAAGCTGTGACATGCAAACGTAGATTTTTGTCCCAGTTTCTGGGGAATGAAGCTCTCCTGCGCTGCAAAGGTGCAAGAAAGGAAAAAAGAAAAAGAAACCCACAACATTTTGTGCAAAAGGTGAGACGCTACAGAAATTAAATGCTGGTGACAGGGGTCTCCGCAGGCTTCAGCATCAAGGGTTTCAGCAATTTGGTGTAATACTATGCAGGTGTCCACGTACGGGCTGGAGTTCCTTGGGAGCAGCAGGATCTCAAGGCGATGCCCCAATCCTGCTCTGGCCAAGGTCAGCGATCGCTCGCTTCTCCCAGCGCTCAGTTCGTCTCTGTCCTTTCCTGCTCGGGGGGGTATGTTTGTGCTTTGATCTCGCCTGCTGAGGAAAATCATCATTGATCTCGTTTCAGTCAGTGGTTGAACCTGTGCTAACAGCTGTCTGCACCCACACTTGTAATTTAGTTTCTTTTTTGGCTTTCCTAACAGATTCAAATAGAGATGCTGCTCTGGGAAAAAAGAGATTTCTGCTTGTCGAAGCAGTCAGTATTCAAATATATCCACAACTTTCCTATGAAGGCAGTTTCTTAGTGCAGGTCTCTGGTTTCTCTCTTCATCTCTTCTCCCCGTTGCAAGCTCAGGTGCCTCTGGCATTGCACTCGCTCCCTGGGATGCTGCGCAAAGCGGCAGGAGCAGGCCTGCGGGAAGGACCGAGCTCTCGGAGATCCAGAGAGAGCCTGGGACTCCTAGAAAAATGTTACCTCTATTTATTACATCCAATTAACACAGATGGAGGAAAAAAAAATACGGTATTTGGGACACAGAAACCTTTCTCCATCAGTACAACTAGCAGCCCCGGCTCTCTACAGGGAGCACCCCGGCTTGTACCGGGATCATCCTGGGATGGGGATGCTGGTGCCGGCGGGCACAGGCGCACTCACCACTGCGGAGCCGGTTGTGTGTGGAGAGCTGCAGGGCGCTCTCGGGGCAGTTCCAGCGCTCCCACCCGAACTGGAACTTGCACTCCTCCATCCCGCTGTGCGCCCCGGCCGCCACGCTGCTGGAGTACGTCAGGTACGCCTGGCACGGGAAACAGCCGCGTTACAAGCCGCCGCCTTTTACCATTTATCAATGGAAACAGATATAAACAGGTTGCGGGTCCTTTCCCTCATTACTCGGCAGGACTTGGAGCCGATACGCTCTGGGAAATCTGGTTCCTTGGAAAAGTCCTATTTCCCATTTGCAAAACAAAATTGCTCTACTTAAATTCTTGGCAGTCCGTGTATTAATTACCTTAGGTCCTGTCATCAGAAAGTTATTCACAGACCTGAAACAAAGAAAAGAAAATGAATCACGTGGTTTACCGCAGGCTGAAGAGCATCCCTAAAAAATGCCCTTTCCACTGAGCTGGACCCTACCATGCTGCTGCGTGGAGAACAGCGCCGTAGACCCCCGTGATGGAGAGGATGAGGAAGGTGCTTCTCTTCATGGCTGACCCAAGGAGCGGGACTGGGTCCCTTTCGCGGGTGTCTCTCTGCACGGCAGGCCCCCGAGGGAGCAGGGCCGCCTCCCTCCGCTCCTTCCCAAGGTGAGCTGTCGGGATGGGGGAAAGCGGCAGGAACCTGCAACCCTGATATTTATAAGGTGAAGTTGTGAATAGTCAAAACCCCCCCATTCATTTGCTACCCAATGACTTAATGTGGTAAAAAAGCTCCCGCTCCAATGGGTGACAAGGAACCGCCTAAGGTTGCACTTCAAAAGGCGGCGCGATGTCCCTGGGAGCGGGATGGTCTGAAGCAGAGGAAACTTCCCTAACAATGGGACACTTTTAACTCTCTTCCCCACCGCCAGCCATCCCTTTCTCTTGGCCCCAAGTCCTCTTGCCTTCTCCTTTTCATCCTCTGCTTGCCAGCGGAGGCTCAGTCCCCGCGTCCCTCCGAAATAACAAGCTGATGCATTTCTATAGTTCCCCTGCTTTCTGCCTGCTCCCTCCTACGAGAACTCCCCGAGGAGTTTTAACCACCATTCTATAAAGATCTATAGGGAATAGACCTCCCAGGTCTTCTTGATTTGAAGAGATGCGTTTAACGGCGGGGCTTTTTCCCCTCCTCGCCTCTTTATGATGAAACTTTCTGCATTTCCATCCTGATAACAGCGTGCGCGGCTCGGCAGTGTTTGGAAAACTCTCTAATTGAGGCGGCTGCAGCTTGGGAACACTGTGTGAATCATTTATGTGGTTTGCTTCATGCTCCAACGCTGTAATTAGGGGAACAGTTTTCTGGGGTTAGCAATTTCCCTCCGGTGGAGGCTGCGGCAGCAGACGACGGCTGCCGGCCGGCTCTGCAGGCAGCAGCAATGCCCGGACCCCTGCGCCCAGCGAGGGGCCTCCACCGCCGCCGAGCCATCGCCTGGGCTCGGGAAAGGAAAATCCTTATCAGAGGAAACCCAAAAAAGCCTTTTAATAGTTGGGGGCAATATCATTAAGGGCTGTAAAGGAGCTGCGGGTGGAGCAATAGCGAGATGGTGTTCATGGAAAGTTCTTGGTCTGTTTTCCTGTGGCTGAATGGTCCCAGCTGGGGGCTGGCTCGCCCTGGGCAGGGATCCTGCCTGCTGAGTGGGGCAGTGGGGGTGCTCAGAGCGAAAGTCGTGCCATGCCAGCAGAGCCAAGCAGCCCCCCGGCTCTGCCAGGCACTGCCCTGTGGCACCTGGGTTCAGCATCTGCCCTGCGCTGGCTCTGTGGCAGGACAGAGGTGCTGCCCCCCTTCTCCTCCTCCTCATTCTCCTCCTCCTCCTCCCCGCTCCCCAGCTGACCCCTGGGTACACGGCTCTGCTGGCATTAATCACTGCTACCGCAGGGTGACTCTCCACGGGGCTGCAAATGCGAGGTTCAAGGGAATGGGACTGAGTGTGGCACCTGGGGGGGGGGGGGGCTGTGCCATGAGCAAAAGGGGCCACGGGGGGGATAAATCCCACCTTTGCACCTGGATGAGCAGCCCCGGCCAGTGGTACTATGGTCAGGCTGCATCTTAAGGATGTTTGCAAAGTAGTTTGCTGTCTCGCCGTGAGATGCGCGGGAGCGTTGCAAAGCCGGCAGCCTGCCCCGTGGTTTTACAGGTCGCAGCGCTGGGTGGCCAAGGCACAGGTCTATCGGCTCAGGTCCCAGGCTGCTGGAGGGGGGGGGGGGTCTCACTCCTCTCCCCCCTGCCCAGGAGCAAGGCAGACTCACTCCTGGCTGCAGAAAGCAGAGGGATTCTCCCTGTCCTGCTGTCTGTCGGCACGTTACGGAGCGAGAGGAGAGCCCTCTCTCCCCAGCCCCTGCAGAAGGGAGACCTGGAGCCAGTCGGGCAAAGCCGCACGCAGCTGTTTGCAGCCAGAGGATTAAAATTGCAGATCGGTCGAAAAGCAGGGATGCAAAATACCTTCCAAGTGAGCACAAAGCTGGTGTAGTCCCGCCAGCACGGCAAAACCCTCTGTGAGTCAGCATTTTAATCATTACCATCCCGAACAGATCCTACTTGTTAGAGCTGTCAAAGGGCAATTACTGGGAATAAAGTGTTTCCCATGTATCAGCGACGTTCATTGATTAAAGCGCACGCATACGGCTTGGAAATCTGCCGTGCATTTTCTATATGCACACAGGTCGTTTTTGGGCTTGTTTCTGGCTGACCCCAGGGACATGTTGATGTTTTTAGGTGGGTTTTTTTTTTTTTCTTTTTTTTTCTCCTGGTGCGAGAGAGCTTGTACAGCTAAAAAAAATGTTGGCGTGTCTGCTATGTCAGTTCACACGTGATATTCCTATCACACGCCAGAAGAATAACAGCGTCTCTGGGCGTGAAGCTCCGCCGCGAGCAGTCGCTGCCGTTGGCGGGATCACACAGCTATTTGCCTGGGCTATTAAAAATGTCCCTTCCAATTAAAGTCACAGGGATCTTAAAAGTCACTTGTAACGTTGTCACTTACGCTAGCTGTCAGCAAACAAAGCAGCGTGCTGGGACAAGCCTTCCCATGCTGCTGAAGGGGTTTTTTTTGGAATTTACAGCTCAGTCCCGGCGAGCGGGAGGCAGGTTATCCAGCCAGGCAGACCCGTGGGGCTGCAGCCATCCCAGTCGTATCGCTGCTGAGAGAGTTGGGGGGGGTTCAGCCTGGAGAAGAGAAAGCCCCAGGGAGACCTTAAAGCCCCTTCCAGTCCCTAAAGGGGCTCCAGGGAAGCTAGGGAGTGACTCTGGATCAGGGAGGGGAGCCATAGGATGAGGGGGAATGGTTTTAAACTGAAAGAGGGGAGATTTAGATTAGAGATTAGGAAGGAATTGTTTGCTGTGAGGGCGGTGAGCCCCTGGCCCAGGTTGCCCAGAGAAGCTGTGGCTGCGCCATCCCTGGAGGGGTTCAAGGCCAGGCTGGACGGGGCTTGGAGCAACCTGGTCTGGTGGAAGGTGTTCCTGCCCAGGACAGGGGGGTGGGACTGGATGGGCTTTAAGGTCCCTTCCGACTCTAACCATTCTGCAATTCTATGACTTTCCCCACATTAGGCAAAACCAGACTTTAGTCCTGCTGTGTTAGTAAATTTTGCGCTTATAGAGCGCTTCATGCAATGCCTTTTGCAGTAAAAGAGATTAAATATAGCCGTCGCTGTTTTACACTTGGGTAAACTGAGGCACAGAGCCAGGAGGCCTTGAGATCTGGGGGTAAATCACTGGGGAGCTGGACTGGACGTAGCTGTTCGGAAGCTGGTCTTGGTCTTTGCTCCGTACATCGCATCTGTGGGCCAAGCCCGGCTGGGCTCGGGAGGGTGGCAGCGGGGCTGGTGCTGCCCCAGCTCCCGTGGGAAGAGCCTCAAACCAGGACAAGGTCACAGCCTGGCTGGCCTGAGCTGTGGGTCCCCTCTGAGAAATGATGCTGAAGGAGCTTCTCTTTGGCTTTCCCGCTGCCTAGAAACTGGCTTTTTGTTTGGTCTTGGGTGGGAGGGAGAAAACCAACACCAAAACTGACAGGAAAATTCTGTTGGATTTACCTGGTTATGCAGAAAACTGTCAGTCGTTCTGGGCAGCCTCAGACCTCAGAGTGAGCCATCCGCCGCCGGCACGGTGGCATCGCCAGGGTTTGCCTTGGCTCCAGGTGCTGTTGTAGGGCAGGCTCTTTGGAAAGCAGTGTCCTTTGGAAAGCTGGAGCCCCTTTTTATCAGCTTTACTGATAAATTGTTGATGCTGTGTTTCTTATTTTCTTGCTACGTGACTAGATAGCCAGTGCTTTTCACAGGATGATCAAAATCCTAAAATATTTTCGTATCTTCCCCAAGTCAAGAGACAGTAATAGTACATACAGCCCCATGTACCCATAAAACCCTCTTCACATGAGAATATAGGTTTTAAGAGAAGGCAGGCGTGAGATAAATGGATTTATATAAGTGTCACACACTCTGCCGGGTGGTGGGTCCCACGGGGATGGGCTCGTGGCTTGTCGGGACAGCGGGCCCTGTGGCTGCGGACAACAGAAACATAAAGCACAGGCCACTTGCTAAATTGCCCTCGGCAGGTGACACATTCAGACCCCCAGCGTCAAATCCTGCATTGCTGGCTTCGTTACAATAAAAATCCACCTGGGTAATTAGAAAGCCACCCCCTCGCCGGCCAGGGGGAGGATGTTTTATGGTGCTCTCCCGCACCGCTCGCCCCGGGTAGCGGCCCAAGCCCCCGCGGGTGACGCCGTGTCCCTTGTGTGTACACAGCCAGCTGCTCAGCAAAGGGGACGTGTCATTTTGCTTCAAAATACTCCATCACAGCGGACTGCAGCCACTGCGTGATCCTCCTGCATGCTCTACTCCACGCAGGAATTGTTTTGGTTTTTTTTTTTAAGTCTTCCCAACTTTCCCATATTGGTGAAAATAGGTCCCCGTTGCTCTGCCTGCTGCGCGGTGCCCCCCTTACCAGGAGGAACCCAGCCCTGGATGTGGCGAAACTGGTGGGAGTTTTGCCTGTATAACGAATGCGTTTTGATTAATGAATGGTAATTGAGGATGGAGGTGAAACTGAAATCAGGTTTTATGCCGCACCTATCCCACGGGCTTGGTCCTCTTCACTCCTCTTTTGGCACATAGAAGAGGCCTGATGTTCACTGAAAACAAGGTTAAAATGTCCAACCGTGATGGTTTAGGTGTGCTCTTCTGGTGACAAAGTCACCCTGAGAAGTTCCTGTCTCCTGCCTCCCCGCAGCAGTTTGTCCCCCCTCACTTGTACCGATGCAACCAGTTTTTCTGTCTTACTTTTAATCGTGATTCCCAACACAGCCTGATGTCTGGCGTGATGGGGGGAGCAGTGAACTTCACCAGGGAGGCCAGGAGGGAGCAAGTCCAAGGTAAGAGGCTCTGCTGCTGAAGGAAACACATCCTGGAACAGAGCACAGGACCATCAGGATGCCAAAACCCAGGACCACGGGAGGGTCCAGGTTGCACAGTTTGGGTTTTACGTCTTTTGGTTTCAGGAGGCAAAAAATCTGGGTTTGAAATGAAAGTCTGATTTTATTCCAGCCACAAGCCAGCTGGGGACAAGGACGCTTCCCAGCAAGGGCTGTCAAGGTGATTTGGGATGAGCGTAATGTCCTGATGGGCGGCGTAGAAATGGCCCTGGAGCATGGCAGAGCTCTCAGGCGTGTGTGCAGGATGCTGGGTTTAGGCTAGAAATGAAAAGAAGGAGCAAATGAAGGAGGAAAAAACTATTTTTTTTTTTCATGAGCGAGGAATACAGTGGGGGGAGATTTAATTTGCCCACCATGTGTCAGGAATGAGACGGGTGAGTGTAGCCGTGCTGTTGGAGGGGGGACGGGATGGGTGATGGGTCAGGGCCCCTCCAGCCCGATGGGCAGCTCCTCCGCTCTCGGGGGCAGCGGCTGGAGGGGGGTGTTCGCCCTGCGAGCAGCGGTGCCCGTTTCCCTGGGGAAAGCTGCCATCCCTGGTGTACAGCAGCCGTTCCCTGGCACCGGGCTGCGGACCTGAGGGGCTCATCTGGTGAGCCAGGGGGGCTGTGACCCCTGCCAGGGGCTCTGGGGGAGGCTGCGGGTGCTGCTGTGCCGGAGGCAGAAGCTCATGAGACCATTCGAGGCAGCAGCCGCAGCCCAGGGGCCGAGCCAGGACGTTGCTCATGGGAAGAACAAGGCTATTTTGCTTGCAAGCAGATAAAGGGCATCTCTTCCCCTTCCTTCCCCCTGGTTTTGCATTGCCTGTTTTAAAGCTGTTTTTTTCCACTATCTTCTCACTCCAGTGAGTTTCCCGCTCCCCTCCTAAGCCTCTGTTTCCCTGTCCTCACTCCTTTCCAGACTCCCAAAGGCTCCTCCCTGTCCCTCCCAGCATGGGGCAATGAGGAGAGGAGCCTGCAGAGACAAATGTCTGGATAAAAGCTCTGGCACGTCCCTCTGCGGAGGCGCAGGCAGCGGCATCCCCTCTGCGCTGCCGAGGGAGGTCATTTCTCCTGCCCCAAACTTTCCTGGCCCTTCGAGTGGAGCAAAACTTTTCCTCGCTGAACATCTTCCCCTGGGAAAGGGCTGTTTGTCCATCCTGGGAGAGCTTCCTAAATCCCAGTGACCACTCCGTATCTCCATCTCCGCAGCATCCAAAAATGATGCAAAGCTGCTCGTGGGCAATGACATGTCTGAACTTGGTCCTGCCGCGTGCTCGAGCTGCCCTGAAAAGCGGGGCAGGGTAAAACACCCGCCTTTAGATCAACCTTCAGATCTCAGAGACTCTCCAGAGGACTCAGCCGCCTGGTTGGCCCCGGAGAGGCATCTCCATGACCTGATCAGCCTCACCTCACCTGCCTCCTTTAGGTGTGTCCTTCAAAGCCTACAGGGCTGTTTACACGGCAGCGCTATAAAGCAGGGACAAGTGTTTTGTTTTTCTCTCCTTCTTTAAAGGAAGTGTCATGCAAAACGGTGTTAGTGCAGCAGATAGGTTACTGCCCGGGCATCTGCATGAGGGGGACAGATCTCCGTCCTGGCAATGTGTCACCTCAGCAGATAAAAGCCTGTCCAGGAAGAGACTGGGCACTTGATAGGGAGGAAAATTATCACCTCCTTCTTAATCATTCCCGGCCAAACTCGAGTTAAATTAACTGATTACAACCTGGCTCACGTGGTGCTCCCCAGCCTTTCCCAGCGTGGTTCCTTGCACTGTCCCTTCCCGGCTGTGGCTCTGTCACCCCTCCTGTCCCCATCCATGTCGCGTCACAGGGAACAGATTAAGCCCAAAGATCTTCATTTCTGAGCTGGAGGATACGTGTGTCTGTGCTGGCTGTGTCCGGCACACCGAGTGGGGGAAGTTTTGGGACTTGGAGAAGAAAATGGTGATTTGAGCTATGAATATTTACTTAAAACTCATTTTTATTTCTTCAGGCAGAGACAATTCTGAGTGCAGAAAGTCGAGGCTTCCTCTGGGGGAGCCTGGGTTGGAGGGCAACTTTAAAAGCTCTTTGAGTCTTGCTGGGAAAAATAAAGTGAGGAGAAAACTTCCTTCTGGCACCCGCTTTGCCCCACGCCGGCAGTGGGGAGCCTGCGCCACTGTGGGCTCGCCCCCCCATGGTGACACTGCGGCTCCGGCACTTTGCTCTTCTTCTCCCGCCCCAGGGAAGCTCCTCTTGCCCTGCCTGGCCTTTCACAGGGGTCGAGCTGCATATTATTTTCATTTCTTAATGATAATGGTGTCATGTTTATAGATACGCTTTAATCAGTGGGCAGGGGAAGGCAGTGCCATGCATTTATTAATCTTTGAGGTGGGAGGAGACATCTCCAGTGTTATCTGAGTTGAGAGTGAGGTGACAACTCGTGGCAATGTCTCTGGCTTTACTAAACTAGTTTTAGGCCTTTACCGTGTGCTTTAAAGTTGACCTGATGGTAACGGGTAAGGTGGGGATCCATCTCACTGGTCCAGCTTGTCAGCATCCTCCAGGCACAGAGACCTGTTAGGACCCTCTGTGGGATGATTTTTTTTTCCAGTGACACCCTTTGAAAACAGATTTCCTTGATCATATTCCCCCCTAAAAACCTGACCTGCGGTGGTTTTGGAGGGAGCTTTGCCCAGTCCCTTGGAGGATGAAAACAGCGCGTTTTACACCCATTAATTCGGAGAGGGTGGAAATGGAGCAAAACCTACAGTGTGACGGCGCAGTCTGGCATGAGCAGGGGGTGCGGTGGCTGGAGGGGATGCCTGGGACGGTGTCCCCTTGGCAGCATCCCCAGGCAGTGTCCCCCTGGACAGTGTCCCCAGGCAGTGTCCCCTGCAGGCTGGTGACAAGGCTCCCCCCTGTGGGACGTCCCCGCACCGCACACCCGTCCCAGCCCATCCCGGTACCCACCGGTGGCAGAAGCAGGCTGGGGACACCGGCAGCACTGGGCGGCTGGTGGACACGTATGGATGGGACAGGCTTGCAAAGTCCCCCCCCATCTGAGCAGCTCAAGCAGCAGCTGGGGTAAAAGCCACCCCACGATCCCGTGTGCCACAACCACCTGCAGTGGCTTGTCGACGCTGGGTGTCAGGTTGCCTGGGCCATCTCCGGGTTTTTCAAGCTGTATTGAGGAAAAAAAAAAATCTGTATTGTGGCTCTGTGGTTTGTCTGGCCATGCCTGGAGCAACAAGGAGCAGTATTTTAGCAAAATGTTCTTTCAGGGACAGGAAACCTCATCTGCACATAAATATCGGGAAATAACGGAGACCGTACTCAGGGAGTCTGTGTTGCACCGGACTTCTGCTGCCTGTGTGAACAGGGGGGGCTGCCCGGGGGGCTGCCCAGGCGCCTCTTGCACACGAAGGTGGCCGGTATCAGCACTCTTGATTCACACGTGGTGAAACTAAAGCGTAACGAGATGACGAGACTTGCTCAGGGGGATGTGCCCGGGGTACAGGTTTCCTAAAGCCTGCCCAGTTCTCCTCCCAGCCCGCCACGCTCCAATCCCCCACGGTGCGGTCAGCATCGTTAATACATATTAACCACGGGGTAAGCTGGGTGCTGCTGGTCCTGAGTGCTGGGAGGCATCCGATGTCGGTGGGGAAACCCAGCCCTGGTCCTGTCGGTGGTTTGGTTCCTCCGTGGCTCGTGCAGGAGTTAGCAGTGCCCGGGGGTTCATCTTAAGGCACAATAAATTGCCTTTTTGAGGGGTCCAAGTGCGGCACCATCCCCCAAAGCAGGACCCCTCCCCAGGGACTGGGTGCACACTGACGCAGAGACCGAAGTCACTGACGGTGTTACAAGGAGAAACAGCATCCCTGCCATTTGAGCACCGCTCTGGGATTTGTATTTTTCAGCCCAGTCTGAATACTGAGTGCTATTTTCGGTTAAGCTCTTTTATTTCTACCTTGGCCGGGCACCACTGAATGCTTCACACCTAAAGCTTATAAAAGCAGGTAAATTAAAGCTTTATTAGTCCTTTGTACAGCTAGAAAATAAATGAGGCCGGGGTCAGCGCCACGAGGAGCCGACGCTCGCGTCGAGGCAGCTTCCGTTTGAAATAGTCTTCAATTATCTGTTGTGAAGAGGGAGGCAGATTCCTGCGGCCGATGCAGCCACGCCGGTGTCCTGACATTTCCAATTCCCTGGGTATTTTTGAAACGCATTAAAAGAGACGTAAAATTAAATTGGAGCCCCAGCCATGCTCGTCGCGCTGGGGATGTTAAAGCAGGGTGATAATAAAATGGTGCCAGGGGTATGTTAAAACAGAGACCCGATGATTTTCAGCGGGCTGTGTTAGAAGAGGTGATGCCAGCGGGGACCCGAGCAGGGTGGCACAGCCCAGGGAGGGAGCACCACACCACACCGTGCCGTGCGGTACCACGCTGTGCCGCCCCGGGGCTGCCCCGCAGCGGGGGGATGTCTGGGCAGGTCCGTGTTTACCGTGCGGTCACGACAAATCCCCGCTCGCTCACGCTGCGAGCAGTTCCCTCCAGGTTTTCCCCGCTCTGATGCCCTCTGTAGAGAAAACACCTCCCTTTGCTGCTTGGTCCCTTTGTGACCAAGATGTGGGGAGTGCTGGGTGGGCAAGAGCCATTCTCCGGCGGCGCCCGCAGCCCTCCTGCACCCAGCTAATACCATTTTAGCTGCCCCCGTCTCAATCTGTATTAATGCCACCAAAGTCATTAGCGTTACTGGGGATATCTGCCAACGTGGGAGAACTGGAGCTGGCACAAAAGCTGTTTGATGCCTTCTCTCTCCTGGCCAGCCCTGCCAGTACCAGGTGAAGTCCGTGCCGGAGCTGGCACGAAGCAGCACCATGGGCTTGGGTTATCCAGCTCCCACTGAAACAGGAGCCTGCACAGGACAGAAATAAGATGGTACCAGTCAGAAGGAGCGGTGGGGAGGCTGGAGCTGTTATAAAGCCATTATGGAGCTATGAGAGTGCTATTTGCTATTGGTGCTCTTGCTCCCTGGAGAGAGGGGTCCCAGGATCGATGCTGCTGCCCCAGGGCAGCCCTGCTGCCTCCATCCGCTGCCCTGGGGCTCAGCCCCGGAGGGGTGCACCTTCATCCAGGGCATCTCATGGGTGATTTCTTCATTGCTAAATGAAATGTGTGATATTGGTTTCCCAGAGAAGCTGTGGCTGCCCATTGCCCCATCCCTGGAGGTGTTCAAGGCCAGGCTGGACGGGGCCTGGAGCAACCTGGTCTGGTGGAAGGTGTCCCTGCCCAGGGCAGGGGGTGGAACTGGATGGTCTTTAAGGTCCCTTCCAACTCAAACCATTCTAGGATTCTATATAGGACCCGCACATGTGTTTCTTCAACCCTTTGAGGTGGTGACACAGTGCTAGCAGTGACAGGGGAACCAGCCACGGTCAGAGGTGACCTGGTGTAGCTCCCATGGTGAGACAGGAAAAGAAAAGCCCAATTCTTCCCTCTGAGGAGGAGAATTCTTTCTAGCATCACGAGAAAACAAAGCAGACCAAGAGGGATTATTTTCCCCAAACAAGATGCTGTTTGAAAACACCCACTTGGAGTCACACATGATTTTTTTCCTCCCTGCTTGTTGCCAAATCCAAAAATTTCAATACTGAGTTGGCCTCTAAATTCATGAGACCAGCTTAAAATTCCTGAGATCGTTGTTTTTATTTTGAAAAAATTCATTCTTTTAAATCACTGCCTACTGACAGAGCCCTTGAAGACCCCATTTTCACATATCTCTTTGACCACACCAGCTAGAAATCCCCTTTTGCTCCCTTCTCTACTCCCTATTTTCCTGATTCCCCATCAATCGAATGAGTTCTGGAGCCGGGCCTTGGAGCAAGCATGAAGTGTTGGGAGATTTGCAGTTGATGGTAGGAGTTGTCAAGAGCTGTTGTCAGCACAGCGTACAAGATGTGCGTGAACCATCCCCAGCAACTGTTCCTTCCCAAGCCAGCTCTTCTGACAAGACAGAAAACACACGGAACCGTCTTTCCCAGCACAGATCCCCGCCGCGGCAGATGAAACGAGAGCTTACCCTGCTGTCAGTTTGAGCGGCGTTGGGTTTGAGCTGGAGAAACACCCCCGCACACGCACACACCTGCTCCCACATACCCTGGCTCAGCCCCAACTGTCCCCATGCTGCGTTTCACGTCCAAGGCTGAGCGGGTTTCGCTGCTGGGACACATCTCAGTGCCCAGCATTGTGTTGGGATGGCCAGAGCTTGCCAGGGACCCACGGACCCACTGGGTGGGAGCCGGTGGAGCAGCCGGGGCCGGCTGCCCGTGGCCGGGCTCCAGGAGGACACAGCGGCTTTGTTTGCCCATGTGCAGTGTGGGAGGCTCCCCCAGCTTGGCACCAGAAGGTTAGTGCTTCTTAAAAGACTATTGTTTTCACCTGGTATTTTTGGAAAAAACAAGGGGGGAGCTGGGCAGAGGCACAAGATTCACCCCGGCTTCTTCTGCCTCGAGTTTCTGCTGCCGTGGGCACATCCCTGGCTGCGCTCCCGGCCCCCCGGCCTCCTCCTTCCCACCCAGATGCAGGTCAGACCCCCGATCCTGCTGAGCTTGTGTCCCTCACATCCACACGTTGTTTCTTTCCCTGTTCTTCACTTAGTAGGAGAGGTCTCTGCTGTGTCAGGAGCACCACCAACAGCAGAGCAGAAACACACAGAGGTGTTTCCCCCAAGCTAAGACTTCTCCAGCCTTGGTCTTGCATGGGCATCTCAGTGTTTGTTGTGGTGAACCAGACAGTGGCCAACACTGCCTTGCCCTCGTTGCTGCAGAGCTGGACCTAAGGGTTTGCTGTGCGATGCCTCAGCAGCCATGGGGCTGATGACCCAAATAAGAGAGAACCCCCAAATGTATTTGGAAAAAAACCTCACGTGTGCTTTGGGTCTCGGTCTGTGCTATCGGAGCTGGGATCAGCAGGATCTCCAGGGGGTTTTAGCTGGACTCCAACTGAGACGCAACAGACACATGCCCTTTTCTTAGGAGAGCTTGGTTCAGGGTTTGTCCTCCCTGGCTTTCGCTGTTATCAAACACCTGCCTAATGAGATTTAGTAAATCAACTCACTTCTGTATAATAAGGACAGGAATGCAGATTTCCTCTGCTCAGCTGGGGCTTGCTGCCACTGTGCAGAGCAATTAGAGGTGACTCACAGGGGCGGGGGGACTCAGCCAGGATCCCGGGAGGGCTGGCCCAGTCCCCGGGATGTAGGGTGCAAGGTTGGCTTCGTGGCGATGCTGAGAAAGCTGGTGTTTATCAACATATAATGATTTTTTTTTTTCTGTAACTGGATCAGCATGGAAGGTGTTTTTCCTTTGGAGGAGTTGCGAGGTAACGTCTCGTTATGTAAAGGGCCTAAGCAGCAAAGGGCTGTTGCTAATTAGCAAAAATATTTAAGTTTCCCACCTGGAGCTGGTTGAGTTTGCTGATGAGGTTGTCTGCAGGTCGGCTGCCCACCAGCAGGGAGGCTGGGGAAGGACCTTAGCTCCTGGAGCGGCTGGCTGCTGGAGAGCCTCGGCGCTGGAGGATGCCCTTCCTGGGAGTGAAGGTCAGGAGCAGGTTAACACCCAGAAGGTGTTTCCTAGGTGCAGGCAAAGTGTTTGGTTTGGCTTGTCTCATAGCTCCCTTCCAACAGCAGGAACAAATATTTCCTTAGTGTAATGACTGGAATGATGAAAATTCACTGTCTCGGCCTTAAATGATGAGCAGCTTCCTGGTCTGTGTCCCCAGCTTGCCCCACAGATAAGGGCCGTGACGCTCTTTGATGAAGATAACAGGGAGCCAGACATGTCCCTGCTCTTGACAAACATTAATCTCATGGTGCAGTTCCTGGGCTGAAGTGGTTTCACACAGGAGCAGAGAGGGATGCTTCTCAAATCGGCGTACTGTAACTGCCTGTCTTTAACTTTAAGCCTCTCTTAGCTGCTAAAGGTGAAAGAAATGGTCTCCAAACCCTGTCATAAGGCCGCCTTCTACCTGTGGTGGGTGGGTGAAGGTTGGAAGATCTGCACTTTAACCTTGAGGAGTTTTTCCTGCTGCTGAGGCTCGGCAGCTTTTGCAGTCAGACCCAGGGTGGGGAACTTGGCTGAAGTTTTTTCTCGGCTGCGCAGCCTTTTCAGCGGGGTGAGACACGTGGATAAAAGTGCTAAGACTTTGGGTTTATGGTATCAGGCTTTAAATGCAAACAGCTAAATGGGGAGGAGGTTTCATGGGGGCAGAGTGAGCTCTGCAGTGGCACCAGGAGCCGCTCCCAGCCAAGTGCTTGGATATCTTTGATATCTCCAGGGCTGCAGACGGTGCTCTGATCTCTCACATCGCTGCTAATCCTTTGTATCTGCGTAAACACAAGAGGAGAACATCTCTGTTGTTTTCTTGCTCTGGCCAGACCTTCCTTCCCTTCCTCCTGCCAAGTGCAGGCTTGAGGACACAGCCCAGACCTTGAGTTTCTGGGACAACCTGGGGGCATCGACACCAGCCAAAGAGGTTTCTTGGTGATTTACGGTGTATTGTGCCGGGCGAGTTGGCAGATGCTCTGAACTGGCAGAGAAGGAGGGAGATCGTCACGTGGCACAAAACGCTGTCTCCTGGCAAAAACAAGGAGAAAGTCTAGTCTGCGGGCTCACCCGCTGAGTGCAATATGGTGCTTAAAAATCAGCCTGTGGAAAAGTAATGGGTAAATCTGGTTGAACGGTATTAAATATATGGGTTTCCAGTAGGTGCTGTCGCACTGAGTGTGGTCTCTGACTGCTCTATGAAGGAACAGTGACCAAAGGAGATATTTAAATAATGTCAAAGGCTCTTTGACCTCGAAGCGTGCAGGGGTGAGGGGGGGGGCATGAGTCACTTTCCCTTGGTCTCTTGGCCACCTCTGTTTACTTTTCCTTGCCACCAAAAGTCACACGTTTTGTGGCTGTGCTGCTATTGTTTAATTGCAGTTCTGGCTCTTCATGTTAAATGTCAAGTGTCAAGCAACCCTTAAGTAAATGAGCTTTCCAAACACTGGCCCAACCACTTGTTTCTATTTACTGAAGCCTGTAGACAGTTTCTGTCTTGCCTTACGCAGGTAAAAACCCAGAGTAATCCCACCGAAGTACACCGAATTATTCCTATTTCACAGTGCAAGTAAGATCAAACTGAAGCTCCAGGGACAGCAGTTTATCCTCCCAGAGTAAGCACTTGTTTTCCTAATATGATTGCAAATTAATTCCAGAGATAATGTGATACCATGTAATTGAGAGTCCCCTGAGCTGGTTGCAGAGTCTATTTTTGCTGAGCCCCCTGCAGACCAGTGAGGGTGTTACTGTGCCACCAGTCAGGGAGATTTAGGGAGACCTTGTTTGCTTTGAAAGTTTGTGTCCTACACCCCTGTGCTGCTGAAGGTCTCTTTCGTATCCCAGAAAAATCAGTGCAATAATAAATTTCTTTCCTTCTCCCTCCGATAACTTCCCACGTTCCTGGATCGCTTGATACCAGATGGGCCAAAGGCTGTGTCACTGCGGTTGTGCCAAGGCTGATTGGATCTTGTCAGGCTAAAGGGAGCAAAAAAAACTGCAAAGAGGGTGCCGGAACCTTTCTTCCACCCAGGATGCTAATTTGAGTCTTTCCTCAACCCAATCATCATTTTTTTCATGGGATTTGTAAGTGGGTACTTTTCTCTGAGACCTTTAGCCTCTTGTTGGATGAAGCCGGCCAGTAGCTTCCCGTTTTATTCATGCCCGTTGCTGAGCTAGGGGTTTAACAGCTTAGGAGCTACCAGCAGACAAAATTTTCTCCTCGGAGTTGCCCAGAAATGCTCTTTGGAGAGAGATGGAGAAAGGGAGCAGAGTTTCCAGGCTGCTGTGAAGGCAGTTGTTGTGGGTACCTGGGGGGTTGGTGCAATCCAGGGCTCCATGAGTCTATGGGATAGAGGTGGATGTGCTGGTGGCAAGAGGCCGGGGGACCTGTGGGTGCCGGGGGTAACTCTCCCCAGCCTGGCCGTGCTCTCTAGACCCTCTGGTGATGCAAACAAAGCCAGAAGGATGCTATAAGGGTTGCAGTGTAAATCCTATTTCTGCAAGGCTCAAAGACAGCTCATCAGAAGAAACCTGTTTATTGTGAGGCTTAGGAAAAGATTTTTTTTTTATGCAAATTGCTTTTTTTGGCAAGTAATGGGGTTGATACAGAACTTGGAATTACAGTTTTAAGAATACAAACACAAATACATAGTATCTTGTTCAACAAACACAAAACAAACTTATTCCCCCAGGAACATGAAATGAGCAAATGTTTGCTAAAATAAATGGGCAACAAACATGGGGTGGGCGGGGACAAAACAAAACAACCCAACTCAGAAGCCAAAACCCCACTGAAGAAGCAACAGTCACATCTTCAATTCTACGCTCAGGCTGTACTTTCACTTTGCTTTTCCTGTTCGATAGCTGCCAGAAAAACAGAGGAAACAAAAACATCATCAATAAACATGATAATGATTCTGCAGGATGCAGGTTTCTATGGTCATTCTTAAAGCCGGGGGAGGGTAATTCCCCACTTGCTGTCTTTGGCCACCCTGGAAATACCAACCCGTTCCCACGTCTCCGTAGCTAGTAGGGTGCAGTTTGTGATGTGAGAAACTCCCCTTGTATTTACAGCTTTACCACTGGTAGGGGTAATAAAACAGGGGAAAACCGAGGTATCTTATGTTGAGGGACAGTGTGTCTCCTCAGTACTCCATCAGTACTGACACATCCAAAGAGGTCAGTGATACTCTTCTGAAGGAAATAATTCACAATGTCTGGTCCAAAATTCACAGAAATGGCATTTTCACATCCTGAGTTGAATGTGAGCCACAAGCCTCCTCTGGCTGCCCATGCACAGTGCGTGTACGGGAGCAGACCCTGCACGAGAAAAGCCCAGGGGTGCTTTGCTAAGGAAGATGGCCTGTTAGATGAGGAGGATGATGATCTCTTGCAGCCTTATTCCCAGAGAAGATGCCTGGAGGTCTCCTGGCCAGGGCTGGCAGCAGGTACCTCCCAGAGAAGATGCCTGGAGGTCTCCTGGCCAGGGCTGGCAGCAGGTACCAGTGGGGGGCAGCAGCTCATCTGCCTGACAACACATTAAATCCAGAGCCCAGGCACCTCCTGGGGATGCTGCCTGACCTGCCGGGGTGCACAGGGGTTCCCCTGGGCGTCTGTGCCTCAGAAGAGGCTGGTAACATGGTTACTACAGACAGATTGATCCTGTTACCTGCAACCAGCAGGAAAACTGGTCTTGCTTTTAGCAGAAGCAAGAGCAATCTCATCAGAAAGGATTTTTTCAGACAAAACGCGCCGTTGGTTATAACTACTTGTATCCTTGGAAGCCCAGCATAGAGTACAAGTCTTAGTATTATCCCTAGTTAAAGTCAGGGATGAGTTTGAGCCTGTAATCCGATGATTAGTATTCATTTTGCATATGAACTGCAATACAGATTGTGTCCTTGCTACTCGTAGTTCAAATAGCCTCAATAAGCACTTACTTTCCTTAGTGGGCAATGGATTTTTCTCTCTGGTTTCTGTCTTCTTCAGCTTGGTCTTGTCAAATGTTTCGATTTCTGCAAAATCTGGTTTGTCGGACATGATGGGTCCTGACAAAGAAAGGAAAAACACACCCGTGGCTTCATTAGCTAGTGCTGTGATATCAGCCATCTGCAAAGCACTTTCTGCTTGAAAGAAAAAATATGAAAGTAGCATAAAATGTTTATGCAAAAAAACCCTTACAAATCTAACACTGCAATCTGGGACTTCTCTCTGAGGCTTGGCTCTTTCAGAGCAAAAGAGGAAAGGCATACATAGAATTTTATCTATATTTCTCAGATTAAATTTCTAAAAAATCATATTTTGCACATGGAAACAAGAATATCTCAGTAAAGAAAAGACAATGCATTAATTGCCAAAAATCCACGGTGCCTCCTGACGTAAACCTCTATTTGCAGGAAGGCTGCTAACCGGAAAGTCTACAATAAACCCCAAATCCAATACGAACAAAGAGCTTCAATTATGATTTCGTTTTAAGTAATAGGATTTGTCTTTAATTCTGAGCAGCCTGTCCTGAGTGCATACATACCCCTGTATCTGGATGAGCTGCTGTGGACACTTGTGCTTAACAATAGAGGACCGGTTCACCCAGCCCTTTGTTTGCTCTCGCACTCAATATCCCAGCCGCAGGCTCAATGGGTTTGATTATACTCTAGTATAAGAGAAATCCACAAAGCACACCGGCATTCAACACTTCACCTGTCAAAACTTCCCTAATCCGATTCCTGTTTTTAATAGAAATTCAAGTTAAAATGCAGCCTGGGCATTATTCCCCCGATTTCAGCGGAGTTTGCCATCAAGGCGAGGTTCGGCCCGGAGATGGCTAATACAATTATATTTTTTCCTTCCTGAAGACAATCAGATTTCATTGCTATCTGCGCTGAGGCAACAGAAGTAAATATTCACAGGCAAAAAAACCTTAAAAAAACCAAAAAGCTACTAAAACCACATGGCATTACCGTCTGGCTGCTCTCTCCTCAGCTGCTTGGTGGCCGTCTGAGGCAGTGTGAGTTGAAAAAGGTCAGGGTAATCCCTCCTCTCCTCTCCTCCCCCCGCCCGAGCCCATCGCTATTAATATTGATTAGTTTAGTGCTGGGATCGCTCAGCGTTTAGGGGAAGGACAGATTGCTGCTGCAGAAAGTGCATGAGGGAGGGAAATGGGAAAACTGACATGGAAAACTGCCAATATGCATAATTTTTTTTTTCTTTTTTTCTTTTCTCCTCATTTACCAAGACAATAATATTTAAGTTTCCCTTCCTGCCCTTCTTTTACCATGCTGAGGTTTGGAGTTAAGGTGAGGTCTGGAGTTCATTCAAGGGCTGGTGCTGCAGTTTGTGGGGAGTTTTTAGGCGATTTCAGCAAAGCGCCTGAGGACCGTCCCCACCTGCCCAGACTGGCAGAAGCACGTGCTCAGGGTGCGAGAGGACCATAAGCACAGCTGTGGGACGATTGCTGCAACTGAGGGCCAAATCTGAGATAAGCATCGGCCTCAGCACCATGCTGGCATCCGGGAATGTGTCCTGAAAGTAAGAACAGTGAATCTTTTATTCGTTCCCATTTTGGTAGCTACCAACCCTCTTGCTGCTGCTTCCCTCAGCCTGATGGTGGCTCTGCAAGCCAGACCGGGCAGCTGCCCGTGGCCACCTTCCTGCCTTCACTGGGCAAGAAACCGCGTTTGCCCATCCTGCTCACCTGGCTCTTCCCTGTACTCCCCCCATCCCCATCACAGAATGGTCAGGGTTGGAAGAGACCTTTGGAGGTCATCTAGTCCAACCCCGTGCCAAAGCAGGGTCACCTAGAGCAGGCTGGACAGGAAGGCACGGACCACGCTGGACTCGCTTGCAGGGAACCTCTTCAGCTGCAGCAAAGGCAGAATGTGCTATAGGTGCCAAGTGATTTAAGTTTAGAAAACAACTTTAAAATGGCTCATAGCCCTTGCGTATGTTTGCAGGACATGTTTTGTAGCACTACCTGTAGCCACCTCCTAGAGCTGCTGCTCCCGAGGGCTGTGGACACCCCTCTGTCTGTGCCATGACTCCAACCTTGCTTCCCGCTTTGCAGCACAAAAATATTTGGGAATCCTTTTTCAAGGCCCTTGGGTTTGGGAGGGAAGGGCTGTGCGCATCCTCCCAGATGCTGGCGTGGGTTTCCTCTTGTGTGACTTTGGGTGTCTCCATCTGAATTACTTGTCTAGACTCCATGGTAGTCAATAGGGAGGCAACTAACCTGGGATAAAATTAATTGTGCCCTAGGAGTATCTGGCTTTCTCTGCTGACTATAAAGGGAGCCTGGACAATGAGCACAGGGAGACAGAGGTGCCTCCCCGCTGATGGAGAACCCTGGGAAGGTGCTGTGGATCTTTCTGTTGGCATAACAGGCTTAGGCAGAGTGGGCTTGAGTCTGATGTGTGCACATGGAGAAAACAGATGTGTTTCAAGGACTTTTTCTTCCAAGGTGTGTTTAAATTAAAATAATGAACACAAATGCAGAAAAAGTTATTATTTTTACTTATCAGCATTCATAAATAGTGGTTCCTTTCTGCCCAGTGATTCTTTCTTTTATCCATCCTGTTTTCCATATCTTCAGGGAGTGCAGGGGTTGCTGTAGACCCTGGTAAAGAGCAGGTTTTCTCTGTGGCTGTGTCTGCAGTGTTTGCGGTAAAGGAGAATGGAGTACTACAGAGGTGCAAAACCTGCATAACGCTGCCCAGCTGGAGCTCCGAAGGGATGGTCTGGATCCCACTGAGCTCAGCCCTGTGCAAACCTGGCTGTGCTGCTTCTGGACTTAAAATTGTCCTGGCACTAGTGTAGCTACGTTTCTGTTATGCTCAAAGCTCATTTGACTTGTGCAGACTGGCTCGGTTATCTCAGCATCTGCACGGACTGTCCATGCAAAATCCACGTGTGTGCGTACCAGTCACATTTAGCATCAGGACTCATCTCTCTTGCTTCCATCCCCTTACTCCAACCGATTGTCAAAAATACAAAGCTGTGTTCTTGACTGAAAACCCCTGGGAATAAGCAGGAAGGCGGCCACTGGGTGAATATTCGGCGTAAGCCGCAGCAGAGATTTGGCACTGAACAGTCTCAGTGTCTCTCTTTCTAAAGAGAGACCATCAACCTCTTCTTGTTAGGCCAGACATCAGATTCCAAGTATCGGAAAAGACTTTTAAATGCAATCTGAATGATTTGTGAATTCAGGCAGTTCATGAGTTTAGTTTTTTAAATATATGTCCATTTTTACAAGCAACAATTAGCTTATAAGGGGAAAACCTCTTAAACTCTTGGACTGGCACAAATTTCTCTCAGATGTAGAGAGCAAATGATTGCTCAGGACAGCGAAGCAGAAGAATCTCGCTTCTAGCTTTCTGTGTACAGCCGCAGGCTTGGCCCCTCGCATCCCCAGTACAGCTCAGAGTTCCCTAAACATGCTAAGACAGGGTGGGCATGCTTGTTTTTTCACCACCACCATTTTACTTGCCCAATTTATTGGCAGACCTAGCATTAAAAACAGTTTGAGGTGAGTTGTTTGAGGTTTGAGGCTGAAGATGTCCAGGCTTTTAACTGATATTGCATTGGGTTTCTGCGGAAGGTGCAACAGTGTTAGTTCATGTAGTGTAATGATGAGAAATTGCACGTTCTCACTCTGAGATTAGTAGATACTCATCTACATAATGAACATCTTGACCATTGCGTGAAGTGCCTGTCACGTTTCCACAGCTTGTAAGTTTGGTACTGCGGTCAAACACAGCTCATGTTGGATTCATGCCTCATGTTTCCATACACTGTGCAGGACAGACAGCCATATGTAGTTTTCATATGGAAAGTTTGGAGTTTGGCCTGAGGGCATTGCACAGTGCGTTGAGGCTGGTCACAGGAGGGAAAGATGAGTAGGTAATATTTTACTCTGATGCCTTTTACTTTCACTGAGAACAGAGATATTCTCGCTGTGCAAGCAGCAAAGCAGCTATTTGACAGGTTTTTAATGGCAGGATTTCCAAGTCACCACCATCAGTAAGGGGAACACGGCATTCACCTGGCCTTGGGATGACTGTGGTAGCAATGAACCACAACGGTCTTTGAGGTGCACAGAGGCAGCTGAATGATCCAGCACAAAGAAGTGAGGAAAACCAGCAAGCCAGCAGAGCAAGCCACCTATAGGATCTTTACAGATCCTATACACACAAAGCATGCAAAGCTGTATTGGTATGGCCATGTCTGAAAAGCTGCCTCAGACACAATGGAAGTTGTATTTTATTTCCCTCCGCTGCCAAAGGATGAAGGGCTGAGTCAATCCTGCCAGGACTGACACCTCTGATACCCGTGAGTCACCCACCACTGACAGCATTAAACCGTGCCTGGCAGCACGAGCCACTAAGTGTCTGTCAGACACCCACAGAGAAACAGGGGAAAACAAATACTTGCTACCAGGATGCAGTAATAGGTGAGAGGAAATGCTTAAAGGCAGCTCAAGTGCAAAGGAAAATTCAGAGGGGAGCCCGAAGAGTGAGGCTGGGAGGTTTGGAGCCTGCTGCCACTTGGCTTTTTCCTTTGGCTGTTGTCACTTGGAAGCAGCAAGCCCAGCCTGCATGGGGCTGGGACATATATATACATATAAGGGCTATAGTCTTCACGAGCCAGGGAGATGCCGTGCTTGTTTGGTACACGAGGTGCTCTGGAAACGCCAAGTTTCATGGAGATTAGGTGGGTGACTGCAAGACGAAGGGGTTTCTTTCTCCTTGTTCTAATAGTGGGAATTGGATCGCATCTATGTCTACACGGAGCTGAGGAGGGACAAAGCAGCCAGTTAGAGGAACAGACGCTTGAGCAGATCAGTGTCTGTAGCTGAGCCAATAAGCTGACACAACCGATTTTATAATCACATTAGTGCTGTCTCAAAATAACACACCCACTCAAATATAACAGTGATTTCATTTTCAAAATGTTGTGGTGGTTTTGGTGCTAAAGGTAGGGGATTAATTCTTCAAGGTCAAAAGATGGGCTGGAATCTACAGGCACCCTAATTCCTTTAGGTCCCTTATGAACATTGAGCACCTTCCAGAAAGGTATCAGGATTGGGTGTGTTATAAGCTATCCTTAAAAGGTTTCCCGTCCTTAGGGGAACAGGAAAAAAAAAAAGACTACGGTTTCACTGAAAGGGTTTTCTTAGTTCTCTTTGTGCCTTTTGTTCCGTCTCGCTGCCAAAAAAAATATCCATGTTTGGGAACGGAGACAGGTTCCCAGGCTAAGAGACAATGAATCCTGGGGGTGTAAGGAAGGCAACGATCTCTCTTCATCAGTGTCTGCTGTAATGCTGCACTGCTAGTGTGTAAATACTCGACACTTGTCTTCTACTCTGTGTTTTATTGTTACCTAAGGTGTTTCATTTTCCTTATCGAGACTCTTGAGCTTTAATGGTAGGTGCGTAGAGAGGATGGAGGAGAGGAGAGGCTAGTTCTAGACAGTCCTTCTGCTTGGGCTATTTTTTCCAACCCCATGTTTTCCAAATAGTTCTGGGGTTTAGACAGTCCATACTAGGGGTCCCGTTGCAGCAAAGAGCAAAAAGAGAAAACATAAGCTAGTGTTTCCCCTCTCCCTCTTTTGTGATCTTCTAAAACTCGGTATGGGGGTGAATTTTTAAAAGTTTAATCAGATGGAGATTCTTGCAACAGAACTTTCTTGAGAACTGACCCAAAAGTGTGTCTTCCAGCATAAAGTATTTGGCTTTGGCCTGGTCTTTTCTAGCAAAATTTGGTGACACGTGTGTGCATTATTAAAGGGAAAAAAAAAAAAAAAAACCACCAACAAAAAAAACCCCAAAACGTCCATGCACATGCTTCTCTCCCAAAGATAGGGTGGGGAAAGAAGCATGTGATGTATTAGTCATGTTAGTTAATATGCTATAGAGCATGTGACAGTTTGTGATGAATATACTAGAAACACTAGTTTAGCATGACTTCCAGTCTTTGCTAACAGTTTTTTTTTTTTTTTAATCTCTGCTTTCTGTCTCTGGACAGAAGTATCTCTTGCAGGCAGCACCTCCTAGGGAAAGAGTAAGAAGGAGAAGTCTTGGGTGAGCATTGGGAGTGTGCTCAAACGTGGCTCTTCTCAGAGCAGCTGGCTGCTCTGGAATTAAACAATCCACTGTTGGATTTCTCACTCTCTTTGCTTTAAACAAAAGAAACATTAGCATTCCTTACGAAGATTAAATTGTGGCATCCAATATGCATTAAACACATAATCAACATAATCCAAGATAATCAAAGATAATAAAATACAGAGATCTACTAACTTGATATTAACTTCAGATTTTCTTTTTGTCCAGAGGAAAAAGGACAAGGGATGGGTCTGTCATTACAATCCACGTTGTGCTGGGGTAGATATGGAGGCGTGGTACCCTTGACTTCTGGGACACAGGGCTGTGGATGTAGTTTTAATGGGTGCCTAACCAGTACTTCTCTTTGTGTTGCCAAATCATTCCACTTTCAATAGTCTGGGACCTCCTGGCAGTTTAAGTAGGTTTTATGTTTTGAGGAAAAGACGATAAACCCTGAATTTTTTCAGCTGCTTAAGGAAATGAAGCTGCCGAAGCAGAGGAACAGACTAGGTAGCCAAGTACCTTCTCTAGCTGATCTCTGTGAGCAATTTCCAGAATAAAAACTTGTATTTCTACTTGATTCATACATCATCTTTTCCAAAAATCCTTTTCCAATTTTATAAGCTTGTTATGCAACGTAAACCAAACACATAGGTATTACATACTGTGTACAAGGTCAACAAGTATGTAAGAAAGGGGTAATCGGCAAGTTCCACATCTGTTGACTTCTGCCTGTTCAAATGAAGGCTGCAAGTATGAACAGCTATCTCTTCAGAACCTGACTGAACTAGAATGTTTTCAATGACTACTTTTATGGCTTTTTCTTCTGGTAAATATATATAAAGTGCAGAAATCAGCTGAAGTCTTTTTAAGGCTATGTCTTCATAACAGGGTTAACTTGATCTCTGTACACTCAAAGTGACTCCTCTGGAGTTGGTATACTTTGAGTGTGAGTGACCACACCATGAAATAACATGGGAGCAGCACAGAGTGATTGTGTTGGCCACAGACAAATTGCGCTAACTGAAACTGTAGCCTTTCCCCAACTCAAGGAAAAAGCACCACGGCAGCTCAAGTATAAATCCTTGTGAGCGCACAGAACAGGAATTCAAAAGGCATGGGGACATTCAAGCTTTAATTCAAGTTAACTTGTCAGTGGAAACTAGCTTTAGGGCATGAGTTTATTGTCTGTCCGCAGCCCAAACTGGTGAATGCAGAGAAAACCAAATAGGAAGTGAAAAACGAAAGTGTGCAATATTATAATTTTCACTTGTCTGGTGCATACATTGAATGATTTTTTTCCCTTTGGATGAATACTAGCTTGCATAAAATTCAAATAACTCAGCTGTCTACAGATGGGGGGGGGGAGTGTGGGAAGACGAACAGAAGGAAGGAAATGGAACTGAGAAGATTGAATTAACCTTTCAATGCCTCGAATTACAAGAAGGGAAGAATTATCTCCTGTTAAGTCTGCAACCATGCAATTAAAATGTGAACAAGCCTTAAAAGCCACATTTGCCCCATATTCCTAGATCTCTACTTTAAAGGCAGATCTTCCAAACCCAAGATTCAGATCCTAAAAGTATTCAAAGGAAGGAAAAAAATCTTGCGCTGTAAATGTTTATTTTAATCACAGAACTCTGGTAGAAAAATGAATAAAAATGCCTGACATTTACGTAGTACATGTGCCTTTGATATTGAATTCAGTTTAAGAAAAATCCTTACATATGTGTCTAGTAATGGCAGACAGTCTTTGAAAAGATGGCTTGCTCTGTGCTGGAGTTTCCATTTCCATAAAACGGGTTCTTTCACCTGTTTGCTTGAGTGTTGTGAAGCTGTGAGTCAGAAGAACTGGATACTTGCTGATTTGAGAACTGCCATGGGGAATTACTGGTGTCCAACATTGCCAAGTGTCTTGTGCTGGGCATTCTGATAGAAAATTTTACAATGCTGGAAAAGACAAACAAAGAAAAGACTCAGTCTGGGGACATGTCTCTGTTTCTGGAAGAAATATGCAGGAAAGGAAAGCATTTTGCAGAGCAACCAGCTGGAAAGTGTTAGCCTTTGCTAATTCTTCTTTGGTGTTGAAAGGACTCATGTTTGTCAGTATTTTTGCAAGGTATCAATAGGATCCATTTAAGACAAAAACTGAGCACTTCCAACCCCAGAAGAGTATATAAAGTTTGTCCCATCCCCCCCCAGGTCAAAACTGTTGGTGTATAATATACAGATATTACAGCAGACAGTGTCTTGCTTTGCTGTGCATCAGATTTCCATTTTCTTCTAGCAAAATATTGATGCAGTATGAAGGTAAGGAATTGTACAGCAGGCTATCAACCTTCAAAGGATTGGATGGCATTGCAAAATTGATTCAAGTTCTGGAGTATTCTAGCTCAGTTTGTACTAAGTCTTGTACAACAGTGAGCACAGTTGGGAAAGGGCTATTTTTCTTTCATTTTCTTCAATTTCTGATGAGGAGTAATGCAGGGCTGTTGCTGGAACTAGACGTAATTGGAAACTAAAGTGTTCAGAGAGTATTTATTCCAAAGTCATACTAGGTCAGGACTGACATAGGAACCCAGGAAGGAAATATGGCTCCAGTTCTTCTGTGACATATACTAGTAATAATGACTTGTGCTCATGACTAGCTCTTCCTGAAAAAACGGGAATTACGCTAGTAATCATTTCAGATTTACTGAGTCACTTTGGGAGCACCTAACAGCAGAATTTCTGCAAAACTTTTAGGATGAGCAACTTAGCTGGACTTGTAAGATAAGACACTGAGCTACAGAAATGGCTCACCCTTCGTGGTATGGCTCTGGACATGGATTTACTGGTGAGACAGGGATGCCGTGATACTTTCACTCTTTGGTCCTAGGAGCCAGATGCTGACCGGATGCATCTGCCAAGCTCCCGGAGCTGTGCGGCAGCTGGGGAATGGATCCTCCTCCTCGTGAGCAGCCCCACGCTGCGGCCTTGTCACTGTGCAAGGCAGTGCATTGTCATACGTCCCGACATGCGGGTGACAGTCTGATGTCAGGCGGTGGGACTGCAGCCGTGCTCGTGTTGGGGCTGTTCTGCATGTGCCTGCAGGTGCGGAGTGGGTAAATGAGCCTGTGCGAGCTCCACGCTGTCTTGTCTGGACTGCTGAGACCGGGCTGGGTGTCTGAGCTGCACAGGAGTCTGCCTGCCACATAAGGGGGAGAATTACAAAATGCTACCATAAAATTTGAGCTGTGCCCTGAGATAGTGGAAAACGGATGGGGACAGCTACAACGTTGCTCCATCATAATTTTTAGCAGTGATCCAAGAGGCAGACACCTTCAATAGCTGTATTTTGGGGGTGTAACCACGCAGCTGCTCATTAAGTTGTTGCTTCCCTCTATATTTACTATTGTGGAAAAAGTGGCTAAAGCACCAGGAGTCTCAGGTTCTCCTCAACCTTTCAGAAATAGGCAGCGAGAAAAAGTGGCTAAAGCACCAGGAGTCCCAGGTTCTCCTCAACCTTTCAGAAACAGGCAGCGAGAACACAAAGTAAGCAGAAAAGACTAAAATGGCAGCCTGGGATTGCATATGTCTGCCCCCTGCAAGGAACGCTGGAAGCATCTGAAAGGAGGTAGGATAAGCTGGCACTAAATGGCGCTCTCGGAGCCAGTTCAGAGGAGGGAAGCCACTGTCTTGGACTCCAAACCATGGAACAGGTGCGGTGCAGCACCTGCCTACCTGCCTGCCTCTGCTGTCTGTCTCCTCTCGCCGCGTGTGTTTTCTGTGTCAGGTTTCTCGCAGTTTTATTCCTGTCGACTGGCCAACATATCTGCTGAAGAGCCAGCTGGAGTCCGCGCTCTCCCATGTTTCATCAACAAAATTGCCAGCTTGTTCTGATTCAGTATTTTTATTGTTGTTGATGAGGCTAAATGAATCAGAAAGAACACAGCTATGTATACAAAATACAAATTTGGAAACCTCATCCTGATGCGAGGAAATTTTATTAGCTGTTCAAGTGGAGAAATCTGCTGTGGAAGCAGATCAACAGCAAATACAGACCTCCGGAGAGGTTGCTCCCCCTGACCTTACACATTTTATTGTTTTTCCTAAAGATACCAAAACTTCTAGGGGGAAAATACAGTTTTAGATCTTATTAAAACCAGGCTAATCTTCTGTGGGATTGTGACTCTTCCTTCTTCGGATTCTAAATGTAAAACCTTTTAATAAGTCTTATAAATGTATCTCTAGATTAAATTTAGGTTCTATGTTGGAAAACCCGAAACAAAACCCTCCCAGCTATTGTCAATACAAGTTTCAATTAATCCCATCTATCGTTCCCCCCCCCCCCCCCCCCCCCCTTCATATATTGTCAGTTTTTCATGGGGAGAAAAGCTTTTCCCGAGAGGATTTTTACTAATGAAATCCAAATTTCCTTAAATGCTTTATTAAACCCACCGCCTATGGCTGCTGGCACTGCATGACAGGAAAAGCTGTTGTAGTTTCAACGTGGCATGTGGGAACTACAGACCGTCAGGCACGGCGTTTAACACTTCTGCTGTAAGCTCCCATCTCCTCACTAACTTATGCTAACTTACTTTCAGGGTGCTAAATTTTGTGTATCGCAATGCATTAGCTCTTTGTCAAAGGGCACTTCGCTACTTCTGGCGTGCTCGCACTTGGGAAACGTTTGGGGGTGATGGCTGTTTCATGTTTTAATTCAGGAAATTTGCAGGAAATATTTTAATACGGTTGTGAGAAATGCAAAGCTGTGATGGGGCTGGAGCCTGGACGGTGAGGCCAATGGCTGTGGTCGTGCTCTGGGCACCCGTAAGCCCGCACAGGCCAGGCGGCCAGATGGCTGAGTCACGGTAAGGTTAGGAAAAAGACGGAAAATAATTAACGCCTGGGTCATCGCTCCTTGTTCCTGGGCGCGGTGTGGCGGTGGTTGAGGCGCACCGGGCAGCCCGGGGCCATAACGGACGGCGGCCCCACCGGCCAGGGGGAGGCCTGGCCAGCCTTCCAAGCTCCCCTTCCTCGGGCGGCTTTTCCCCGCCGGGGCCTGAGGGAGCCGCCGCCCCCCCCCGCCACCCTGAGGGCTCCGCCGGGGGCTCCCCTCAGCGCCGCCCCGCCCCGCCCCGCAGCACGTGACCCCGGGGAGGGGAGGAGGACGGGGGGGGGGGGGCGCGCGCGCTGCACCTGTCAGTCAGCGCGTCACTTCCGCCAGTTGCCGCCGCTACCGTTGAGAGACACCCCCCCACCCACCCCGCACCGGCTGGGCCAGGCGCTGCTGGGGCGACGGAGCGGCTGCAGGCACGGACGGCGACGGCGGCGGCCGAGGGAGGAGGAGGAGGAGGAGGAGGAGGAGGAGAGCGGCGAGGAGAAGCGGAGCGGCGAGGAGAGGCCCGCGCTCGGCCCGCGGGGTAGGAAGAGGCGGAGGAACCTGCTGCTGCTGGTGCTGAGGGCGGCGGGGAGGGCGAGTCACCCGGCAACGGTGAGGGGCTGCGGGGCGCATGCGCGGCGTGCGGGGGTCGCCCCTCAGCCGCGGGGGCGGCGGGCTGCGGCCCGGGCCGGGCTCCTTTCCCCCCTTCGGAAGCGGGTTGTGGGGCGGCGGGTCGGGCTTCAGGAACCTTCTGGGAGCAGCGCTGATAAGGGGAACGGGAACTTCCTCGTCTGGGCAGGGGGAGGCGGCAGACCCGGGCTTGTTGCGGGGCTGGCGCGGTGCAGAAGTTGCTAGAGCCTCCCGGAGGGAGCTGTCAAGCGGCGCGTTCCTTTCCCAGGTTGCACTTGTGTCGGTGGGACCTTCCCGGCAGCCCTGACAGCCCGCAGGGGCTCCGCCGAGCCTGTTCCCTCCTCCCACGGTGGATCAGCTTTATCCCCCCCTGCGATGGGGCTTGGCAGGCTGACAGCGTTAGCCTAGCAGCTCCCTGCCAGCAAAGTTAGTTCCAGAAGTTAAAGAAGGGTAGTCGCTAAACCTTCTGTGAGTACGAAGGCAGCGCTAGCATTAAGAACGGCTAGTTTACAGACTTAATGCTCCAGCCTGTGACCAAATGTATCTTCTGAAGAATCTGTCAGTGTGGCTTTCTATTGTTCTTGGAGGCTCCTTAGGGATTTAAACATTCGAGTGCAAATGCTTCTTGCTACCAAAATTTGCTTTAACATGAGATGCTCCAACATTAGGGTACTTCTTCCAGGCTTAAAAAAAAAACCCACCCAAAAAAACCAAAAAAAAGCACTCCTGTAATCAAACACTGCAACTTGAACTTTTAATACACAGCTCTTTTACTCTCTGGTTCCTTGGTCTGGCTGCATTTTTAAAATTTTACAAAATCTGTTACTGCTATCTCAAGGCAGGGAAAAAAGGTAACGAATGAATAAAGTAAATACCAGCTAATCATTCTTGCCTGTTAAAAAAAAAAAGAATATATCAAAACTTACACAGTTGTTTATTTTTTTCAGGCATATATTCCTGAGTGTTGTCAGGGATGGAATAGTTGCTATGTGACTTCGGAATAAATTGCAGAACTGGATTAGCATTTAGGTTCGAAGTTTTCCTGTCTTCTGTGCAGTTTAATCTGCCAGCATTAAAAAAAGAAAAGAAAAAGCTAGTTTGTTGTCCTATATTGTAACAAATTCAGCTGTCTCGTTAGCCCATTTTTTTCCTACCTTTTCTTTTTACTGCTTATTACTAGTAAGTTGCTTTGTGTTCTTTGTGGCGTAAATTTGAAGGTCTTGAGAATATCTTTTTTTTTTTCTGCTTTGTTTGTATTTTGTATATTGCCTAGTACCATAGGGATCCTTCCCTTGTCTTGACAACATTACAGTAACAAATCAAATACCTCAATATTTTGAAAGCATCAAGCTGGAAATTTACAGTATTGTTTTAGAAAAATCAGTCAAGGAGGGTGTTTCATGGTTACATTCAAAGAATTTGACTAGGAGGAAGTCCTGATAATTTCTAATGCTTGCAAATTTTGAGATGGACAACATGTCAAAACATCTGAGTTTGACAAGTGATGGTTTTTATCTGCTCAGTCTTAGTCAGTTCAGGCTCTTGCTGTATGCGCAGCTTGTAACATTGGAGGACCTTCTAGCAGCTCATTAAAAGACTTAATTTAACATTTGTCATGTGTGGCTCATAATATGAGACCTGTGCAAGCAGCAAAGCGTTTCTTTCTAATGTACATAACAGCATGTTTGCAAAAGCAGGTGAGGCTGAGGAAATATTCCATGCGTTTAGAACAGACAGTAAGTTTTGTGAACCCCCTGCTTTCTGTGTGTGAAGGCTTTTTGTGGTGGTTTTTCCCTTTTCAAATATTCAATCAATCTTTTGATCTCTGCTCAAATGTTTATAGCTCAGCAGTGATGCCCTTTTCTAGGGCTCATTAGAAAGTGAGAAAATCCTGCCAAGTTTGAGGTAATTTTTTTAGGTTGGATTCTTTTTTTTTTTTGGTTGGTATTTTAGTTCCCCCTCTCCTCCCTCCCTTCCCCCCTCCCAAGAAGCTGCAGCTCTAAGGAAGAGGAAGTGATGTCGGTAAGAGAATGCCTTCAAGTTGTCCTTAAATTCTGTGCATAAAACCACATTATTTTTTGCTGTCCTGTTAGCACACAAAACAAAAATCTAGGAGCCGTTGGTATGAGTGGAATTGACATCTTGCAGGGCAAATCAGTATTTGGATCTGTGAGGACGGAAGACCTTTTAACTTTTTTTCTTGTATTGCAGACTCAGTTATATATTTATTAATAATTTCAGACGTGAGGACTGTTACTTAGGAACCAAAAAAATAACACTTTATCCAAAACATCTGAGGAGGAGATACAAAATTGAAGGAATATTACTCTGTGAAGGGCTCTGAAACTTGCCATGCAGATTTTAAAGTGACAGATATATCAGTTACTCAGCAGAGATGCTGTATGTCTCATGTCAAAATTGTATTCAGGCAGAGAATACAAGAATTTTGCATGGCTTCCCAGAAAATTAGTAAAATTGGGCAGTTCATTTTTGAGTTTCTTGCTGATTGTATTATTTTCTGGAAGTTATACATTTTACCTGCAAAAACTTTGTTTGAGAATAATGACAAGCTGTCTCAAGGCTTTAGTAAATTCACATTTGGCTTTGTGGTTTTTTACTGGCTTCGTAGCCAACTGTTGGGATTTGTGAAAGTTCAGTCAATTCAGATGAATTCTCTGTATTCTTACAGCCTAAAAAATAATGTATTTGTTACTGCATGTTCTACCAGGTTCCCCTTTTTCTTTCATGTGTGTGTAGAGCTGATTTGTTTTAAAGTCTTAAAAAACAGTTTAGAAGGTGACTACGGTGCTGAAAACCTGTGATGTTTGCAAAGTATGGGTGGAGTCATTCAGTACAAGAAATGGGTGATATTTTGCAGATGGATCTAGGACCGTATTCTGATTATAGTGAAATGAGTAGTTCTGTTGTGATAGTAACAAACAATTGTGCTCTTGTGGTCTCTCACCTGTGAATGTGTGAAATTTTATCCTGTATATTTGACTAGAAAGAAGAAAAATATGACAAACTTGAGCTTAAAGATACTGCATTATGTTTGTGTTTGAACAGCTTGTAACAAAGACCATGGTTGCAGAGGCTTTTTTATATAGAGAGGTTTAAATTTTCTTCACTATCTGTCATTTGTAAGGACGTTTGGGTGGGGCAGCTACTCGATCAGAACAGAGTATCTGGTGGTAACCCTGAATGGATTGTCCAGGTTCCAGCCTTGCTTGCTGCTCTCTTCATACGTCTCTTCTCTTCGATGTTACCTGCGGTGTGTTCAGGATTAAAAGTTGTGCCCAGCTGCGTAGGATGACAATCCTTGGACAAAATTGAAAAGATGAGAGCTGGAATCTTATGAATGTGGTTCTTTCTTCCTTTATACTCTTTTTTTTGTGTGTGTATATTTGAAAAGTTTTTCCTCCTTTTTTCTGAACTTCACATCTCATTAAATCTTTTGTTGTCTTGTCACTCTTTTAATGTAATCAAGTTACTCCATTTTAGTCTGCAATGTAATCTCTAACCTTGTGATTTCTGGTGGTATCTTCAAATTCGGTCATGATCAAGTTGCGACAAGAATTGGTTGTGGAGGAGACCTCATTAGCATCTTTTCTTTCTATTTTTTTTCCACCCCTCCCCTTCCCCTGTAATTCAAAGAGTCATTGCTACAGAACTGAACTCTTCATTGAAATGTTTTACTCCTGCAGTGGGGATGCTAAGACTGTCCTTTATTTTGGTGGCACATGGTCATCGTTATGACAGAGGCAGTGTTTCTGTAGCAAATGGGTTATGTATTATATTTTGTAATGTGTTGAGTTCCAGTCTCCAGTATTTCTGCTTACCTGCTTGGGAGGGGGAGAAACAAACTGATGATAAATGTATGTAATAGGATAACTTATGTATAATAAATTAAGTGCATTATATATTTATAGTTTGCTTTTTTTGGTGTCTCTAAGGTAGCTTGACTTCTGTTCCAAAGTCTGTCTTAACAGCAGTGACAATTGTTTAACTGCTTTGGTTTTATAGCATGAGCCTCTCAAGTTGCATAGTTTTACTGATAATTTCTTCCCGTCTGTTCCCTTACTATACTTTTATAATGCCATTGCACTTAAGTTATGTATTATCTGATATAGTGGCAATTAATACGTGTGTGGTTGGTGGAGTACAGCTTTACTTTGGGGGGAGGCAAGTAGGATGAATATAATTAGCTGTTACACAAGATACAAAAGCCTTTTTATTTATTAACTACTGTTGTTAAGAATGTGATGGGATCTGTGCGAGCAGGAAGTTTCTTTATAATTCTGCACATGTGCATTGGCAGCAGCAGCTGAGAGCAAATCTGGCAGTGTTCAGTGGTGGGTGTGAAGCAGCGAGCAAACATCGACTTTTTTCTGGTATCGCTGAGGGTTTTATTTAATTCCTCTTGCTACGATATAGTTGTAGAAGGATTATGAGTTGCTGTAATGCTGTTAAAAAGCCTTTGGATTTTATCTAGTAAGTGAATATAAAACATCTTTGCTTATCAAAACGCTTGAAAATCAGCTAGCATTTTGGTGATCTCTCAGCGTGCTCTTTTAAAATGTAACATTTTTAGGAATGTTGCTTAAATCGGTCACTGTGCTTGAGGCTTTAGTAATGTTACTGCAATACGGTTGCTAAAAGCTGAATTTGCTGGTTAAAATTTGAACTTTTGTAGGTTTTTTTTTTTCCTAAATTTTGCATTTAGTCTAACTAAAGCCTCTCGTGCAGAGGCAGATAGGATACGCCTCCCGTGAAGATCTGTATTTAATGATAGGCTTTTTCAGAGAAAGTGAATCAGGTTCTGTCAGCTGAAATTATAGGCTGAACTTTAATAACTGGAAAATAAATACAAATCGATACTATGTTTTCTTGGCTTGTAGATTTTAAAAGTAAAATAAAAAATTCTATCAATTTTAGTAATATCCTTTTCAGAGGAGCTTTCATGAGTTGTTTTGTTGTTTTCTTCCATGGTAAGGACATAAAGGCTTAATTTGAATTGTTCTAATTTCTAAATTAGAAGGCTTGCTACTGCTTTTCCAGGAAACGAAAATTGCATTACAATTGCATTCTGCTAAATCTGATGTTGTTTTTTTTTTTGTGCTTTTATTTGCTTTGTCAGTATAACCAGTATTTTGTCAGTTGGGTATTTTCTGAGGCGATCAGAAGTGCTAGTGGCAGATGATGGAGAATTTTCAGCTAGTTTAGTTAAGGCCGTGTGTGTGTGAGAGTACACATGCGAAGGCACATACATGCAAGTAGTGAGCTTATTAATTAAAGAGATGAAGTTGCATCTTCTTGTGACACCTTTTGTGATTGTGTGCAAAACCGCAACAGGCTTCTTTCCTTTTGATTCCTATTTAACCAGAAAGCAAACGTGTCGGTGAAGAGTTAAGAACTGTACTGAAAAAGGAGGGGAGCAGGAAAGTTGCCTCGGCTTGAAAAGACATATATTCTAACATGGTTTCCTTCAATGCTGCAAGTTAAATTCTGAAGGTATACTTATTTTAAAATATTATGACTTTATGGGGAAGGGGAATGTATTCTTAAGAAGACCAGCTTGCTAAATTTAAAATTATAACTGAGCCCAATTGTCTGATTTGCCAGTCCAGGCTTTTGACTAAAATGCCTTTCAATAGCTGATTTCCCTGACAGTCAAAAAGAGGAAATCTTGTTTTAAGAATCTATTTTAAGCAAATCCTACTGGTTTTTAAACTTCTTTCTTTAAATAATTTTTGTTTTGACTGCTCAAATATGTTAACGAGTACTTAAATGTAGCTTTAAACTTGATTATTCTTTTTACATGGAGGATATTCTGTGTCTCTTCATATTCAAGCACTTGCACAGTTCTGCATGCTTTTAACTATGCTCTTGAGACGAGAATTGTTTGTCCTTTTCTGTGTCTTGAGTTTGTGGTAGTGTTCTGTTTGTTTGCTTAAAGCTTGGGCTATGGATTTTTTCAGTTTTTCTTTTTTTTTTAATTTTCCTACAAGCCATGTCCCCTGCCCCGACCTGGCCATCTTTTCAGTTTTGACTGGATTAATTCAAATGAGCAAAATACTTTATTTTTACTTGTTACCTGAACAAAAGCTGAAAATCAGATGAGCAAAGGCTCTTCTGCCCCAAAACATTTTATCAGTTGGGAATGCTACCAGTAATTTGAGTATACAAATGACATAAAAATCATCAGTTAGTGTCATTCGTTATGATCATGACATTACATTAAAAAAATTAAAAAATCTGTTTCCTCTTACCTCAATAAAACTGTACAGCAATGAGCAGAGTGCTGGTTGCAATTTTTAAAAACATAAATTAAATAGTGTGTAGTACAGCAGCTGCCAAATGGGGCTATGTGCTCTCCAGTGAGCTGGTACACAACAGTTTGCCAGGCAAACCTTTCTGCTCCTGCTCCCACCTGGCAGCCGCCTCTGGGTGATATCATCACATAAGGAAAGTTTCTGTGATTCCAAGTTGGAATCTGTGTCATAAGTTTAAGCCATCATTTTGAAAGTCTTAAGATCTGTTATAACTTTTGAACATTTCAAATTTAGCTAAAAAAATTAATTTTTTACTTGGATTTAGAACTATGTTTACTATATACATCCAGAGGAAAATCACAGATTTTTGTCTAGTTATAAATAAGTACATAATACATTCTTTTTATTTATCAAATATAGAGTAAGAAATTAAAAAGTTTGAGACACCTTAATGTTTTTGTGGAATTTTATTTTTAAATAAACCTCCTTGTATTGCAGAAAATGAGCATTGATCCTCTTTGTACTGGAGGATGTGTACGTGTTGTGTGAGGACCCTGTGTGCAGGCATGTGGGTGGCTCCACAGGTTTACAGCACCGCGGACTGAAAAAACCAAAGTCTAAACTTGAGATGTATTTCCTGAGAAGTAGGGACAAGCGATTTTGTTGCCCTATAACATTTCTTTTTTCCTATCTAAAAATCTTACATTTATTTTTTACTTTTCATATGTTAAAAAAAAATCACTGATGATGTCTGCTAATTCCACAAAATAATATATTAAAAATAGAGCAGAATGGCAAGTGGCTTTTGGCTTTGTTTTTGGCTTCACAGATGATAAGAATTTCTTGCGAGATAAAACAAGCAAATAAAAGAATTGCTTAAATAGTTGAGACTTGTGGCAGAAATTCGACATGCAGAATTAATGTTTTCGTTCCTATGGCATAGTTTCAGTTTGTAGCCTTTTTTGTTTATTTTATTTTTACTTCTTGTTGTTTCATTCCTTTGTTTTAAGGAAAGGTGGTGAAGCCCTGAGGACTTAATTTAAAATGACACACGTATATTTGTAGTCCAGCCAGTAATGTAAAAGCTGAGCTAAATTTAAGTCTCAACTTCCATATGTATTTCTCAAATATTAACAGCTAGCCATGTATTCTGTGTTTTCTTTAGTGGCATTTCATATGTGGGTGTGAATACTTTTTTAGTTGCCAAGATAAGTGAATGCCATTATGATGGCAAAATGAAACTTGTGGTGCTGTTTTCCCAGCAGACTGTATTAAGTACTTGCCTTATTTAAAAACAAAAACCCCAGAAACCAAATTTTTTTTTTTCTTAAATAACGGATGAGAGCACTGAAATACACGATACAGAATGAAACTTCATGTTTTACCCTCATTTAAGATACTTGGGCTCAAGATTTTGCATGGGACATAGTATGTTTTTTTCAGCCTCTTGTGAAGTCGTGCTATAATATGTGGTCACAATAAGGTGTATTTTTAGTTTTCTGTAGTTTTGTAGAACATTGTCATAGCTTAGGGGATCTTTGTAAATGTTTGTAGTAACAAGGGGGAGTAATTGAGAAAGATGCGATCAGAATATTTATAATAAAGCATAACCTAGTTGGGTGTTGTTTGGTTTTTTTTAATTATTGTTTTTCTCTTGATAGTACTGGTGAAGCATGTAGGTTGTGAAATTGGGAGGGGGAAACACACGTTCAAAAGGGTCAGGGTAATATGAATAGAAGTAGGAATAGTTGACTGAATAGATCAGCTTATGTTTTCTGAGGCATTTGATCATAGCTAAAAAAACCCAAAACAAACCCCCATGGTATTGCTTCATATCTGTAAAAGACTCTAGAAATAATTCCGAATGTTACAGGTCTTGTCCTAGTTTTCTGAGGTATCTGCATTGAACTGGTGTACATCCTGGGTCAAGGGAGGGCAAGCGGGAAAGCTGTTGATCAACATAAAAAGTGGAGATACAATATTTAATTATTAACAGTTTCTGAGCCTATCCTTTCATTTATGGTGTTGGAAATAACAGCAAATGAAACTCGCTGGAAGTCAGATAATTTTTTTCAAGTTTCTAGCTTTTTCTAGACTTGGTAAATACCAGATGCATTGTATCACAGCCTGTGAAGATTACACAGAAGCCTGTACTAAAAGGCAAAAGACTTAAATGCTCTGAAAAGAAAGTGATGCATGTAAGATATAGTGAAGTGTGTGTATATAAGGACGTGTGTATGTGAGAGGGTGAAAATTAGGCTTTCACTAATTCTTCTAGGTGATGATAAGCCATATAAAACTTTGTTTAAAGTATAACCTTGGGTTGTAAATCCGGTTTTGCCCTGACAATGAGACAACCAGGCTGTTTCAACTTCATTGTTACATTGCCAAGCTAGTTAAAATAGAAGTCTACCTGTTTTCTTTTTTTCATGTCTCCTGAATGAAATCAATATTCAGGTAGCTTATTTGTCTGCAGCACCTGGTAAAAATGGCTGTGCTTTTATGTTGGCTAACTAAGCCCAAAGTTATCTTTGCTAAGAAAGCTGGACCTCAAGATTGTTCACTTGGTGCTGAATTATAAAGAAGTGGTTGCTTCTAATTTGCTCTTTTTATTAGGTGCTGTTTGTTTTGAAGGTTTGTTTGTTTGTTTTAGCAAGGCAGCCTGAAGCATTGTGGCAGATCCATCAAAGATTTTTTTTTTTTTTTTTTTTTTCCCCCAGCTGCCATTTACCCCACATGGCAAACATGAGTCTTTCTGGTTCGCTGTGGATAGACTGTATGGATCTTCCTATTTCAAAAACGGCGTGATATATTGGGATTGATTAAAATCTACTTGCATGCAAAGATTATGCTGATAATCACTTAATATACTGAAATAGTAAGGAAAATGGCTGGGCAGTGCCTTCAGAAATTATAGGAGAGTCATGATTTGCAACTGCTTCACTGTTGAAATCTGGCAGCATCTTTTCGTAACCAAGAATACACAATGACAGATTTGAACATGATTGGTTTTTTTTAAAAAAATAATAAGTAAAGCCTGTTGACTGGAATATAACCCTTCATTTTCTGTTGTCAGCTCACCTGAGTCCTGATGTCAGACCAGGATCCACTTGTGTGAGAGGTATAACAGATTTACAACCTGTGAATAATAGAAGACAATAGATAGAGACAGATGACAAAGAACAGGAAAGAATATTGGTCCGTATTGCTTACATCAGTAGGCAAAGATTTTAACGCTTGAAAACCTAAAATATTTCTTCCTCTAGGCCTCAATGCAAGAAAACTTTGAGGTGGATGAAGCAGTCTTACACAGAGCTTATGGCCACCTCCCTTAACACACGGGTGCAGTTTGGGGACGATTGGAAGCAGGAAAATGTTATTTATTCAAACTACTGGAAGGACTCTTGATTCATAGGCTAATGAATGGACCAGCATTTTGGTACTGAAATGAGACTAGGAGGTTGTCAGGACTTTGAAAGTGAAGATGACATTGATTTGTTCTGATGTGGAATAGAAAAGTCAGTGTGGGGGAACAAAGAGCAGGAAGGTACATTTTTCAAGTTCGTCATCTGAATTCTCATATCGATCTCAAATTATGAAACAGAAGGTTTCAGTGCGTATACTTTAAAGCCAGGGAAAGCCTTTTTGTTTTCTAGTTTGGTGATGTGTGTTTGTGTGTGTATGTTGCAAGCTAGATTTCCACAGTTACAGTTGCTTGAGTTTAATTAGAACAGGTAATGGGTGAGATCAAGGGAGTGAGATAACCCTTTGACTTTATCTGGACATTAAATCAGCTCCACTGTGTTATGAAGCTGCAATTTAAATTTTTACTACCACAAAAAAACCAAAAAGGCTTTTGTTGTGGTCTAGCTATTTTGAGAACTGAGAACATGAAAAATGTCCAGATAATTGGGATTCTAAAAGGTGGCAAAAATATGGGTGGTTCTAGGAAATCTAGGTTCTGGCTCCTTCCTGTATGCAGATCTGATAATCACTTGGACTTCGAACTGGCAGTTAGGACATGTAATCAACTTACCAGAAAAGATGAGCTGTACCACTGAAAACTAGTTGGCTCTCTATGTTCCTTAGTTAAGACTTTGTTTTCAGTTGTGCCATTTAAAGACGGTGTCTTAAACCACTGCCTGGGATCCTTCTAAAAATCTTATAGCCATTAAATGGTTTAGTATGGTAGGTACTATAAAGCACTTTTGTCTGACCTAGCTAGCCCTTCATGATTCTTTGGAAGAGGAATGAATGAGTCTGAAAATTATTTCATAAGTGTTAAGACTTAGACGTCCTATGCGAACTGGCGCTTTAAGTTTGGTTAACTCCTAAGTGAAAAAGGGGATTTGCTTTTTTTGCACGCTCTCCCATGAGTCGTGCTAATGTGGTCTTCATGCTTTCTTGTTCAGAACAAGAAGCCGATGATTTGACAAGGAGAATTCCTCAAACGTGATGTTGAGACTTGTGACTGAGTTTAAAACTGTTGAAAACTTTATGGTCTAATAATATTTTCCTTACTTTCAGATTAACTGCTGAAGTACTGATCGAGTTCTGCTATTCTTCAATGAGGAACTACAGGCTGATCTTTTGCCATAATCTTAAACAACCATAAATGACAAAAGAATGCTTGGTCAGTGAGGGCAGCTGGCGCAGAAAACGTTTTTCAAACTCGGCTGTTTAAGTGCTCTGAGGTAGGTTTCTTAAACTACTTTAATTGGGCTATAAAAAAAAAAAAAGGAAGTATGGATTTCAATATCTCTAATCTATTTGAATTTGTCAATCCATTAGTAACCAGAGAATTAAGTGTGGTTGCAGTGCTTTAACTAACAGTATGTACTTCATGTTCTGTGTGCCATCCTCTATGAAAGTGATTGCTTGCATTTAAGCAAGTATGTTTTTTTATTATTTATTTTGAAAAGACTTCTTTTTCTTTGCTAGAAGAAATATTTTGGTTTCGACAGGATAACAGTTTAATTGAGTGACTTACACTGCCTTTGGTAATCTAGATCCTGTATCAAGCAAAGACTTGCAAGTAAAGTTTGAGCTTCTGCATGATAGGAAGAATGGTATCACTGAGCATCTAGAAACCAGTTTTGGGTTCAGTAAAACTTTTAATTTGATGCAGGTGTTGAAAGCTTTATCGTGTAGACCAGAAAAAATGCCAAATATATTAGAAGTTGATTGCAATGCAGTTGCGTATCACAAAATACTTTCACACAACTAAAACTTGGGGTTTCGGTTTGATATGATCCACTAGTTTTGTTTCCTCTGGAGAGGCTTTTGTGTTGGATTTTGAAAACCTGACTGATAAATACTGTGGGAAAGCGTATTGAAGAAACTAGCTCTCCCAAACTACCGTAAAACTTAAGTAGCAATGTTGTAACTAAAATTTTCTGAATTTCTTTGCTGCTATGTATGTTCTTATTGGCCCTCTACTGAGGGTTGAACAGAACACCTCAGTAACAGTCATTTATCTAGTTAGCTGTATTTGGAGTTATTACAGAACTTTTCATTAAATCAGTGAACTGATTAAGAGAGACTGGAGAGTATTTGCATTAGGTAATTAAAGCATATTGTGTTACAGATCAATACATTCAACAGTGTACACTGAACTCTGGTTTTTGGTTTTAATTCCCCTTATTTGACAGAACAGACAGCTTTGATTTTTGGCTGCAAAAAGATATGAGGAAGAGCTCCTCCCCTTCCTTGAGTAACTGCAACTCTGTTCTTGCTAACAAAATATTTGGAATTCCACTCGATGAGCTGCAGCAAGAAGGGCAACCAGACAATGAGGTTCCATTCATAGTCCGCCATGTTGTGGACTATATTGAGGAACATGGTATGTATTATCTTGCTGTACTTTAAATCATATATTTAGCTATTGTTCTTACAGAACAGATTGTGTTTTTTGAAGAGTATTTGTTTTCTTAAGTTACCTACATTTAATTGGGTGTGATTTGGGTTGGTCTTTTTTTTTTTTTTTCAGTGATACACACTTCCTTTCTTTACTCTTCCTGTTATGTTTGATTATCACTGTTTTCTAGCTAACACTAATGCAGTCAGTTCAATAGGGTACTTCATAGGAAATTGTGTGGTTTAGGTACTGCTAACATTTACTTTATTGTCATATTGTTATCTGGGCATAAGAATGTGTTTGTTGGCAAAGGACTGTTGGAAGTCTTGCAAAACTGTTGTCCAGAAGGTCATTCAGTATGTGAATTGTGCATATCTGATTATCGGTATTTTCTGATATATTTATCCATACTGGATGTAAAAGTTTATTTCTGCAACTTCTTCCTAACTCAGGGGGTCTGGAACAAGAAGGACTTTTTCAAGTCAATGGGAATGCTGAGACAGTGGAGTGGCTTCGGCAGCGATATGATAATGGAGAAGATGTGGACCTGGTTAAAGAAGCAGATGTACCCTCAGCTATTAGCCTTCTTAGATTTTTTCTTCAAGAACTTCCAGAGCCAGTTATCCCAGGTAGTTTGCACATACATTTGATGCAACTTTCTCAAGGTAATAATTATTTTTGATTTGCTGTTTTAATTTTATTATTTTAAGAGTAAAAAACAGTATTAAATTGAGATTTGTAATGGCACTAGGGTTTCTCTGGTGTTTTGTGTAATAATGTGTGCATTGGGAGGCATTCAAATATACCTTTCTTAGCTTAAACCCCAAATAAATAGGTCCTTTTTAGGAAACTCAGTCTGGATTCAAAGACACGGTTTATCCATCATGCAGGAAAATAGTGAAGCTGCCACGTATGCTGATTAGGTCTGAATATTGCATGTTCTTGTGTGTGAATACTGGGACACTGGTCAAAGCCACTGTAATCAAAGTTATTTGACAGTTTCTCACCACCGATGCTTTAAAAGTGCTAGGGAATGCTTTTGTCTTACTTCCTCTGAGTTTCACTTACTCTGCCTGTGTTTCCATGGCACTTAAAGCTTTTGTGTACTAGAGAAGAGGTCTCAAGCCCTGTACTCATGTCGTATTTGCTTTCCCACTGTGGATTTTTTTCAGTTTAAAATTTATTTGTAGGAGAAAAAAACCCCGGTTGTCAGCATATTGTTGCTAAGTATGTTTTTTCATATACCGCAAAAGCTTGCCCTTTCAAATTAACACTCATATGCTGGCACATTATTTTCTTCACCGATTGCCGACTTGCCTATATGTATCCACTCTCCTGGGTCTTTTTGCCTCTGCTGTGTTGAGTGGTGTTGGAGTTGATTCATAACTTGACTAGTAAAAACGCTTGTCTTGCAGTACTACAGTAGTAATGTCCTTAAAGGGTTCATTGATGTCGGAGTTCTGTGACAAGACTGAGGGTTCTGCTGGTTGTCACTCTGCAGGAGTGTTACTCATTTTCCAGTGTCAGTTCGTGCTTTTCTTCAAGTGCTGGGCTTGTTTCGCTTTGTAAGATGCACATTTTTGATTTAATTTTCTGTTGTCGAGTTTATTCCTGGTAAGAGCTTGATAATGCTCGTGATAGTCCTGCTTGTTCAGAGTGGGAATCAGTTTGTAGGATGAGTAAAGCATAGATTTCATATGCTGTTACACTATATTTACCAAGTGCTGAACTGGAGGGTCATCTACAGCAGCGTGAAGCTGCTTCATTTTCCTCCCTTGGTAGCCTGTATATCCTGAAACTTTGAATGTGGGGTGGTTATCTGGGTAGCTGATGAGCAGAAGCTGAACACTGATGTGTGAGGCACTAAATAGTCTTGTGCTGGAAACAATTTTTGGAAGCTACTGACTAGAGAAACTTGTTATAAGGCTGAAGTTACGTTTGTTTTTGTCCTGTGCAGTAATGAGAACCTGAAATAGGTAGGGAATTTCATTAGTGGTATGTCTGCTGTTTGGTTTGCTTTGCTAATGTCATGGTTCATTGGACCTAAGTAGCTAGTAAACCGTTGTTTGGGGGTTTTTGTGTTTGTTCCCCCCCCCCCAAAAAAAAAAAAAGATAATAAATAACAAAAGGACTGTAGAGACAGTAATGCAGAATGCTGCAGATTGCTCAGCTAATACTGCTATGCACCTCGATTTGCAATGCTATTTATCAGGACTGGAAATGGGCTTGAGGTATACTCACTTGGTGTGACAGTGTAATTCCCTTCTATAATTTGTAAAATATGGTGTGAAGCTGGGGTTTTATCCATCTTTAAATAGATGCCTGTGGAAGGATTTACATATGGGTTGTTTTGGGAAAAGAGCTGTTCTTCAGCATGTAAGTCCCCATTTGGTTCCCTTTTGTTAAATATGCAGAGAAGCTTCATTTAAACTTGCAGCTTATGTCCTTACTGTCTTTTAAAGTGTAAAATAACTTTAAAATCTTTCTGAACTCACTTTATCTGTACCAAGGAAATCAAAACACATAAACCTTTAAATGTTGTTTCCTGATACTAAAATTAGAGTTTCGGTTTCCTCTACTCAGGTTTTGACTTTTGGTATTTGACTGTCGGCTAGACGTATCTCTGTTGGTTTCCAGAATTATAGTATCAGCTGCTTTTTCGGTAGAGGAATTGCTTACAGAAATGCAGAAGGTGGTAATAATTTTGGATCCATATGATACTTCTGCTGTTTCCCTCTTTAGCAGGCTTTCCGTATTGTTGTTAGGTTAAGCTTAGTTCTCAAAACAACTTAGGCCACACCGTGTTGTATACCTATATTCATTTTTTGAGGCTTGTTCTGTGCAGGCCTAATGGTGGTTGCTCAAAGGCAAGTGATTGTAGTAATTGAAGTGTGAATTTGACCCTAGTGCTCTAGGCCGTGTGTCCCAGAAGTTTGTATCCGTGATTTACTGCCAGAGGACTTCAGTTTCAGATAAGAATATCCTCACTTCAGAACTCTGGCTGTTGTTTAAACCTAAATTTTAGGACAGATTTGTTAAGACAAAACATTTAGATGTGTATGTGCAAGGTGGTCTGACTATCCCCTCTCTCTCTCTTTTTGAAGGTCTACTTTGTGATAGTATTTTTTTTAGGTTCTGTTTTGCTGTTCTCTTTCCTATGCGCATTTCTAGAATAAAAACTAACAATAATATATTAATTTTATTGTGTTACTGTGCTGAGAAAACTATTTTTCTGTGCCTGGTTACCTGTATTCAAATACTGTAGGTGTTGACTGTGTACAAGCAACTGAAGTCCTGCACAGTTAATGTTTGGTATTCCTGTAGATACATAACAGGGAATTTACTCACTTTGATTTGGTATTAAGGACCAGGATGTCTGAGCTCTCTCATCTAGAGAGGCAGAGCGACTGCTCATCATTTTCAAACATAGTTTTCCCTTTCTAACTAATCTCAGAAGAATTTTCAAATATCTGAGAAAGAAGGGGAGGCCTGTTAGTGTAACTTTTTCTCCTGTTTTGCTTTCCTGCCATTTCCTGTATATGGAATTTCTCTATTAGATAGCAACAATTATAAACTCTGAACCTTGTTGCCTATCAGGCTGATAATGTAACAGATGAGGTTTGTGCGGAGATATTTTGATGAAGCTAGTTAGATGTAGGGTGAGAATAAGGAAGTTTTATGGCGACCCTTTTTTGGGTCTGAAATTGAATCAGCAAGCTTCAAGCTAAGTATGCATTAGGATGACTGCATTGAAATTGCTTGTATTCATCAGTTAAGTGTTACAAAAGGAAGTAGAGTTGAGAATGGGATGCTTATAGAGGAAAAAGTGATGAAGTGGTTAGCTTATCTGAAATAGGGAGAATTTTAACTAGCTTTTAAGTTGGCTCACTATCTCTGGAGCTGTTGCTGTCTCCAGAGCTCTTGTGCAAAGCAATAGTTATATAAAAGTGGTAAATGAAAGGATATGGAGGAGCTAGCCCTACGTAATCGGAAAGCTGAGTGAGCATTAATTGTGGAAAACATACTGAAAACTGCTGATTGGACTTGTAGAGGAGAATATGGTAGAAATCACTGCTTTAGGTTATCAATTTCTGCTTCATAGAAGAAATTTATCATTAGGGAAAGTAATCTGATGGTACTCTGCTATGGAATCGACTGAGGAGGGTTTTTTTTTTGCTATGTTCCCCTACCTCTTCACCACCCCTCCAAACCTCTGACATCATTGAAGAAAAGTGACAGAATAGGAAATGAGTTATCGGCCTCCGTTGGAAAGATCAGAGAGGAAGAGACTAATCCAGAGACAGGAATGAGAGGATGCGATGCTGGGACAGATAGACTGTTATGAAGTACTACCACTATAAATACTCTTCAGATATGTGGGCTGGATACTTTGGTTTTTGGGTTTGGGGGTGGTAGCGTCCTTTTTCCACGGAGAAATTTAGTACGAAAAATCTTAGACCAAACAAATGCAAGTCAAATTCTGATATTTTTGTCTGTGGTCTGACCAAATTAGTTGTACTTCAGAAGTAAGTAATTTTTGTCAGAGTCAAAAAGTTGATCAATATCAAATGTGAAAAAGCAAATATTTTACTTTTGTGGTTAAAATATCTGTGTTAATTTTTTCAGATTATAATAATGAAGATGAATTTGGAAGAAAGTTGAGGTTCCTTTTGCAGCAGCTTCCACCTGTTAATTACAGTTTGTTAAAGTTTCTGTGTAAATTCTTAGCTAATGTAGCATCGCATCATGAAGAAATTTGGTCGGCAAGTTCTTTAGCTGCAGTCTTTGGCCCGGATGTTTTTCAGTAAGTTCATACAGTGTTTTTATGTGAATTCAACAGTGTACGTCTGTAGTCTACAGTCTTTCTTAGTCCATGAGTAACAGCAGCAAGTACACAAAAAGTTTTGGGCAATATCTTTCTTGCCATTCCTTCCACTCCCTCACCTCAGTTTTGCCTTACAATTTTTGCTTGGATTTAAACAACAGCTTGTCTGTGAGCTATGACGTTAGAAACCACTGATTTTGCATTACTGTAATTATACTGAGATTCAAATTTTTTAGAGATAGCTTATAAGATTACTATTTGCAGCAAGAAAGCCGTGCTGGGAGAAAGCTCTTAAAGTACAACGTATGCTGGGGTTCTCTCTTTACAGGAAAACACTTGAATTGTAAATATTCCTCATGAAGACTTAGTTGACTGAATAGTTGTTACTTCATCACTTTTAAATATAAACTAGTAGAAACATTTATAATGCAGTAATGTGAAGGTATGCTTTAAGGTCTCTGTGTTCAGAATGGATTGGGGATAATGGTGTGAAATGTAGCCCTTAGTCATAGAAGCCATTCACAGGAGTTCTTTCCGGAAAGAGCTGGATTTAGACTTTTAAACTAAAACAGCATTGAATTCTTTAGCATTTACACAGATGTGGAGGATCTGAAAGAGCAAGAAATAGTTAGCAGAATAATGGCGGGACTTCTGGAGAACTACTATGAATTCTTTGAAAATGAAGAGGAAGATTTTTCATCTACTAATGATTTAAGCTCAATAACTGAGCAGGTAAGAATATTTTAAATGCCAGTGTGTTATCACTTAAGTAACTGTCATACACATTTATGTTTATGAAAAGATATGTTCAAATATACTTTTCTTTAGTATGCCTTTCGGTAGATTCTCGCAAACTGATAAAACCTGGTATTTCCTTAAATGCATTTACTTAACATAGATAACATGTTAACATATTAACATACTTAATGTGGCTTGTGAAATTGTTGCTTTGTAGTAAGTACAGCTATGCTATATAGAAAAATATGTAAGAACTCAACCAACAATGATATCCTGCCCAATATAGATACTATTATGCATCTATAAAAGATAGAAAAATATATAAACAGTATATCTTTTTAATTACCTTTTTAGGAAAGGAGAACTGGCTTTTAAGCCAATGCAGAACCATGCTGTTGTCGGTCTTGGTCAATAATATTTTTAGGTGTGTCTTACAGAGACATGCAGGGTCTTGTACTCCACTTGATGTTGTTATCAGTGGTGGTTCCCTATGCCAAAATTTTTGAATGTCGTTCCTGATTCTAAGACTTCAAAATATCATCTTGACATTAGTGGGGAAAAGTGTTGAAATTAGAGAAACAAAATTGACCGGAATAGAAATGCTCTTGGTCCTAGCGTTCAACTGTCAGGATTACCAGATCACCTGACCATGGTATCGATTATCAATCACTCTTATGCCTTTCCTCAGAAAACATTTGACTTTGGGAAGGAAAATGCCATGTCATGCGGGGATAAATAGAGATGGAGAGTTGTTAGGGAAATGAAAATGTTGTATTGTGATACAACCTCCTTTTGTTGGCAAATATTTTTAATTCTAACAAGTCATTGTATGTAAGTGACAATGCATGGAAGAAGTAGTTTTTGTATTATTGAAGACAGGTTCATGGATTATTAATAACATCTTGGCTGAAACTCTTCCTCAGAAATATGGAAAGCTATAAACTGAATTTTCTCACGTTCAGTTGGCTTAACAAATGATGTATTTTCTTGAAAGAGGAAAAAGGGTAAACAGCCAGCAGTTGCTAAGGAAGGTAATAAGAAATATTGAATTTTTAAATCCTAACTATCGCACAAACCCTTCCTCTAGCAAGACAAGTAAGGCAAGTACTAGGGCAGCTGGTTGCTTCCTCTTCCCTGCAGTAGACACCTCACCCATCGGTCTGGTCTACCGAGCATGGGCAGCAAGTTCTCGGTTGAGCAGCTTCTGCTCTGCTGGCTCTTCTGGCAAAATGCTGCAGCTTTGCAGTGTTTGCTGTCTCTTTAGCTCTTTGCAGGAATACGTCTAGCACTGAGAACTGACACAGCCCTGCTGCATGCAGCTTTTGCAGCCTGAGGCTCAGGACTGTCGTCTTAAGTTGGGATGACTGCTCTTTAAAGTACAGTTAGTTGATCTATACTCTCATGCTTTAAAATTACTGATTTGGCTGTGGGTCATGATATGTTTTAGCAAAGTTCTCCCAAGCATAACGGTCACTGTGGTGTGTTTTGGTTTTGGGTTTGGTTTTTTTTTTTTTTTTTATCCCTAAATTTGAGGCCTGTTGGGATGTCCCTTTAATTTCGTGGTGTCTCCACCAGATGTCAACAGTGCACTACTGCTGGGTCCTGTTCCGTCCTGGGCTGGTGCGGTGGGGGTACAGAAGGGCCACTGTCTCCACTGGGTGCAGCCCCAATGGCAGCCAACTGTGTGCCAGTGGGCTTGCCCTTGCTTCACTGGCACATCCTCCTGCAATTACGGAGGAAAGTTGGGGATAAACGTGTTTCTTGCCCTGAACGTAGCACCATATAATGCATTACACCCCTTTTAAAAATAAACATCTCCTCTCTGCCTTCTGTGTAATCTTAAACTGATAAAGTTTCAATTTTTCTTAGTTCAGCTTTGTTTTATACTCATGGCAGATATTATAAACTGTATTTTCTTGAGGCTGCTGCTGCTGCTTTATTTTCTGGGTTTGCAAGTTTGGGAGATCAGTGATCAATCACAGACGGGCTTTGCAAATCAAACAATCACTTTATTGAGTTTACCTCTTTGTGTTTTAGACATAGTTGCTTTTTAAAAAATGAAGGTGGCTGTATTGAGTTGTCAGTTGGCTATATTGTTTTACTTTTCAAATTGGCTATATTTTACTTCAGTAAAAACATTTGTATTTGGAAAAAAAGAAAAATAGACAAGAGGCTTCACAGAAACTTCTCAATAGTCTTGCTCTTACATTTACCTTTACAAGTATTCATTCAGTACTTTAAAGTTTGGATTCTTAGATTTCTATATTGCCTTCCATAGAGGGGTTTGAAAATGCTTCTCATATCGTATACGAATAAGGCTGCCTATGGAATAGAGGAGAATTACCTGTCCTTATTTTATACTTAGAAAAAGAAAGGTTCTGTGCCTTGGGACTTCAGTGTGGTCAGGATTTTGTTGTTTCTTCACTCTGCTTGTGTTGATTTACTGCATCAAAGGTGCTTCTCTTTTCAGTTTTTGTCCAAAGTTTCTAAAGTTATGTAGCTTTTTAATGATGTGGAATGTATGATTTTACATAAAAGCAAGTCTAGCATGCCTGGCTTTCTAAAAATAAAAAATGTTCTCGTCTCACATGTACGTTGTTTGTATACCTCTTGTGCTCTTTTAGAATCATAGAATAATGCAGGTCAGAAGGGACGTTTAAAGGTCATCTAGTTCAACTTAGTCATCTAGTAATGAGCAGGGGCATCTTCAACTAGATCAGGTTGCTCAGAGCCCCGTCCAACTTGGCCTTGAATGTTTCCTGGGATGGGGCATCTACCACCTCTCTGGGCAACCTTGGCCAGTGCTTCACCACCCTCAGCATAAAAAATTTCTTACTAATATCCAGTCTAAATCTTCCCTCTTTTAGTTTAAAGCCATTACCCCTTGTCCTATTGCAACAGGCCCTGCTAAAAATTTGTTGCCGTCTTTCTTAGAAGTTCCCTCGAAGTACTGAAAGGCTGCAATAAGGTCTCCCTGGAGCCTTCTCTTCTCCAGGCTCAACAACCCCAACTCTCTCAGCATGTCCCCATAGGAGAGGTGCTCCAGCCCTCAGAGCACTTTTGTGGCCCTCTTCTGGACACGCTCTAACAGGTCCATGTCTTTCCTGTGCTGAGGGCTCCAGAGCTGGACACAGTCCTTAAGAGGGCACCTGGACCTCTTAAGTTCCCTGGACCTCATAAAAGAACTTCTCAAGCCATTAACTGTGATTAAATCTTTTTTAGATCAATGATCTCTTGGAAGAGGAGGAAGATGTAAAGCTTGAGCAGTCTGAAGAACTTCCAGAAGATGGCACAGAAAAACCTGATGAAAGGCCAGCTGTGGTGCATCTAGATATGACAGGGAGTCTCTCGGATTCCAGAAGTGTTACAGCATCAACAAGGTAACTTTTTTCTGCCTCGGAGGTTGGGTTTAAGGTTTGGAGTACAGTCTGTTCTGTCTGAGAGAGGAAAGCTGTCAGACTTCTGAGGTAAGTGGTGGTGTCTACAGCAGTAAAGTGGTGTTGTTTACAGCAGTAAAATATGGGATAAAATAACTGTTCCCAAATTCAGAAGAGGAATGCCTGTAGAACTCAGATTGGATTAATTATGGTGATTTATGCAGAGAAAGGGAAAAAAGGCATATTTTAGTGAAACCATAAAGTGTTATTTAAACAGTAGATTTTGTAGCAGAAATTAGGTAGAAATTAAAAAGTATCTGAGTATTTGTAGATGCAAACCCATTCTGTGCCATCTTTCCACCACTCCCTTTCAGTGGGAAATCCTAGGATGATTTCTTGTCACATGTTAGTGAGCAGAGATGTGTCCTTACATGACCCTAATTCATTCCTAAACCTGTGAGAATTTATTTGTCCAGGTGGTTTTTTTTTATGCCCAGTTTGGTCAGGTGTTAAATGAGGAGGAAAGTACTTTCTTATTTCCCTAGAGTACAGTGGAATATACTTCATAAACAATTGTAATGAAGACTATCTAGATGTGATTACTTCCTGAAAATATGCTAGAGAGAGAAAACACCAGGCATGAAGAGGAACTATATATGACCAAAAGGGTAGTGGAGAGCAAGTGGGATAATATTGACCATTAATGATTTTTAGGTTGGAATACAGATGTTCTAGAAAAGCCTTTAGTAGGAGCACTGTGGAAGAAATTTTGAGTGCTTTTAAGATAGCATTTTATAAGGTTATATGTGAGACTTTGTAGAATGGGTTGCTAGCAAAAAAACTTGATTTCTAGGGTGCAGAAAGTCTCCTTAATTTGAGTTGAAATGAAGGCTCTGGATACCTCGGTTTGTGAAAGTTGACTTGCTAATATGAAGATCCTTCTTCAGTTAATTTAAACCCTGCCAACTAAATTAATCTTGGAAACTGATGTTTCTTTGTTATATCAATGTAGGAATGGCATGTACCTATGCACAAGTTGAGGTTTAATTTGTTAATTGCTTCTTAGAAAAAAGTTACTAGAAAAATGCATAGAAAGCCGAGGTCTTGCATTGTCCTAACAGATATAAGGGCTGCTGAAGCTGGAGGGACCTGTGTTACCTGCCTAAGAGCCAGACTCTGTAGAGGGATCTGTTTGGGTAGGCTCTGTGGGTAGAGAGCTGTGAGCGAGTCTGGAAGTTGCAAAGTATAATACAGGCAGGAGTACTGGAGTGGGAGTCAGCTTTTAATTAAGACCAGTCCTTATAAAGGAGGTGCATAAACTTAAAATGGTACTTCCATTTGAGAGCTTATTTGCACTTGCTTGTAATACACAGGTTTGTTTTACATGCTTGTAGTACACAAGTTTTAATTTTTAAGGCTGTTTTACTTGTATTATAGTTTACATAGCTCTACAGGATGTGTTAGGTGTGGGCATTGCATGTAAGAACTTGTAGGGAGGGGTGAGAAAGAATCTATAATAAAAGCGTGACTAAAAGGGGTAGAAATGCAGGGGAAATGCAGGATAAGTTTAGTGCCTACGAGCAACTAGTCTCAAGAATGTGGATTTCAGGTTGAAATCTGTTCAGCAGCTTGGCTGCACACTTCCTTCTGCCTTGTTGCAGGAATTAGTAAAATATAAAATCAGGAGAGAAACATAATTCTGTTTTGTAATTTATCTTATATTTTAATTGTTAATTATCCTTTTCAGCAAGATAGCTGGTTAATTTTAGTTTGATTTAAATTAAAAGTTGCTGCAATTGGAATACATAAGGTGCTGCTTCTTCCAATTAAAGCTTTAAAGCAATTTAACTATTCACAGGTATTTGGTTGCTCGCGGAATGTGGAAGCGCAGCAGTAGTGACAAACTCAACAGGTTCGAGAGTTTAAATTTGATAGCCTGAAGAGAAAAACATTTTCACTCAATGTTTAGGGTTAATTAAAAATTAATAGGCGTTAATTATGGTTGGCATTTTACATAATTTGTGGTAAAGGATAAGGAGGAATCCTGTAGAAGGAGGAAGAATTTTGACTGTAAAACCAGAACAACTGCAGGAAATGTAAAAATAAATAAATTACAGTGAATGAGAAAGTATGCTTTATTAAACTTTTAACCACTATAAATACTCTTAAATATTTTTTCCAAACTTAAAGGCTTTCATAGTATGCATGTAGTGGCCTTTTTTTGTTGTAGTTTCTTGATGTAAAAAATAAAGTATTTAAAAAAGCAAATGTTAATGCAGGTTTATTGGGATGTTTGTCATGACATGGGGCCTGCAGCATCTGAAAAAGGAAAGAAAAGTAGAATTTAAGCATGATTCTTGCAGTTCCTTAACCTGTAGTTTTGTTACCTCTTTGCTGTTGTCAGATTTTTGGGAACTATCTATATATTTTTGGTCTCTGTGGAGAGATAGAGAAGAATGCTGAGGCTGCATGTTCTGCACGCTAAAGATTCGTTATCTTGATTCATTCAATGGGGTATATGACCTTCCTTCTAGTTATTTGGACTGTAACTTGCTCATAATTTTGCTCACTACCTTTTTTCTTTACTCTTTCTGTTTGTTCTTTCTGAAACACATGACCTTCATGCACTGCATGGTGTTAATTTGACTTTGAGTGTGAGAGAGATCCAGTGAGAATGTGGATAATCATTAATGCAGTTTGATTTAGTGACTGCTGGAAAATGGTATTTAAAATAAACCTGTTGAGCGATCTTTAATCCCGTTACACAAACAGGGCGCATTTGTTGCACACGATTTGACAACGCATTTGTAAAGGAAACATCACATTCTCCTTTACCAGAAGCCTTTTCACCAGGGCTCCTTCGGTTTTGCTGTCCTGACTTTTGGAGAAAAGAATTACTGACTCAGCATTGCAGCTGACTTTTAAGACGTGCTGTTGAAATAATAACTTTAGAATTCTTCTGTCATTCCAAATTTTTCATCACTGCGCTTTGCCAAGCGGTATTTGCTTTATACTTTTTGCAGTTCTTCTCAAATATTGTCAGTCGAAAGCCTGTTATAAAAACTCTTAATACGGTCTTCGGGCTCTTCAAAATTATATTTGTAATTATAATATATAATTATATATAAAATAATATATGTCATTATATATAATTGTAGTTGTATTTATGACGAATAGTAAGTTCTGTAAACAGTTTGCTTTGTCTATATTAAATGCAATGACAAGGGTGAGCTCACTGCTTGTGTGATATTTTTGTTAACCCTTTTTTGCTTTAATTGGCTCTGATCCGTGCAGGCAATAGTATTAACAGCAATGGAGTGAGACAAAACGCATAGATAGTAAGGCTAACCACCATCAACTGCCCGAATTGCTAGAAAATATATTATTCTTTTAGTTTAGGGCTCTCTTTCACATCCAGCTACTTGTCCCTCCTTCCATCCTAGAAAATCTGTGAACAACACGTTAGGAAAGCTTTCCAGTGTTGATTGGGCAGCTTATTGTCAGGAGTGACCTCATGTTGCAGTCTATTTCTGTTTAGACTGCGGGGTTTAGTGCAGCACTCCAGAAGTGCTGCCTGACAAGCAGCCATTGAAGCCCGGCGAGCAGCATGCATAACCAGCAGCCAACAGCCCGCCTCGCTGCGTTTCAAATGAAGCATTTTTACATCAAGTGCTCTTTTGGGATAGCAAAAATAATCAGAATGGCCTGTAAAGTTCTGCAGCACAGGTAAATATGTAAAAGGAAAATGCGGCTTTGATATGCTTGCAAATAAGACCTTATTTTTTACTTTAAAATTATGTCAGATTAAATGTATTTTGGAGACGTTATGAAGTGAAATAATGTCACAACTGATTGGTTTGGTTTTTTTAACGAGAAATAAGAATCTATGTACAGTCAGTAAATTACCAAGAAAAACTTTGAAATGTTTTATCTCTTGTTAGTGTATTTTTCTATCTTAAGGTATGTATTTTACTGGGACCTTCTATGGGTCGGGAGACAGTGCAAAAGGGATTCTAGGGAGAGGGTTGGCGTTATGAAACAAAGATGTTTACCTTTCTGTGTCTTGCTGTGTCATGCTGCATTTAAGACTCTGTGTAGCAGTATAAATTACAGCTTTTAAAAAGTATCCTTGAACTGTGGTACATCGGTTGGGAAGTTATCCTGTATTTTCAGCTAAGAGCGATTGACACGTTTCTTTCAAAAAGTCCTTAATTGCTAAAGTGATTAGTTGTAGACGTAAGATATTCTTTACATAGTAAGAGGATCTTTCAGGCTTTGCAATACTGCTGATTTATGCACATCTTTTGCTGAGTACCTCTAATGCATCTAAAGGTGTTTAGTAAAAGCACTGGTGAACGATCTGACGCTGGGGACTGAAGGTTACGCAGCAAGATGGAAAATTTTATTGTGAACCATGTTGGAAATCTTTTGGATTCTTTGGAGATGAGTTTGATTCTCCCCACTTTTGACACAGTTCCTCATTGTCTCAAGTGGGAGAATAAAAGGATTCCAGGTCATTTCCTATAAATAGTATTTGTACTTGTGCCCTTGACTGAATTTTTTTTTGCTCTCTTTTACAACTAGAGTGTTGCAGTGTTCTGTGCTCTGAATCCTCCCCCCCCCCCCCCCCCCCGGTTTTGTCCTAGGAGTGACTGTGTTTTAACAGTGAATAGATTTCAATCTGTACAAATATGTATTAGTACTTTTAGAAAGTAAGTGTACCTTTTATAATGCATCTTTTATAGAACTTACTGAAAATACTGAGATTGGATACTTAAACCAACATTTTTTTGTGTTTTGAAATCTTACTTTTTTTCCTCTGAGGTTCTTGCTTATGCTCCTCTTACCTCGTTTATGGGGCTGATCTTATTCACAGCTTCATGTCTTCATCTTTTCAAGTATTGTCAAAACAAAAATTGTTTATCAGAAAACTCAAACACTTTCTACAAGTAGTAGGGCTATGCTGTACTGTGCACAGAAATACCAATGAAATGTAAATATCTTAAGCTGCAAACTTTTTACCATTTCTGTGTTTGAAAGAAAAAACAAAATACCAGTGTGTTCACCCTCAGCTGTTTGATCCGGCAGCTTTGAAATTAGCGGCTGCAGGATCTGGCTTCTGCATCGGGTATTTTAATTTTCCAAAGCTATGTGGCAATGTCTATCTTGAAATAGTAGTTTAGAGCTGCCTGTTCTGTCAAAGCATTTGGAATAGATCTGCTTTGGTTTTTCACCACCTAGGCAAACAAACACACTAATCATAAAGTGCACTTGATTCAAAGTCAAGTTTCCATTAAGAAAAAAAAATAATTAAAAACTTCTGTGAACACCTGCTTGTTCAGTTGTTCCGTGCTGCTGTTTAAATACAGTGCACTTTGCTATTGACCCAGTACAAGTTGTTTGAGGCAAAAAGGCATAATTATTTTTAAATAAATACTTTAACTCCTTTCCGTATCAGCTAGCGTTTAATTGAAAGTCTTTTTATTGCTTGTATTTCATAGAGGAAGAAAAAATAGAAAATCTGCTTGAGGTGGTCTAAGTATCTTACCTCTCTGGTGGTAGAACTACTAATAAACTTGATAAGATCTAACCGAGATATTCCTTGGTGTATTAAAACTCTTCTGGGGTAAGCAGAGAGACTGTGTACAGACTAATATGAGTCAAAGCTACCTTGCAGAGCTGGTACCTGTACAGTTCTGCAGCGGAGGGGCAACGTCCCTCGTGTTTCAAGGTTTACTTTATGCATTCATGAAAATAATATTTAAAATCAACTTTGGCTGCCAACGATGTTGTCGCATGGTAAAGAATAGACTACAATTTTATTTTTCAGCTTTTTGAGATTAGTTATATATAATAGGAAGAAAAAGCATTTGTTTAACTCCCTCCTCACCTCCTAGTTGAAGTCAAGTTAGTATTTATTTTTCTCTGAATAGGACATGTAAGTTGCAACTCATTACCATTTAAAGTATATAATTCTTCTTTGATTTCATTCTTTGCATATTTACTGTCACTTTGTCTAACTCTTAAATATTCTGCTTATAATGGCAGAATTTTGATCAATTTAATGGAAAATTGAAGAGGGAGCGCATATACAAGTTAACTTCCTTGAACTTACTTGAGTTAGTTGCACTGATTTCCACCCTTCCTCCTCCCCAGGGAGTTTAGCTTTCTAGGCTGAAGTGGCTTGTGCTAGGAGATCTCCGAATGCTTTACAAATGGCTAGCTTGTGTCTCCAAACCTCTGGAAGGTACCTGCCTTGCACCTGAAACATAGCTGTCCTTGGAGAGTGCTGCAGATACTTTGAACATTGCAAAATAAAATTATGCAACAGTCTGAGAGGCAGGGAAGAACCTCTATGAATTGCAACTGTAGAGGAAAGCAGAGGAATTTGGAATTTGCTTTAGGCAGCAAGGTTAAAATCTGCATTCTTAAGCAAGGTGTCAGGAAATCTTTGGAGACTAAGTGATTAGTATTTCCCATGGGAACGACCATACATCTGAGAGCTTACAGCTTCATAATGTACTGAGAGTTGGCTCTTGAGAGGCAGAAGTCTGCATTGCTGCTTCTACAGCTTTCTGTCTTATGATGGCATTCCTTAAGATTTCTTTATGTAAATAATAAAGGGACTGCAAATCAGTGTTTTATTTACATATTTACTCTACTTTTATTAGCCCCATTACATGCAGTCTATAAGTATTTTCTATGTTGCTTTCTGTTGACTTCAAGACTTTTATTTAGTGTGATAAGTGTTTGCATTACATTAACTTATTTCTTCTTTATTGCAGTGCTCATATCTCTCCCATAAGTATCTTGCCTGCCTCTGCAGAGTAAGTATAATGAAAATATAAGATGTTTGAATTACGCTGTTCGTAGAACATGCATAGAAGATATATCTTCTTCCAAGAAAAAGAAATGCAGTAGGTTTGATGGCAGTTATGAATGAGCATGTGCTAGTGTGAAGTATTTAACTTACTGCATTTAACACTAATGTAGGAAAAACCTAATGTCTGTCAGTGTCGTTGACAGCAGAAGCAGGAGAGTACAGTATGGTAGAATCTAGATGACAAAATGCTTTGGTTTTATACTTAAGATACATCATAGGTGTTTGACTTTAAAATGGTTATAGCATTTACATTGTATTTTTAGCACCACTTCTAGTTGTTAATATTGAGTACAGTTCAGTGGAATTGCGTGTATAAACGTGGAGGACAAAGAAACGCACAATTCCAGAGTTAAAAATGGGGTGAAGTAGTTTAAGATTCTTCCAGGAGGAGTTTTTATAGGCCTAATTGTGTATTTTGGATGAGCTGGCTAAGAAGCACTCAACAGAGCAGTCTGTTTTTAAAGAATGCTGTTCTTTTCTTGATGTATCTTTGGGTATATCCTGTGTCCTTCGTCGGGTCCTTGTGCATTGTCTCTGCTATTTGTTGGCTCTTGTCTTTTAAGATTACAGCCCCGTTCAGCACAATTGGCTGTAACCCCTCCTGAAGTGGAATCTGCTCCAGGATTGATTCTGACACAGGATTTTACACATTTTTTGCGTATAGTTATCAAAAAAAAAAGTTTGTCACTGTAATGTGTTGATTACTCTTAAAATACTGTTAATAATCTTCATAATACTTTATGTAAATCATATGAAGTAAAAGATAGTAGGTGCCGTAATTTCCACTGCCTTTTTGGAAAAGTTAGTCTCTCTTTGCCTTCAAGTACTTGTCATCAAAGGTTCCTGTCGTGTGTAAAGTTTCTTATCTCTGCCTTTCTGCATAGATCAATGCAAAAGAAGAGTACTCAATATGAATTTTCTGTCTTTTTTCTTTTTAGCATTTTAGAAAGAACAATTAGAGCAGCTGTGGAACAGCACCTTTTCGACCTGCAGAGCAGCTTAGATAACGATCTTAAACATATACAGCAACACAGACTGGGCTGTAACAATGAAGCAAAAAATCCCGGCGGGGATGAGGAAGGATCTAACAACCAGTAAGATTTTGATCTATCTGTAATGAATTCTATAGGATTGTATGTCTTTAAGCCTTCCAAAATCAACTATCCCTCACCTCAACCCAAAGCAAAAGTTAATGACTCTTGCTATTAACTTGAATTTATCTCATATTTTAAACCAAATCAGCTTCCATCAGTTGCCAGTAATCAACAGCTCTTGAAGCAAGTATTTTAAATTGATCTTACAGCTAAAAATGTCATGAAGTGTAACTGCTTGACTGCTGAATTCGGTGCAAGTGGGACAAGAACTTAAATTTATGCAAGTATGCTCATTCTTATCTCACTGATGTTACTTATGACACAATTTTACCATATGAAGGCTATTGTAGATGCTGTTTCAGTTTCTTTACCCTATCTTTCCATGTCAACATAGCTGTTTTACTGCTCTGGCTGCCACTGTCAACAAAATAGCTAAAAATGTATAGAATGAGTTCTGTGGGTCTATTTGCGTAGCGTTACAGCCTCGTTTGATCAGCTTTTATTTTTCTTGTAAATCTTGCCATGTTATGAGCGTAGCGATTGCCACAGCAGCATTGAGAAGCTGGTACGTTTTGGTGCTTTATTAAAAATAAATAGTCATGATTAATACCCAAACTCCAAAAATATGTAGTTAAGCAGGACTTCAGTACCTAAATTCCTTTGTTGCTCAGAGCCTGAAGTACGTGAAATATTCAGACTCAGATGCTGTTTTCTGAATTGTTCAATCTTTACTGTTTTTAGAAGTCTTATCTGTGACAGGAGATCAAACTAAAGTTAGCAGTTGGTCATAAAAGTAATGATCATTGCTGGTAATGATCAATTAAAACTGAGTTTTAGTGATTTAATGCCTTTGAAGTAATTAATAGTAAGTGGGTAATTGCCTGAAAGACTTGTTGTAGCTGAATTCCTTCAGTTACAGCATAAGTGCTTTAAAGGCTGGCTGACCTCACAGAAGCAGAGGCTAAAAGTACTGTCACTGCAGGTTTGAAACCAATATAGTCTTCTGGCACAGTGACTATTTCAAATGCTTGTGATCATCGTTCCACTGTGGATTAACCGTAATAGAGGTTACATGATAGCGTTCTTGAAAGAGGTTGTCGGGGTACTTTAAAGCAGTGCCGCCAGCAGACTGTGCACAAGGCAAATACACGGTTAAATGAAGAACTAAAGAATGCAGTGCTCCAGTGCAAATTTCTTAGAACTAAATTAAAATAATTGCCAGAATTAAGAAAAAAGAGTTAAAATGTTAATTTCCCAAGCATCCTGTTCAGTATCTGTATATCTGATAGATTTTAAAGTAGTTTGGAATTCTTTGTGAGCGCGGAGAGGGAAGGCAAGGAAGTCAAAGGCTTGTGATGAATTACAGAATCATGTGGGAGCAGGGATGGTGGCGTGTAAAGAACATATGGACATAAATACAGTGTAAGTTAGTTTTAATCTGGTTGTACTGTTACAAGCCTTAAGTTGAATTCTAGGAAGATTAAATGTTAGAAATGATGGGATTTCTCACTGGAGGGGAACATAGTGATACTAGCTATAAACTAACTGGCTTCACTATTGAGAGGAGTGTAGCCACAGCAACTTTATGGAGTCGTGGGAGTTTCAATATGTCATTATTTCTGGCTGTTGGCACTTTTATTCCTTAGGGCAGCATAATAAGTGGGGGATGTACGCCTGACCCTTAATACAAGAATCAAACAAATACATTTTAATATGTCTATCATGTGCTGTTGTAGAAAACCTCATAAGTACATATAAACTACATAAATAATTAAATTTGCCTACAGGTGATTAAAATTGTAGATATTACCAGTATCTTTGGTCAGAATAACTGACCTGATGTTTGGTACTGTTTAAGGAAAAGAAAAAAAAAAAAGTGGCGTTTTTTTCTTTTAAAGGTGGAACAACAGGTTGCTAAAGTCTTTCTGTTCTTATCTTTAGGAATGATGTTATTGAAGATAATGACACTGGTAGCAGTGAGAACACAGGAGACTGCTCTGAAGTATTGGTTTGCACTGATTTAGACAGTGAAGCTATGAAACATGATACTGTAACTGAGGAGGAAGAAAGCGTTCAGGTGAGAGGAAGACCTCCTGTATAAGAAAATCATAAATTGCTGTGACTTTAGCAAAGTGCTTTAGAGATCCAAGTTTTCCTAATGGCTCTGATGTAGCCTTACATGGCGCTGTTGCTCTGTGCCGTTAACTGTCTTCTCTGCTGTGCATGTTTCGCGCACACAGAAATTTTTGTGTACTTTGGTGCAACTTATTTGGACCCTGACTAATATTTTTCTATTGGTCTTTCACAGGTACCAGCCCTTCCTTCTGCTCAGGTAAGTGAGTATATCAGCAAGCATAGCACCGGGTAGAGTAACATCTGTGTTAGTAAAGGCTTCCTGAGGAGCAGAAGATCTAGCGCTGTGATTGTAGCATAGCCCACAGTTAGTCACACCTTTTGCTGTATCAAGAAAGGGTAGAAGTAACAGTCACCTTGAGACTCTGCAGCCTCTTGACCATGCTTGTGCTAGGAAGGTGTGGCTTTGTAATTAGCTAATTACAGCCTTTTCTCACTGTTTCCAGTTTCTTCTATGGTAGGCATAGATGCCCTTTTCAACACATCTTCATCTCCTTTCTAGTTGAAAGAGGTTCTGTTACATCTCCTTGGACCCCTTTGCTTATATATTTGACTTCTGCTGTGCTGATAGCTTGTGTCCCTCCATACTGATGTGTTCACTTAGAATGCTTACACTTGAGGTGTTCAGCAAAAGAAAAAAGACAGAAAATTAGACTTGTGACCTCCTAAAGAGGTTCAACACAGTATTGTCATCTTGAAATGTATCAAGATCGACTATTTGTATTCTAAAGCAGACAAATCTGTCTAGAGTGTTGCATGAGCACATATCAGGATGTGATGCTAACATGCTTGTATAAATAAAATATTTAGTTGTATTTTTTAAAAGCTGTTTTACTCAGCAAATACAACGTTAATGATACTTGAAGTTGCTGTTAAAGTTTAGAAAGCAACTGAAAATGTAAGCAACAAACCACAGGATAATCAGGTGTCATAGGTTTAATTTTGGCTTTGTTTTTATATATTACAGAGTAGAGTCATGTCACTGAAAGAAGCAAGTAGTGTGTGCAGTTTGATTGGAAACCCAGTAGTGTAGCAACTGTAAATGTTGAAATAATTGTTTGCCCTATACAACAAACATGCCTCAGCTTTGCTTTGAGCTGCACGTTATTAGATCTTCACATACAATCAAAAGTGAAGGTTTGTAGTATGTACGGACTGAATTTATAATGATGGCCTGAACTGTACCAGCACTTTTTATTAGCAAGAAGACATTGGTCTCTCATTCAGGGTATCTTTATGCGATGAAGCAATGCTGTAAGATATGTGCTGACAAAAATGAAATCAAGTAGAGCAGTAATATGCAAGAGAATATAGTTTCTGCTGCTCTGTATGAAATAGCACATCTGCAGCTGTCAAATAAGCAATTCTAACGAAAAGTTCAAATCTGTAGTTCCTTATTTATTTGGTAAAACTTTTGTTGTCATAAATTTAAATGATGAATTCTGAGGGTAGAGAGATTTGCTATTCATATGTAGAGAACTTTCTCCAATGGTTTTTAGCTTCTTGCCTGTGAGTCCATAAATCTTTCTGAGGGCTTCCTGGAAGATAACTAGATAAGCAAACCTGTTGTTAGAATTCTGACTTAAATTAACCAGAAGAATTTAATGGGTCTGTGAACTTGAAAAGACAGAAATGGATGCTTTAGTGTAGTGAAACTGTGAGACTTGTCTGGAATCTTATGTTTTTATTAAAACAAAATGTTGCCGTAGCACTTCTGACTATTGTAATGTATTCTTCTCCTAGCCTTCTGTTTGCTTTCATGGATCCCAAATGAGTCTTTTGAATCACCCAACAAGCCAAATTTTTCAATTGTTCCCACTAAACTAGCGTATTGTTTTAGAATCCCATTTTGTAAATTAAAATTTCACAAAATGTATTGATTCTCCAAGTTCTTTACTGATGCATTAGTGCCAAATCTTGTTAGAAAAAAATTACTAGATTGTTATCCTATAGTGCAAAATGCCCAAAACATGGTGTTGCAATTAGATGATATTTTATCCAATTCAGGTGAATACTATGTTTGCAAGAACTCTGTTGAAAGCACAGGGTAGAGTGGCATATTTCTGCCATCAGCCTTTTTTGACTGGCTTTTGTAAGTCTTCTTTTATTCGTAGTATTTGTTTTAGATTTTCAGTCTTTTGACAATGAAAGCTTTCAAAACCAATAGAGAGCGAATCTCTCATATTAACTCCTAACACTTTACTTCCTCCTGACTTCCTAGTTAGAATATAAGCTGAACTTTAGAAATCAAAACTCGGAAAATACAAATGTAGATGGAGAAACAAAAATTGCAAATTGGTGGCTTTTCAGTGCATTTTATGCAGTTCCAATGGTTTCAAAGAACAGCTGAGAAATGTGAATTACCCTTCTTTCGCAGTACGTGCACTTCAGAGTTTGAATGTTTGTTACCGTGCTAAGAATATAAAGGGGGAATGTGGTGCTCGGGAGCACATGGTCATGTATAGCTGTGCTTCTGTTGTCATACCTGATGTCATTCTTGGCCTTTTTTGCTTGGGTACCAGCGGTAAGGTGGCATTCTGGGATGAAGTTTTCTTTTTTCGATGTTAGTTTCTACATTCTTGTTAGTACGCTATTTCCAATGTTGTTGGAGAGTTGTATCATCCGGCGAGATGTTAAAGGGAAATCTACTGGTTCTTCTGTATGAAAGGAGTTTGAGAGGGTCATGTAGGGTTATAGGAAACAAAAGATGTGCACGTGAGCTCTGCTTTGGGGCTGCAATGGAACCAGAAGCTGCTGTTGCCACAATTGCAGTGAGTGTGACTGTGCAAGACTTGCACAGCTCGTCTCTAGGGTGGAAATCATCTGCAGGAGTATGACAAATGCACTCGAATTAAAAATTGTTTCCCCAAATTAGAATTTGGCTGGAGGACTGAAATAATGTAAACAGAATGATGGAGTGTTGTCTGATAAGGGTGAATATTACTGTCAGCAGTGTGGAACTGGCAACTGTTATGTATATTTGAACTCTCCAGGTAACTTTTATTTTATATTCAGACATTTCAAAGAGCATTTGTGAGAAATTCTTGAGTCTGAAACCAGATGTAATCTGTTATTTTAGAATGACATTTTATATTTCAAATTTCTTATATTCTCCCAAATAAGACATTTTTGGAAGAAATCAAGTACTGGGCTTTGGTGTAAATGCTTAAAGTTGTCAGTCTTCCTGGGCCAACTTTTAGCGAACAAAATGGTGACATGTATTCATCTGAACTTGTTTTGTGAGATGGTGTCATAGAAATGCCAGCATTTCTTCATCCCCTTCCAGTTCTGTTGCTGCTTTATTTAGTAACAGGGATTAGTAGCTCCTTTTAGAAAGTCTGTCAGTCTTGTTTCATTTCATACATGCTGAGCAGAAGTCTGCATCCAACTCAGTTGTTTTTGAGACTAAGATATACTTACTGCCATGATTTTGGGCACCCCAAACTTCATGCTAAGATGGACAATTTGCAGTAGAACTCTTGGTGTTCATATTTAAAAGAAATAATAAAAAGTGGTTTGTCTGCAGATGGAAAGTAATTGTCTGTCTGTATTCTAGTGATTAAAACAGCTGGTTACTGGCCTTACTTTAGATCTAAAAATATTGCATGGCTAAAAAGCATGACTTCCACCCCCACACGAAAAGCTGTGCTTTTAGTTCTTGAGGGGTTTTTGTGGTCAGCGATGATTGCAGAAATGTTTTCAGCTGAGAATGCCATTCCCTAATCTTTCTAAACATACTTTTTGCCAACAGACTGCAGATGTATTATTGGAACCATGTGATAAAGATGCAGATGTTGATGGAGAAAATAATAGTGAAAGGTATGTATTTTTCTTTTGTCACTTACATGGTAGACTGTGTAACTTTAATTTTGAAAAGTAAGTGTACCAGACTGGTGATTTGTGTCAGCACAGTGTAACGTAAAGGAGGTGAAACTAAATACAAAACTTTTCACATGTGAAAACAGAGAGCATGAGATGGAGTAGCCTTTTTATGATGATGATATAAAAGACATGGAACTTTATGCACTTAAAAGAGAAAATAAGTACAAGCCTATATAACATATATCACGTTTTTCTTGTGAACAACCCTATGTTCTGGGCAAGAGAAACAGAAGTAGTAGTTGTTTTCTTTAAAGTGTTCTGGCACATTTTATTGCTCTTAATGATTGAAGATTTAATACTGGCAATAGTGACTCTTCAGAAAACCTTAAGTTCACTTGCAGTTTGAGTTCAGCACTGATTGAAATTTCAGTTTGAGTTAAATTGAGTTTTAAAATATTTGCTCCCAGTTTGGGAATAAAGGTTGGAGCTGTTTTCATATCCAGCTTGGTTCAAGTCCAGTTGTTGTTTACGTGCTTCAACTTAAAATTCTGTGTGAAGAACAGAGGCGGGGTGGGGGAGGGAAGGCAACATAACTTTTGATCCCAAGGATTTGAACTGTCACTTTAAGGCAATCCATTGCACATCTGCTAAAACTGGACTAGGGTATGTAAAAATAAGATGTACAGGGAATACATAGTATTTACTGTCCATTAGGAATTTATATTTAAAGTCATAACTAGGTCTGTGTCTTTTTTTTAGGCAAAATAGTATATTGCTTGGTGGCGATGATAGAATATCTTCAGAGATGTTTCTGGTAAGATTATGATTTCATTTGTATACAGATACACAGCATCTTGTAAACTTACATGAAATACAGATATGAAGAAAACCAATAATTTTAGCTTTTAACATCTTGCATTGGTTGCCCTGCTGCAAGGTTTGCAAAACCTCTGTTAGAGTTCTCATCGAGCTTCAGAAAACTTTTGGCAGCAGAGCAAGCTTAGACTTAGGCGTCTGGTGTAAGGAATGTTTTGTAATGCAAATAAGTGACTACCATTGGTGGGAGCAGAGGGAGGCTTCTTTACAATTCTTGAGTTAGGAAAGAAGAAATTAATGTTATGGTTTTTTTCTCCTCCAGAATATTTCCAGAGGTGCTGGAACTGGCACTGATTAGGCACCTGATTTCCAGTTGCCAAATAACCATAAAATTATTTGTTCTGTTATTTAAATACAGGATTCCAGTAGCAAGACTTGTGATCTTAATGCAAATACTGATTCAGAGGTGTCAGGGGTTGGCAACGTTAATGTTTCTGAGGAAGCTCTGGGTGTCCAAGTACCACGTCTAGATCTGAAGAATGTACCTGATGGTGACAAATGGGAAGGTAATTTTCACCCTTTAGCTCACAGTCTAGTTAGCTAGTAATGATAAATAGAACATCTGACAAAGCAGAAGCAGCAGACAACTTGCGCTTTTTTTTATTAGTTCAATCATTATAATATGTTCCTGCACACATGGTAAGATCGACCAAGTCATGTCATAGATCCCATCTTTTCTCCGAACTATCTACAACTTACTTAGGGATCTTAAAAAATGTGAAGAAATAATAGCCAAAGGAGCAACTAAGGAAAGCAAAAAAGCCAAAGTTTCATACTAGAGGTTTGGTGGGTTTTGTTTGTGGGTTTTGTTGGTTGGTTGGTTGGGTTTGGGATTTTTTTTTTTTGGGGGGGGGGGGTGGGGTAGGGGTAGGGGGAAGGGGAAGGGGAAGGGTGTTTTGTTTTTGACTTATGGTTCCCAGGACCCTGAGTCTCTCATCCAAGTCCTTAAAACCACTTTCTCTGATTATGTCATACAGTTAATACTCACACTGTGTCTTATTTTTTTCTTTTTCTTTTTAAATGTAAGCTACTGAAGTTCTAATACTAGCTAAATTTGACTTAAAATCACTAAGCTACTAAACACAGCAATTTATATTTCATTTATTCTGAAAAATCTGTTGGTTGTTTTGTTTTAAACGTCAGGAACGTCAGATATTGGTTTCCATGTCATTGGACAACTTGAAACACCTCTAAATTTTCAAATAAAAGTTAAAGCTGCAGATGGATATTACTTCAGTGCCCCTTCCATTGCTGGGATTTTAGGAAAAGCAAAATGTTTGAAACATCCTCTCTGAGAGAAAACTATTCCTTATGTTTGTAACCTTAGTCTTCATGGCCTTCCAGGTTTAGCAAGCCCCTAAGCTTGTGACTTTACTAAACTTTGTTGCTCAAATGTCTGATAATAACTGTTTAGACTGTTGTTTTACTTGAGTAAAAACATAACCCCTTTGTAACCACAGCAAAACACTCTTGTCAATATCTTTTCAAAGTACTTATCTTTTTGTGTGTTCCTTATATCCTGTTTCCTCTGCCTAGTGTTGATGTTCTGAATCATCACACCTTAAAAAATGCAAGGGATGTAGTTTCCTAAAATACTGTGAACTGTCACTGACAGTACAATGACCACAGTCCACTCGTTTCCAATTTTAAAAAACTGCAAATACAACTTGGTAGATATAGTACAGATTTACTAGCCAGGAACGAGGTTTTAACTTCCACCAGGCTGTTCCAGTGACAGCTCTTCTTTGAGATGCCTGTAAGTGTCACAGTCGAATGTTAGTAGGACACTGGTAACAAAGAATGACTGCACTTAACTTCTGGTTGCTGTATTATAAGTATTAAAATTAGTGAAGTGTACCTGGGATGTATGTAGTTTAACAGTGCAGCATATAGTTGCAGCATGTCAGCACATAAAGCTTTGTCCTGGAGCCCAAATGGTAATAACTCACTATTAACTTGTCACCAGTGTTGACTGTTTGCCAAATTAATTGCCTGCATTAATCCATCCGTCCCTTTTAGCCCTTTTACAAATTATGAGGTTTGCAACTTGTGATTGGCTTACTTGGATGTGTAAAATAGTTGCTGGTTGGCCTTCTTGAGCCCTAGCAGACTAGAGGACGTCATGTCATGCAGAAGTTGATTTACAGGCATCCAAAGACACTGAGTCCAGATTTTCATTCGTGTTGCCCAAGTTAAAAAAAAAAAACACCAAGAAACAAACCTGCTTATGTTCTCAGTGCTTTATTTACATTAATTGCTTACTTGCACATCACATTTTGTTGCATCCTCTATTTGTGTTAATCTTACTTAACACGTATTCTCAGAAGGTTTGTGGCTACCATTTTCATTATTTCCTTAAATCTGCTCATAGAAGTTGCTTTGGTTTTACTTACCCAAATAGCTTTATGACCCTTTCTTTGAAAAGAAAGTAGCATATCTGTATGTAAATTTATATTATAAGCTTCTTGGTAGAAAAGTCATAGTTTGCAAGAGGTGTCATTTCATTGCAAAGCAGTTTAACTTTGGCTGTTCTTCCATCCTGTTTAGAATGGTTATTAAGGATCTCAGCCTTCCAAGGCACTGCAAGTCCTTGCGGCGTTCCGCTGGAGTAGATTGGCTTTGTAAAGAAATCTGTACTAGTCCAAATCTTGCTACAAGATTTGGGTTATGAAAGCTTATGTGATAGAAAACTTAAAGGCCTGTAACCAACAGAGTTCTTGAACATCAAGTGCTTGCTGGCTTAAGGCAAAAATGCAGATCTGTATTTCTGAGTATTTTTTCCTGCCTTTGTCCTGCTTTGTGGACATCACCACCGTCTCTTATTTTTTACAAGCTGTGAGCAAAAAAACCTATTTAGAACTTGTCTTTTGTTAATGTGAGGATGCATGTGACTCTTATTAAACTACAAAAAGTCTTTACTATTCCTGTGTCAGTTCTTTGTAAACCTTTTTCAGTAAAAAGTTCAAATTCGCCAAGGACTGAGCATCCTTACCTGCCACTGAAATTGCTTGGAAGCTGAGAGTGCTCAGGGCCTGGCCCAAAAGATGGGATGTTTTTCCCTGGTACTGTATCTTCCTGCTTTACATGTTATGTATAGTTTGTTCTGACTGTGCTGTGTGTTCACTTTAGTATTTTTGCCATTCTTTTTCATTTTATTAGCACCATGCCCTATCACTTTTCCCCTCATTGATTTCAAAACAATGCATCTGCAGAGAGAAGGGGAGGGTAAGTATGGTTCGCCATACGTTCAGTTATCTGCCTTTTGATAGTTTATGGTTTGCTTTCTAACTAACCCTTCACCTGCTGTCCCTTACATCTGGGGAATGTTCCGATCTGCGATTTTTTTGTTTACTTTTTTCTAAAAGGTCCCCTTCTTGTATCTTGTACTGTGTGAACAGGCAAGATCATAGCTTAAAAACAAAATGAAAAATCCCAACAATACTTAGTAAATGTACAATGGAAAGCAGGTACAAGGGTTATTTTTTTTAAACTTTGTGGGTTTTATTGTTGTTCTGCACACTTTGAACCCAGTTTTCAAATTTCTGATTTGAGCTGGAAAACACAGGCAACTGTCTGAAAGCAAAAGGGGGGGGTGGGATTTTAAATTAAAGTGCTTGGAAGGCCATATCAGCTTTTTGTTAGACAGCAAGAAAACCATATCTGAGAATTGTAACGGATGTTAGCAACTAACTTTTTTATAGAGATTTAAAAAAATTGATTGTTTTGGAATCCCCTGCCTAAAAGAAATCACCTTCCACAAATTAAGAAATCTCTTTTTCTCAGTGGTGTCAAGATGAATTTAAACTTAAAAACCCAACAACGCTCCTTTAAAAAGACTTAAGCAAATGAGTATTGTACCTAAAGAGGTATTTTCAGGCTTACCTTCTTCAAAACCAAGAGGACAATCTTCCGAAGTACATGCATAAGGTATAAAAATTAATTTTCACAGCAAAATATTGCAATGGACAATAAATATATTCTTCTAACTTCGGATTTCTGAGAAGTAAATCAGGCTCTTTTACGCTGTTGAACTGTTCAGAAATGCATACTCCCAAGATACACTTTGAAAAAGGGATCCTAGTGTGCATACTTCATTTCAGTACCTTTTTCTTTCAATTGTTATATGACAGAATTTGTAGCTTTATGATGTATTTCAATGTTTTTATTCACTTTGTGTATGACACCACATCCTTTATAGCATACAAGGCTAAGTATTGGGTATGTATTTTTGTTTCCTTTTGACTCTTGTTTATAATTCTGTTAACAGAAAGGTACCATGTTGTGTCCCCTTTTTATTTTCTAGATCCGTTTCCTGCTTTCAAATCTTGGCAGGAGGACAGTGAATCTGGAGAAGCTCAGCTTTCCCCGCAGGCTGGAAGGATGACTAATCATCCGTTGGAAGAGGACTGTCATCCGATATTGTCACATCGTAGTTTGGATTTTGGGCAAAGCCAACGTTTCTTACATGATCCAGAAACATTAGATTCTTCATCCAAAGCACTTTCTTTTGTTAGGTATGTTTCTAATGCAATTTGGTGGGTGGTGGAGGAGGAGATGTTACTGCCAGCGTGAAAATACAGCTGTTTAAGAACCTCATGGGTTTTTACAATATGAATTAATTCATAGAATCATAGAATGGTTTGGGTTGGAAGGGACTTTAAAGGTTATCTAGTCCCACCCCCCACCAGACCGCGTTGGCTCCAAGCCCCATCTAGCCTGGCCTTGAACACCTCCAGGGATGGGGCAGCCACAGCTTCTCTGGGCAACCTGGGCCAGGGGCTCACCACTCTTGGAGTAAAGAATTTCTTCCTAATCTCTCATCTAAATATCTCCTCTTTCATTTTAAAACCCTTCCCCCTCATTCTGTGGCTTCCCTCCCCAGCTTCCCTGGAGTCCCTCCCCAGCTTCCCTGGAGTCCCTCCCCGGCTTTCCTGGAGCCCCTTTAGGGACTGGAAGGGGCTCTAAGGTCTCCCTGGAGCCTTCTCTTCTCCAGGCTGAACACCCCCAACTCTCTCAGCCTGTCCTCACAGCAGAGGGGCTTGAGCCCTTTGGGCATCTTCATGGCCCTTGTCAAGACCAAGGTCAAATGTAGCATTATACGGCCATTTGGCTGTTCTGCCTGCCCAGGATGTGCCATAGTGAGTCACACCAGAGGTTCATCCGGGATGGTGTTGTGTCTCTCAAAGTGGCCAGTGGCAGACGCTGAGGGAAAGAGTATAAAAATAGGGTAAGCTTGCACAGATTTCCCTGGCATTTGGTCAGGGCTTCTGACAACCTGCTGTAATGGCACTTCCTGGGCTGAAGATAGTATTTATATCCTTTGTTTACCAGACTTTCCTTTTTTTTTTTTTCTTTTCCCCTCAGTAGCTTGTATATCTATTTTCATGTTGCGTAGTTTTGGATTTGTTTTGCATAGCGTGTTTTCCACTCCCAGTAAAGACAGTCAGGTTATACAAACCATTGCAATTAAAATAGGCAGTAATGGTCTGGGCAGATGCTTCATTTGGGCTGTGGAAAGTCTTCATTCAGAAGGGTTGTAGGAAAGGGTTAGCTGTTAGAGGGAGAGACATGGGGTAGCAGTACAGTGGAGAGTGGGGTTCTTAATGCAGGTCCTCTCCTGCAGCTTGAGAGGATCAAGCCTGTTTCACCCAGTGTATGAAAGTAGAGTTTTAAATAAACAAGCTGCAAGTTATTTGTGTGACGCTGGGGAGTGTTACCCTCCAAAACTGTGCCTGTGAAATGTACTTTCTACTCTGTTACTATGAAAGGGAATTTAAGAAGAATTGCCATGCTTGCTAGGGAAGAAATAATCTCATAAAAATGAGAAAATTTGAAACAAGAAAGACCAAGTTTGGAGTCTCCAATTCTCTGTCTGACAAATTTATTGATGCAAAAAGTTTCTTGCCCAAGTTTTCTCCAGTTAGCTGCAGAAGATTCTTGACAAGTACGGTTAAAATGACGCAGAAGACTGACCTGCAGAAAAGTGCTGATTGCAATAGCTGTTCTCATGCTGAAAGTAATAAGGATCTACACTAGTAGATTATTAGATTAGTATTTCTAATATCTTGAACTACATAGATGTCACTAGCTGTGTTGAGGGATCTTTCAGGCACCTCGTGTAACAAGTGCGCTAGAAGATTCTCATGGCCAGTCTTGAAATAAAAAGGCTTTTCACAAGCAGCAAATGTCAAGGAGCTGAACAAGTGCAAAAGATGATTTAAAACCGGACTCACATCCTCTAGAAACATATTAGTAAGGCCAACAGAGGATGTAGACGGTTTTTAGGTAAGCGTCTAATAACTTGCCTAAGACGGTTAAGTGGAGCTGTCTAATTACCAAGGGTTGTTCCGTGGTAGTTTCTAGCCTAGGCTTTATTCTGTGCCCGGTACTTCAAGCAGTACTGAGTGTCTAACAAGTTAAATAAGTAGCCGAGCCACCAGAAAGATCTGAACGGTTTTAATGACAATGTAATTAACGGTACGGTAGTTTATTACACTTGAATTTTACATGCTGTTTTTCTGTTAGGGGTATTACATAGAGAGGAAAAAAATAACACATCACATTTTGAAGGCAGCAGATCAAAGCATTTTGCTTCCATAAGTAAACAGCTCTGACTGAAAACCTGAGAAGAATGGATTATGAACTGGAGAAAAAAAATGAAATTAGTCATCTGTTACTCAAATATGCAAGTTGTTTGCGCTCGTTTAATTATTTAAATGACATTTAAAAAATGTTTTTAATACAGAACACGAAGAGCATCCTTTAGCTCCAAAGATGACAAAAGGGAAGACAAGACACCCTATCAGCTTGTCAAGAAATTACAGAAAAAAATCAAGCAATTTGAGGAACAGTTTGAAAAAGAGAAAAACAGTAAGGTAAGTTACCACTTTCGCTTTCACTCAGTATAAAGGACTGCATGGTAGAGTTAAGGTAGTAGCTTGTAGTTCTAACTAAGCTTGTAGTTCGTGACTGAGTAATTGTGGGTTTGAAAATGAGAAGAATCTTGTTATACACCGCTGTCTGCAAAAGTGAACTGAGCAACAGCAGTACTAGAAAATGTGCTGTAATTCCTGAGCCCAAAGAAGGGCAGACGGTGCCATTTATGCAGTGAGACTGAGGGGATATCAGGTGAGATGTGTGGAGAGTCAGAAGCATTTTACCACTCTCTGGTTCAACTTCCGATGTCTTGTTTCAAGTTTCTTTTCATAAATGTTGTCCATATGTTGGCACCGAGATCTGATCTGATACTGAGCGGCATCCATGTTACTAGTCACGTTCGCTGTCATAAATACTACCAAATCCTGAAAGAAGTATTCGTAACCAAGGTTTAGTGTGTTTGTTTTCATAAAACATAGTTTTTATATTACTTTTCAGCCCTCCCATAGTGATATTGCAGCCAATCCAAAAGTTCTAAAATGGATGACTGAACTTACCAAATTGAGAAAGCAAATAAAAGGTAAGGGATGCTACAGTTTCTGGTTTTCTACAAGCACAAGTTATCTACGCGGCTAAAATGTATAAGTCATTCAGTAAAATTCCACAGGACAGTAAAAAAATGTTTCATTTCTAGATTCTGAACGATTCAAAAATCAAAATCAAATTATTCTTGGGGCTTTGGTTTTAGGTCATTAGAAGAGAAACTTTGCTTTATTTGCAGTTAAATGAACTGAGAAGGTTATTTCCTTTGTACCTTTGGATTGAGCAATTTTTCTCATTTCAGATGCAAAGCAGAGGAGCTCCGATGGAGAATTCATACCTCAAACACGTCCACGAAGTAACACTCTTCCAAAAAGCTTTGGTTCCTCCCTTGACCAAGAGGATGAAGAAAATGGAGATGAGATGCGGGTTGTGCAGAAAGAGAAGAAGCCCACCAAGGAAGCTACACTTGAACTCATTTTGAAAAGATTAAAAGAAAAACGAGTTGAGAGATGTTTGCCAGAAGATATAAAAGTAAGCACAAGGTTATGGATGAGCTGTTTCTAAGAGAATAACAGAGGGAAATGGAGCACTGTCAGACACTTCAGATACCACTTTATCGACAAATTGATGTCTTTTGTGTAGCAGCCCTTTAGCAAGTCCTCATATGTTAGACTCTGTGGGGAAATGATCAAGATGAACCACATTGTCCTTGCTCACTCTTTATTAAAATACTTACAAGTATGTGCTGACAATATTGGACAGCTATAAATGGCTGAAGGTGGGATGTAGGGTATTAACTAAGCTAAGTTTGGCTAAGGCATCTGTATAGCTGATAATGTAGAAAAACTGTTGAAGTGATTTGTGTTTGATTAAATGTGAATTATTCTTCTGACAGAAAATGACAAAGGACCATTTGGTAGAAGAGAAAACATCTCTCCAGAAAAGCCTCCTGTATTATGAAAGTCAACACGGCCGGCCGGTAATACTTGGTTTACTTCATCAAACTATAATAATGTATGCATAGACAACAGTAACTCTTGCGCAGTAGTAATACCAGAATTTAATGCTGGTCTGTGGGTGTGTTTTTTTTTTTTTCTTCTCCAAAACACAGTTGTCTACTGGTTTCCATGTTGCCATCAGAGGAAATTACTGCATTGACTTCTAAAAACAAAAAAGTGTATGTATTAATAGGCCTGTTTTCCACAAATCAGTAGGTTATTGGAGTTTGCAAAGTGATTGGTGTCGTATGGTGCCTTATATGTCTGTGAGGCAAAGAGAAATCTTAAAAATAAGTGACACTATTGAATTTCATGGGAAAAGGCCTGAAATGTTATTCTGGATTTCACAAAAGTGGAAATGAAAAGACGTAGTTTTTATTTTTTTTTACCAAGTCTGTGGCATGTATCTTATGTAACTGGAGGTATGGAAGGTAGAGCAAGCGACTGGCAATTAGTGCCTTAAGTTCTGGGTTTTTATCTTGGACAGTGATCAGCTTCACTAGTCCAGTCACAAGATCTTTCCAGTTATTTTTCTGTCGGCCTTCTGGACTTGGCCCACTACCTCTGTAATGAGCGCTGCCGTGTACATCTGACCAACCCTTTCAGTCTAAAAGCCACGGAAGAATAATGGTCTTGGAGATACTGGCACTGGTTCTACAATCCCCGTCGGCAGAAAATGCCAGTAACTGTTCAGGATAGCCTTTAAGATTTGTTACGTTAGGGTACACAGTGGCCAAGAATTGAGAGTAAATCAGATAAAATCTCCCTACAGTTTCATCTTTTTCTTTTTTCCTCCCTCTCATTTCTGTAGAATCATCATCATTGCTAGGCACACAGTCTTCTCCCCCAGTTCTTGGTCCCTTTTTTGCCTCTTTTCCGTGAGTCTTTAGAGTTTGCTTCTACTGAAGCTCCCGTAGCTTTTTAGGAAGTCTTTACAACTTCTTCCTGAAAAATGTAGGGAGTTAAAGTGAGAAAAGAGAGGAAGAAGCACCCACTTACTCCCCTTTATCTGCATTAAACCCCATTCCGTACACACAATTCAAACTAGTTTTATGTTCCTAACTGGAATGTACGTGGCCTGGCATGAGAAGCATACCGCTTTGTGTTTGCTTGTATATTATTGAGTGACTGGTGTAATTAATTCTGTGGTTTCTCTGCCTTTAGGTTACTAGAGAAGAAAGACATATTGTGAAGCCACTTTATGACAGATACAGACTTGTAAAACAAATGTTAACTAGAGCAAGCATTACTCCTATTCTTGTGAGTAAAACAAATGCTATTTCTGTTTTTTCCCCACCTTTGAACTGCTAGGCTGCCTTTAGAAGAGCTAGTAACACTGTTCCATAAAATACACCTTTCTTGTGGAAGATGTAAGATGGTATTGTCATTGTGCTTGAGGCATTTGATTTACTGCTGAGAGCGGAGCAGTTCAAAGCTGTCTGTGACCTTGATGGCTCTTAGGAAATAAATGGTGCTCGGTGGAAGTAAATAAGCTGTTCCTGCCGTGGCTGAGGCATTCCCAAGTCACTGCGCTACGTCTGGATCCGCAGTACATATTGTACTTTTAGTCCTCCCAAGAATAGTAACACCAGTTGCAGCGAAGCTCGCCTCTCTTCTGTGCTGCGGGTTACTGTCACCAGAGGTGTGAGCGATAGGATGGCCTGAGAACCATTTCATTCCTTCACGCTTCCCCAGTGTGAGCCGTGTTAGCAATGTCTGCAGCATCCGTACAACATCCTTGCTTTTTCATTGTGTTTTCACTTCATTTCCTTCTAACTTGCAGTGCTCTCTGTTCTTTTCTTTCCTCTCTCTGGGGTCTTGCAAGAGATGAGGAAGAAAAGTTTTCATACTGTGCAAGGAGATTGATGTAACCTTGTTTATGGTACCTGTGAAACAGTTGGGGAATGTCAGCCAGGTGCTGGCTTTGTTCTTCATGAGCTATAATTGAAATCTTGCGTGCTGACCCAGACTTGCAACAGAAGAGTGTTGATATTAGCTATTCGACCCTTTTAGAAGGAATGGACTACATAGCTGACGTGAGATAATCTCTTTGCACACAGACAGTTCTCTACCAGATTTATGTAGCTGGGCAGTGGCTTACTCAGCAAGAACTTAATCGGCTGTTTATGTTGACTCTGACCGTTCTTAGCTATCCCCTTTAAGCTGAAGTACGTTGAGATAAAGGGACCAGTTCCAGATCATTCCTTTCTTGCACACGCATTTTTGGGTAGCTGCTTTTATAGAAAAATGTGATTTACATTGCAGTCGTATTTCAGTTTAAGGTTTATTATATCAGTATCCCATTTGTAAACTCCCAAACACAGGTTGCTCTTAAACACCTCAGCATTTCTCCGTGACTGGTGAGTCACAGGTTAGCGGTGGTGCCCTTGACTGGTTGAGTTTTATCCCTTCTCTCTCACCTCAAAAATCTGACAGCTGAGATGCATTTTATATTATCAGTAGCCTTATGGCTATATTGTAGTCATTCTTTTTTTTTTTTTTTTTTTTTTTTTTTTTTTGGGCTGTGAAATAAAGGGATGGGTGATAGCCCACCAAAAGCATTTTAAATTCAGAAGAGATCTTGGTAACGTAATTCCTAATCTGTGCCATAGGCAACTTCTGTAAAATATTTCTCACAGCTCTCTGCTTTTGAAACCTGTAAGAGATATGTGGAGCTCTCTAATTACCCAGGATTGTTCGGTGGTCGCTTCTCGGTAGGCTGTATTCAGTGCCAGGTATTTCAAGAATTGCTTTTTGGTTTCTATGACACCTGCTTCCATGGGAGATCTCTTAGGGTGTCCCCGTATGCTCATTGCACACCCTGAAGCCTGTATGGAAATGTCCAAAGAAGCAGGAAGCTATTTGCCTTTCATGAACTAAAGTTTTTTTTTTGACAGGTCACTGTCTGTGTGTGGCTTTTGTGTTCCACCTTCCTCCTGTTCAGAGAGTCCATCTGCTGAAATTGCTTGTGCTGTCCAGGGGTAATGGATGAGCAGGGTGTAATCGCCTGTGTGCGATACCTGTACAGCTCAGGGGCACCTGCTTTAGGCTGACGTTCAAAGGATTTTGACTCTGAGGGGTGGCAATAGCTAACTCTTACATAGCACTCCCAGTTGTGGGGCTTCAGAGGGCCAGAGAAACCGGCAGAAGATTAAAGAACAGCTTTGGCATTGTGTAACTTTACTTCTATAATCTCCCTGTGGTTTGGTTTAGGAGGAACAAGAGTAAATACAAAATTCAGAGGTACCTTTGTGCTTTGTAAATTTTCTATAAAACATGTAGAGTGAGAGTCGGTGCCTTTTATTTTAAGTCAAAAGAAGAATATTAGTTTCAGATATTTTTACTTCGCTGCCGAGGATACTTTGGGCATCTTAGCTTTTTGGGTTATAGGGTTGTTTTGTCTGTAAGTATGTTTGCAGTCTTTTATTCCTCTGAAAGAAGAAATGCCTTTATGTATTGGGTGACTTGAATAAAACTCTGACCGCACACAGCATTTAATGTCTAATTGCACGTAATGAAACAAACTTAAATTTTTGCAGGGGTCACCATCAACTAAGAGGCGGGGGCAGATGTTACAGCCCATTATTGAAGGTGAAACTGCCCATTTTTTTGAAGAAATTAAGGTGTGTACAGTGCATTTAAACATAAATAAATAAATACTTCCCAGCACTTGTAATAGGGAACTGAAATATTTCATATTTGTTTGGAATTTCTGCTTTGACTTTCAGGAAGAAGAGGAAGAAAGTGATGGTTTGTCTACAGACCTGAACGATATCTTAAAGACTGCTGTCCAAACCCAGTCTGTTTTAAGCCCAGTTGAAAACTCCGAGTCCGATGTTGAAGATGGTCAAGAGAAACTGACCCGGGACCTGAGGCTGTCGAGCACCCGCGCCGCTTCCATGTATGTAAAAATAAAGAAGTGACTAATTCTATTACAGAAGTTGCAATTATTGCACTTACGGTCGTGATAGCGAATCTGTGGTGTTGGGTGGAAGGGAGCGACACTTCTCAGGAAGTGTTTGGCTTGAACGAGCGTTCTGTCCTCTGACGTGTGACTAAGATCTTTCTGTATTCAGTGAATTGTTTAGTAGCTTCTAAACCTCCTTCAGCCTTACTTGAGCTGCGTAGACAGCAGAAAATTTATACCCTCTTATTAACTACTACTTTACGCTCAACATTTCGCCACCAGACAGCGCATTCCTTATGAGCAAGTTTATCATCAGTGCCGCTAGCTCAGTTGTTTTTGAGTCTGCTTTGAAGAATTGAAGTGTTATTGTATGGCCAACAGTATTTTTCTTTCGCTTGAAATTTTTAGGCCTGAATTATTGGAGCAACTGTGGAAAGCCAGAGCTGAAAAAAAGAAGCTACGTAAGACATTGCGAGAATTTGAAGAGGAGTTTTATCAGCAGAACGGAAGGTTTGTTTACAGTAAAACTAGATGCTGGGCAGCAGCTTCATTGTGCAGCCAAGTATTTTTTTCAACTTTCTTATATGGTTATTGCCATATGGAATCTGATGGGTTTTAATCTCTGCTGTGAATAATCTCCTGAAGGAGACAACATTCTTGTGTGTTTTTAAGAGCAGAGGAAGCCTGCTCCTGAGTTTTGTTTCCTCTGTTACAGTCTGTAAAGCATAGTCATGAAAATGGAAGAAGTGGGTTTTTTCATTTAAAAAAAAAATTAACATTTTAAAATACTTATAAAGAAGTATTTTATATATATATACACACACCCCTCCCTACACCCCCAGATCATCCCTCTGTTTTTAACATAGGGCAGAGAAGTTTGCCCTAAGAAGTTTGTCCTTTATTCCAGTAGGTCAATCCTGACAGTGGATATTTGCTTTACCAATAAAGGGGTAGATCATTTTTATTCTTCTCTGTATTTAGTTTTTTGGGGCTTTTTTTGAATATATATTGTTCTGAATTTGATTGCACTGCTGCCCTTTGTGTTACAAGGTGTATCACCTCAGGAACAAAACCAGTAACGTTCCTAAGAGGTCAGTCGCTTTCTTGACTGGCAGATGGTCTCACTTAACTACACTTTCTACCGTATTTCTCCTTTAACACAAACTCCTGGCCCATTGGTCACACAAATTCCACTAACTTAGTGAATTTGGGACATAACTCCTTTTGACTTTAATGGCAAATAATGAGGTTGTTAACAAAGGGTTGATTTAAAAATAAGTCAGATTAATAGATTAATTTGTTATAGTCCAGTCTTAGATAAATAATTCTCTACTAGCAGTTTGTGGGTCAGTCTACATAGTGAAAATGTAGATGGAAGTAAATTTATTTGTATTTTTCTGTAATGTATGCACAGGATCTGAAATTAAAGTCTTCATATCCTGTTAATATAGTCTCCAGAAGAACTTAAGAGAACGATTTATAAACAATGCTGTAGCAGTTGTGCTGAATAAAAGCTGCTGGGTTTTCTATTCAGTTTTTTAGGGGATGGCAATTTTAACTACAATGAATTAAAATATAACAACGTGTCTATTAGTGGTTTACGAGCTGCCAAAACTGGTTTTATCTGCCCTAAGATAACTGCACATGGCTGCTCTTGTGCTTGGCTTGCTGCAGTACGGAGGATTTTCTTGCAACTTAGGTGTGCTTCTTTTTACAGGAACGTACAGAAAGAAGATCGGGTTCCAATGCTCGACGAGTACAGGGAGTACAAGAAAATCAAAGCTAAACTTAGGCTGTTAGAAGTCCTTATCAGCAAACAAGATTCTTCAAAATCAATTTAAATTATGTTCCTCCAAAGCAGTGAATAACATGATGTTTCCGTGATACTACCACTGTACTTATTGGGTGCTTGTGTTCATTTGTCATGCACTGGTGAAAGAAGCCAGTTTGTGCACTTTATTGTGGTGCCACTAGAACATGTTTGAAGGGTAAGTAGGTCCTGGCTAGAGAGCAAATGAGATTTCGAAGTCCGAGACTGCTCTATCCAACTTTAGCAAACACAGTTTCCATCCAAGTTTGGTATTACAGATGCATCCATCTTGTTCCAAAACAACCAGAGCTTTTTTTTTTTTCTTTAGCATTCAAGGACTTTGAGACTTTTGTTATTACCAACATTTTGCATTATTGAAGAAATTATTAATAGCGTAATGCTACACTGAACTACTCCTCTTGCCTATTTTTTTATTTTGGGGGGGTAAAAAAAGTCAGCAAATTAAACACACAGCTCTTTTTCCTGGAACATTGTAAAAACAGACTGAAATTCCTTTCAAAGGACTGCTGTGGAACAACTTTAATTTTTGGTATTCTAAATTGCACCTGTAACACAGTAATAATTAACTTCTATGGATTTTGCTCATTAGTGGTCACGTTTCCTCCTTGATAAAGATGACAGTGGACAAACCAGAAAGTGACCTTGCTTAGTGTCTTTTAAAACTTGGAAAACTGAAAAGTTATATCACATGCTGCCTACAGGACTTACGTTACTGTTGTTCATTTTATCATTTTATGGGTTATTGTCGACTAGTGGTGACACAGTGTTTTGTCTGAATTGGATACTGCATCTCCGCTTTCGGAAGATTTGAGGACCGTAATGAACATTTCGGTGTGTGGGAAATCTGATGGCGCTCAGCCTTGCGTAGCTCCAGCAGAAAAGAGCTGGGCTTAGGATGGTTAAAATTCCACTGTACCTGTAATAAGTGTGGTATCAAGGGCTAAAATCAGTGTAGTTAATGCGCACCACAGGGTGAACCGTTGGTTTTGAACGAAAAGTTACTGCTGTTTATCACGGTTTTGTTTTACAGTTGGAGAATAAAGATAAGTTACCTAACCCTTATGATGTAAGCAAAACAGTTTCTGGGCCTTGCATGATTTAGCTTCAGAGTTGAAACTAAATAATGTTTTGAGTATCACATCTGCTGTGCTGAATGATGATTTAGCTACTAGCTTTATGCTCCGCAACAGCCATCAGCAGCTGGTTTTGATCTGGCGGAATCTAAGTGTTAATTTTAACTGGTGCTTTCTCAATTATTATTATTATTATTTTTTTCTTTAATGTATAAGTTTGATTGTGGCCATGTTTTGCATGCACCTCCTCTCACTGCATGTTTTGATGACTGGCTAATGTCAACGTAGCTATGATTCACACTGCTTTATGAAAGACCAAAAATGAACTTCCGTAAGAAATGGCTAGCATGTAACCTCAGAGACTTGCTGTTCTGTCACGAAGCATATGAAATAGGTTGAAAGTAGGATATTTAGTGCTCAGATTTCATCTGTGTACTGTAGAATACTTCTCGGTTTGTTTTTCTCTGCTTGTAGGCATGTAATTTTTGGAATTCAGAAAAAAAAAAAAGCACTAAAACTATTGAGCACTGGTGGTATGCCTCTTTTTTTTTTTTTTTTTTTTTTTTTTTTTTTTTAACTGCAAAATGATCCGGGACCTTAGAAAATGATGAGGTTAAACTAGTCTTGAGACCATTTATCCATTTTCTTCAGTTCCATTGTGCAATGTACACTTCAGTTACTTTTCTATCAGTCTGCAGACACGGGTGTATCCAAACATTGAAACTAATGTGTACTGTATAGTGTTGTACATGAATGTTTGTGTTTTATATACCACATGCAAAATGTCAATATGCACTATTTAAATGTTTTAAATAATATATTCCTCCTTTATAATGCTTAAATCTATATGATTCCAATATTTTTATAAGTGAGTGAGTGATCAGACTGGTTCCAATTCAGAATTAACAGCTGCTTTGTGTTTGTTATGCAGTGTTTGGCTGTTTATTCAGTATAGTAGATGAGCATGGCAACAGTTATGCTGAGTGTGTTTTGTGCCATCCTTGTTGAGCAATAAATAAATGGTAGAACTAGGCATTTTGTGATATAACAGTTTTACTTTGGTAAAAGCAAAACCTATATATCTATATGGATATATAGATATGGAATATATATATAACTAAACCAGATATAATTGCATTGCTATGTCTGGTGCTCATTGTATAGACTTTTATAATAAAAGTACCTTAACCTTTATTGTCATATATCTTTGTTTCTCATCGTGCTTTCTCCTCCACTGCCATCTCTTAAAAGCAAGTGCCGAGTCCGTCGCTGTTCCTGTATGTGTTTGTAGTTCCAGGGTGTTGCTGAGTGAGGCAGGTGCATGTTCCGCAGCAGAGCCACCAGCACCGGTGACGGCTCAGGTGCTGAGACAGCCCTTGGTGAAGCTGCAGCACTTTGGGCCTTATTTTACCTCTTTAGCCTTTGCCTGTCTGCAGAGACAGCAGGGAGGTGACCACAGCAGCTCCTGAACTGACGGCGTGGCTTATGATGGCCTTCAGTTCCTGCTGGGGTGCCGGCCTGCTGCGTGCTGACGTGGGAACAAACTGTGAGTCTCACTTGTCCCTGCCCCAGCAGCAGCAGCAGCAGCTTGAGGAGTAGATGGGGCAGGGAGCTGACTCAGCCATTACTGCGCTAATTAGTTCGCTATCAGTGAACACACGTCACCCGATGAGCAGTGATTGTGTCTCTGTATATTTAGCAGGGCCTGTTGCGGTAAGACAAGGGGCGATGGTTTTGAACTAAAAGAGGGTAGATATAGGGTAGATTTAGACTGCACATAAGGAAGAAGGTTTTTATGCTGAGGGTGGTGAAGCACTTTCACGGGTTGCCCAGAGAGGTGGTGGATGCCCCATCCCTGGAAACATTCCAGGCCAGGTTGGAGGGGGCTCTGAGCAACCTGATCTAGTTGAAGATGTCCCTGTCGTTGCAGGGGGGTTGGACTAGATGGCCTTTAAAGGTCCCTTCCATCCCAAACCATTCTATGGTTTTCTTACAGTAACTGCTGTGATACTGATTTTAAGGCTGTGCTTGTGGTAGAAATCACTGTTACTGCAGACACTTCTGTGAACACAAGAGGATGCTTTTCCTCTGGACCAAATAGATTATTTTTTTTTCATAGCGTATTGATCTAAATTCATACCAAAAGTGATTGAGGTCTTTCAAACTGACTCTTCTGTTATATTTTGTGTAAATCCACCTTTCCTCAGCTCAAGGCCTGGCGGGGGACAGAAGAACTCCTGAAGGCGAAGGCTTGCTTGTGAATGTGTGGCAGTGCAGGTAAATGGAGGAAGAAAAACAACTGGGAAGTTGAGGGAGAAGGGAGGGAGGGCCTTCAGTATGTCCGTAGGGTGGGACAGAACACCCTTCCCTCTGATCACGTTGTCTTTCCTCTGAAGATGGGGGGAAAAAGAAAGCACGAATTCTTAGGACACTGGCTTTGAAGAATGAACAGGGCTGTTACAGATCCGTTCTTCAATCCTCCGTTTTTCCTTAGCATTATTTAATCAATGAAGCTCGCTCTGATCAAGATGCTGATGAGAAGACAAAAATCCCTCAAATAGTGGTTTGGTGGGAACCGTTTAAAATCCACGTGCTACAAAGCAATGAACTAAGAAGAACATAGGAATAAGGAAAATAACCTTGTGTTAAACACCCTTAGCCAAAACAGAGGAGAAACAGATATTTTTGAGGGTGCAAAAGCTCAGTGGTACTGGGACAGATCTTCCTTGCTGAAGAATCAGTTCTAAGACAATGCAAATGTATAGTATTCCAAGCTTTACCTTTTCCAAGAAGCTTCCTTGAGCCGTTATGTGTGTGCAGGACACGGAGGTGGCTGGGAGAAGTGAGGCGGGCCGTCAAGAGGGTTTCCTGTGCTCCAGAGGAGTAGAGCAAGGACGAGGAGCGCTTGAAAGCTTTTCCACAAAGTTCTGGGTAAGTAGCTGTGGCTAAAGGTTTTGAGACTTCTTTGTACGAGAGGGGTTGCCAGGAGGAGGAAAGGTCGGAGATGCCGAAGGTGCATCTGCTTCCCCGCGTGTCAGGCTGCTGAGTAATCCAGACAAACTGGTCGTCGGTGACCTATGAAGACTGGGCCAAGTATCCCGGGACACTGTAGAGTAACAAGAACCTTTAGGAAGGGAAAGGAAAAGGAAAAGGTGGTTTTATTTTAAACTGGTCCCTTTTAGAAGAGAGAGGATGGCTCGGCTTGCCCAGGAGACTGAAGTACAAAAGCAGTGAATGCTGATGGGCAGACCAGTCCATGGCTACGTCGTGCTGCTGGGCTGACGCCGTCTCTGGGTCCTTTCAAATGCCCATCTGCTCCCCTTTCCACGAGGCAGCTCCTCAACAGTGCCATGAGACACAGAGAGATCATGCAGTAGCTGATAGTGCCCTGCAGGACATAAGGCTTTATGATATTATAAATCATTGTAGGATTTATGTAAGTTTCAGGATACTTCGGAGGCTGGGGGTTGGGTGTGGGATGAGTGGAGATGTCCAGCAGCAGAAGTTCCCTGGGGCAGGGACTGCATGGTGCAGCTGGGGTCCTGCAGCCCGGTGACAGCCCCGTCTTTTCTCATGGCGTGCTCAGATGGCATCTGGACACGTGTTTTGTTTTATTTCTTCCTGTGGCTGAGTCCCAGCAAAGAACAAGTATTAGTGACTCCATAGGAGTAGACAGCTTCTGGCCTGGACGTAACGCCTTGTCTCTACGGCAACGGGTATAAATGGATTCAGGAATAAAAAGGATGTTCTGAAAATTCAGGCTGGTGCAAGTGTGAAGCAAATCGCCCTCTAGTGGTCCCAGCTGTTAAGGCTGATCAAAAAAAAAAGACGGATTATTTCCTGAAGAATAATTTTTATTTATTTTCTTTTTTTCTCTGAAGGCAACAGAAACCTGTTCTAGAAGCAGCAGGTGCCTGGAACAAGAATTGTTGAGAAATAAGCATTAACCTTGGCAGCAGATGCACTAGCAAAAGCAAGTGGAGGGAAGCGAGGGCTGATGCCCATGTGTCGGACTGTGCTCGGCGACCGAGGGTCGCACTGGGCCACGCAGGGCCGGAGAGGGAGCGCAGGGCAGGGCGCCGGCAGCGCTGGCATTGCTCGCCCGCTGCTACTCAGCTCCTATCTGTGTCTCACAGTGGCCCCAAAACAGGGCGGAGGAATAAATGTCGTTGTGGCATTTGTAGAGATGCCTACTCAGAACTCCAGCAGGGTTGGTCAGTTCTCACAGCTGAAGAAGCACCTGAAACTCCCAAAGAAAAGACCCAGAAGCAACAATTGTATATACATTTATTAACATTCCTGCTTCTCTTATCCAGAAATAGAAAAAATAAAGGGGGTGGGGGGAAGATGGGGACTCCGGATTTATTCAAACTGCGTGAAGAGTCAGGCCATCTCTGTTACCAGGTGAACTCACATTTCACTGCCATCTTGCAGTCTCCCCTGATGGCCACCTGCTTGTTGAATGCTTTCCAAAATTGTCTTTAATATTTGATTGGTGTGTCTTAATTCATTCTCCAACATGACTGTATGCCAGTAGAGCCTAGAACACACAAATACAGCAACGCGTCCTTGAGAAGGTGCTGCCCTTAAACGTGGATTTGCAGCCTTCCTCTTTGCTCACTCGTGTCAGGCTACGTCCTGAAATACCCTTCACAAGCACAAGGTCTTACAGCCTCTGTCCCCCTCCCTGGGCAGCCACAAGATGTTCTGGAAGGGTGGCAATATTTTAAATTCTTGTCCCACCTCATTCTTGACTAATGTCCTTACAAGCTGCTCTACTAAATTCTTTCATTTCCTTCTTCCCTGCCTGAGGGCAGCTGTTGTCAGCCAGTGAGCACTTAAGATATCTTAAAGTCAGTGCCTTTGGGTTGCTCTCCTGTCTCTCAGGTTGTGGCTGGGTGAGGGGCTCAGCTGGGGCTGCAGCTGCCTGGGGATGGGAATAAGACTGCAAGAACACACTTACTGATGAAATTCTGCAGTGGAGATGTAGCTCTGAGCTAGGACTGAGTCCGTGTTGTCGGCAGATGGATGCTTCTGAGGAAATTCCCCTTCCTGTAGCTTTGATGACCTTGGATAGCTCTATTCAACACCAGAGGGATTAAAAAAAACCCAAAACAACCAACACCAAAATCACAAAGCCAGTATGGCTCACTGGGACACCTGTAACGACAGTCACTCCTGCAGGGAGGGGGCATGCACGCGTGAGAAGATATATGCAGCTTTGGGGAGAAGAATGCTCTCTTCTCCATCTGAAAGTAGATTTTCCTTCTGGCCCTTCCAAAAAGACAGGATACAAGGAATACACATTTCTTTTCAGAGTTGAGGGATCGCAAGGGCTGTGTGTAGTACTGTTGACAGCCAGCCAAGGGGCTTTTCCCCTCCCTTGTTGTAGAAGTGATTTTTTAAAAATACATTTTAGAAGTACTTGCCCTGGCCTACCCCAGATATGGAACTACCAAAAACTGCTGGAAACCTTTTTGTAAAGCAGAAAGAAGCTACAGTAATCTTTATTCTTGCTGTAGGTGCAGCCTATGACCCAACAGACTGTGGTAAAACTTGTTTTCCGTACATCTGTTTCTGTTTAACGTTTGGGCAAATGCCCAGCTCACAACTTTATACCATTGCTGAGACACACTGACCTCACCCTACTGCCAGCTCCGCTCTTGTAGCGTATGACCTTGCCCCTAGGCAAGCTTTCCTTTGACGTTTTGGGCATAATTAGTGATTTTTATTTATTAATAGGTCTAGCTTTTGCTGTTTCTATGTTAAAAATAGTACCCTGTAGAGAAATAGCTCTTGTAAGGAACAGTGGGGCTAACTGTGACTCCTTTTGTATTATTCAACTTCTGAAGTATAATCAGCAGTTTCTAAGGATATAAGAAAGAATAAAGCCTACCTTTTCATTAGGACTGGCTTCACTGGACTGCTCAGAACTATCCTTTCCTTCACTGGCTGAAAATTCCTTGCTTGTTGAGAAGGGACAGAAGTCCTGTGAGAACAGGTCTGTGCGCGGTGCAGGGGGTAACAGCAAATGCCAAGATCCTACCTTTCCAAGTTCTCCTCCGATGAATTTTTATCCATCTCTGGTTTCTTCAACTTGAGCTTGACAAGGGCCTTATTGCAACTCTGAACAGAGACAGGGAAGGTCAGGCAAGTTAACTGGCTTGTGTTTAACCAGAGACACTTCTGCATAAGGGCTTGAATGCAAGGAACAAACTGTCAGCGTGATGCCTTGGCAATTAAACAGAAATCCCACCAGGCTACCGCCTTCTTTGTTCCCTTAGCTCAGCTCAGAGAATTTACCCTGCTGTATTTCAAATTTGTCATGAAATCCCTGAAGGTCATAGCCAACCAAATCCAGTAAGAGTGTCTGTTTTCAAGCATATTCACTTTAATCCTGCTGTAGCCCAGGATAAGTAGGGGAATGAGCCTGGGTGGGGGAATCTAAGCTGTGCTGTTGCTGACCAGACTAGCTGTAGGAACTCCCCGGCCAGGAATTCCCCTTTCCTTACTGGAAGCTAGGCTTTGCAGAAGCCATGTAACTTGTGCCTGTGCCACTCAAAATCCTACAGGAAAATTTCAGCTAGGTCTGGCTGCCAGCCCTCCCCTACAGAGCGCTGAGTGCAGGCCAGCTTGGCGAAACGCAGTCTGAATGCGCAGGTCTCTCATCCCACACCAACCTCAGTCTCATTTATCTTGCTCCTGATGCTGCATTCCCCAGTTAAAGTTAGGTTTCTAGGCAGAGATATTGCCTCGTCCCAGCAACGGACCTGCATGCAAGCTCTTTGGCTTCCGTGTATGCGTTTGGCAGGAAAGGAGGTCATAATTTCAAGTTGAACTCAAGAGTTAGGGAAAGATTTCTTCCCCCTTTCTACTAATTTCTGGCATGGTCTAAACTTTGAGTTTTAAAGGTATGTATTTCTACTTCTCTTTCCACGCAGAGATCTTCAGTTTCTCAGTTTGGAAGAGCAGCAACAGTAAGCTCTGAAGAAAGCTGATGACGGTATCGATCACAAACCAGGCTGGTCTTAAATACTGCTTTTAAAAGGCTGAAGTAAAGGCAGGCTCTTTGCACCCGAACTCATATGCTACTCTTACTGTTAGGAGCTTCTGTGGGTTTGATGGAAGGATGTCTTTGTATCTGTCAAATGTTTGTTTCAAGTGAAATATTAAATATTGTGTGTTCTTAAATGGGTATGGCCCAGCTGTTTAAGGCTCTTTGCTAATGATGTGGCTTAGAATTCCTCCTCTTATCTTGAATTAAATGAGGTAGTTACAGAAGCGTGCACTTACCTGTCTAAAGAGGTCTCTGATCTGCATTTCTTCACTGGTTATCATCTGAAAGTCTGCTTTGACTTCTGAATAGGTGTCATTTATAATAGCCAAAACCATGTTCTGCACAGGAAGGATGCAGTTAGATAACTGTTTTTGGAAATTGCATTTGTATTATGCTAGGGCTGTTGTTTTGGGGGCTGTTCCATGCTAGGGCACATAACTAATCGAACTGAAGAGCTTTGCTGGGTGCATATAATGCACTTCAGTTATCTGGTGGTCTTAGGGAATATTTTTGGGGGACAAATCACTTATTTCCCATCTGCAGTATTGGCTAGAAGGCCTAGTTCCTTGGAGGTAAAAGATTTCCTTTTATATACTTGTACTTTTTCAGATGGTGTTTCAATGTGAAGTAATTAATGAAAACATCAATCTAACTGATAAAGCAAACCTGCACCTACACGGTCCCATCAAAGTCTCTCTTCAACCTTCCTACCTGACAAGGCTGACATTATGCAGTTTTCGAGCATCCAATTAAGCTTTCAGAAATTAAAATCTCAATAAATGGGTGGTGCAGTAGATTGAAAGGTGCTCGGTTTTTGGTGCAAAAGGCCCTTTTGTGGTTGTTTGGAGGAAGGGAGAGCTGTGAAATGTCTTGCCTGCTGGGAACTCCTGCAAAAGAGTTCGGAGCGTGTCTCTGCCCAGGTGTACTGAGGGTCAGCCAGGGCAAGCCCACTGGTAATTTGGGGTGGAAAACACTGTTTCAGAGCACTGCACAACAGTTCTTCCCTACTGCTTATGCAAAAGGATAAGCATTTTTAAGATGATACCTACCAGCAATAAAAAGAACACGAGGAATACAAATGTGATGAAGTAAACAGGTCCAAGGATTCTGTTTGCTGCTTCTATGGCTTCAAAATTAAAATCTCCCAGCACAATACGAAACTGTGTAAAGCTGGAAGTAAAAAACACCAGAATGAGGTAGACTGACTTCTCCTAAAGAAACGTATTGTAAGCATTATTGGTAAAAAATAAAAGGCAATAGATACCATTGAGACTGATTCACCGTTACCTTAGTCACTGAAATCTAAAGGCAAGCCAGGATAATACTGCAATGGTAAATCGGGCATTTAGCATATAGCTGAGAATTTGAAAGTACAAAGGAATTTTTAAATGGCTTGCATGAGAAAATACTTTCATTTTGAATAAACCACCTGGTTTTGGTTTTGGGTGTTTCTTTAAATTATTTCCCTTCTGTTCTAGCCTCATGAGCCAAGCCTGCCTGATTGCCCAGGGGCCTGGTTACACGCGACAAAGTTGCGTTGGGAGCTGTCGGGACTAATAGCTTCATTGGCTGAACCACCCCTGAGCTGCCCCTTCTCATGCTTCCCTGAACTGTTTAATGTACCTGTGGTCTCTTTTGAACATTTTTTGAAGGTTTTGGGAAACAGATTGCATAGACAACAACATCGGTTTTGCTCCAGGAAATAAGCTTAATGTTGGAGACTTGTACTTTAAAGTTCTGCTGAGCAGAAACTGGTTTGCGCCTGCACCAACTGAGGGTTTTGTATCAAAAAGTTTAGAAAGTAGCATACATGCAGTTTTGGAAACTGGAAAACTCTTCAACTTGCGACCCAAAGACCAGATAGCCAAACTGGGCATAGGCAAAGAAAATGATGAAGAACATGACGGCAAATCCAAGGATGTCTTTGTCACAGCGAGACAAAGTAGAGGACAGCTGCATCATGGTTTTGTTAAAGCTTACATATTTAAATATCTGCAAGAGAACAGAACATACTGTTATTGGGGGATCAAAATATATTGCAACTTCTTAATGGAATTTCTGGAATGTTGTCTGTAATCATAATTTACAGGTTAAGTCTTACCTAGAAATAAGTTGCATGGTATGTATCTATAAGGAGAACTAGGATTGGGTGTGTTTCTGGAGAAGATGAATATTCTGCAGGGCAAATATGCTTGTGTTAAAGCTGATAGTGCGTGAACAGGTCTTTGTTGGGTACTGGTATGTGTAATCAGCTCTCGCAGATATGGAGATCGGTGACAAGTGGTGTCCCTGTCCATAGTGGGACCAGTACTGTTCAGTATCTTCATCAGTGACACAGACAGTGGATTGAGTGCACCCTCAGCAAGTCTGTGGACACCACCAAGCTGAGGTTGACACGCCTGAGGGATGGGATGTCATCCAGAGGGACCTGGACAGGCTTGAGAAGTGGGCCCCTGTGAAACTCACGAGGTTCAACAAGGTCAAGTGCAGGACCCTGCAACCCATGGTATCAATACAGGCTGAGGGATAAAGGGATTGAGAGCAGCCCTGAGGAGGACTTGGGGGTGTTGGTGGATGAGAAGCTCAACGTGAGCCAGCAATGTGCGCTTGCAGCCCAGAAAGCCCCCCGCATTCTGGGATGCATCAAAGCAGCGTGGCCACCAGGTCGAAGGAGGGGATTCTGCCCCTCTACTCCGCTCTTCAGAGACCCCACCTGCAGTGCTGCCTCCAGCTCTGGGGCCTCAGCACAGAAAGGACATGGAGCTGTTGCAGCAGGTCCAGGGGAGGCCACAAAAATTATCAGAGGGCTGGAGAACCTCTGCTATGAGGACAGGCTGAGAGAGTTGGTGTCATTCAGCCTGGAGAAGAGAAGGCTCCAGGGAGACCTTACTGCAGCCTTTCAGTACCTAAAGGGGGCCTACAGGAAAGATGGGGAGGGACTCTTATCACGGAGTGGAGCGATAAGACAAGGGGCAGATGTGCCATTAAGAGGTTGTAGATGCCTTATCCCTGGAAATGTTCAAGGTCAGGTTGGACGGGGCTCTAGGCAACCTAATCTACTTGAAGATGTCCCTGCTCATTGCAGGGTGGTTGGACCAGGTGGCCTTTAAAGGTCCCTTCTGACCAGAACTATTCTATGATTCTATGACCCCTGTTCAAGATTACAAGACACACCACCCTCCTGTATCTGAGGATTCCCTGATGGCCTGAGTTGGTAAGGAGCTCTCCTTTACTTTGTGTCTGAAACAAGGCCTGAACAAAAGCCTTGTTCAATGACAATCATTAATTATAAACACAGTTTTCTACTAAATTAACAGCAATCAGTCTGAGGGGAGGATGATGCAGGGGGAACATGTAGCTGGGGTACAGAATGGATGTAATGAGGAAGACTGTCCACAGAACTACTTAACAGACAGTTCTCCCAAACAGCTTTTTCCTGCAGCTTCGGCCTGGGAGGTGGAGGAAGGTCAAAAGCCTGTTTATTTTAAAAGGACATGACCTTTCCTGATAGCTTATGTTCAGGTACCTGGGGCATGACTGTAATGGCAGATGTGAGCTCCTCCTCTGTCTGTTTCGCAGCTGCTTTGTGCTAGGTGTTTTACAAATGCCTTAGGGGAAAGAGGGCCTGTAAGCAGCCTGGGATCAGGCCAAGCTTTGGGAAGTTTCATCCAGCTGCTGGGAACGCTGAGGCCACCCAAACCAAAGTCACTGATGCCTGCTGGGTGCAGATCCCAGTCAGAGCCAGCAGGACTTAGTAGATGAGGGGCAGTGGTGTGCAAACATGCAGGACTGGTTTGGCCCCAGAGCACCTGGTTAGGAACAAAAGCAGCCCCTAATCTTAGAGCTGAGTTTGCTACTCTGTCCAGAGATCAGCAAATCTATTTGCAACTAAGAATGAAATTAAAGGTGTGCTGGCACAAAGCCACTTCTGAATCAAGTTCAGACACATTTTGCCTTCCCCTGCAGTTAAACAGTAGCTACTGTTCTCATTGCTTTTGGCCACAAAAGCTATGAAATAGCTTCACCTATTACAGCCATGCCTGTGTAGGTCAGGCTGTGACCTGGTTAATACTTGGTCCAGGAAAAGACTGAGTTTGAGGAGGCTGTTTGGCCATGCTGATTTCCCAGCTGCTCCAATAGAGACAGCTGCCCACGTACAAAATGTTTTTTTAGATGGGCTTGGAATTTGTGTGACCCATGTTTATGAGAAGGAGGTAATTTTAAACTCTTCTGGAATCTTATAAACAAAATTCTCCTTTTTAGCCCCACCTTTGCAATTTACCCATGAAAAGGTAAACGTGAACATTTATGCTATGCTTAGAAACGCTATGATTCTCGAGTACAAAAAAAGGGAATAAGAAACAATACCTTTATCCAAGCAAAGAAGACGTTGACAGCGATCATGTTGTTGTAAAGGACTTGCCAGAATGCGAGGAAATAGAAGTCTGGATATGCATGGGGATCAGACAGCAGCTCTTCCATTAGCAGGGACACTGCTACAGTGCGGTAGATGTTGAAGGCAATGGCAAGGATGGATACCTGAAGGAAAGCGGAAGTGAAACTCAAGTCCAGCTACACCCCCTCTCCTGAGACTTGTCACTTTGCACAGGAAAGACTGTACTGATTTCAAAAGATCTTTGGTTAGATTTGAAGAACCTGAGCTTTTTAGATGTTTTGTCATAAACTGTACATATAAGACTTTATTGGCCAAATCATTTGTAATTGTACTGTGATAATTCTGGGCTTGTGCTATGTAACACGCTGCGTATGTTCTAGTTTTATTGTGCTAGCTCTGTTATGCACTGGTGCTTCCCTAGTCTGCAAAGATAAAGGCTAAAACAAGCAGAGTGGATAATGAGTAGAAAGGACATGGAGCCACAGCAAAGCTAGAAAAGAGTTCAAGCGTGCTGAACCATGGTGGACCATGTGGCCTCTTCAGCATAGAACAGTGGGTGACTGACTCTAACCAGACACAGATTTGGGCTGTTCTGGCTCGTTGGCTGTCTATCCAGCGCTAGCCTAGGCTGGCAAGCACAGAGGTAAAAGTCAAGGGGTAGCTCACCACCAGCAGCAGCAAATCCAGACAGTTCCAGGCACTTCTGAAATATTTCTTTTTCAGTTTTACTATTTTTGTAGCTTCCTGGATTATGAATGTAATGATAAAGAGACAAAAGGTGATTTCGCAAGCAGCCAGGAAGTAATCATAATATGTAACGTATCTGAGGAGCTTCACAGAGTAGGTATGTGAGGAGGTGTGAGCACCCCCGGTAGCAGGGAACTCCACCACCAACCTGGAAAAAGTTGGGGACTGGTGTTAGTTACCATCCCTTGAAATAATGTCAGCCCTTAAATTTCTAGTATTGATTATTGCTACATTAATAATACCCTACTGGAATTCCTACACCTGTAAGATCTTCTTGTAAGAGTTACACTAAGTCCCCCATTAAAAGAGTATTACATGGTAGGGAAGGTTGAGGGGAAAACGAGAAGCTCTTGGGATACCCAAGCTACAGTGTTTGGTTAAGTCTTTAAAGAAACTGTGTCTCAGAAGACCGAACATTCACCCCACCCTGAGTCTTCTCCCTCCACTAGCTGACAACAAGATTAATAATCCAGTTTGTGACCTTGCAAAAGGCTATGAAATCTATTCCAACTGACAGCAGCAACCAGCTGTACAGAACAGACACCAACTATTGCAAAAAAAATGGAAAGGATGGATCTGGGTCTGCACCTTCCACTGAATTTCTGCATTTTTACTGAATTGCTGTCTTGCCAGCTGCTACCTGAGAAATATGGCTGCATATGCCTGAGGTGACCAGCCTTTCCTTGTGTCCTTACAGAAGCATTATGCCTCAGTAAATTGCATTTCACGTGGAGTAAAGGTAAGAACTCACCTGACTATACAGAAGAGGTTTACGTTAGCATTGTATGTTGAGAAATCGATAAATACAATTCTGGTTCCTCTAGTAAGCCAGTTGTTCTGCCTGAGAAACACCAACTTCTCCAGGCTTTTCTGCTTTGATTGAGGTAAGGTGAATTTATATCCCCCACTGCTGTACAAGCCCATAGAACCCCAGTACCATGGGGATAACGAGGAGGCTGAAGTGTATTTCCATCTATCAGAAAAGGGAAAACAAAGCAGATCAGCTTATGGAAACTGGGCTGAAGTAAGCTTTAACTTTTATTTTATACAATCCTTCTTGTGTTCTTCTGCATCCACAGCTGGCCATTTAAGCCAGACCTTTAAATAACACTTTTCTTTACATGAAGTATGCATGAGACATACAGCCTTAAGATATTCACATTTCTTTTATTTAGCTACTCAGTACATTCACAAAACAGCAATTGTTTATGAATCTGGATTTTGCCCAACGTGGGCCAGACAGTTTATTACCTTAAAACCTTTATAGACAAATGGAGTATCTCTGGTTTACGTAGTTCATTGTTACTGTGGCATGTTCACATGTTCTTTCATTGCGTTAAATCAAGGCTAAATGAAGCGTGTGAAGCAGGCCTTCTGGCTCTGTTTCCACAGCATTTTAGCATGATTCCAATTTATAAACATGTGATTTAAATTCAGGCCTCATAATTGAGCATTTCTCCAGAGATGTTAGTGGAGATAGGCCCATTAACGTGCTTTTGCTGAACTGAGCTTGCTGTTTCCAGTTCTTCCTGTCTCTCTGCTATAAATTTCCCATGCCAAATTCCCGTCTATAATGTTGGCACAAAAACAAATCCATGGTTTATCGCAATGTAAACAAGAGAAAAACTCAGCTAATTGCATGTACTAACTGAAGAAGTGTTTATATTACTATACTGGCATTAAGAACATGGTTATGTTTTCGAAAACATTTCTGTGCTGAAGTAGAATGACTTACTCGGAGTCGTTCTTTAGACCAAACTCAGACCTGTCTTCAGCTTGGTAACGATATTCACTGTAACAGCCTTCTAAAAAAGCACGGAAATATGGGTAGATGGAGCAAGTGTTGTTGTGTACTTTCAACTGGCGGATCTGGGCTACTCCTAACAGCAAATTTTCATAGTAAATATAGCTGCTGTTGTTCTGGATGGTTAACATCGTGTTGTTATTATACCTTTTGTCCCAGTAGAGTCCATCCAACAGGGGTCCTTCTGCAAACTACATATACAAGTGAGGTTAAAGTTTCAAAAGAAGATTGAAATACCGCTATTACTCCACTTTTTAGCATAAAAATTTGTATAGGGTTCTCAGGTTACTTATAGCTACAGAGTCTAAGCTAGAATACAAATAATTCCCACCTATGTACTGTCTTATAAATATATATTTACATCTTTTTGTTATGAGTCAATTCTATTCCCTATGCAATTCTATCAGAGATAGGTAATGGGATTATTCAGGGTAAGGCTACAACACATGTCTGTTTGGGATTTAATTGAAAAATTCTGCTGAATCATAAACAAATATGTTTAAACACAAACATTGTATGTTGTTTAACAAAATCTGTTGGTTATCTTAATCTCTGAAGATCTGTTTTGGGATATATTTCTGACTAGGTTTTAGTCATCTGAATCTAAATGAAGAAGTATTTATTTTTGAAGGCAGGTAAAAAAATCCCCCCTTTTCTGGGTGTTTCTTAGATGCTGATAAAGAGCTTGGGGAGAACATTATTCTGAGTACAAAACATGCCCCCATGGTTTGGCACCATCTGAGCATGTATGACAACCATTTCTAGTATACCAGCACACACTGTATAGCAAGGGCTCGCTATTTTATAGACTAGCAATAACAGACACCATGATAAGAGGGAGTACAGTTCTTCCAAATGAATTGTTATAACCAGGCATTTCCATTTTTAAGGAAGAGCAGGGTGAGAAACTTTGTCTTCTGCTGTCAGCTGAGCAATGCTGGTAATTTGGGGAAGTCCTCCACCTAGTAGTGAAAACAGAGAGCAGCGTTTTGCAGCCATCACTGAAGTATGAGGTAATGTAACAGCAAACCAGGTGAACTAAGATGGTATGTTTTCCTGTTTGCCCTACTGGAAATCATAAATATTTTTTTTAACACCTGAAAGTCAAAAGAACTGTAAACCCCAAATCTTTCTGGTTTTATTGAACTCTTTTCAGACCAAGCCTAATATTGAGGATATGATGCAGCAATTAACCGGCCTACTGTTTTCCTCGACTGATTATTTAGAAGTATCAGTATTATTGTTTGTACGCAGAATTTCTCCAAATGGATTTTAAGAAGTTTTTTGCCTTTCTCCTGCTGGCAGCACTTCTAGCACATGCTTTTTAGGAGAAATGCGAGACAGTAGTGCTCCGGATTAACACTTCAGAGCTTCTTCACTTGTTCGCTCTCCAAGAAGACATTTTTGCGAAGACAGCCTTACCCTCCAGAAATCATCTCTGCTCTCAATGCTCCCGAAACTGCTCCGGCTGTCCTCAGAGAAGGGCGGCTCCAGGAAGAGCTGGGACACGACTTTGTTCAGGTAGTACATCTCCGTGCTCACCATGCCAAACGTCACTGGAAAGAAGGGGCAAAGAGGGGATGCTCGCAGGCTGGAATTAGAGGATGACAACAGCTTCTAGCCCTGCTTCTCTGCTTCCGCTGTCATGAAGTCACGCTGCTAGAAAAAGGCAGCCAGAGCAATTCCGACTGAAGCGACACTTTTGGGTGGAAGACAGGTGGAGTAAGGAGTAAATACTGAACGAGGTACAGCTTACACATTAATTATTTGTAGACGGTCACCTCAGTCATCCGATGACTTACGTATAGAGAGGTCTGTCAGGAAAAAGGCGTAGATGATCAGCTCCCGCAAGGTGGTCTTCAGCTCCAGTTCTCTGCTGACGCTGAGCTGGTGTTCCGCGGCACCTGGTCGGGGAAATGGCGGCGAGGGCAGAGAGGTGTCAGAGGAGGGAGCCCTCAGTCCCTGCCGAGCCCCGTAGCCCTCTACCCTCCCGCGGGGGCGGCGGGCCGAGGCCGGGCTGCGCCGCGGGGCTCGGCGGGGACCCGGGGTAACGCCCGCTGAGGGGGCCCCGGGCGGCGCCGGCGCTGAGGGGAGCGGGGCCGCCTCGGGGAGCGGGGCCGCCTCACGCACCGGAGCCGCTCAGCCTCTGCTCCACCGCGGACCGCTGCCGCGCCGCCGCCGGCTCCATGGTGGCCGGTCCGGGGCGGCTGCCGGCGTTCCCCCGTTTGAATCTCAACGATTCCCCCGCCACGGGCCGGTTCCCCTCACCGCCTGCCAGAGGGGTCGGGCTGGGCAGCGGGACCGGAGTGGCCACGGGCTAACCGTTGGCTATCGTCGGGGGGCTGCCCCTGCCGCCCTCGGAGCTTTTACTATTATCATTATTTTTATTGCTGTTAGTGGCGTTCAGCGGGTCCGTCCGCTGCCCCCTGCCGAGCCCGCCCCGCAGGGCCGCAGCAGCGGGGCCCGGTAGAGCCCGCGCTTCCCGCTCCCCCGTCGGCAGCCGTTCCTTCGGGGGGCGGGAAATTAAACGATAAATTGCAGCGTCTGGGTCCTTCCAGGTTCGGTTCAGGCAGTTAGGAAATTCCCATCTTGCTCGGAAGAGCAGCAGGGAACGTAGGTTATGTTCATTTAAATGTATGTTAACGCAAATGCTGCGAGTGCAGGTGCTGGTTGGGCTGCCGGCCCTGGCAAGAAGTTGGGGTGCTGTGGGTCAGAGCTGCCAGCGCTGGTACCGCACCCCTGCCCGCCATGGCAGCGTCTTTATGTTCTAAAGAAGCCTGTGGACAACCCAGGTGTCAGTCTGCATTCGATCAGCCCAAACCCACACAGAGTGCAGCAGAGGGGACAGTTATTTCAGCATATTTCATTGCTGGGCCAGCCCAGAGGGAGAAGTGTGATGGCAGAGCCGCTGGATTGCATTGGGAGTTTCATAGTCAGTGTTGTGCAGCTCGGATTTGGGGTTTTATTTCGTGTACAGCAGTGTGGGATGAAGCTGAGCCCTCATTTTTTTTCTATTCTGGAAGATGCTGGTGGGGTTGCTGACTGGCAGCAGCGTTACCATGCATCCGCCCCCGGGAGCAGCTTGGACGAGTTCCACCCTCACCAATTTTCCTTTAGCAAGTACAGTTGAAGAATCTTCAGAGAGTAGGTTTTTTGGAGTTCGGCAATATCAGCTTTCATGGTATTTTTTTATTATTTTGAGCAAGGTGGCTCTGAGTAGCAGCATACAAACCATTTGGATGATTCAAATCAACAGATTGTTGAGAGTCAACAGTCAGGTAAGTTAAAGACACTCCTCAATTAAAGGAGCAAGGAGGGAAAACATGGTAGCCTTAACGCTTCATATTATACAGGGCAGCTTTTGGGGCAAGTGGGCAAGGAGAAAAAATATTGATGTTGCCTCACAGACCTGTTTTACTGTTAAGGGAGCGTCAGCATCTGGTTTATGCTGAATAGTTTATAGCTATCAGGGAGCAGACAGGGGAGGGGACCGGTGTCAGACTTAGTAGGGTAAGAATCCGTCCTTGCCAGGCTGCAGCTGATGCCAGACATCCATAAGCAGCTATTAACAGATCAAGGAAGAGTCACAGCTGATGTTGGTTATTTAAAGTTTTATTTGCTTCTAATTTACTCTCATAAAAACACTCTAGTCTATTTGATTTTAGTATTCAGACAGTACAGACTTCTGATATTATCAAGAGTGATATTAGAGAAGCAGTACAAACCAATCTACTTTAGCATGTAACCAAGCACAGGTGGAACTAAAACCACCCCCACTTGTAAAAACTAATTAGCCTGCTTTCTGAGGCTTTATAGTTAAAATACAATACTCAGTAAATGGTTATAGTCACCAAACCATATAAATAAAATCTAACATGGTAAAATGGGAACAGCTGAATGTGCAAGAGTCAAAGTAAAAATATGTAGATAGGTATTTTGCTAATTAGAGCAATCACCAGTTAACTGCATCTATGTTGTAAGTGTCTCTTATAGGTGTGAGTTTTCCTCTTCGTTTCCAGTTAAAGTTCATCACTTTCATACAGTCCAGACTGCTCAGCCAAACGCTGAAACTCTCCTTCTGGTGAGAAAGCTTGTTTCACATCCAGTCCTCTTCCATTAAGTGCCAAATACTTGCTAAAAGTTGGTCGAACCCGCAGCTGCTTTGGGGCTGGAACTGGCTTGTTTGCATGTGCTGGAAGAGAGAAAAAAGCCTCTTTCAGTGTTTTCCCAGGCTGTGGAAAGACCCATGGTACAGCAACCCAATTGCTTTTTATCTGCAACATGAATCAGTAAACACTTAGGCATAATTTAACAGTCAAGCTTCTCTCTCAGACACCAGAGATTGATATTCACCCTCATTCTTGGTATCAATCAAATTGCAGTCTTTAAGTAGTGCAGACAGCAGATGTAGACGGTGTGTGCATCGCAGTGTCTTGGTACTAAGCAAAAAAGTTTTTCCCAGGATATTTACTTTGTCTAGATCAGTACCTTTGGAAAGAAACCCTCCCAGCAGCCTGAGCTTCCTTAGGTTAATCTTGAGGTTCTGCTCTCAGTACAAGTGCCGGTGGCAGTTGCAGTTGTGGCTGTGGCACTGTGAATGTGGTACTTACTTGCAACCTCCAGCCTGGCATGGCATGTGGCCACACCTGCTCCATTGACAGCAGATACAGTGTACCAGCCAGAATCTTTCTTGTTTGCATTATTAATCAGGAGGCAAATCCTTCCGGTATTGTCATGTAACAAGCTGAAAAATGAAGGTGTTTTTGTGTAAGTGCTTGGAGGGAGACGGAGAGAAGACATTGAAATCAGAGGGTCAGTTTACATGCTGAGGAGCTGAGAAAGTCCTAGAACAATTCTTGTAGGGCACTGCAAACTATTTAGACAACATTTGTGTTATGAGACAGCAGTGGTTCCCATCATGATACCATTCAAGTGGCATCAAGGCCCTTCTGTAGCCCCATAGCCTCAGAGCATGATGAATGCATTGCATGTTTCAGTCCTAAACCCATGCTTCTCTGTGGGCCTTGTAACTGCTGCTACAATTCAGCGTGGCAGCTGGTCACAGTTTTCTCTCTGTGCCCTCGAAACAAGATTCTGAGCATTGTGCCTGTCCAGCACATGAGCCTGTTCACCATCCCAAAGAGGGATGGATCTATCTTTCCAGCTTGCTGCTTTTAGAAACCAGCCAATTCAAATTTGACTTAAATACTGGTTATTGTTTTCTAACACACCAATGGCCAACTCATTAGTAGGATACCTTATTCGGTCTGTATTATATTGTACCATTTCGTTGTTTCTTTTCCAGTAAATCCGGGGTGTTGGAATAGCAGAGATCTGGCATTCCAGTCTGGCTGTATCTCCTTCAAAAACCTTTTTGCTTTGTGGCTTGAAGATGAAAGTTGGAGCTGTGTGATGTTCTTTTGCTAAATTAAAGAGGAAAGATAAGGAGGAGTTACTCTAAGTATTGAATGCTAATATCAGGCTTGTTTTTTAAAATTTCAGAATGCTAAATTCAGGAGGACACATGTTCCTTACAGTATCTCTTTAGTGTACAGGCAATTCCCATGAGCATAAGGGTGTAAGACAAGAGCCAATCAACATATGTTATCAATTCTGGGAGATAATAACTCCCAAATTATGGACTTCCCATTACATCTAAATATCCCACTAGAAGTGCTTTGAAGATATATGGCATCCCAGATGTATGTATTACAGTAGTCTTGGAAAAGGTAAGGTGTTTGTTATTGTTTGAGCCTGAGATCTGGAGATCTGCCTCTGCTTCTTAATTGTTTTACATCCCAAACACATGGAGGAAGGCATTAGATTGCTCAGATTTTTCCACGTGTGGCCAGATAATTATCGGTGCTCTGAGTCTTACCAATTACTTCCACTTTAACTGCAAAAGAGGCTTCTCCTGCACGATTGACAGCCACACATTCGTATGTCCCTGCATCAGATGATTTGACTGCTTCAAAAATAAATGAATGGAATCCCTTTTCTGACACTATCATTTTATGGAACTGATCTTGATGAACCATCCTTCCATTCTGATACCACATGACATCTGGAGTCGGCAGCCCACTAACCTGTGAAGGAGAGGAAAGCAGTGAAGAGTTAAACAGCTTTTAAGATAATAAAAGCTTTTCAATGCTATAGGGAGTTTGATGATCAAATCATGATCCTACTGCAAAGTTTTAGTCTTGCCTAGTTTTGAATATTAATGTGGTGCTGCACAGAGAGTAAGGCTTGTGAAGTGCCATGGAAAGATGAGCTTTTAGCTACAAGACAGTGGATGCTGTTTCTGCAACCCCCAGTTGCTCCCATCTTGTAAGGTAGTTTTGATTAGGCCAAAGATACTCGTTTTGGGTTCATAGAGAGGGGGAACTCACCCTTTTAATCTCACAGTTAGTACCATCAACAGGGTTGACATCCATACTGTTCTGGTAATGTATATTAACAAAGTGTCCTGCAGACATGCTCCAGGCTGTCCATGACATTCAGAAGTTAAGCAATTTGCAGCAAAATGGCTAAAGGTCATGCCTAAGTCTGGCAAGAGTTTACTTAAGGAAAGAGATTGGAAGTGATTAGGAAAAACCAAGCCAAACCACAATCAGCAAACCCCCTTTGCAGTGAAGCTGCATGTGCGGAAGATGTAGGTTCTTTCTAACCCTAGGGTTGGTACCATTGCCATGCAGTTTCAGGCCATTCTGGCATTTTGTTTATTTGTCATTAGTGCATTTCCTTTCCAGATTTTCTGCTCCAGCAAGGGCACAGTTACCTCAAAGAAGACTCATTAAAGGCAGGCTAGTCCTAAGCAGGCCTTGCTGGACGTATGTCCAGCATGTGTCCATTGACGTCAGTGAAGTCCCAGTGCAAAGCACAAAGTTCCCTCCCAAAATGTCTTCCTTCAGCAAGGCCTTAATATTCATTCTTCCCAATGAGGTCTAGAAGGTGTTCTATGGTGGTCCATATTTACCACTATTTAGCTTTAACCATATTCTTATGAAGCTAATTCCATTTATGTTTTCCAAGGGAAAATGCTGAAATATTTAGGCATCTCCTATTTCTTGGTTTACATTGCCTGGAGAGACCTTGTACCATTTGCCATTAGTGCTCTGGCTTATTAAAGTGCAAAGGCACTGCAGCTCAGAGACCTCTCTTCATGCCACACACCCCACAGAGATAATGGAACTGAAAGTGAAAGGCTGGTATTACTTTGAAGTCGAGTCTGAAGAATCGCCCCTCCTCAATAATTATGTCTTCAGGCACTTGTGTAAAACGTGGCTGAAAAAACTTTTCCTGGATCGAGTCATGTCCACGGTCATCTCCTCTTGAGGATGGTCTGCTCCTAAAAAGTGGACAGCAACAGTTACTTGTGTAAAAGTCACTATAGCACAAATGACATTGAAGTATTGATTGCAGCTAGAGTCCCTCAACACATTTAGGAGTCCAGTACTACAGTTGTGGTTTGTTTTTCAGCTGTAAGGCATGGGTTTTAATCAACCACCTATCTTGTTCAAGTTGTTCAACACAGAAGTGTAACAGGAAACCTTCATCTTTGGCCTAATATCCAGAAGAATTTACAAGAGCAATGTAGGCTGTATTTCATCATGCTACATTTCATAATTTACATTGTTGAACCTTGCTTTGACTAGAGATTAATCTTCTGGAATACGAAGCATATTTGCCCTAGGTACATGGGGTCTTTAAACATCTAGTGTTATGTTTAGAATTGACCGGTAAAAGATCATAGGCATCATCAACCATCCTCAAATGGTAATGTTTTAGTTGAAGTGTATGAATTTAGTAATTACTACTTTAGAAAAAGTGATAAGTAAGGAAGTAAAACTAACATTATCTAGAAACACTTGAAATAAGGTCTTGAAGTGCAGTGCAGCACAAGCTTATGCATTACCTTACATGTGTTGTAGGAACCTGCAGCCTGATGTTTTCCGCATTCTGGTGCTTGGAAAGAGAAAGAGGAGAGGTGAGTTAACTTAGAAAGTTTTATCTATAAACTGAATGAGAAGCCATTTTAAGTTCATATACTGACTGCTGCTTAAAAGCTGAATACTTCAGAAGTCATTGGGACAAAAGGTAAAGGAACTTGCATCAAGAGCTCTCTCTTTTCACCCTAGGCTTTGCCATGACAGTAACAAGTACTATTAATACAATGGCACAACTTCTCATCACTCTGCACAGGTGATAGGTGCAGCACTTTTGTTTGTCACACAAGGCTTTTGGCCAGCCAGTAACTTTTGTTAGAGGGGAGTAGTACTACTGGCAGTATCTAAAATGAGAACTAAGTACGGAGTGTCCTTCACTATAGCAGGAATAGAAGTGGAATCACTGGCAAGAACGCTGTATTGTGCCCACTTAAATATGGTACCAATAGCAATGGACACATGCTAAGCTGGAAAATATTTTTCTTTCTAGATCACAGCACCAACTAAGCTCGCTGACAACTCCACAATCACATGAGTAAATCTGCTAAAGTACCCAGGATTGATGCCTGCTAGGAACTTGGATGTTTGGAAAATGCAAGCAGAGTTTATTACCAGTGACTCATTTTAGCAATGGAGTCAGATAGAGGAAACACTGCACGGAAATTTCTGGGGTGTTTGCACTGAGCCTTTACGATGCTTGGTTCTGTGCTCTGTAGCTGAGTTCTGTGGAATATTTAAGCCTGGCTTTAAACTTCAAGCACAGAAGCAGTCTTCAGTTTGGGAGAAGCATTGCATGAATGAGTGTTTTGCTGGACTGAGCTCAATGCCGAGTCCAAGAGGCAATTGCTTGTATCTGCTCATTTACACTAGTTCTGTACAATTATTACTTGTCTTGTGAAATGATGCTGTAGCGATGGAGTTGCTTGTAATTCTAATGCTCTATTATATGGACTATGTAGTTAAGTTCCTGAGGAATCATGAGGCTGAATGAATCAATGACTACCAATATTTAAAAATAAGAAAATAAGACTGAACAATGGGAGTGAGATCCCCCAAACGTAAGTCAGCCTCTCCCCAGTACTCCTTTTTATGCAGCATTTCACACATCCTGAAAAGTTGTCAGTCATCCTGTTTTGACTGAATGTTTCCTTGTTCTCTACAAAAGATGAGGCTTCCCTTGCTCTCCGACATCCATAATGTTCCCTTCGTGCCTGCCTGTCAGGTGATTGTTGGGGAGAAATAGCTCAAATTGCGTATTCCTCCCTTGCTGTGATCTTAAGTGTCTTTTGCAAAGAGTTTTGCTAACTGCACTTTGGAAGGTGTGTGCCAGCCTGCTGGCTCTCTGCGTGCATGCAGCAGGAGGGATGTTTTCTTTGGCTGCACAGGTATCCAGCGCCACATCACAGACATTTCCACTAACTTTGATCACAGAAGTGCCAAAGAGACCTTTTAACTGGTCTTCAACTAAAATGCTTTTGAAAATGCCAGTAGTAATAGATGCTTGTCTATCAGTATGTGGGCTGCTAAAATAAATGCTTTGCCTTCTCTTAATGATTGCAGGCTCCTGGAAGGGCTAAAACCCAGCCGATCCCACTTCAAGGGCCTGACCTCTTGTAGTCAATGTCACTTATTCCAAACAGTGACAGGTGTAAATCTTGCTGTCCTGGCCAAGTCTGAACTTGGGCTGTTAGAGAGTGAGTACCTGTATCCCTGGCTGTGCTGCTCCCTGCCTGTCACAAGCAGGGTGTAACGTGCCGTGCAGCAGCTGTTGTAATTCCTCCCTGGAGACGTCATTCCTACAGATCAGACCCAGCAAGGGGATGGTGCTTAAATTCCGCCCCCCTCTGCCACAACCCCCCAAAAAAACCCTCAAATCCCTACTATACAGAGCTCTGCCAGTGCGAGCTGTCCCCTTTGCTCCCCTCTCTTGCACTGGTACCAAATAAACCCCATCTCTCTGCCCTGTTCAGGTACAAGCAGGTCACAGCACAGTCACCAGAAAACTGTTGTTCTACAGAAAGGTCCCCCCCCCCATTTACCTGTGCATTCTGCATGTTGTCTTCACTTTGTGCTTCCAACACGGATGCAGCATTTACTGGTCCGAGCAGCCTGCGAGCCATTCTTTCTTCATAAGTTAATCGCTTAAAGCAGAGTGGAGAGGAATTCTAGTTAGAAGTCCATTTACTATTTCAGGTCAGCTTGTAAGAGCACATTAATATGCCACAAATTCAGGGTGTTGTCAATGAAAGCAGCGGCTGAATAGAAACACCACTTCTGTTCCAGAGGGTTTGCAGTCTGTGATGACTACTGAAGTCAGCCTCAATATATACAGCACGGAAATGCATAAAAGATTAAACTGCCTGTTCATCAAAGCCTCTCTCATGCCATCTGTGGCCTTGCACTCCTCCTCTTTCTCTGCTGGGATTATTTATGGGTAACTGATGGCATTATTTCAGAAGCCAGAGTAAGTCCCAGGGTACCTTTCTGTTAGCACTGGGAAGACTTCCCAAGTCATTCAGCTGTGGATTTACTTAAGGAGATAGAGGCATGATGGATGCTAGCGTCCCCTGCTCCCAAAAAAGCAAGAGCCACACCAGAAGCAGACGCAGCCGGAGAGGAGCACCACTGCCCCTGAAAGCACAAGGGAAGTTTATGCCAGTGCAACAGCTGCCTTATGAAATCTGGGTGCTTTCTTGAGGAGGCAAGAATGCATTTCAGTCATGTAGCATGTTCCTACAAAATGGATGCAGCACACAGGGATAAATATGAACAGAGTTAAATTCCAGTTCTGTCAGTGGCCTTACTTTAGAAGAGTACATTAGTCTCCTGAGCACCAGAACACCTGACACTTTGCTTCCCACAAAGTTTACCTTGGGTTTGGATTTTGTGATGTGAGGACAAGCTCTGACTGAATTTCTACTGTGTATGGGGCATGTATGTGATTATTCCTGGGTAGGTAAGGGTTTGGGGAAGCTTGTGGGACTTTTCTTTAGAAGAGAGTGAGAGAGACCTTTTGCAAAACCTGTGAGAGCTTAATATCCCTGAGGTCGTTACGGCTGTATCAAGTGTGGCTGAGATTGGCCAGTTGGTTCAGACATTGGAGGACAAGGGGAGGAGGACACAGAGTGGCGATTGCATAAGCCTTATTTTTAGACTGGCTTCCTATGGGAAGAAAAACTGGCTTGCAATTGGAAGCTTTCTTACAGCAGCTAGAAGATTCTTGTTAGGGACACATTAAGTCAGATTGGACCCGATATGGTTTTTTTTCCTTCAATATTTAAAATTATATGAGACACAAACCTGTTCCCACTGATGATAATGGAGAAACTTCTTTCTACTTCAGGGGAAAGAAGATGGAAACTATAAACACTGTGCTTTTACCAGTCTGTCTCCAGCCAGCGGGAAGGTTCCTACGTTAGAGACCTCTCGCTCTTTCTAGCTTGCTGTAAGGTGCTTCCCTACTGGTAAGGAAATTTTTCTCCCAGATCTGGATTTCTTGGAAAAGGGGATTGCATTTTGTCCCTTTGCAGAATAAATAAGGAGGTACTGAGACTAAGAGACCTTCTTATAGGAGACAGACTTTGTGATTTATCTGATTTGTTGTTGTTCATACAAAAAGAAATCAAAGAGGTTTACACATGTGGTGATGGTGTCTAGAATGAGCTCTCAAATATTGGTACTTCTCCAAATTTCTAATGATTTGGGGTGGTTTATTAACCCCAGCATTGAAAGCCAGGGGCAAATCGTGTCTGGAGAACTGAGAGATTCTCCTTGTGTTTCTAGTTGTCTGTCGATGTGATGTTCAGCAGGATCCCCAGCAGAGAGTTCAGGTTTGTGGCACAGCTCTGAACGTGTACCTTTCTCCTGACACTAGCCATATTAATTTGGTTGCACAAATTCAAAGACAGCTTGAATGGTGTGTGCTGGCAAGAAGGTAGGATAAGAGGGAAAGGCAATAGCAGCTGAAAGCCATCTTGCTGCATCAGATGGCTTTCAGAACTCAACACATCCCTTACAGAAGTCACAGGAGAGGCAGACATTCAATTGCCAGAGTAGATGCCTACAGACAGACTTACAGCAACCAGGCCAGCTTTCATCATGCACTAGGCATGCGCTGCTTCTCTACTGGGAAGGGCTGAGCTGAACTTGGCCCACCAGTACAGCTGTTTGCATTCTAATAGCAAAAATAACTGTGAAGAGGGTGTTGGGAAACAATGAGGTTGGATGTAAATCTTTAAGAACCATGCCTTTACACCACCCCGAGCCATGATTAAAAATGGTTACTGCTGGAAAAGATTTTTTTTTGTTTGTTTTACATTTCTAATGGAAAAATTCAGCCACCTCACATTGAAAGAATATTCTGGTCATAAATGGCTCAAAGAACTCTTGCTGGGATCTGTTGAGTAAAGGTGTTTGGGAAGTGTTGCTCCTGCATTTCCTTCTGCTTTCAGCTCAGTTTGGAGGCTACGGCCTCTGGGGCACTAGAACTAGTCTCTGCATCCCTGCTTGCACTACCGAGAGTCAGAGCAAACTGGTTCTTTAATCACCAGGTTTCCCTTACCTGGTTGCCATTCTGGAGAAGGTTGTCTTTGCATCGGAGTTTCTTTTCCAAGTCCTGAATGAGGGCCTCTTTGGTTCCTCGAATTTCTTGTTCTGATGTCTTCTGCATAGAGTTGATGCTAGCTTGTTTGTTATACATTGGTTGTGAGTAACTACTCATGCAGGAAGAGGAAAAAAAAGTTATTCCTGTAGGCCTGCTTGACTGTTTGCTACAGCTTCACAGAATACACACAAAAATGTGAACCTGCTACCTAGGAACTGTGGTTCAAATGAACCCGTAAAGCATTTGGGAGATAGATAGGCTAGGTGGTGTAATTGAGTATCAAAAACTTAAGGGGAAGCATCATGTTCTAGCCAAGCCATTGAGTGTCCTCCCGTAGCGCTCACAGCAGTTTGCCGTAGGTCACTGTTCAGCATCCCTGCATCCTGCAATGGCCCCTGCCCCGACTCAGATGTGTGCAGTAAGGCTACTAGTGTTCTGAGAGAGCCGCTAACTCCACTGAGCAATGCGAGTCTGTCCAGGAGCAAGTTCTCCCTCAAAAACTGCATACCTTTATAATTTCAATTGTTAAAAAGGCCCTGGGTGCTGCAAATCCACAGCAAGGTCACAGACTATTCTATTAGGTATGAACAGTTTATTAGTTGTCCTCCTCTTGGCCCCAGAAAGTTACTTCATATAGCATTTCTGTGAGATGTTCCATAGCCGAGTTTACCCCAAGCTAGGCTGGGTCTTTAGGAGCCCTTGCTGCAGCCCCCCACATGGCCTGATCCTGTAATCCATAGTCAAGAGACACAATCAAATTTTGGAGTTAGATAGTAGGCTTGATTCTGAAAGGTGCTAGGGAAAGAGGAGCATCCCTCAAAATGGGTTGCAAAAGTCTACCAGAGGTCACAGCACTCTGTGCTGACAGAATCTGACCCGATTCGTTACGTGCAGCAAGGTCTTGTATGCTGCACTTGTATTCAGCAATTATTTCTATTCAAAATCCTCTTCGTTCTGTCACTTGGGAATTTGTTCTGCTGATTAGAATAGGGTAGAAGGGTTATAATTCTGGTACATATTCCCAGCACTGCTTGGACTTAATAACTTGCCCAATTTATAACTTAAAAACTTTAATAATTTGCCCAACAGATTAATACATCTCATGTCCCCATTTGCCCATTGGTAGAATGATTAGGAAAATAATTCCTCAACTCACAGGGTGTTGCATTTAAGAGCAGCTTATATGAAAAGCCTAGTGAGGCACCAAAACCCTTTGCTATGAAAACATACTACCCCACACTACATACACAAAACCCAGCAGTTACTCTAAAGGCATACCTAACCCAAGTACATTCCTGCAGTACTTTTAAGAAACACTCCTGAGTGCCCCATCTTGCCTTCTGCGTCTTACCTTCCCGCTTCCCACAGTGCTGTGGTTCAAAAAATACCCAGAAACATTCAGATTTCCTGAATACAAACTGACTCTTATGCCTGAATTTATATCCAAGCCAGCAGGACCCCCCTGCCCCTATCACCTTTCCAATATCCTCTGTTGAGTGTTTGTTGCGTATTCTACGCTGAGTTGCCCCCAGGACTTCCAGTGAATATTGGCAGGAATACAAGTTGGTGAGAAGGCAAGACGCAGCTCCCTTTGAGATCTCACTGACCTTGGGAGATATTTGGATTGCAGCCCAAAGGCAAAATGATATAATACATATTCAGGAAAGAATTTAGTCTTTGGTCTGAAGGGGTAAAATTTTCGAGTGGCTGCCTTTCTGTTAGCATGTATGATTAATGGAAACTGTATTGTAGGTGGGCATAGAGTCCCATCACGATGTGGAACCTGAAAATACTGTTGAGACTTACTAGGAATCTTGAAATTGTTTATATGTGGGAAATGCTACTGCCTTCTCCCCCTGCCTCCCCGTTCATAAGCCATATTTGTTGAAATTAATTTGAGATGGGTGTCCATCTTATGTTCTGAATACCCTTAAATTAGGTATTTCCATCAAATGAAACTAAATTGTCCAGACTGACTCCCGAAATCGTGCACAGCAGCCCATGACTACTGTGCAGTTTAATTCCTGGTGGATACTCCTCTCTCCCACACAGACACCAAGGGCAAGCGCTCAGCCTCCTAACCCCGTTCATGCAGAGTCCTGCCTCCAAGATCAGAAGTCAATGGGAGTTGTACCATTGGCTTCAGCCAAGCTGGTGTTTCACCGAACGGCTGGATATGGGATGGTCAGTGCATGGGAGAGGCCAGGCCAGAGGAAAGCAAGGGGAGGTTAGAAGCCTGTATATACTTACTGAGGTTCCATAGGAGAAGGAGTTTGGCTGTTATAGTCGGGCTGTGAGGGTAGCACTGAGCACAGGAATGCTGCGGGGGGTTGGTTAGGCATGGGTATAAGCCGCTGCCCAGATGATGAGCTAGCAGGAGACTGAGCAGATGCAGGCGTGACAGGATATGTGGATTCCTTAGGGGCACTACAGGAAGGCGAGGAGAGCGTGATTGAAGAGCTCAGCGATGACGAGGAGGAGAATTTCTGCCCACTTGGGTTACGAGGCTGTATTAGGATGGAGGACTGTTTGATTTGTCTGCTTGACTCTGTAGAGGCTGCGGGTCCTGGAGGCTGCTGTTGCCCTTGACACACATTCTTAGACTGGATAAAGTGTTTTGGACGTTCGTAGTTAAACATGGTTGGTTGGCACATAGAGGAAACGGATGGGAGATTAGGGACACTCATAGGAGAGGTTTCACGGCTGTCCTGGGTTTTTGTTGGTGATAACTGGCTTTGGATAGGTGGCTGGTAAAAACTAGGTGGTAGGCCACAAAAGCTTTCTTGGCTGGGCTCCTGGATAGAATGGAACCCTTGCCTTGCAGAATAGAGGCTTTCTTGGTGTGGATTTTCCCTTAGGGAAGACAATACAGATAAAATAAATAGTACGTCACGATTTGAATCACAAAAATCCTGTGTATTGAGCAGTCATTAGCAATCCAAAGAGTACTAAGTTCAGGCAACTGATAATTAAAGCTTGAGCTTGAAATAAAGAGATTTAGGATTGATTAGAACTATTCCGGAATTGTGTGAACATTTTGGATTACAGTAACAAGTCACGCACTCTATCCGACTCAAGTGCAGTGCTCACCACAGCTATCTTATCTGCAAGAGCCCAGTAAATTCTAAAAGAAGTATCAATTGATTTATTGAGACAAACCAGCACTTGCGTAAGTCTACAGATAACCACAGATACTATTGCTAAGCAAGGTAATTTGCCACATATCATCTTAACTAAAGATCTTTGAATCCTGCAATTTTGTGCCCTGTCAAAACACGAAATGTACTATTACTCAGAGAATTGGCTATTTGTGCCAAGAAATTCCTTACACCATAGGGAAGCATGAAACAGGTTCCACTTTCTTTTAAGCGGAAAACAAAACCTTTGAAACCAAGTATCCCGATTTCTTCTCTGTTGGTTTTCAAATTCAGAGCTTTTTATATCCAATTGAGATTTGGGATTGGAATGCCAAGGACTGTGCTTCTCCATTTGAAGTGATTTCCCGAGATTTGCTGTTAGGGCTAATAATTTCCTGAATTAGATAGCTGCAGGATAAAGCAGGGCAAGCTGAGCTGCTCGGAGGTCCTGTATTTATTTTGCAGGTTCTTGATATCTAACTCTGGGCTTTCCATCAATTTACAAAAGAGGAAAGTTTAATTAGAGCAAACTGAGCAAGTTTGTTAAAACTGACAAACAACTTCAGCTCCAGGATAAATAAATAACCCCCCAAAATAAACATAAAGCTACTAATAAAAAAAATGAGAATATAAATCCACACAGTTACATGTGCTGGAAAAAATTGTAATCTTGCCCCACTGAGATCAGCTGTTTCGCTGCTATATATACACAGTATATTGTATTCCTCTCCTCGGAGAGCCCGAAGAAGGGCTCCGCGAGGTCGTAAATTCCCGTGGGGAGAGATCAACTGAAGACATCGCTCTCATTTTAAAGATTCATAGCTTTCATTTCCTAAAGGTAATTATCAATATTAGTTGTAAATTAACTGTAAGTAAACAGAGGTTTTCTAGTAAAAATTCCCCAACTTTCCCCTTGTCGTGCTCTCAGAATTTGAAGCTGGCTCAGGTTTTTGGAGCATGTCCACATTGTGTTCTCATTCACTGGTGCAGAAAATTCATTGAATCTTGCTTTTTATACCATTTTTATATTACTGCCTGTGCCCGGATTCATTCATTTTACCTACAGGCTATGTAGCAAATCCGGCATTTACTTTGTTTTCTAGAATACTGCACTTAAACAAGATACGATACGATTCTATGATGCACAGATTCATTTGTCACAGCCACAAATAAGTTGCAGTTTCTTCAAATCGTTCCACCTTGATTTGGGTGGGGAAAAAATATCTACGTTTATAACTCTATCTTATAATAGATATCTATATATTTTTTTTTTTTAATTTTTGTTGCCTCTCGCGTTACTTTTGACACTACCGCACCTTAAAGGTACCTTGTCATCTCAGCATTACCCAGCTTCCGAGTCAAAAAGTGACGTGGGAAAAAAAAAAAAACAAACCAACAAACCCGAACACAGCACCTTACCTACAGCCTAGGAGTTGTCACCTGGGCTTTAACCAGTATTTTGGGAAGGGACCGTCATTCACTGACCCGGACTGTCATAGTAGCCCTCTGCGTAGCGTTATAAGACCGGAGGCTTTAATGTGCTGCCAGCAGATGACACGGCGGGACCTGCCTGTCCTGCCCGCACCGCTGTCACAATAAGAGTCTCCGCCAGCCCCGGACCGGCGGGGACACGGCGTTTTAGGGCCGGTGCCCGGGTTTTGGGCAGGTGCCCGTGGTCAGCAAATCACCCGCCTGGCCAGCACTGGGACCTGACTCCGGGCCTGGGCTCCGTGGCTCCCCCGAGCCCCGGCCGGCTCCATCCCCGGCCCCGGGAGCGATACCCGGTTCCAGCTCTCCCCGCCCGGCGATGGAGCGGCTGAGGCTCAGCGCTGTCGCTCGCCTCCCCTGCTCCGTCCCCGTGTTCACCTGGCGAAGGGAAAGAATTGAAGAAGTCCAGGTTTTTTTTTGCGCGTAACAGCCATCAGGGAGCAGAGAGGAAGGACTGCTGCAATATGCTTACACGTCCCTAAATCCCACTTTGTTATCTCAGTGTAATTCCTTTTTTAATTCACTTACTAATTGGCTGTGGCTAACTGTCTCTGTAGTGATAACACTGTTACTGCTTTTAAGGCTGTGTACTTAAAGGCAACAGATCTGTGAAAGCCAGACCAGAAGTAACTACCCGGCAGCAGACCCGAGCGGTACCCGGGGCCGCCGTGTCCTCGCCCCGGTGGTACCCGCACCTTCCGTCTGCTACCGAGCTTCATCAAGAGCAGTGGCATTCATTGCTCACGGATGTATCTGAAGAGTCATAAACTGCATAACACAAATAAAATATACTCGGCGGCAAAATATTATTCGATATATTGCTGCCTGTGTGTATTATTACACATATTTACTTGGATTAAAAGGTGCAACTATGGTGTTTTCACCAGAACAGCAACGGATCCTGCTGGCAGATTAGGTGATTTGTATCCCTTTAATCAAAGGCTTCAGTGCTTAATTACATCTTAAATTAACATCATAGTGTTTTAAGTATGTTAATTATACTTTGTCAACTCTTGCCTAAAATACACACTATTGTTTAAAAAAATCCCAACTCTGTGAGCACCGCAGCTCAGTCTGGGTATTTCAGTTGCCTGTTCTCTCCCTTTACTGTACCGGTGAGTCTTTCAGCACAGCGATCTTCAAGCATTAATCCACATTTAGTGTTTGTATTTAAACATCACCCCACCGGTTGTGAACTAAATCCACATAGCAGGTGTTAATTGAGTGCTAATTTATTTAAATTCCTTGTGATGAAAGTGATTAAGGGAGAAAGCCGTGTCCCTGGTTGTTGGAGAGGTTATTTGCTTTTCAAGTAAAAAATAAAAATGCGTAGTTTGCACAGGGAGAGTTGAGTACCAAAAAAAAAGGTAACTGAAGCGTGGTCATTTGCCCTGTAGGAAGCTGTTAAAGGTCAGACCCTGTGCTCGGACGGGCTCCCTGGCTGCCCATCGACTTCAATGAGGGTGCACTGTGCTTGTTTCAGAACTGAAGTTGGCTGCAAGGCATCAATTTAAGAACAGCTTTATGCACTTAAAAGGCTGGACACAACTCGGACGACTTGTGTGAAAGAGACGGAACAGAAAAACGTGAGATCCAGAAGGTAGGAAAAAAATTGAAAGAACTAGAAGCTGAACTGATAAAGGGATGGGAATAAATCTCATAGCCTGTGTTAGGGTAACTTAATAGTACCCCGACCAGCACTGCGAGGTGTTAGAGACCAGCTTTTCTGTACAGCTTCAGTTTACTTTCTATGAATGGTGACACATTGCATCCGATCGTGTTCTCCTAGTTGCTTGAGTCATATAGCAACAAATGTCTAGAAAAAAGTTAAGAATCATTTGCTTATTTATTAAGGAATCTTGAAAGCTACCTAAAAGACCTGGCAATATACTTACTGCCTGAAGCCGCTTCTTTTGCTTGGATTAAGTTCCTTTAATAAAGTTAATAATCAGTATAGATTTTATTCTGCTTCTTTAAGGCTATCAAGAGGGACGCTCTAAGGAGTAGCTGGTAGTGGCAGTCTTCTAGAATTGCATTTTCTAGCTTTTGTTGAGTGGCTGTTGCTAAGCAGTAATTTGCAGAAGTATGAGTACAAGGACTTCATTCATTTTTACAGTTGTTCCCAGTAATAGCTTTGTTCTGTCATCACTGTTTTTGTCGGTATTTCTTTTTGTCTTCAGTAATACAGTTGCAACCACATACACTACATGAGAGAGTTATATGGCTAAATCTGCCTAACAAGACAGTTAGTACAGCTAGTCATTAGAGATGACTTAGTTTGAGGTAACAGCAAAATTGACAATGTTGAGTCCCGTTCATAATGATGTTTCAAAGCACATGGCAATAAGACTGTGGGCTTTAAAGATACTTAAATGCTCATAGGTGGGTATATCTAGAAATGTTAATAGTTTTCTCTCTGTATCTTGAGATGTGTAAATGCCTTCCAAAATCTGGTTCAGCATTGGTGTCAGTCAAAAGCACTCTGCAGCTCTGTGCACTTGTTGATGTTTTGTATAACCTGATTTTTTAAAAGCTATTGCATAGCTGATTTTGGTGGTATGTTATAGCCATTAAGGCAGGACATCAGGTTCTGCATTTCAAACTGACCAGAACTTTAAAAATAAAACTGCAACCACAGCTCACTGGTACTGCTGCAAGCAAGAAACTTTACAAGCAGTCATCCTAAGCATCAAGTATCATCTAAAAGAGCTTTCCCAGAGGTTGCTTCTTAGAAATGCAGGCTTCCTGCTGCCTTTGAGAAATCTAGAGAGGATGGAAAAGCTGGTTCTGTTCTAAAAAGACAGCTAGCAGGTGTTTCCTACTGCTCCCATTCCCTCCAAGAGGTAATTATGAGGTAATTCTATGAAAGGTTTTCATTTTTGCTTGGCAGACAGTTAACAGTCTTGTTTAAAACAAGTGTGAAAGTTACAAGCAATGCCATGTTGGTCTGTGTTGGATACTCCCAAGCAAACAGCCTTATCTCTAGGTGTTGGGACTGGGGTAGTTGATTGTGAATTGAATACGGTGCTGCATTCACACGCTTGGCTTGTGATGTTTGAAGGCAACAGCAGCACAGCTTCATCGCAGGCTGCAAGCAAGCCCTCCGCAGCTTTGCTGTGCTGCAGTCTCCTAAACTGCGTACAAGTCAGCTTCAGCCAGGGCTTTGATTCTGCAGTGGCTCTGCATAGGGTCCCAGCTGATTTCCCTGGAGCAAGCCTGGATTTCGTGGAAGGGCTTGAAGCTAAACTGAGAGCCTTCTGGTGAACTGCAGGTTATCGAAGCAAACCCACTTTTACTCAGTGATTTAGCAAAAAATTCCTCTGCATGGAGAAATCTACACTGAAATATGATCTCTCTTGTAGTGATTTTGGAGGAGGATGTTCAGAATTGTTAAAGTAACCAGTTTAGTTAAAGCAGCTGAGTACATCCAAAAATAATCTATAACGCAGAGAATGCTTTCTGTCATGGGCGGCCATTTACACACGATGTAACAGTATCGCTGCAATGCCGCGCTGGCATTCGGCTGAGAGAGCAGGCACACGTCTGCCTCGGAGCTCTCCCCTTCACAAACAGGACTGAGGAAACTCCTTTCTAGTGCTGGGCTTGGACTTTTTAACTGTCACCATTTGAAGTCTTCGTTATGTCTATAAACACCCGAGAAACACTACAAAAATCTGGGATGGAATTGCTAAGATGAGCGTTCTAACTTGTTTTGTTTCTCTGGAACAATTAAACAGAATAACTAATAATGCAATAGGTACAAAGTTACCTGAGAGCTGCATTTGGGGCAGAAATTGGATCGAGTCTTGTTTTAAGAGGGAACACTCTATTCTTGGGGGAAAATCTCCATCTCCTGTGTGAGGAATGTCCCTACCGTGGCATGGGACAGTTTCCATTCTATCCAGTGGGTCACTGGTTTAGTACTTTTCCTCCACAGAGTGCTTTGCGGGTACAATCTGCACCACGCTTACGGAATCTCAAGTTCTATTGCTGTCTTACAGAACGGGAAGCAGAAGCATGAGGTGATGCCTCTTGGCCAAGGCTACGGAGGAAGGTGGTGGCAACAAAATTGTACCTTGAAATTTCCGAGGTACATGCTCTGCCATGGAGCCAAAGGTCTTCTGGAGCCTAGTTATTTAGGGTGATGCTTTTAAAATTACTTACAAACAGGCTTTTCTGAAAAGACCATTAAACACCTACCTGAGCCTTTAGATAGTTACGTACTTTGCCAAATTGAGCCTGTGCTGTTCTGTAGCTGGGCTGGTGTTACATGTTCCCATTGTTATGTAGGCAAACAGCTCAGGTTACTGCATGGATACATTTTCCCTGTTAGGTTATGGGTCATGGGAGCTTTGCAGTTGTATTTTTTGTGGTCACTAGAAAGTTCATCCTCTAAGTATTGCGTAAAACTAACCTAGGGATGTGATTTTCTCTTTGTCTTACCTCAGAGGTGAAGCCTGAGGCGAATTCTCATAAGCTCCATGAAAATCTTCAGCTTCGCTCTTGGAGTTCATTTGTCCAAAGTTTGCGGCTTCTGCTCGCCTGCCCAGCCCTGGGGTCTCTGTGCTGTAGGATGGCAGGCCAGCCACATCTCGGTCCTTGGCTCCTGTTTGGCTGTTCCTAGGGAAGGTGGGTTTCTTCATGGTGACTTGCACAGCTGGCCTGTGGGCAACACCCGCAAAGCTTTCCAGCTCTTTTGCTCCTGGAATTAGAATTGTCCACAAGTCAAGTAGAAGGCAGTGATGGTTCACCAGTATAGCATGCTGCGGTAACAGGAAGGGAAACTGGTACGTCTGTGCAGGTGGATGAGAGTTCAACCTGCTTGGGGTCTGCATAGACCAAAACCTGCACAGCTGCATTGGCCAAAACTGACTTCTCACCAGGGCTGGTGAGCTTTGCTTTAGACACAAGGTGCTGTTCTGTTTGGAGATGGTTTTCAGCACAAGCCAGACAAGTCAGGTGTTACAATAAACAAGGTATAGATACAGCCAATGTGTTGGACTAAGCTGGGGTCCCTGGAGGGATGAAGCTCAGGGAGGAGACTGCTCTGTGAGACAGAACAACATCTCCACCTTGTCATCCTTGACCCAGGAGGAAGACGGGACAAAAGCAGAAATGCAGAAGAACTTGCATCCAACTTTGAGAAGTACCCAAGCAGACTGTGTTTTTGGGGCATTTCTCTTCTCTTTAGCCTGCAAAAATGTTAGGGTCTGGCTTCTGCTTGGTTGTGGCTCTACCTCATGTGGGGCAGCAGCAAATTCTCTCATGCTTAGTTGCTCAGCTCAGAGATCCATGAGCTTACCTGGGGAAACAGAGAGACGTGCACTGGATGCTGCAGATCCAAATTCATTTTCAGCAACACATTTAAATATTCCAGAGTCTTCTGGAAAAGCTTCGGTAATTACCAGGGTGCAGACTTCCTCTGAAATGACAAATTCAGGCATGCTGTTGTATCATAAAACCCAAATGTTAACTTGTAGGAATTGGTCCTTGCAGAAGGACGGCTACTTAGTGATGGGGCTTGGGAGCAAGAAAGTGCAAAAAAGTGATGTGAAGGGCATAGGAATCCAAGGGATTCAGAAGGAGCAAAGGTGAAGGAATGATCTTTCTTCCTGTGACTTTAGAGAAACTACACACAATTTTTTTGCTAAATTCTGTCTTCTCTTGCACAAGTTTAAACCCCAGAAATGATCACAGGTCAAAATGGTTGATGTGTTTTCCCTTAACATAGGGAACATACTCCTTGACTGAATGTAAAAGGGATGATACATTTTTCATTGTGTTGTGAAATAAATCAGGGCCTTTCAGGTGCTTGTATCAAAACCAAGAACTTGAAAGCTCTCAGCCTGACACTGAGTGCTGTCTTCTGGCTCCCCTTTGAACATTATTGTTTTATCTTGCATGAGGTGGGAAAAACTAAGCTTGGGGTAATTAACCAATGAGGTGTCTAACAAAAAATACGCAGTGTACTTACCAGGAACAGCTGATGAACAAGCCTCTGCTCAAAATAAGAAAGAAAAAAATTAAATGGTTATAATGCCAGAATGGAAGAAAGACTTCTAGCCCTCACCTCTTTTCCCACCTCAGCTGTCACCCTGTTACAAAAGGGACCATCTCCCTTTCTGTCCATCTGGATAGGAGAAGCTCAGGTTTGGCTGGGGAACCTCTGGTACAAATACTTCTCCATTGAGGTGATACAGAAAGAGATCCACCGACTTTGGAGTTAGTTGCTCTGAATTTGTCCCATTGGAGCTATGACCTCATGCCTGGGAGTATGATAAATTGTTTAAAATATGCTTATATTTTTAATTCTTTTTCCTGAGTTCATCAATAATTATGATATGTGATGACAATGACGTTATGGCTCCGTAGTGCTTTCGTTAATAACTAACAGCATGGCAATCTCCCCCCTTGTGCCTGATCTGCTCACGCGTTGCTGGGGGAAGCCTGGTCTCTGAAAAGCAGTCTGTCGCTTCAGGTCATTTAATACTGGTAAACTTAACTCTGCCTCTATGAACATGTTCTGTCTCCTAATTTTTATATCAGTTCTTGCTCCTGTCTTTTCACTGCCCCAATAAAATTACTGTACATCAGGCAGATGTAGTAATACCTACTTTTTCGTAGTATTCGGAAATCGGCAGAGTCGATTATCGGATCATATTCTCTGTACCAGTGAACCTGTAAGGTGGGTGTAGCACGAATGCGACATTCAAATACCACTAATTGACCCTTCGTAGCTCTTATGTTTTGTAGACCCTAGAGGAGGAAAAATTGGTTATTAAGTGTCTGACGTAAGTATTTCCCCATTGAAGCAATTATTACAGGATGATACACCCTTCAGTAAAGAAGATGATCTCATGCACGTATTTTTATTTTACTTACAATCGTTGATTTAATTCTAAATGCACTTGCAATGGGTTGTGAGTGGATTTTTTTTTTTTCACCTGTATACCAGTGGTCTTTAAAAGACTTTAGCCTGCTTATGCATTTAAATAAAGATACAAATGCAGGAAAAACATCTATCCCAGTGAATACAACATAATAAGGGAGGTTCTGTGAGAGGTTTCCTCTTCAGCCTCCTTTGTAGGAAATAAATGAGATGAATTCATTTAAGTGGCTCTGTCTGTCTGGATTGTTTACCAATTAAGATGTTAGTTTGATAAAATCACTAATGAAGCATGCTGGCTTTTTTGAATTGTAAATGAACTGATGTTCCAGTCTCGGAATACCTTCTGATGGAGCAAGAAAACTCAAAGTCTAATGCTAGTAATTGCAGAACGAGCTGTGTCGTTCAGACAACCTGTGCTCTTTACCTTTGTAAACACAGGTGTGCTTCCGTAGGCAGACCCGGTCAGGCTCGCTGAGGGACTCTGCATCTATATAGAACAGAAAAGTGATTTTTATAGCTTGAATTTCTCATATGCAGAAACCTGGCTGTGTTGCTGGCAATTTGAAACAGAAGTGTTTTATCTGTTGTTCATGCGCCTGCCTAATAAATACCCTGTGGAGAGTCTCCATACAAGCACTCCAAGAGGAAATGCCTCCTTGACTTTGAACACCCAAGTTAGTGGAAAGAGGAGCTGATAACTGGTAAGTGTTGCTGGTCTTATAGCTATAAGCCAATTAGTAGTCTCTATGATCGGTGTTGCTTGCCAGTAGTTATGCCCTTCTACAGAGATCCCTTCCTGGTTTAGTTGGTCCCAGGTCTAGCTCTTCTTGGCTTGTGTGGTGTATGTGGTAACTACAGTGAGGCTGAAGGTAGAGAAATGAGCAGGAACTTTGTTGCTCTGTCCTGACCTCCTCCTGTGAAGCTCAGCTGATGCAGAGGTTACAATAAGGTCTCTGATTAAGCAAGAAAGATGGTTTTAAGATGATCAAATATTTGCGGTGCAAGATATGTCCTTGTTCCATGGTGGAGTGTTGATGTGCACTCATATCTGTCTCATTTAACTTTTGAACTATGTGTCTTGCATATATATATGCAACTGAAGTGCTTGGGTTTGTTTTGCTGTGGCACTGGTCTTTTTTATAATCTGTCTTTTCTCTGAAATAACCCAAGTTATCAGCTCTTTCCCTTTCAGCCTGAGTTAAGATTTAAGTTAATTTCTGGGTATTCTGAGTTCCCCAGCTCTTGATCAAGTATGTGCTCTAAGTCAGCTATCTGTTCTGAAGTGAGCCTTTGAAGTAGGCTGACAAATAGCTAAGCTGCGTGGTAGCCCCTTGAGCATTTCTCACCCTGTCCCCTGCTTCATCAGCTCTCTTAGTTACTTGCTGAAGATGGGCCTGACCCAATCCTTGCAAAACGTTTCTAAAATACTATAAGTAATAATTTAAAAAATGCTCTTTGAGGGCCAATAGATAATGGCTGAATTAAAATGGTGTAGCTCTGGTGGACAGAATGGCTGCCAGAGACTTCAGTGTCTGAGGAACCAATGGTCAGCAAAACACTGGTGGTTTTCCACTTTTTCCTACTGTGGGGAGAAAAATAAACAGGGCAGGATGGAGACAGAGATTTTAGGATGCTGAGCGTACTTGACCCAACAATGCTTGCACTTACTGTGACATTCCTCTGGCCCTGCCAGGATGCTGAGACTTGCAAGGAGGCTTAGCCTTCAGATTTACTCTATGAACCTGGAGAGACAAACATAAATCAGTGTCTTTAGAGGTGTGTCCTTTTTCTTACAACACAGTGACGGCTCTGTTTTGTGAACTGAGCATATGCTGGTCAGAGAGTGAGCGGTATGTGCCAGAGAAAATAGAAGCATCTGTAGTATTCGAGAGTAGGCTCAGATCACCTCCAGAGCATAGAGACATTTAACCAAGGTTATTGATAAGGACTTATAAAAATAAAGAAGTCACCTGTGAAACCTGGCTGCATGACGGAGTTAGGGATTTTTTGGATTTGTGTGGAAGAGTCTAAAGAAAAGCCTTGTTACTTTAGCTAAAGTGAAAATGGTACTTCATAAACCAGCTACCAGATCCTTCTCATGTAAGGACTGTAACATAGTGGATTGACACAAAAAGGTAGTTACTGGTAGCTTATTAGCTCACAGTGGTAATAAAAGGTTTACAGATTTCATCTTTGTTTCCCTTTTACTCTGGAAAGAGAGATTTTTCTTGGTGGAGTACTGCAGGATAACGGTCCTGCTTCTCCCAGGCCCAGATGCATCAGTGAAAACGCTGGTCCTGATAAATAACTTGCAGCAGCAGCAGCAGTGCTGTTGTCCTATGCTCTGCTTCTGGAATGAACGTTAAAAACGTGACTCTGGACTGAGAGACAGCAGCATGTGTGAGACGCGGAGCCAGTGCTCCTATGTCTGTCCACCTTGAGCTATAGCTGCAGGGAAGGAATTGAACCTGGTTTGTCAGGAAGGAGAAGGAATGGAAAGAACTGAATTGACTTTCTGCTGGCTGTAGGAGCAATATATGTCCCCTGCTGATCCATTTGGTGTGATGCAATGCTCCTGAGCTGCTGACTTGCTAAAGGGTGCCCTGGGATTTGTGTTCCCTATCCATGAAGCCAGCCCTTCACCCTCTCTCACTCTTAGCACCTGCAATGTCAAATTCGGAGCCTTATTCTACACTGTCTGGTAGCTGATGTTGTCACGTGCTGCCGAGTCCTATGTTTGTGCCTGCATGTGTCTGTGGTCATGCAAACAGTACCGTAAGGTATTGGCAGATGGTTACAAAACTGTTGTTTGTTGTTTAGTGATCAGTTGCTAAGGCCACTGTAACTGTCCCCTTGTGAGCTCCTCGCCTGTCAAACCACTGCTTTGTGGCAGTTTTGCTTTGTGTTTGCAGCCTGCCAGGAACCAGATGTGAGTGGTCATGGCTTGGCAGGTAAGAAGTCTCTCCTTAAGGTTACAGTTGTTTTTCTGTACCCTAGCAGTGCTCTAGGTCAGTCAAATGTATGTATTTCTTCAGGGTCTGGATCCTATACTTGATGCTTCTGGTTCTGTATGGTATTGTTTGGTACTTACAGCATTTGTAACATGATAGGTAGAGTAACTTTGAATTTGGGGTCTTATAGCTGACTGTCACTGTGTCTTGGAGGCACATTTGTAAAGATGCAGATAGGTGCCTGGTGTAGAGATATGGAGGGACCTCAACAAACTAGGATTTAGTTACCTCGAACAGGTCAGTAGGCTACAAAAGCACTCATCTTGTCCAATAAAATCAGTATATGCATCTGAACTCTTCAGAGGCTTTGCATAGCCATTTGATCCAAATAATTTATTTGAGATCTGTTCTCTCTCTCTCCTGCTTTCTGTCCCTCTCCAAAACAGTCATAACAGTGAAGGATGTTTTGCAGTCTGGTTGGATTTGGCTGGTGAGGCCATGTGACGACTGCAGGCAGCCATGTGGGACAATGGGCTGCTGCAAGGCAGTCGGACATCTCTGATGAGAACATGTCACTGTTTGTCTCATCTAAACCTGCAGTATGTTACCCCTGGCCCTGATCCAGCAAAGCGGTTACACATGTACTTGGACCACCCATGGCCTTCATATTTCTATCTGTTGCTCTTGAGTTATAAGTATCTCTCAAGCAGTTCAAGGATGGCTCCTGTCCAAGGTTATGTCACGCGGTCATCAACAAGGCTGTGCCGTGATGCAAGGACTGCTGGATAATCCCAAGCCTTTGGATGTGGGAGGAGGGCCTGGGAAGCCGATGTTATTGAGTTGCCCCTGGTTCCCGCCACAAACCAATCCTGGCTGTACTCCTCCACAGATCCCTGCGATGCTATTTGCATTGCCTCCTTGCAGTCTTATCGGGTAACAGTATAGTCACCCTGCAGGACCTTTAGAATTGGCTGATTTGTTTTTTCTTATCTTCCTCTAAAGAAATAGGGTGATGAAAAATCAGACATATGCAGACTGTGAAAGGAGTTCCTGGGCTGACATACCTGCTTAAAGATAACCTCATATGATTGAAACAGCATTAACAAAACTCCATTGGAGAATCTACGCCCCTCTTCTTTCTGTACAATAGAAGGCTTAATTCTCCTGTACAGATGCCATCATTCTTGGTTGTTCCACTCTATCTCCAAGTCCATGATCAGTCAGGCATGTCCCTCAGCAAGAGTAAGTGAAGTGGTCAGAGGTGCAGCTGTGGCAGGCTGTTGTTTAAGATCAAAGCACAGTGAGGAACTCCAGGACACTTGCTCAGAAAGGTTGGACACACCTTATCTGGAGTGAGAAGCAAGATCTTGGAGAGAGGTTGGGCTACTGAACTGAATAAGAACAGCTTCTGACAGGTTTCCAGTCACGTTAAAACTGGCACTGAACTTTAGCACGTAACAGGAATAGCACTATCTTATGAATTTGTGCTCAAGACAGTTACTCAGTTGTGTGGCATTAGTTCCTCAATGCGATGATTACTGCTAAGACCTTCTGCTACGGCAGAGACCATGGCCAAAGATGATGGCTGTGAAAGTTGCAAGTGAAACTGGACTGATGCCACGTAACACGCCAAGCAGTCAGTGTTCATGCAGTAAATACAGGAAGCTATATATGTGATGCTGCAGCTGCCAGTGCTTGAGGGAGGCTAGGCTAATCTCTTGCCAAAGCAGATCTTACTAGTTCAATTGAGAGGAGACTCCACCATTGGGAAGTCTTTTTGAGCTTGGCTGGTGTATGTGTCTGTTGTTTAAAGCAGAAGCCATCCTTGAAATCCACATTGCTTGCAGCACCCTGGTTTGTAGACAAATTCACCCTTCACATACATGATTTATGGTAGATGCTCTGTTCTCATCTCGTGTTCTGTTTCACAGTTTGCATCTCATGGGTGTGTTGGATGCTTTCACTTTTAATATTGGATTTGATTAAAGAAGAGTTCATTGGAATAGATAAAAGGTTTATAAGCTTTATCACTGGAACAGTCGCTGTTTTAGTCTGAACTGCCTGGTTTTTATTGAGACCTAATGACACTGATGGGGCTCTGGATATTTAGTAAACAAAGAGGCTTTCAGGTGTGCTGAACATGGTGGCAGGTGCTGCTTTAAAGGGCAGAGTGAATTTGGGAGAGAGCATATGGACTCTGTCTGGAATGCTGACAAGCCCTGCTAGTACTAATTGGTTTCACATGATTGAAACAGTGGGCTTCTGTGGAAATGCAAAGCTGTCTTGTGTATGAGGCTGTGTATGTGGCCTGTCCAACGTAGTAGTAGAAGTGAGAGGAGGTCATTCGGCTCCCAAGAAAACACTGGAAGGTCACTCTGAGATAGCTGTTTTCTCTCTTACGCGTCTCCTTTTCTTTAAGTTATGAGTGATTGCTCCAGGCTTCTTTAACTATCTGCTTTCAGACTCCTGAGATCCCGTTCCTGAGTCCTGCCGAGCTCCATGCATGACGTGCCCCTCTGTCCATGTTTGCCTTGCTAAGCACAGACGTTTTCTACAGCAGGTCAGCGGAAATGTCGGCACTGTACAGCTTACGCCCTTGAAAGAATATATAGCCAAGGTTTTACCTTGGTGAGTCATTCTAGCAGTCTGTGTGTCTCATGTAAATGTCAACCTTTACTTAGTGTAACTCTAGATCTTTGTGAAGAGGACAGAATTAGACTCAGCCAAATGAAGAGTCCAAGGACCTTTGCAACCCAACACCAGAATGATTACAAGGTACATACAGAACACGCTGTTGACACAAACCATAATGACGACATTCTAGCATTACCTGAATAGTTGACATGGCTGCAGAATTATGCTATATGCAACACTAGGACAAATTTAACACAGGGTTAGGAAAGTATTAAAGCTGCATGAAGCCCTTTTGCCAGGTGTTTAGATCATGGAAAACCCATTAAATCTGTTTTAGGAAGAAAATGAGCATCTGCTGGATCTGAAATACACTGCATTGTAAAGAGTGTATGGAGGGGGGGAAGAACATATTAAAATTTACACTTAGAAATAAGGCAGACCTAGACTGCATCATCATTAATGTACCAGCATGTCTTTTATTTAGAAAACAGACTCTAATAGATATACAGGATAACGACCTTCAGTCAATTTTAAAGCGATGCATTTTGCAAGCCATCTGCATGTACCTGATGGTGTTACTCATTTTCATAGAGGCGTTCAAGCCTTGGGAGTGTATGCTAGACACTTGGATATCTTGTGGCACTACCCTGTGTGGCTTAACAGTGATATGAACACAGGACCGCAAAGAATGAGGCTTTCCCAAAGGCAGTGGGATGGAGAAAGCTCTGTCTGGAGCTTTATTTCCTCTGTGCCATATGGCTAAATGGGGAAATTGTCACCGCTTGAGTAGTGAGCTTTCTAGTTGTGAGTTACTTGGTGACGTGAATATGAGATTTGAAAGTGGCTTCTCTGTTGCTCCTGTGGTGTGAATAACAAGACTTCTGTAGGAAGTGAGAAAAAAATGATTTTATTTGTTTCTCTTCCCACGCACCAACGATCCCAAGATGACCGGATAGATTGCAGGGAGATTTGTGATAGTTTCACATTGTTGAATGATTTCTTAAAATGACTGCTCTTTGGGTGGGGAGAAGAGCAGGTTTACGTTGGCTAAGATACTCTGAAAATAACCAAATAGCTGGAAGAGGTTATTGTAGCCATTGATAAAGTATTTACAGAAACCGCAGAATCCTGATTGGATTTGAAGCTTGCTGAGAGTCTTTCGAAATTGTAGAAATGCAGCTGAACACCGAGTATTGTTCAAAGACTATTTTTTTGTAGCATGTTTTCAGAACGCATGGCACTGAAGAGCTGTGTTTCCAAGGCTCATTTTCTGTGTGTTAGGTTTTTAATGCCTCCCATCAAGCAGATAGGGTATTAGATTTGGATCTCAAAAAGTGTGTATGGGACTTCTGTGGACTTTTCCATACAGGAAGGGCAGAAAGGTGTGCTGGCTTTCAAGGACAGGCTCCCTCTGGGATTAGCAAAGACTTTCAAGCATGGAGAACAACACGGCTGCTGAAATATGTGTACTGTGCTCCATGCTTGAAGGTCTTTGCTAAGATGAATTTGTCCATTCTTTGGAGCAGACTGTCACAAGGAAAAGAACATCAGCAATCTGAATGTAATGGTGTTTGGCCAACAGTAGCCTTCATATAGGAAAAAGCACAGTAAAGAGCTTTAATTTTGGAATTAGTTAAGGCATGTCGCTGATGAGATGGTGAGCATTTGCAAACACACCCTGTGTATGGTCCACATGGCTGTGAAATCTGTGGGATGTTGGCGTCCTTGGGCAGTGTGCAGGGGTGCACGTAGTCAGGGTGTTACTGCTCAGGGTACACGTCCCGCCCCAAGAGATGGGGCCTCAGTATCTCTCCTTTCAAATCACCTTTCGATTGCCTTGAAGGTCCCCCGATCCAGCCCTTGGAGGAGAGCAGAGGTCCCTCCTGGCGTGGCTCTGGGGCCGCCTAGCGGGGTGCGCTCCCTGCAGCCCTGTGGGACCCGCTGTGAGATTTGGGCTGCTCATCCAGAGGCTGGGAACGGCTCGCAAACTAGGGCTGAGAGTGAATTAATTTTATCCCTCATATTACATGCTTCTTCTGAGTACAGCTGTTTCTCAGGGCTGGAAAATCCTGGCTTTCCCTCCCCTTATTTGGGTAACAGCTGAACTGCCGACAGATATTGGACACTTGAGTCAAACTGGAGTTCCTAGAACCAAGTGACTAAATCCCTTTTTAAGTACCGACATTAGAAGATGCCTAGAGCTTATTTTAAGAGATGCTAAGCTTCCACTTGAAATCATGAGGCTCTGTACTTGTTGAAGTAAGTAGATTCATGTCAAACAGAGATCCTGGGCATTTGCTTCCTTTCTTCCCTATAAAAAAAAAAAAAACAACCCAACCCTGCCCCACTTCTTTTCGTGTCAGAGCATTACAGGAATGTGGAAGGATTTTGAGCCCAGACTGCCTGACAGATGAAGTGTGCAGTTAGGATGCTATATAGTAAGAAACCTAGGCCGAGTTATTTCCTGGAAGCGCTGGGGAAACACCCACAGGCTCGCTGTCTCGTGGATTACTGCTTCCTAAGAGCTCTGTGTTGTTGGTGCTTGGATGGAGAGCTGATGCACTGGGGCAGTGCTGAGCTGCTCTGGTCTGGTACAAATCTGTGAGCCATCTGACCCATCAGTTCACCTCCTTGTAGCCGCACAGTACCAGGAGCCAGTGGCTCCTCCTGCCTGCACAAGCCCAGCTGTGCATAAAGAGGGGATGAATCAAATTCCAGCGCTCCCTTTCACTGCTAACTGCTGGAGGATGGTTTCCCTGTTTCCCCATGGATATCTGCAGTGAATAATGAAGCAGAGCCTCAGCCCTAATACATAAGACAACCCACAATCTTTTTTTTTAAAGTAAAAAGATCACCGTACGCTCTTCAGCCAACAAGTTAACCTCTCCGCCCTAGAATACAATGATGACTCTCCTGTGAGTCATAAGGAGGATTAAGTTAACGGGGCCAAAGAAGAGAGAGAGCCGTCCAGCCAGCTCGGTACTTTATGTGGGGCACACCTTCCAAGGATATGGATATGTTATTTCAGCAGGCTTAGGAGAAGATCGGAATTGTGTGGTCAGTGCATGTAACTGTGTGTGACTCACGGCTTTGCTATCCAGTGCTCCAGCAATGACTGGCTGTTTCTGCTGCCCATGGCTGTGCCGTTACGTTTGCACTTTCTGCAGAACGCAGCATGTTCCGATCTCCACCATCCCCAAACCAGACCTGTTAGGCGTGTCCCTCCTTCTTTGGGAAGAAGGAATTTTTGTGAACAGCACTATATGAATTGTGACTGCTATAGCATCCAGTGCATCACAGGATGTCATTACTATATTAGTAATTACCAAAATGGAAAAACAGCTTTTTCTGTCCCAGAGCCTCTTGCTTTTACTTAGCTGATTTAAATTGTTTTGAATAGGAATAAAGAGAAAGTATACCCTCAGGTGGGAACATATTGAAGTGGGATGTCTATAGACTGATAGCAGTAGCTAAGTTGCACTCAGAAACAAATAGGGTAGCTTTTCCAGAGCCTGCATAATGTTTTTCTCCAGTGCTATGCAAAACAGTGTGCATCTGCTATAGCTTCTGTCATCTCCTGTCACACAAGTGTGCCCTGGGTGGTTATCCCACAGCATATCCTAACTGGTGGTCTGATGCTTCTGCCATCTAGCCCTGATGTCGTCAAAGCTGGTGGATCCAGAGATGAACCAAAGCTCCTGAGCCTGCCTCCCCTCTTGTCCCACTGCACGTGAGGCCCCTGAGCTGCTGCCCGTGCTCTTGCTGTGCGATGGAGAAGGCTGCAGTGAACACAGAGGTGAGTGACTGAGTTTCATGCCCTGACCCTGACTCCTTGTCTGATCTCTAGTGCCATGAGAGCTGCTTCCAGCCTGTGCCCCAGGCAGGGGAGCCCGTCTACAGGAATAGCAGCACATAATCCTCCAGGCTACCCATCGCTGCGCTTTATCACCTTGCATCTGTGCCCACAGTGAATTCTGGCCTAAAAATCTTGTCCTAGTTCAGCTCAGCCAGCATGCTGGGCACACATTTGTATGGAGCTGCTGCTGGGGGCTCCAACACTGCCTGTCCTGCCCCCACTCCAGCATGCCAAGCCCCCGACACCCGGGGTGGGCAGTGCCAGCAAAGCAAAATCAGTGGGTGAGATTTAAACTTGTACAACTAAACAAGAAACCCAGGATCCCACTGGAGACTGTTTGCTTGAGTGGAGCATTATTTAAAGCTCTCTCATCTCAGGTTTCACCGACGTGCCAGGAGATGTTTTTAGCTCACTCGCCTCCTGACAGAGGCACGTCTGTCTGAGCCACTGGGGAGACAACCCCGTGTCCTCGCATTGGTGGTGTGAGGATTTGACCAGAGGCACCTTCCCTGGGGCAGCACGCAGGCAGTGTGTGGTTCCCCTGGGAACCGCGGGGTTCACGGTGGGCACGTGAACTCCAGGGCCAGCCACTGGTCATCAGAGATGGGTGAAAGTGGCTCCCTCCCCAGGCCTGCCTGCAATGTCCTGTGTTGGACAGGCCAGGGAGTTGGGAGGAGAGCATCTGAAGGATGGGTTTTTTGGCCACCTCCTGCTCAGGCTGGGGCAGGCCTTTTCCCTCTGCTGCTACCTGAGTGGCAGAGTTATCTCAAGTGACGTATTTTAAGATGATTCTAGAGTACAGTGTTAGTGCTGTGTGGTGCGAGAGGAGCAGTGAGGGAGCAGGGGATGCAGCTGGCACTGATGACAACACAAGGAGGGGATTTTCAGTCATTTTGGCCTTCCATGGCTCTTACAGAGGCTGGAAGACTACTGCGTAGTGGGGCAGAGCTGGCGTCTCTTAAATTCTTGCTCTCGGTCCTGTGTCTAGGTCAGGCCCTATTTCTGATCTCTTCACCAGAGAAGCTGGGCAGCTGTTGGCATCTAAAAGAGAGTCTGAGTCTATACCAACAGCTCTGATTCCACCAGTGGGGTTCATGGTAATTATCCAAAACTGCTGGGCCCCAGAATGCATCACATAACCAAGTTTGGAAGACCTGCAGTGGTTAGAGCACTGTCATCCCATTGCACCTGCTGCCGTATCACCATGAAGCTCAAAGCAGGGACCTACCTGTTGCACTGTAAAACATGGTAAAACAGTGTTCCAGCCTCAGAGCTTTTACATGGAGCATAAATCATGTGTGCAAAGTGCAAATAATCAGACTGTTGTTAAACACTGTAGTTTAGAGGCATTTGTAGAACTAAGGCATAGGCTATGAAGCAGTTAAAAGTATCAATTCCCAAAACCATTGTTATTCAAGTTCCCTAAATTAAGCTGTCACTGTATAGTTAAAGGAAACTTTTTATAGGGAAATAATTTTACAAAACCCAAACCATTTTATAGAAAATTGAGCTGGCAAAAAGTGTTACATAAAAATAAATAACTTGTGCAGCTATTTCTTTAATGAAAAATAAATGTACGCCTGTTCTAATGGTTATTTTTTCCCTCTAGGAAGCAGCAAGACTGGACTGTTTAAGCTCTCACAAACACCTCTTGTGACAGTGACATGTGTTGTACCCTGTGTCCAAGGAGGAGAAAAGGTTAGTTTAAAAGAATAGCCATGGCATTTGGGTTTCCACAAAGTACTGTGCCTGCTTTATGCCGAGCAGTGAACTCTTCATTGTTGGGGAGCCCACGTGCAGGCTGACAGTGGGCTGTACAGACAAAACCCCTCCAGGAAACATGATCGGTCTAATTTTAACTACATGGACAGCATTTGATATGGAAGCAGCTGGTGTCATACAAGTCTGTGGGCTTGTCAGGCAATCCGAGTGCATCGCTAAAGCAAATATGTTAATTTCCACCCAAAGGCAAGCTAGAAAGCCAGGCCTGGTTTTAGCTTGGACTTGACTCAATATAAATCAGAGCTGTAGCTTTGTAACCCTCGATGTGCAGTGCTTAAACGCTTAGATTTTTAATGCCATTTCATTAGAAAAGTGAAGTGTGACTTATTTATTTTTCTCACCCTGTATTGCATTTCATGCTAGTGCGTACCTGTTTCTGTTTACAAGTGATCGAAAGGTTTTCTGGTCATGCTTGCTCTGTTCCCCTCTTGCGAAAAGGTTTTCTACAGTAAAATGTTTTCTAATGAAAGCCAGCAGTGGTCTGAGTCTGGACTACTGGTGGTCTCTGGATCTACTAGATGTTGTAATAATTGCTCAAGAGTATATCTAGGCAGTGATGTCAGTGGGTGCTCAGGTTGCCATCTTTTTGGCAGCTCAGACACAAACTTCCTAGGTAGAAAAGCCCTAAAAATACAGCAGGCCTTGAATTTTTTGTCTACTAGAGAGTGACAGAGATAGTGTGTCTGCTAAACTCCAGCTCAAGTGTCCTGTAAGCAAGCTATAGTGCCTAATTACTGGAAAGTCTCAGGAAAACAAAAATGCCTAATCTAGTTCTAGCTGCTCTGGAAACACTTTATCTGCCAGCGTTCAGTGCTGAACGCAAGTGTCCGGATGGCTGTAAACTCCAGCTAGTGCTGCAACTGGAGCCTGCAGCAGCCCTGGCAGTCAGCGAGGGGCTGTCCCCTGACAGCCGTAGCCTTTGGAAATTAGGAAATGATAATACGAAGGCATGTGTGCAGGCACAGGATAGCCAGGGCTTTGTCTCTCCTTGCCCTGCTTGCCAAAAAAAAGTTTGCTTTTGTTTAGAGAGCTGGTCAAGTAAATGCATTTAGAATGTTATAGGTTAAATAAGCAACAGAAGTAAAGGCAAGTTATAGCTGTTGTTAATAGTATTTGTGGTGAATGGACAAAGTTCCTCTCTTGGGCAGTGAAGATGCACCACTGAATTTTCGTGCTACCTTTTGCAAAAACAGCTGGGAATTACTCTAGGAGATAACACAGTGTTATGGACAAAGCTCTTGGATACCCAAAATCTACTAATTAATACAACTGAAAAGCAAAATATGAAAAGGAAGAGCTGATATCCAGGCAACAGAGGGAATAAAGTTCCTTTCAAGAGGCAGGTCAGGTTCAAGAGGTTCGCCTCACTCCCTGGTCTGCTGAGGAAATGCTTGATCCTCAACTGTTTTGTCATTTGGAGCTGGGGGGCCTCAAGCTCCCATCCACACCTGGCACAGGTTTTCACTACACTCTGGGTTTGGCCTACAAGTAATGTGCAAAGTGTTTATTGTGCCACAGGGCCCGGGCTGTGGCTCCTGCACTGCTGGGGTAGGAGAAGAGGTTACTGCCCCAGCTCTGCCCATGGCTTCAGATGACCCCCTGCTGACGCCCTGTTGCAGGGGGCACAAACAGGATGTCCTGCCTCCTTGGCTGCTGCAGAGAAATATTGAGGTAATGTGTTTTCCTGGCACACAATGGTAGCTTTGAGTTATTTTGCTGGACAGTGGACTTTTGTGGCTGCAAATGATGTGCTGTTAGAGGATCAGTGCGCCGCTGCTGAAAGGTGGAGCAAGGGGGGAAAGACTAAAGCCAAATCCCAAGACTGTGGTTCTGGTGACCTCCACTACGTAGAGTTCCCAGTGCTATGAGAAGACTCGTACTGAGAAGTTGCATTGTATTTTCTGGCTGCTTTCTACCCTGTAGCAACTCTATCCCTTCTCTTTTCTTTTTAACCTGCCTGTAAGCCATGTTTAGGAGGAGGCTGTGGACCCCAATTGATGCTCTGCCGCACAACTAAGCCCACACCCCAGCTGAGTGTCTTGTGGACTGTTTGCCTCTTCTCTCAGCCTAAGACACTAAATGAAGTAGTGGTGCATTGGCTGCTTGCAAAGTATCTCATTAATGAAGTGAGATGTTCAGGAGGATAAAGCTCATCATGGCTTCACTGCTTGTACATGAGCCTTGGAGCCGGGATGCCTTCTGGTTGGCAGTGGTGTCCTCTCTTGCTTTGGAAACCACAGTCTTCCTGGGTTTCCTGGGCGTGAGGGTAAGAGATGCTCATGCAAGCAGGAGGATGGAGCCAGGCATGCTGTGAGGTTGGAGCTCCTGGTTTGCCAGGGTGCTCAAATGAACACCCTTTATGAGCCTAAAGGTAAGAGCAGAGCTCAGTGTGCCAGAAAAGGGAATGCTGCTATCTGAAATTGAAAATCATATCCCTGCCTCTCCTCTCCATCCCCTGAAAAGCTCTCATGTAATCTGAGAACATGATTAGTATGCTAGAAATCAAAGTGTTACTTACCTCTCTAAGCCATCAGTTTGGTTTTGGGGCTCTTGCTGCCAGCAGCTTGAGTCAGCGCTGAGTCTCGAAGTGGAAAGTCTCCTCTCCACTGACTCCCCTCCGAGGACTGAAGGCTGTCTGGGGTGGTGGGTTACATTTCTAATGTTCAGATCCCTGCTTGTGAGTGATGGCATGGCGGGAATGTCAGCTGTATGGGAATAAACTGCAGCAATTTATTCTCTCCAGCGTGTTTGAAAGTCAACAGAACAGCACCATTAGCTGGAACAAAACAGGTCCACTGTTGTGAGATACAATGGTGGCCAGATCTGTAGTTGCTTATAATTTATCGTGCTAGTAGTTCTGAGTGCTGGAAAGACGCCAGCTCAGGTTGATTGTGAATCTCTACATTGAAAGAGGGCCAAGAAAGAGAAGTGTAGCAACACTTCATTAGAAGCAGGGCTCTCTTATAGAGATCTGGAATGTGAAGAATTTCCTATTCACTTGGGATATAAAGAAAACCTGAGCTACCCCCATTCCCCAAATGCTGAGGAATGCAGAGGGATAGCTTGGGTCCGTGGAGCCAGCTTATGTCTTGCTGACTTAAGCAGTTTCATATTAGCATCCCCAGACTTGGTAGAAGAGCTGTGTAAAGCTCATGGGAGCCGAAGTAATATTTTGATGATGGCAGAAGCACGGTGCCATTATGAGCTTAAATTTCAAGCAAGGTGCATCATTCAACGGGGGGAGGAGCTGGAGTGAGGGCATTTCTGAAGTGCAGGGTTGTGTCTGTGCCCAGTGTTAGTGCAGCAAGTTTTACCTGGAAATTCCTGTGCTCCAAAACACCGGTTAACAGCTCGTTTGGGGGAATTGCTTTGTGTAGATGCATAAAGGGTAGGATGAGCCACCCCCAAGCAAAGCTGCCCATCACTCTGAAAGTGATTATAAACAAATTGGATCTTGTCTTCTACCATAGCACTGCACTTCCACAGCTGAAGGCCAAAGGGGTGTTAGACCCTTCAGTCTTGGCATTGTGAGCCCTCATCAGTTTTGTGACCATGAAAACAACCCAACTGCTTTGCAAAGCCCTACCCAGCAGTCTAAGGTATGCTGAATTAGTTACCTTTCATGTCTTCCCCAAATTCCCACTTTGAAAATATGACTTGCAGCTGGGTTTCCTGCAAGCACAAGCTCCTAAATTTTTCCAGTTCCCTGCCTGCTTCATTCATGCTGAGTCCCAGAAGTTGTGCAAAAAGGTATAAATTACTTTTGGCTAAAGCCTCTCTCCTGGTGCTGCTATTAATGGCTATATTTTTTTTTTTTTTTTTGTCACTGCAAATTGTATCAGGGCCATCTGGGCCTGAGGACGGGTGGATCCTCCCCTCCAGCACGGACTATGGTGTAGGGATGCTCTGGGAGCTGCACCTGCTTGCGCCTGCTTCCTTTGGCTGTCTTGTGCCTCTCCTGCTCGCATCTGTGCTTGAAGACCTCTGAGGCAGGGGTCTGGAACTCCAGGAGAGCTGCTCTGCCCCTCCTGTGGACAAGCAACTCTGCCGCAAGTCAATGGGATTTACTTGGATCCTCTAGCTAGACAATCTAGCCCAAGGAATTGAAACTATTATTCACCTCTTGATGGGGTAATTATCAGATGAACTTTTGACGCCGGCTTGAATGCAGGGCTGGTGGGAAGAGACTGGCTATTCCAGCCATCTTAAACCCGTCCCAAAATGGAAAAGCAGCTGGCGCAAAGGCCACAAATGCTGGGGCCCTTCTTCCTGAAGAGCTTTGCCAGGGGCTTCTGAAATGACATTTCAATTTATACCGCATCAAACTCTGAGACAGATGAGTAGTGATTTTATTTTATTTTGTTTTAATTTTTATTTTTCCAAAAGGGTTTTCTGAATGGAGGAATGTAGATAACAAATGGTCTTGGTGTGAAAATGAATGAATCTGCTGTGTGGAGAAACCAGGTCTCTTCACTGGCAAGTTGGTGTCTAGGGTAGTTTTCACAGTAAGAATTGAATTAATTCCTCTGGCTGGATTCAGACTTCAGGCAGAAACTTCTCACTTTTGTGAGGCAATCCAGCACATCTTCCCACTCTTGCACGAAGAAGCTGAGCCTAAGCTGGTGTTCATGTCACAAGGGAGCTTGGGATAGGGTGGGAGCTTGGCAGTGCTATGAATTTCAGGAGAGAGAGGAACCCCAGTTGGTGATCACCCCAAAGAGTGATTTACCTCTGGTAGTCAGAGGCTGGCTGAGGCCAGCTGCTGGCAGAGAGGACGCTGAGCAGATAGGTGTTTAAGGACAGTCTTCTCCATCTGCCTGTGGTATGTGTTTGAAGGTGGTGGTGCCCAATGCTGGTAATAGTTGGGGCTTTTCCTCTAAGAGATCCTCAACGAAGTGCAATGAACATGATTACAAGTTAAAAGTAATTATCTGCGAACAGAGGAGGAGAGACTTGGGCAGGTTTAAGTCACACAGAGGTGTCATTGCCAGAAGCTGGCACAGCCTGCCTGTGGTCCAGAGGCAGTGGAGTGAGTGTGTGTGCTGGGAGGCTCCCCAAGCCCTCCCTCCTGTCTTCTCACCGCTGAGGTCTCCAAGTGGGTGGTAAATACCAATAGACTCAGCCAAGTTTGGCTGATTACACTTAGTCAAACCTGTCTGAAACTGGACTCACCAGTAGACTCAGCCAAGTCTGGCTGATTAAATTCAACCAAGCCTGTCTGAGAGCAGCAATTGTTGGGCTGTCTCCATCTTTGATAGTATACTGCTCCAAGCTCAGGTTTGGATTGGTACAGTTCCTCTGGCTTCAGAGCAACGATGCAGGTTTACATGAGGGCAATATCTGGACAACAGGACACATTTCACCTTTCTCCTGCCTTACTGTTCCACTGAAGGTCTGATGTTCTCACTGAACCAGACAGATCGGTAGTTTTAGTCTAGATGCTTATCACGGGTATCTTGGTGTAAATTATCTCTGCTGCTGTCGCTGTTAGGCAAATACTCTTATAAATTATGCTGGTACATGTTTGTAGACTTCAGGGGGATTGAGCAAGTGTGATGGAAAAGGATTGCAGATGAGCAGGAGTAATTTGGAACTGTGTTATTTCATAACAAAAGTGGCATTGCTGGCAGATGTTCTCCATCATCCATCGGCATTAACTTCTGAAAGCAACTTAGCAGAGGTGCCTGCTTGGTCTCCACATGCAGAATCCCAGCAGCAGCGTTTTAATGGGGAGACTGACTAGCCTCAAGTTAAAGTTCACTCACAGTGTTGCAGTGGAGACGTTACTATACGATGCCTTGAGGCATCCGTTTATTGGATGATCTTACAGCTATGCTTTCTGGCAACATTCCCTTGGGTTTAGCCTCAGATATTTTAACATATCTAATATATTTTCCACTGTAACTTAAACCTGTGCCAATCTGGGCTATACAGACTTATCTGTAGGCAATTTGAGGAGTGGTGAACATTGTTGGGTGTCTGCCAGTCCTGGGTAGGACCCATACCCTGATATCTACAGAGGCAGTGTACTGATGTGCCCCCAGACTGGGTCCTAACAAACCCCTTCTGGCTGCATCATCATACAGGCTCCACAAAATATGTCAAAAATTTATGTGTGTTTCCCCCATGGATGTGGTCTAGGTTTTATCCAGCTAGAACTGAGATATTTCCGGAGAGGGATGTTTTGTCCTGGCCTTTCCCTAAGCAAGCCACTTGCTAGAGCAGAAAAGACTGCGTTCATCGTGATGTGATGTTCCATTTCCCATCGTGGCAGTGGTCTTACAATTGGCACCCTTTGGTGCTTAGGAGAACAGAGTCCATTTGTTGAGGCAGAGAAAATGGGTAAAAGCAGAGACTTTTCCTTTTGGCGTGCCTCAGCCAGAGACGGTCAGAACAAATGCAGCATGCGGGTCGCCTGCACTTTGCTCATGCCGCCCAGGCTTTCTGTTTTTAGCTCTGGCAGAAGCTCCCTCTGCATATTCCGAATGCCATCCCAACAGCTGCAGCTCTCTTGATGGCCACACAAGCACCTCTGGCCCTCACGTCTCCAGGTTTCAATGCCCATACGCAAGGACATTTGAAAATTACATTGTCTGTGCTCTGCCAGAAATATTCTACCCACCTTCTCTGTATGGCACAGCACTTTTTATCAGCATTTAGTGACTGGTATGGGTAGGAAGATACACTTTATCTGGCATGAAACGTGTTTTCTGATGGGACAGCAAGCTTAAGTGCTTAAGGCAGAGCACAATTGTCAGTATAAATAACTCTCTGGAAGGACAGTGGGAATGATTCTCATACAAGGCAGCTGAATTGGGCCCCAGAAAAATAATATCCTCCCTTGTCAAACCATTATCTTGTGAGCTGCTGTCTCTATGTCAGGTCTGGACACAAACTGAGCATCTTGAAAAGGCAGTGGGGCAAGTGGTTGTGTTTCCAGTCCCCCAGTCACTGGCTGCAATGGTCTCTTGTCCTCACCCTGGCAGGCACGGGGCTGGTGCCTTGTCCCCACGCTGGGCAAACGTGTCCCAGCGCTCAGCCTTGCTGCTGACCGGCCACATTGTCACAAGGCAGCACCTTCCCTGACAGGGCAGCTGGGACCTGCTTCGCTGGGGATTTGTCACCTCCAGCCCCTGATGAGGGGGTCCTGAAAGCGGGGGTGGCTCGGCTGGGGGATGCGAGGAGGAGGGTGGCTGAGGAAGGCTCCAGGGGAGGTTGGAAGGTGGCTCCCAACAGCATGAAGGGTAGGGAGTCATGAGCCTCTGGCAGTGCCTTCGGTGGAGGAGCTGGATGAGAGCAGGAGGGGTTTCTGTCTGGGTTTTATACGTGCATCTGGTTCTGTGTGTCCTTAAGAGTAGATGAATTCTTAGGAAAAGCCCTTGGTACTTCGTCCTCAGGACTGCTGGGTTTCTGAGCTCCAAGGGTCGTGCTCCTGGCTGAGGAGCTAAAAGTAACTGAGCAAGCTAAAAGCTGAAAGTACCTTCAGCCCTAAAAGTAAGTGTCTGTCCCTGTTTTTATCCTGCTCTTTGCTTCTAGAAGGGCGTTGTGTCTAATTTCATGAGGCATTAAGGACTGTGTCAGCAAGGATTTGCTTGTGATATTTCCCATGTAAATCAATCTTGTCTAAAACCCTGTTTATCCCTAAACTGCCACAGGAGACCCCCAGGCATCTGAAGGATTTTCATTTATGCCAGATATTAATTTATCAAGTAATTTTCTTTTGTTAGTATTTGATTTGCCTGGGCTTGCCTGCCAATACCCAGCAAACAGCAGATGGCACCAGCACTCTGTGCCTGTTCAGGCAAACCACAAATAACTTCAGCGGAACATCTTACAACTTGTAACTGAGCAGGTGAAATATTATTGAGCATTTAAGCTGTGAAATTAAGGCCATAGCAGAGGTGTGGGGCTTTGTTTGTTTTGATTTGTGTTTTTTTTTTTGTTTGTTTGTTTTGCTTGGAGGTTTTTTATTCTTTTTGATATACAAGTCCCTAGCATCTACTTGCAGTCCACAAATCTGCACTTGCACGTGTCCTGGCTGAGCTGTCAGCGTGCAGTGGCTGTTGCTGTCCCCTGCATCACAGTGAAGATGCAAACTGGGAAGGTTTTGTGTTTAATCCCAAATAGCCTGGCTAAAATTAATAGAACAAGTGTCCAAGTAAGGATTATGAGATCAAGCCCATTTCAGGAAGCTCTACAATATGGGGGGGCAAGTAAACGTTGCCTGTGGTTACTGAGAGGGAGACCGGTGCAGTCCGTGGGGGTCCTTCTTGTGAGATGCTGCTCTGGGAGCTTGGAGGAAAGCTGGGAAGTTTCAGTGCTTCACTGGTGGCAGCTTCAAGCTTTTGCCTGAAACATTATGAACTGGTGCTAGAAGTACCCAGCAAGCAACCTAAATAGGCAGCTAGTGGCTGTAATTCCCCCTGTAATTCTCCTTCTCATCTTTGGTGCCTTGCTGCAGTGGGTTGCGGCCAAAGAAACAAAAAAAAATAACCTGATTTCTGCTTTGTGGCTGATGGGTGGGACAGAGCTCTGTATCACCCGGGGTGGGCACAGACCAGCACCCTCAGGGGCTGGGACAGGCGGCAGCTTGGTGAAGTTGCAGGAGGGGATGAACTGCTTTGTCAGCTCCCCTGGCCAGGACCACGTGTGGGTATGTGATGGCCATGACCAGGAATTTTTAGCCCCTGTTTTAACCTGGCCCAGCAGCTTGTCCTTCTGAGTGGCTTGGTTCTGACTGTGGCTGTGGCCCCAACCTTTACATCATTAACAAGCCTGGATTCAACAAACACCTTATTCCCACCTGCTGTAAATGAGGTTGCTTCTTAATTATTTGTATGGCTTGGAGGTGGCAGGAGCACAGAGAAAGCTTGTCAGGCGCATTGTGTTAGGAAGAGGTAAGCTGCGATTACAGGAATAAGCAGAAGAAATTGTAGTTAAAGACCTCACAAAGTTATAACTGCTATGGCATGCTTTTAGTTTTCTGGCAGTTCAAACCATGTAGATGGTTCCCTGTGTCCATCCTGTATTTTAGAAGGATTCACGTCCCTGCTTATTTCCTCTGTGCAAGTGAGCATTAAATTGATGCACAGATTCTGTTAGTTTGCTCTATCATCGCTAATTTGCTTTGTTTATATGTTGTCAATGTGTTGTAGGAAATAATAAACATATCAAAAAGTTAAAATTCTCTTTAAAATATGTTGATGTTATTTTTTAAAATGTCATATGTAAAATTAAAATGGGGAAAAAAAATAGAGTCTTTCTGTGTTTTTCACTTGGCAAAGATATGAGCTGTGGCTCAAAGATACCCGTTGTGTGAGTGCCAGGAGCAAACGCTGTGGTTATTTTTGGAGAACATATTTCCTGTCAATCATTTCTTTGATAAGGCTCTATTCTAACAGGATTTGCTATGATGTTATGTTTTGATGCACATACTAACGTGCGTCGTGTCACAGTCAGTATCACAATGCAACAGGATCTTGGTATCGAGAGTCTCATTTAATCCTGTTGAAGATGAGGGGAAAATCTTTCGTTGATTTAAACATGAAAGATTTCCTTTAGATCCAGGTCTCTGGGTGGGATAGACTAATAGTAACGTGTACATGAAAAGTGACAATATGAGTTCAGATGTACTAATTTATGAGTATATAAGTAAAGAATTAGGCAATTTTTAATTTGCATAGAACAGCTATGTGAAGTAACTCAGTATTCGGAGACAAAGGGTCTGGATCCTACAACACTGGTGTAAATAACCGTATTCAGTGGTTCTGTGCAGAATGGTCCTCAGTTCATACGTGAAGCAGGAGAGACACAGGCCTTTTGATCCATTAGGGCACGGCTGGTTAGCTTGCTCCTCCATTGACACCAGTTTGGGGTGGAGAACAACCCCAAAAGCCATGTTTCGCTCTCAGCAAGTTGCTGCCTGTTGTTGTGTGCTGAAAATAGCCAGTTTTCCGTCTACTGGCTGTCCGTTACTGCCTTGCCATCCCGGCTCACTTGCATCGTTCAGTGTGCGGAGGAGAAGGAAAGGGAGAGGTTTGGGACCCCATCCCCTGATCCCACCTGAGTGTGAGAACAGGGACCCTTTCCTCACCGGCCTGTGCTCATAGGTGATGTGCAGCAATGCTGGTGTCCTCCAGGACAGGTTTGTACCGGGTGGTGCAATGTGACACAGAAATACCCGAGTCCGCCTGGGACAGAGCAGCATTGCTTTCCATGTAAGCTCAGCCGGGGGGACAGCGAGCTGGGAGGACGTTACTGATTTTTGTTCCCATCCTGACCCCCTAAAGCTCGTTGCATGTGCTTGCCCACTGCTTTCTGCCTGCCAGACACAGGGAGATATTTGAAAACGGAAAAAAAAAAACCTGGTGAGTTTTTACTTCTTTTATACCAGTTTCTTTTCTGAGGCTGTTTTCCAGGTCCGGCTGCATACCTGCTACAGTAAGGGTTTGAACATGCTGGTTATTTTATCATCCTTGTCTTACTGAGTAGTTAGAGAGCTCTGGGATGGCTGTGCTGAGGAGGGGCAAGTGCTTCAGCTTGATGTGGACACTTACGGCTTCCTTTGGGTAATCATTTCCTTTGAATCACTTACTCAGGAAGGGTTCCTGAAAAAAACAGTGCTACTGCTGGTATAAAACCCTGCTTCAACAGCTAATGAAAACTTAAATCCTTACAGTGATGGTGCATTCCATTTCCACTAAAATTATTGCCAGTGGCTCTGCAATCTGAGGATGTCGGCAGGGACACCAAGTGCACTCCAACACTTGGTGTCCCTGCTGAAAGTGTTCGTCTGTCCCATGCTAAGAAGTCCTCAGTTCTTCCCCTAGGAAGCATCAATGCTGGCATTTCTCCATTGCAGAGCCTGGACATGAAACTAAACATTCAGGAGGTACAGCAAGGGAAGGGAGTTGAAAACGAAGTCAGGAGATGGAAGATAGAAGGAAGGGACAGAAGAAATCCCACTCATTAATTGGGGTGATGTTGAATTGCTCTTCCTCACTTGTCTCCTGGTTACAGGAGAGTGCAAAAGCTCTGAGCGTAGCTCTTGTTTGCTATTTAATGAACATATTTGTATGTACATATGCTTTACCTTGGGCAAGCTTATGGAACTATTAGTAAAAGCTTTTAACTTGTCAGGTCAGATCTGCCCAAGCTAGCAGCGAGCAAAGTTGCTGGGGCATGTGGCCTGGCTTCGTAGCTTCATTGCCTCTCCCCGAGGGTCAAAGAAATGGACACCATCTGAGTTTCTGCTTGGTGTCTTTCCATGTATCTCTCCTTCTGACCTTGTATTTGTGACCTTCCCTAGAGCTTTGCTCCTGAGCTGTGTAAGTACATGGGATGCGGATGCCGTGGGCTGCTGCCTTGAGAGGAGGCAGGGCTCTGTCCTCCGTGCACTGCGGCACCGGCCTGGATCCGAGAGGGGCAGCTCTGGGAAGGAGAGCGTTTGCAGCAGTGCACGGGAATCATAGAATAATAGGATGGTTCGGATTAGAAGGGACCTTAAAGATCATCTAGTTCCAACCCTCCTGCCATGGGCAGGGACACCTCCCACTAGACCAGGCTGCTCAAAGCCCCGTCCAGCCTGGTCTTGGAGGCTGATCTTCCGAGGGATTTGAATACTCAAGTCCATTAGAGTTTCCTGGGAAACATCAGCTCAGATTCATGCTGGCATACTTTGGAAATCTTTTAAAATTAAGTTCCAAAAATCAATGCATTGCAAGACTCCCAGCGTGTAATTCTGAACCCATTAGGAGATTTGTACTAATTTTGAAAATAATCTTTCTATTTTAAATATTACTTTGAATGTATTTTGAACTTGTATATTTGGCAGAAGGGGAACAATTAAATCAAAGGAAAGATTACATTGTGTTACTTTAATTGTGATGGATTGAATCATTTGCTGAAGGAAAATATCTACAAAGCATATCTAAGTGCAGAAGCAAAAATGAAAATTGGTCTCAGCTGTTCCACTCCCTACGATAAATGTGTATTTATGTAATGCGTTCCTTCTCATATCTTTATAACACTATGTGCACACAGTGCATGAATTAATTCCACTGAGAACTGCAGTGAGATTATCTGAGCCTGTGTAAGCATGAAGAGTCAACCTTTACTTTCAGGTCCCGTATGTATTCATCTATACTTTTATGCTTTTAAAACTCCATAAAGGGAAGAAGAATTGGATGCATTGCATCAATGTCTAGTGGAATTCAGGGTCCAGAAAACTATCAATGGCTATTGCCAGTTCTTGCTTCCACCATCAGTGCCAAGGGCCAGAAAGCGGAGGTTGGGGCACATGGAATTTTGTGACAGCCCTAAATTAGGCAGTGGATTTTTCCTCAAGAGAGCAAGTCTTAGGAAACAACTGTATGTGGCTTTCCAGCTGCTCTGCACTGGGGCAAAACTTTTCTTGGGAGTGAAATTTTGGTCTAAGAGCTTCCTGTGCGGGCAGTTTGGAGAGGAAAAACAAACGTGGGATTGAGACTAAAGAATTCACTGATCTCTATGAGACCAGCTCATCCTGGAGGCCTGAGAAGGTGATCTAGGACCCCCATATCTTGGGTAGGGACAAACTCATGTAGTCACATTCTGTCCTGGTCCCACTGACCTGCTCTAATCCCTGTGCAGGAGTGGATGAAAAGCAGTGCAATGAAAAGGCTGGGTTTGCAGATACAGCATGAAATGTCTTGCTGAAGAATAGTTTATATGGATCTGTGTGATGTATAGACAGTGCTTTAATCCATGCTTCTCCCATCACCAACAGTTAATTATAATTGTTAACTGCAGGTTTGGTAACAGTGTCCTGCACAGCTGCACTAATTGTAAATGATGGCATTTGACTAGAGGAAAAATCACTCTGCCGGAACGCTGTGACGCTCCAGTTGTCGGTGTAAGTGAATATCCCGTGGCGCTCTGTAATGAGAGCGCAGTGGGTGAAAGTGGGAGGGCTGTAACAACTTGCGTGACAACCATGCCCTTAATTCAGTCTTCTGCCTTCCCAGGGCATTAATGCTGCATCTTGGAAGCTGTAAGAAGTTGAAGGAATAGAATCTAAGACCTGCCATAAACTGTCTCTGTGTTAAGCAAGACTAAGGTTGCTTTGGTGACGATGAAATACAGGCATCAGCTCCCCTTCTTCTCCCCCTCCAGCTGCTGGAAACCAAGGTATTCACAGCCTAAATGTATTTCCTTGATGGTGGAAAATGTTGTCTTCCAGTATGAGTTCGGGACATTTCAACTCCTCTGGGGGCCTGTGGAGGTCCTTGCTGCAGTGTGGGCAGGGGTCCCGCTGGCCCACTGTCCACCTGGGACACTTTGCCATCCATCTTTGGAGTGAGTCTGAAATCACATCCAACAGTGTGTCAGGACCATTTCAGTGGAGAAGTGCTAGCGAGGCGTTTCACGGCAGGGAGGGTGAGCCAGGCTGTGCTGTATGAAGGAGAAGCCATGGAGGATGCAGGATGCAGCCTCCCCCGGGTGAGAGCCCAACCAGTCTCTCCTCGTCTGCAGTTTCCACTTGGCAAGATGAAGCGTGGCTTGAGAGTCTCTCACTCCCCAGTGTAGCTGCTTTACATGATGCTGTGTTTAGCTTCACACGTGCATTTCTCACCTATTCTGACAAACGCTAACTTGCTGCAATCCAGAGGATTTTGGACTGGTGTTTGGGAATGACACAGAAACTCCTGTTTGGGAGAAGGAGAATCCCCTGTTTTCTCTTCAGGTTGTAGGCAGCAAAGCTCATCCAGCCTGTTCTCTTGGGTATCACTGGTGAAAAGGAGCACAAGGGAATAAAAAAATCCATCTCCTGTCACCAGTGTATATGGGTCCAGGGAGGTGGAAATGTATTAGTTGTTTGTGGGAGCAAACACATTTTCCCCGTCTAGGCTATTGCTCAGAAAGATGTCACTGATGAAACTTGTGTTACATTTGTCTTAATGAAATTAGGCAACAAGTGGTAGACAAGTGATTACTTTATTAAACCTGGCCTTTTTGGAGGTTTAAACTAAATCTAGTTAGTGATCCCATAGAACACAGACTGTAATTTTTGAGGCTTGGCTTTACCTGGAGGTACTGGGTGGGTGCTGAGCACCCGGCGCTTCCAGTCTCAGCAGCAGAGTCAGCTGCGAGCGCTCAGTACCTCGAGAGACTAGCAGGTATGGGAAGAAGCACAGCAAAAATATAGGCTGTCTGATGCCACCATGCTTATTGTTAGCTCCCTTCAGGGTGTATCATCTGTCTCTAAGCTATTTCAATTCCTGTTTTGGTTCATAAATTGCTGGCAGCTGCTGTGCTCCGTTCTTAGAGCTTCTAACTCGAGCATGGGAGCAACAGTGTTAAATGCTGCTGGAGATGGTGAATGGCCTGTGTGAAGCTGAATGGCATTTTATCCAGCCAGTGATGTTTTGTCATGAAAGAATCATATGTGCAAAGGTACAGCAACAGCTTTTGTTTCTAATTAAAGCTGCTTATGGAACCTACGGATCTATTGGGACTGTGGAAACAAAGCTGCAGTATAGGTTTTTAAACCCATGTGCTGTGGTAATAAAGCCATTAGTATTTGAGGCTAGTATTGGCTGTTAACTGTCCCTCTCTGATCCTTTCTTTGTTAATGAAAATAGCTGTTGGATAAAAATGCAAAGATTTTGAGTTGTGAAAATGCATGTTTGCACCACTAATCACATGAAAAATCAATCTCCAGAACTTCATTTGTTAGGAGCAGCTGATTAGCTGCTCTCCATGCTTTTTCCCTTTCAATAAAACCCCTGAGTCGAACAACAGAAGGACTGTAATTAAGGAGCCTTTTTTTTTTTTTCCTTTTGCTGTGACATTCTGGCAAATGTTAGCCAGCGGGTAGCCTGGCATAAAGAGGACAGAAATGCCTTTGCACCGTTTGTGTAAGCCCAGGCTTCACCTGCACAGGAGGGAGACAGGGGCTTTGCTCCTCCCTGCACTAACAGTGACAAACACCGAGTCTGATTGCGGTTGTGCTGGATTCAGCAGCACTCTCTGTCCCTTGCCTGGCTGTCCTGGTGGGGATGCTCGTCCTTTGCCAGCTGGCAAAATGTACCTTGAAGGTGACAACGGGAGCCACAGCAGACCCTGCTTCCCTCTGTGTCTTTCTCAACGGCCCCAAGTTACATGGTGATGAAGACTGCCCAAAGATCTTTTGACCTAGCAAAAGGTAACTCAGGGGTTAATATTCTGTGCTCCTGTATTTTACCCTGGAGAGTCTTGGCTTGAATGGGAAAGAATAATTCTGAAGGCTAGGGAAATGGATGCATTAAAATCATAAAGATTCATGCTTCTCTCAAATTACTTCCCTGTTCAAAGGTATATAATACAATTTGACTAGCAAGGCCATAGGTGAAAACGGGGCTCAGCAGACAAAGCTGAGGACTCTGTTTTTTTCCTGACTGATACCTTCTGCTTTCTAAATGGCCACGTACCAGCCATCTGGCATTGATAAGGTTCCTAGCATGAAAAATTAATTAGATACAATCTAAGCATAATACTGCCTTGATTTTCTCCAATGCAAAAAATAGTTTGTACCCATAAAACTCTAGCAGGAAATATACCTATAAAATAACCACTCCTCTGAAATTCTGTGCAGATTTAGTTCTTTTTTGAAAAAGTGAACAATTCCCCTAGCTAAAGGGATGCCTTGTGCAGGTAGTTGCTGTGTTAGCTAACTTCCCCAACCCAGCCTGTACTTCAGGTGTGACCAATACAACCTGCTGCCTTGGCCAAACAGTAATGGCTAATAATGACAGATTATGCGATAATAGTTTTATGATGTGGACAAGTAATTATTAGGGACTGAAGCAATTCCATCAAGTCCTGTGACTTGTGACCAAGTTGGAACTTTAACCCTGGTCTCCAGAGATAAAAAGACAAAATGTCAATACAATAAAAGAGTAAGATGGGGAAAGAATTTTGGTTATTTTTCTTTCTTCTTTTCAAAACTGAGCGAAGAAAAAACCTGATTGTTTCATAAATTCAGGCTCTGCATATTTACACGGAGGCCAGCAGGAGAAAAATATGTGGAACTTGCAGATTTACTGGCGGAATGGCAAGCGTGATGGTGGAACCCGACAGTCAGCTCAGGCAGTTCATGCTCATGCTGACTTGACAGTCTGCTCAGCAGGTTTGGATTCTCTTGGGGTTTTGTCTAAATGCAGCTGTATAAATTAATGGAGAATAAAATGTCTGAAGGTTTTCACTATACTTTATAGTAGAGTCAGTGTAAGGTGTGGTAAATTGGCAGACTGAGACATCTGGGGTGCTTGGGAAGAAGAGTTGACACAATGCTCGTCCAGGAAGTGTTGCAGACACCTCCCAGTAACGTGCAGAAAGGGATTGCTGGTCCTCCCAGTCTGCCCCAACAAGCATAGCCTGCTGCTCCGTGGGAATCAAAGCAGAGTAAGTAGACCCTGGCAGTGATCTAGAGCTGAGTTTGTCCTGACCTTTCATGACACTTAAAATGAGGCAGTTGACCTGCAAATGTCTTTTCTTTGTGACATCCAACAACTTCACGTTTTGGAAGTATTTGAAGAGCAAAATACTTGCCTGGAAAAAGTTCTCTATCACATTGGAAGTACGCTAATTTCCCTAAGAAGGTTCAAGGCTTAGTTTTTAACAAGGGTGTTGCTGTACCTGTATCTTCTGACAGTTTGGGGAGCAATTTTTTTTTTTTTTTTTTTTTTTAACTCTTCTTTCTCCAGAGGATCTGAAGATGTGCAACTAGCCATGGAAGCAGACTGTGTAATGAGGCATGACAAACCGCTTAAGTCCGGCCGTGCACTCTATGATATCAGGTCAATTGGCCATCTGGCTTGGAAAACTGGAATCATCTCAATTACCAAAGTGTACGTATCCCTTTGGGAACTGCAGTTAGCTGCTGAGCGCTCTGAACCTTCCCCTTCTGCAGCAGAACATCTCTGAAGACGCTTCATTCGCGTGTCCTTCACAGCAGCTTGCTGACAAGTCCCGACACAAGACAGGCACCAATCAATAGCATATTTTTAAATGTTAGTGAGATGGAATTTCAGGGAGCCTTCATGTTAATGTCATTTGGCACTTAGGTGGAGTAAACAGCAGACAAGGAAAAGCAGGCTTGAATTTGGCTCCAGGAGAATGATATGAACGCAAGCCCTGCACGTGTTTAACTGTTTGAGTTTGTCCCCTGCGGGAACATGGTCGGTGCGTCAGCTGAGATATTGCTGTTCCTGGGACTATTTCCTTTTGTACCTTTGGCAAATCCTTATTTCTGGAGTGTCTCAGGTGTGCTGTGGACATCATAATACTGCCAAAATCTCTGGGAAGGAAAAGGGTGAGTCTGGTATTTGGTAGCCCAGTACTCAGGGATTGCACTGGTAACAAGCCCGTGGCTTGCTTAATGGTGCCCAAGGAGTTGGAAAGCAGTTCCATCATGTAGGTGTTCTTGCTAAATACTGTGAGAAACTTCATCTTTGCTCTTTCCCAGTAAGTAAAGGAGTGGTAGAGAGAAGGAGGGAGAGGGAAACTGAAAATGCAGGTAGAGCAAGCTGAGCACTGGAAGGCGCTCTGTCCTGGTGTAGCTACAAATGTGTGATGAGCTCTGAGACAGGAGTAATCCATTTCCTCTGTGTATTTTGGGTAAAACCTTCCTCACTGCGTACCCGTCCTGGATAATCACACGTTTCCTACCTTTGATTGTACACGCCAAGTGGTTAATTTATGATGTACTCGGTGCACTGAAGTGGGTGCTATACAAGTCAGATTTATGGTTTTGGCACAGCTGTGGGGAGTTAGGATGGTCAGCGGCTGTGCAACGCAGAGATCCTCTGTATCTCTGTCACCCCCTAAGAATACTGAAGCCTTGTAAGGCTTTTTGACTAGCACTGTTAAGGGTTCGCTTTTGCAGGAGGATGGCTGCTGAGATGTTAGGAACTAGTTAGCAGATTAATCTATTTGCTGAACAGTAGAGTAAAAAGGATGGTTTTCATACAGCCCTAATCATTTGCTTTGGAAGGAGTGTTTGGTCTACCAAAAGGTCCTGGGAGGTCTATTAACTGGAAAACAATTGACTTATGTAGAAGTTAATGCTTTTAGGTAAACTGTTATTTTATTTTTAGTGTTACCCAAAACTGGCGCTGGGATGTGGGCAACTTTGCACGTGAAAAAGTGCAAAGACTTTTCCAGACTTTGACTGGAAGCTGTGTCCAGGGGGCTGGGTGCGGGACCAGCCAGTCCTCGGGAGGTCTGTATGTGCTGAAGTGGCACCTGGCACTGATGGTGGATGTTGGATAAATGGTGTCATGAGGCTTTCAAGAGGTTGGAAGACTCATTTCATTGCCTGGAGTATAGGTTTGCTTTCTTCCCAGTTGGATAAGTAATGTCAAAGCGTGTACACATCCAGGCACGTGGGTTTGCGAGAAGAGCAGGAGGGAAAGCAATGCAGGTAAAAGTAAATGTAAGGAATTGGGTAAGAAAGAACAAAGTGTGTGAACCTGTGTTATGAAGGGACTAAGAGGGACCATCTGAAGGGTGTGTGACACAATGCTGGTTTGACTACCGGCAAAAAAGGTCTATGGTGTGGTCAGTGGACATCTTGGTGGGATCAAAGCCTTATTTTTAGACCTGTCCATTCCAATTCCAATGTTTGAAGCTAGAAATAGCACAGGCGTAGGAGGAGGACCATATGGTGAGCATGGTCCTCTCCAAGACGGGGCTGGAAATGGGGGCCGGGCCGTGTGCTGCATTCAGGCGATCTCATTTCAATGCTGAGCATTTGGTTCGTCACCGCACCGAGACTTCGGCTTTTAGAGTAAACACGGCGCTAATCTGATTGTGCTAAAGGTGGCATGCGAGTAATTTCTGCCGCGGGGACCAGTTTGATTGCTCTAGAGGGTAAAACAAATAAAGCCAGTATAAAAGGTCGACACGTATTCCTGAGGATCAAATTTGACAAGCAAACTTGACATATTTAATATAAAATGTAGATGGCTGTAATTTGCAGGATCTCTGGATTCTGGTCATCTGAGACGGTTCTGCTGGTCTCTTTTTGTCTATCGGTACCATGTACTGAAACATTAGCTTCCACACCCATCATGATTCCACAGATGAAGTGGGCAAGAAACTAATTTCTATTGATTTCAGCCCTGGTTGGGTCTGTTGGATAAAAAAAGAAAAAAATAAAATTACTTTTTGCCTTGCACATCTGCCCAGACATACCAGGCTCCTGCCTGCTTCATCGGTGGCCCTGCATCACGTCTGCTCACCGCTGCCTCCCCACTGCTGCCTTTGCTCTGGCAGCCAGAGTGGCCTCCACCGGGGAAATTTTCTTTTTTTTTCTCAGAAAAATCAGCTCCCGGTTTGCCAGCAACATGAACTGGGATGGAGAAAAAAAAATAAATCCTCCAGGGTGGGGAGATACTGAGCCGGAGCTGGCACCAAGCTTGCCATGGAGGTCAGTGGTGGTTAAGCGACGCGCCGAGGCAGAAACGCGGGCACTGCTGGACCCGCACACCCTCACAGCTCCTCTGTGGCCGGCTCTCCCAGGAGCAGTTGTCTGTTGAAGTTTTAATTAGATAAATTTATTGTTATACTTAAGAAAAATCATTATGTCTTACAGAGCATGGGGGGTTAGGCCAGACAATCTCAAGAGGTCCTTTCCCATCCTCAGTGACTCTGTCATTCCCTGTTTTTAAAGCCACCCTAATTATTAAACTAGCAGTTGATTTTTTTGAGCTTTTCCAAGAATACAAGAAGCAGCTATTATTTCTTAGAAGCAGATGTACTGTAACTCTTGATTATATTAATTTGACTGTTCATGATTTGTCTTTGTTCATAACTTGGCTTTGTTGATAACTTGCTGTTGCTGTTCTCAAATGCTTTTTGTACAGCTGCTGCAGAGCCCTCCATTCAAAAACATACTGAAAGGATTTTAGCACTAACCCCACACAGCCTTTTATTATGGCTTGAGTACTCCTAGAATAGTAGTGCACTGTCTGTTTTCCTTTTGGAAGGACGTAAGGACTCAAAGTTGCGTAAGCAAAAGCTAATCAACTCTGTAAATTGATTAGTCAGCAAAGTAAATGATACTAACAAAAAAAAAAGTTCGTTTTCCCTTGAAATATTTGATATTCAAGGAATAAAGACGTGAGGTTTAACAGGATGCTCAGGCTTGTGTGGTTTTTGGGGTTTTCTCGCATAATGCCCTCAGTATCTCAGTGCTTGGTCTGTTCGCGTGATGGGGATGGGAAAGAAAGAAACTTTTTGTTATCGTTCATCAAAGGCTTCCAGCATGTGTGTGTTTTTTGTTGGTTTTTTTTTTTTTTTTTTTTTTTTTTAAAATTTAGTGTCAGAACTTGGGTTTCCTGGAACATCAAGCAGTAATTATCTCCCTGTGTTTTATGACCTTCCAGTCAACTCAGATTTTGCTTTTGGATTCAGTGCTAATTCTGTGGCCAACTTTTAAATGAGTCTGAACTTCATCTTTAATTAGAAGCTGGCAATCCTGCGTTCCCAGTGAGTCACAGGACTTCACTTACTTGAACTGACGATTAAACGCAGTACGTCCATGGTTATGTATGCACGCCTAAACACAGGCCAAAGTTTTAGCTGGTTTTAGTTAATAAAGAGCACCTCAAAATATCGTTATACCCTTGTATGCCTTACGTTTTGGGGTTTCTGCCCGACAGGCATGGGGTGTGCTGCTGGTTGGCAGAGGTTCTGCAGTGCTCAAGGGCTGCGGATGCCTCTGGGGAATGTGCTCTCTTAGCATCACGTTTACGGTCACTAGCCTGGATGGTGGCATTCAAAACCGCTGGAGTGTGACATTTTCTACCATCCCTCCCTTCTCCAGCCCGAGTGCCGCGACCTGGCGCTTCCCTCCTACAAAGAGCTGGAGACAGACGGCGTCTGCGGGAATCGCCCTCTTGGGAGCCAATTTTGGGAGAAAGCGCAGGCTGTGTTTTACGCAGATATTTGCTGTTGGTTGAAATGAATGATACGAGTCCCAAGGAGGAGATCTTTAAGTCTGATTTCTAACCAGCGCAGGAGTGCACGGTGCGTTTGGTGTACGTGAGAACTTGACCTGCTCACACGGACGGGAAGGTCTGTGAATAAAAAGCTGGAAGTGATAAGACACTTAAAGCCATCTGAAATGCAAAAACGTGAATGTGTGCTGGACAGGGTGTCACGCCACGCTGACAGCCTTGCTAGGTTGGACTGATAAAGCTGTTCTTTACAAATAGTGGGATATTAGGCCTGGATACCTTAAAAGATACTTTTTACTGACTGGTTATTCTCCCAAAGGTTTATGCTGTTGGTGTGGTGAGGTCCCTCTGACCTTTACTTTGGAGTTCCTACATCTATGGGAATTAACAAGTTTTCCTCACCAGGTGAGGGTGAAATGAATTCTGCACAGAGAGTAGCTCCACCCAGGTGCCAGTTCCATCACATTATGTAAATAGCCTGTGACTAATAGAGAAGCCTATGAAATTAAATGAAATAAAAGACATCAATCAGTGCATTTGCATGGAAACTAAGCTGTGTGCCAAAGGAACCTTGTTTAAAAATGAGTGATAGCAGACAAGATAATTCTAAGGTTGCCATTGTGGAACGTTTTTAAGTGTCTTATTAGCATAGAATCGAAAGGACAGTGTTGTTTTATATTTATGGAGTCTATGAGGTTCCACTAAGTACATCTGCAGCCTGCCTGACCCTTTGTTGTGAGGTTACTCAAAGCTTTGCTGTAGATTTGCTCTCCTCTCACACTGCTATTCAAAACAATGAGGAAGAAAAATATTTATATGATGAAGCAAACTTCATATTTATCTATTAGCTTGGTTTATCACCCATCTACTGTGATGGGCCTGGGGGAAGTGGAGAGTTGGGTGAAAATTAAAAAAGTCGGTGAATATGAAGGGTGATTTTTCTCCTGAAAGCCAAACATTATTTTATTTCCACTAAACAACCTCCAGAGCTGCAGTAAGAAGATGGCCGTATTGTGTTGGCCACTCTGTGCATCTTGTAAAGCAGCTCCTGCCCCACACGCTCTGTGCATGGGGACACATGAGGAGGAAGTTGGGACAGGAGGTGCAGGGCTTAGAGGACTTTCCGTAGTTAGCCCGTGATAGTTTGTGAGTCCCAAGATAATGTTTTGGTTAAAAGACCTTTCTGTCAGAGGTGATGTTTTATTGTGTTCTGTTTACTTTGTTTTTACTCTGCCCCGTAGGCCTTTTTCAACCTGGAAAAAGTGCCATGAATGTTTTAAAATGCCATTTGTGCCTACATGGCTGCAAAGGTTTCGATACGTTTACGACAGTGTGGTGGGGACACTGTGTGGCAACTTGTGTGCGAGTTCTCATTTGTTTGTTTAACTTGGAAGGATCCCAAATGCTGGGACAAAATTTGTGTCGTCTCTCTGAAACTCTGATACCCGTCCTGGGCGATGGACAGTGTGTGCTCTTGCTAGTCTGAAGCTGAGCATCTTCTGATCAGGTAGTGCCGACCTGAGCACGTGTCTAACCTTTCAGTGGGGACGGCAATTTGCATTTCTGTCTTCTAGCCAGCCACCGTTCTTCCAAAGACAGGAGTGTAATAATCTGTGAGACGGTTTTTTCTTTCAAATTTGGTTAAGATTGGCCAATGTCTCAAAGGTTACTGGGGTCAAAAGAACAGAAGCATAATGGTATAAACTTTGTTTCTATAGGAAAGTAGGCTAAAATCAAACTGTGCTTCACGAGGCATGGAACAGAGCTTGCTAAATAAGAATGATGGCATAAAATAACATATTGTAATTGCCTTATATGGCCACATTTCTGTAAGTATGTAGTTACCTGCCTTGCCGTAACTTCTATTTCTTTCTTATAATCCGAGTAAGATTCAGACACTTCCTAGCTGCAAAATTTATCTCCTTGCAAGTCAACTCTAGTGTTTTTCAGAATTTTACCTGTTGCAGTACGGTTTAGCGCAATGTTAATTTACAGTTATGTCAGGGTGAAATGTTTTTGCCTTGCGATTGATGCAGCTGTGATGTAACTTTAAAAAATGTAATGCAAGAAATAGAACCTGGCTATCATTTGCCACTTGTAGTGGATCAGGGTTGGGTAAAATAAAAGCATCTCATCCCCAAGGCTGGAATCTGTCCAGTAATAAGCGTCATTGTTAAATCCCAAAAGTTTTTATTGTATGTGATAAAATATTGATAATGCAGGCAAATGTGGTATGAACATTTTGGCTTAAGCAAGAAAAATCAAAAGTATCTTTCTTCTACTTAGATACTGATGACTTAAAACACAGTAGTAGGTGCTGCTTTGGGAATGGATATGTACCAACTGGGCTGCAACGCAGCATTCAGAAGGGCTCTTTCAGTATTTGTGCTGCAGGTAGAATTTCCTGAGGTGCTGAAGGGAAGGTTTCACTCTCACAAATTGCACAGATTATTAAATGTGTCTGCAAAATGTCTAAGAAAACAGTATTCCAACCATATTGATTATATCTGAGTGCAAATCATGAAGTATCATAGTAAAAAATTGCTCTGCCCTTGAGGCATAAATTCAATTGAAACCTCCCTGTTTTATGATTCTGTCCTTCTCCACCAAAAAGTATGTCAGCACCATGAACCCTGAGAAGGCTCTTTAGCTGTTTATACATCCTTCTCTCTGCTGGAAGCAGCAAATACCTAATTTTTAACTGATCTTTGTTTATCTAGTAAGTGAACATGTAAAATGCTAAACCAGTTTCCAGAACTGTGTGAGAACTGTCCTATCAAGATCATAGGCAGTAAAATTTAGCAGCTGGGCAACGTAGCAGTTCTATACAGGGTAATATTTATTTGTCAGTAGATGGGAGGAATCAAAGTGTTTAAATAACACACAGCAATGGCACTGCTTTTGTCCACACACATAATTACAGTCAATAATCAATTGAGCTCTCTCTTCAACAGAATCATTTTCGCAAAGAATGCCATTTCCCAAGTATATAATTCTAGTTGTATGTGCTTACAGTTAAACCAATCAACCATAAAATACAAATACATGTAAGGATATATTCATTTACAAAGATATTTATAAATGTATTGGTCTGGTCTACATGACCGAACAACTTGAACAAAACTCTGATGCAGGTTTTTAAAAGAAACATCGCTGCTAAGACTTTGTTTGTACATTTGGATAGCATTCTGGAGTTCAGGTTCCCCCTCTAGCTTTCTGTAATTAATTCCATGTTTCCGCTCCCCCGAGAAAGCTCACAGTCCTCTATCAGGTTGCATCGAGTAACAGCAGTCTGGTGAGCAAGGCTGTTATAATTTTATCTACTTGCCTTACCAATGAAATAAGGGAAAATAGAGTTATCAGCATTACCTAACGCAGGGCAACATTTGTCAGTTTAATATTATGACTTGAGGAACAATCTTTAACTATTGCATATTGCACAGTTACATACATCACCATCGCACAGCACATTGGAGTCCCTAATGCTTATGTGTTAAAAATAAGCAGCTTCTCTTTGTCTGTTCCTATTCCTCTCAAAGTCAGTTCACTCCTATCGACTTGTCTGGCAATTAGATACCAGACCGCACATAAAGCCAGTGGGTGTTAACGAGAGAACATGCAGCGTGAAGGGCGACGTCTTCAAGACAGTGATGATACTCTGTTCGGTTAGCAATGATTTTTAAAAGTGCAGCATTAAGAAAAGAGATACTTGATAACGGAACGCTCAGCACAGAAATGGAGCATCAACACTTGAGTCAAATGAAAGTGTAAGGCAGAAATGACAAGAAGAAATCAAGGCACAAGTAGTATTATTCACATTCGATTCTGAAGCAGTCTCACTGCTCGGAGAGCTTCCACCTGGTAACAAAGAACCCTCTTATGCCAAGATTCAGACTGGAAAAATTGATTGCTTAACTCTGATCAGGATGTCAGGAGTAGATAACGCGTGTTACAAAAAGCCATAGCAACCTTTTTTTTTTTTTTTTTTTTTTTAAAAAAAAAAAAAAGCTGCTTAATGCTACAGAAATGTACTGCCCAAGCACTTGTAGGGAGAGACAGTAAAGGGAAACCATCCATCGGCATCCCTGGCCTTCTCATAAAGTCACAAGAGTTTCTGCTGGCCCACTGACCACATAATTTAGACTAGTTTTCATTTTGTGGTTGTATTTAAACCACTTGGGGCCGCCTCTGCTGTATAACTAAGTACACTTGGGCATGCCCATGGCATGGGAATACTGCTATGGGAGCCACGTAGGCCAAGTTCACACATGAGAATCTCAGCTGGGCCTGATTCAAACACTAAATACTGTCGGAGACGTTTGCTGTGATGAGAACTGAGAGTGATCTGAACTATGGTGTCTAATGTTAATAAATCAGAGTATATTGTGAATGTCACGTGCTTGTAAATTGCTTTAAGCACAGTCCCTGAGGCTGTAAAAGTGCTTAAATACGAGGACGATGATAGTAGAGATTTTGTGTTCCAAACTTGGAGAGATCCAGCTGATAACCCAGCCTCTAGCAGGTATGCCACCATAATTTGTGAAAATGCTCTGTTCGGTGGATGATCTGACAATATTAGATGATTTCTGTGTGGGTACTGGAATCTCCAAGAAAAGTGAAAATCCTGGATCAGATTTGCTCTCAATTAAGCAAGTGAAATGGAGCTAATTGATCACTCTGTTACCCTGGAGTCTCACCGATAGAACAGAGAACCAACTCCATCACCTCCCTTCACCAAAGCATATACCAGCCACTCCGATTATGCGCGGCAGGTCAGCAGTATCGCTGACGAGGAGCTACTGGTTTCTGCTTGGTGAAATGCCTGTTGTGCTGGACAGGCAGATGGTGTGTATCAGCACTAAAGGGAGCCCAGTGACTGAGGTTGGTGTTAATGGAAATAATTAACAGTGAGATACTCTCAACAGCCTGATCATTCGCCTTTACTAGGTATTTAGCTGTCTCCTGTTTTTCCTTTTGTGATGCACAGGCAGGTGTTTAAGTTTTGGTTATTTATGCACTCTACTTTACATGCGTTCTATTTGACCTAATTAGAAAAAAATACTAAATTCTGCCAACACTAATCCATATCTGTCACTCAAATACTTGATTACCATGTCATTAACTCTGCCATTCTTGCTCTTGTGAGTAGTGCTACCCTCACGACTCCAATGGGATCGGACCCTAATAGGTTTCAAGGAGTCTTTTGGCTCAGTGTGGATCTTCTCCCAGAGCTCCTCTGATGAGTAGAGTCAGGCAGATGGTTTGCACTAACGCTGCAGCGACTGAACAGGAGAACTATGACCGGACTGAATCTTGTAAGAACTGCATGACTACAGAAAATGATGGTCCCTATCCAAGAGAATTTCGTAGCCTTAAGGTAAGTTTCATCATAGCTGAATCACCAAGGAGCTGATTGTAATCTGAATGTTAATTCTTTTTGCTTAAGTGGGGCTAAAGTTAGAGAATAAATTACAAGGAATTTTAAGTACAAGGGTTAAAACAAGGGTGATTTTTGGAACAAAAAAAAAAAAAAAAGGCGCTTTAGCAATACGGGCAATTAATTATATTTAACTTGAACCAGAGAAAGCACGGTGAGTTGTTGGACTGAAGTGTTCTAAGTATTGTATTTAAACAGCCCAATATTAACTGAGTATTAATGTTGGCACTGTCGCATGGATGAAGAATATGGTTATTTTCTTATGGCCGAACTGGAAAGTGTTTTTTAAATGTTTTAGTTTGAGGAAAGTTGTGTTCAGCATTATGCCTTCAGGCTTCTGTGCAGTGTGTTACAAAAGAAACTACTTTCAAACATAGTCCATTATAAATGACCACATCTGCCTCAAGTGTGGCCTCTTGCTAGTGCAGAAATGTGGTGAAAGATATTGCTGAAATTAAAATGCAAACCTAATTTTCTACTCAAAGAGGAACCTATAATCTGGATAAGTAGCTAAACCAAAATTTACTATGAATTCATAATGTATATTTGTTTGATAATGGACATTCTAAAAGGTCTGTTTTAAGGACCAGTAATGATGGTAACAGAGAAAGCAATGATCTATATTGGTGGTTTGGAGTAGAATACAATGCTTTTAGGAGAAAGGCTAAATATGTATTTGATGTTGAACAGCACCAATCTGAGTGGAATGTGCAGTACATCAAATGGGGCCTGTATTAGTGCTCATTTTTAAAAAAAAAAAAAAAAAGAAGAAGAAATTCCAACTCTAGCCTTTTCCATTGTTAAAATACAATTTCTAGGCTGAACTGTTACTAAACCAAAGCCAACAGCATGCTGGGGCTGAAAGGAAGATGGTGGAGGCTTAGGACAATCTTAAAGGGCCTACCTTACAGCATGAAGTGCCTATGAACTGTTGTGCAGGTTAACCAGAGATGGGGAGAACGCAGGGCTGGAAAATGAAAAGGCCAAAGAGCGGTCTGTGAGAAGGCTGCTGAAGTTAGGAATGCCATCGGATTCGTGGCTTACTTGGGTGAAGCCAGGCGTTTAGGAAGGACAACTGCATTAGCGGCTGAGATGGAAATATTTTTATTAGTGCTAAAGTAGCATGCCAGTGACTTGGAAATTGTGGATTAAAAGAGTAAGATGTTAATGCTGTTTATAATTCATTATTATTGATTATAATAATAACTTTTGGACTCCTGGAAGTGGTTTATTAGCATTAATACCATCATAAAGTATCTGTTAAGAGTATGCCTATGGGAGCATAATCCTGGTTTTGCTGAAATAAATTTCAAAAACTTCCTCAAAACTCAGTGGTAACATGATCAAGACTTACAAAAAGAGGTCATCTACAACAAAATACAAAATTTTGGAAACTGCTGTTGGATTATTTTAGATATCCACAGGGGGATTTTTTAATTTCAGAGATCCCTTAGATGCATCAGTTTGCAGATTTGAAAGGGCAATATTTTCATATTCCTCTTGTGATGCTGAGCATCTGCAGTGGTGAACTAACACTATCAAATCCTTCTGAAAATTCTTGTTGAGAAAGCCATAAAAGATGGGATTGATACACGTTGAGATCATGGCCACAAGGTGGCATATTGTAAATGCCAGGTTATGATTACAGCTCATTAGTGCCTCATAGTTCCAGTCAAAAACAACATTAAATATATTGAGAGGCAACCAGCAAGCTGCAAAAGTCACAACAATTGATATCAACATCATATTAATCCTTTTGTTTTCACTCAGTCTGCTCTCATTCTCTCTCATCCTGTCTATTTTACCATGTCTCCTTCGAAGACATACAAATATCCTGAGATAGCAGATAAAAATAAACCCCAGTGGGAAGCAGTACTGGAAAACCAGCAGGCTAGTGGTAAAAATCAGCCGTTCTGTAATGGAGGGCCATGCTTCGATGCAAGCAACCTTGTTCTTGTAGAAATCACTATGGAAAGACAGATGTTTGAAGGGTTCATCAGTTAATTGGTGGAATATTAAAAAAGGAATGGATATGATGAGGGAAAATCCCCAGATGAAAAGAATCCCCCAGTAAGCATGTGAAATACTAGGTTTCCAGCCACGTGGGTTCACAATTAACTGGTATCTCTCAACAGCAATCAGTACGAGTGAGAAAATGGAGACTGTGACAGATACACTTTGTATGAAAGAACTTACTTTACACATAGCTTCCCCAAAAATCCAGTAGTCCATTAAGGTATACGCAACTGTGACAGGAATACACATGACACAGATCAAGACATCTGATAAAGAGAGGTTGGCAATCAAAATGTTGGTAACATTTTGAGCTTCTTTCCGTCTCTTTATTATAATAATCAGGCAAAGATTTCCAAAAAGCCCCACTATTGTAACTAACGTGTAGGCTGTAATAAGCAAGAATTCTGCAAGGAAGGAAGGTTGGCATGTATCAAAGTTCAAAAACTGAGAATAGCTAATGTTAGAGACGGTTTGATTAGCCAGAGTCTCACTGGGATGCTGAATGGCTTTATCCATCGTGAAGCATCTGCCAGCCTATGGACAAAATCTAGTATTGCTTAGAAGATATTTTGTGTGGAGGTTTCCAAGGCAATGATTACTATGAGTCTGTCGTTGTAGTTGGCGTCCTTGAAGTTTTGAGCAAATCCGATATTAATTATAGCACCAAGAAATCCTGAAAGGAAAAGCTGGTGGTTGAGTGTTAGTGGTTTTGTAGATAGACAAATGATGGAGGTTGATGCTCCTTTTCTGAGGTTCTGTACTGACAGTGTTGTGGAATTGTAACTGATGGTGATGTATAAGAAATAACAGTGATAGCTCTGTTGAAACTTACATGAACATTTTCGTACAAGTCCTCCTTTACCAACTGTGGATAAACTTTGCTTTTCAAAATGAATTATTTTAAGGTCTGTCCCAGCTGAAGATTTAGCAAGGTTCAAGGAATTCCAATGAGGATAATCTGTTGCTTTTTTATTATCAGAAAAATGAAGAATTGGGTCCTGCCACCATGTTGCCAACTTAGACATCACACTTACATTTTCTCTAGAACTATAAAGCAGTGTGAGCTAATACACAAATCCCTCTGGCTTAATCAAAATGATGTGTGCTTGAGCTTAAGTGATAGTCAATACCTCTAGGAATGACATCTTTAAAGGAGCTTCCTGTTCTGCTTGTGTGTTCTGTCCCTTTTCCTCAATCTTTCACCAAGAAAGGTTGGACCAGATGATCCTTGAGGTCCCTTCCCACCTGGTATTCTATGATTCTGTGAATCTAATCTGAGAAAAACGTAAACCAAACAAAGATCACATCTTAGTTCTACATACAATTATTTCCATATCGGTAGTTGCCAAAGGTTGTCCCATTTCCCTACACACCGTTTGCTGTTGTACAAGTTTGACAAATGATATCCACAAAATTTTCTGTGATTGAGTACAATATGTACTCAAGAGATGCAGAATTGATTCTTCTTTCAGTTCTAACTTAAGCAGTTGTCAAGCAAAAATCTGATATTAGTACAATTCTGTTATTATGAAACAAATATTAATGGGAAGAATTAGGTTCAGCAGAATATCTTGATGGGTTTGAATTTATCATTGAGGTAATCTTAAATCAAAGGCTCACCAGCTTTCTGGCCAGAAAGAGGCGGTTTCCAACCTGGGAAAGGAAAAAAGAAGGATGTAAGAGTTACTTTGAAAGATGGATATATGTTCCACGTGTACACCTTTCAAAACTCAACTCTAACTCAACTCACCTTAATTCCAATTTGAAGTAGGAATTATTGGGAAACTAGTTGGAAGGAGGTCATTCTTCACCCCTAAGTAATAAATACCATAGTGTTGAGAGCCTGTGGAAAAAGGAGGATGAAGCAGCAGTGGAAAATTAAAGAGGATGCCCAGAAAGAAGGGATAGGCGGATGTTATATTATTACTAGAAATAATTTGTTTATGTGTAGATTTGTCAACCTTCTTACAGAAATTATTGCCATTATTTAGTCATGAAGGAATAAAAAGTGTTTGGTTGCTTGCACGAGATTAAACACCAAATCCAGGGTTAAACTGGCAGCTGTGATTCTGTAAGTGTTTGCCCCTAGGCCCCCAAAGAATATTCCAGCTAGAGTTATATCCTCAACTACTTTATCCTGATACTTTGGCATGACGTTAGTTTGGGTGCTTCAAATTAAGATTCTGAAAAAAACAAAACCCAACCACCTTTGGAGGATCTATAACCACTCTCATTCTGATTAAAGTAGACTTTTCAACTAGTGTAGTCAATGTTGGAGTGAGAAGTGGCTGTAGATTTATGTGACTATACGTGGCCCAGATATTCCAAATATGGCTTAATTTGTGGTGAGGGGCTAACATTAAGCCCTGTAGTATCCCTAAATAACTCAGCTGGCTTGGTTACAGCTGCGTTGAGGGAATGGCATAGAAACTTGCACAATCATGCTGCAAAAGCAAAAGCTTTTGAAGTCCAGTGGCTCAGGTAGACTTGGTAGTCCCTCGCAGGTGTCCCTAGTCCAGTAGGGCAGGAACAAAAGCTATGTACCCTACTGTGTGTGCGCCAGCTTGCAAAAACTCTTCTCCTAATATGCCCAGGAGAAATGGAAGGGATTCTGAAGCTAGCACAGTCAGACCCTGCAGGAACCAACGATGTGGCTGGGAAACAGCACCTTCAGGCAACATATTTCCTGGAATTCACTGTAAACTGCTTTTCCCTAGAGCAGCACTAATTGCCTGGCTGGGTTTATCACACAGAAGGGTGCATGCTGGAAGGACAAGAGGCCAAGCAGTGGTAATACTGTCCTGAGGAGCTTTACTGCCACTGTAGATGTGTAAGGGTCTAAAGTCTGGCTGCTTTACCCCAAGGGTGATCTTCCTCTTTGCACTGCCTTTGGTATTCACCTGACTCGCACAGATCTGAGTCCTGCCCTTTGAGAAAAGATCAGGTGTTAGCAGGGGACCTGGCTTGGAAGCAGGATACCTTCAAAGACAAGCTCTGCTCTTCCCTGCTTTTTATCTTAGCAGGAGAAACTGTGGGGACTCAAAGGACATGAGGCTGAGCCAGGTTTGTAATATTTTATGCGCTATTTGCTGTGCTTGCTTATTTATCCATGGTTGCACAGCATGGTTTGATAGTGAGTGCTGAATGTCCTCTCCCAAGAATTCAGTGTGGGTAGTAGGGCTTCCGTGGCCCTTTCTACCATTAAGGAAAAGTCCCTGTACCGACCTGTACTCACTACATTAGCTTTAGGCACACTGATCATCTACATTGTCCTTTTTTCATGAAAAACATTATTTTATTTTCACTGTTTGGTTTGTACTGTAAGTTAAAAAGTTTAGTCTTTAGTACATGTCGTTCTGCAAGGCAATTTAAACATTTCTTTGGCAATAAAACAATTACATCTGTCTTCTTTCAACATCTGGAGTAGTCATAGCATTAGAAAAAGAAGTTACACTGGTACTTACTGCAGCATGTTGAACTATTGTAATACAAACAGGCATTTTTTTAAGCTGATAAATATTAGCAGAATCAACATCCTTGAACCACAACTACAGCTGAGGTCAGAATTGGATTGAAGTTGTTTAATAAGAGAAATAATGACTTCAGTCCCTAATCCGTGCATTTTGAAAAAGATTCTCTACCATAGTGAGAGTTTAACTCTGTAAGAAATGATAATCCACTTAGCCTAGTTGTTCCATTCCTCTAGATGCAGAAACATTACTGCAATGTGCATAAGCAAAAGAAAGTTAAAAGCATAGTCTAAAGAAAATCAGTTCTAAAAAAGCTTTCTTTTCTAAGTATTTTCTTACCTATGTTAAAGACGCATAGTCTCATCCCTTCAAAGTGACCAGTAAATGGTTTGGTTGCACACATTGTCTGTTCATTCAGTTCCAAAGTATTGCACAGATAAAATCTGGAGGAAACTTTCCATTCAATTTTAAATATAGGATGTACAGACTACAATAATCCTTTAAAAGATATATTTCAGTAACTTTTGCCACAGTTTTATCGATTTTCTAACTTCTTACCTCATGAAAAATTCAAGTCATATCCACACTGCCTTTAACAGTTTTCCTTTTCCCTTTTGGAGTTAATTACAAAGCCAGCAAACACGTCTCCTTTGTGTATAAAAGAATCCAAAGCAAAGCCATCTGCTGCTAAAGCGATACTTAAAATCTCCTTTCTTCTCTTTCTGAAACAAACCACAGTTCCACAATTTCCAACTGTGACTGAATCCGCCAGTCTGTAGAAAGGCTGCTGAGGAATAAAACAAGCTCCGGCATCCAAGAAGAGACGAACAGCAATGAGCAGGGAGGAGAAAGGACCAGTAGTCATGGGGATGGATTTTCTTCCACTGTGCAGCCTCCCTCCGCCCTGTCAGACACCTTATCTTGCAATTTCATTTTCAATTATCTTATCTGTTCTGCAGTGCAAATGTTTTCCCTATGTTGGATTTCATACATAAACATCTGCAGATGGCTTATTGCTTTTTTAACTGAGGGAGATATGAAAATACAGTTAGCTACTTAGAAAGAGCATGCACACCCTATTAAATGTACCATTTGCTCTATTGCAATTAAGATCATCATATTTTCATTATAAATTGCTATTTTAGCTTTTACTCCAGAGATATAAAAATATTCCTGAAAAGCAAAGCATGGCACATTATACTGGCACATCCTGAAAAGGGGCTTTATTATTACTATTACTGTTTTTACAGTAAAAACCCATACCTTTTATAGTTGCTTGTTTATAAAAATTAGCATTCAATGTTTCCCTATTAAATATTTAGGGTGGATGTTTATGGGACAGGAACTGGTCTTTCTTAGGAAGTGCTCTTTGGTACATTGCTTTTTAAACTCCTGAATCCGTACCTGGGTCCACTTAACCCCCAGTATCCCAGTCTCTTATGCTGAACCATCCTGTGGCTCTCCGCTACTAGAAAAAGCAAAGGCAAGAAAATAGTCCAGATTTAGAATGTGTTTGCGTGGGAGCAGACTTGGGAAACTAATTATGATTCCCGGTTAAATTCAAGAAGTAGAAACTTGCAGACAAAACATCTGAGAGAATACTGGAGAGTCTGTCTTAATGTGTCTGTTTTTTTGGAGAGAATGATTTTGAAAAGCAGTAGGATTTTTGGGATGAGCAAGACTGATGCTGTACCTAGAGTGTAGATTAGAACTAATTCTCTGGAAATACTGTTATTTGTCGTACTATTGTATTTGTAGGTGGAGGGAGCCTCTGAGACCAGCCAGACAAACTTCCTGCTTCTAGTATGTTTGTATCTATTCCCTATGTGTTTGTCCAACCTGTTTTTTAAACATCCATGGTAATCCTAGATTATGTATTCAAGTGCCTAATTTAATGTTAGGAAGACTTCCTTAATGCCTCCACCTAAAATTTCCTTTACTTTACTTTAGCCCATTGCTTTTTATTGTAAGAGTTCTATGTGAATTCTGAAATTTTAACCAAAATGCTACCATTGAGCAATGTGAATATACTTTTCTAAAATATTTCTAGCACTTGCTGGTTTTCATTATGTCAAAAATACTATGAAAACAAAGCTTTTCCAACGTACTTCAGAATTTCTGCTTCTGGTTGTAGCATAGCCCCGGAAGTCAATCAAGACCTAAAAATGAAATGTGCTAGATATGCATCAGAAGAAGCCATAAAAATGCATTATCTGTTTATAAAGGAAATAAGTTGGTAAGATTTAAAGGTGTTCTGATTCTATTTATAAATTTCAAACAAAGGTCAGGTTTCTTATTTACATAGGCTTCTGTTTCTAATATAACTCTGTATGCAGTCCTCCATCTGTGGAAAAACTGGAGTGTTTAACGTGTGAGCCCCTTAGTTTTACAGTCCTATCAGTCTGCTGCCTTCCGTGGGTTTCATTTTGTTGTAACCTGTTGCGAGTTAGATCACATCCGACATCAGAGGCTCGTGGGTGTAGCTGTTCCTGGCCTATTTATGCCTGACGTCAAAGGTGCATATACTAAGTGGAATTTATGCTGTGTATGAAGGGATCAAGGTATATTGTTTTCAGCCAAATGCTGTAGCATCTGTTTGCAAAAAAAGGTTAATGGATAGCAGAATTGTATTTACTTTCTATTAATGATCGCGTTATTTCTAAACTGCTTAATATTAAGTGATGGGAAAATAGCCTTTATCAGTAGACTTCGATAACTAACTGGAAGGCAGGACAGCAACTGTAGTGAGAAGCAAACTTTATATGTAACCTGACAACAAAAATTTAAAATATATTGCAAATAAAACGGCATTGGCTTGCCAGTGGCAAGTGTAAGCTTAGTAACTCTGCCTTTGTGGGATTTCAGCAGTTCAGAGATGACTTTACATTGTTTTGATATGATAAAAAACATGTTTTGATATGATTTTTAAATAATTTTAGTAGCGATGTCTGTCTCAGTTTGCAAAACAAAGGCACAAGAAACCTCAAAACAATTAGTGTACCAATTCTTGCTATACTGAATGCCAGTCATTATACTGATTATCACCTCATCACAATCATTCCAATAAAAGCCTGATCCTAAAAGCTTTCCAGCTATGATACCCATATTGAAATCAATTGGAACATCTTTTTCAAACATCTGGTTATCCAGCAGCTAGAGGCATGACCTCAGCTTGCGGAAACGTTCCCAAGCTAGTTTTAACCCAGGCAGCAATTAACCATTACAAGCACAGAGCTCAGGGCGCTGTCGTCTGAACCAGCCAGCTCAGCTAAACGAGCTCCACGTCTATGAAGTGCAGTCTCATCTTGATTACAAGGCAGAATATTACTCTGGCTCCCAGGCTGCGGCATACAGACCATGGGTGGTGTGGAAAACCAGGGTAAGTGATTAGGTGCCATAATAAACACTTTTTCAAACTTCAGGTTTGTAATATCGTCTGTTGCGTTGGCAACAGCCTGTTGGTGAAAAATTCTCTAGCATATAAATCCTTTGAGCTCACCTTTTGCTTTGGCGTTTACATGATTCCTTGCCCAGCAGGAATCTTTGCTGATGGCTGACCACTCTAAGCTTTTGCTTTTGCTTCGTTTGCTGAGTTGCTGCTCCCATGTAGCTGCACAGCAATCGTTGTTCCTACCCGGTGCAGCCCCCTTCTTCAGAAAGCCAGATTTAGTAGAGATGTACACATAGGATTTCTCAGCTTCCTAGGTGAAGGAGTTCTTTAATAGCAGTTTAGCCAAGAGCTGGTTCAGTGAGCTGTAATATCCCTGAAGGACCTGGAATATTTCTTCCTGATACTCATAAGTATTATTCTTTACAGCACTTCAAAGAGGCACAGAGAAATAAGCAAGTATAATTGGAAATCTCTTAGGTTAGTGTCAGATGTGCCGGTTAATGTCAGGAAAGTAAGATAATATGTTATGATGGAGGAAAAACACAGTCCCTTTACGTTTTCCTGTTTTGTGGAGAGATGAACAACCTAATAAGGTGTCTTCAGCAAATAGGTTATAATTTGATCAAACTAGCAATATCTGAAAATCAGATGCACTGTAAATTTTTCTCCAAAGATCATGCAGATAAAGAAGGATTGATGAATACGTGCAAGTTGGAGCACTGCTCCATAATTCAGAATTTTTTTCCTAATTGGAAAAAACTATCACAAAAACCACTCAGTTTAATATCTGGAGTTTAGGTTCCACACCATTGTATTGTGTAGCTCTAGAGAATAGCTTTGCAATATCCTTGACGCTTCATTCTGGTCCGTACCTCTCAATTAGGTCATGCCTAGAATGAAAAGTCAACTGTTTTAAAATATGCTTTAACTTTAAATGAGTTACTTATAATAGCGTATTCATTTTTTAAAATTATATCATGCCGTGAACTTTCGGCTAATATCTGGACCTTATTCAGTTGGCACACAATTGAGATGGAGATTGATATACTCTCTGGCTGGAAGGTTAGCATCTTTATTTTTTGGGTCAGCCAAGTTACTTTTCTTCCTGAAAAAGAGATAAGATATGTGAACAATTGTAATAGGAGTGTGACTGCATTAATTCATGTTTTATAATAGTTTCCACTTTCCAAATCCTGATTCAATCCTTTGTAGCTTTCTAGAACTTCTCCAGCTGATGTTTTCCAAGAGTAATCTCTGCCAAAAATGAATTATTTCAATAGCTCCCAGATTTTGGGGTAATATGATCATTTGTATCTCTATTTTTTTTTCCATTCTGCAGTCTTTTTATAACAACACTGTCAGCACCAAACCCTGCTGTTCTCATGCCATGACATCTTTCACTGTCCTAATTGTTAATTAAGAAATACTTACATAATCAAAAGGTTTTTTCCTGTTAATCTCAGTCTGTTTCGATTTTCCTGCGTTTCAAACTGTAATAACAGTTTTGATTTTCTCAATTCAAAATATTAATTATCGATTGCTATTTTGTGTCTAGAAAGCCTCACTTTTATACACCTAATATATATGTATATATAATATACAGCTAATTTCAGGCAGGTACGTATTGAACTTCAGAGCATAACTCCTCCTGCTGTTTTCAAGCAAAGCTAAATGTCAGTCATGCAAAAGCACCACAAAAAAACACCCTACAGAGGTTCCATGGAGGAAATAGACAGGGCCTAGGGAAGAGCTAGCGGGGGAAAAAAGCTAGTAGACTTTAATTTTAAAACTGGAAAATACATAAAGAAAGATTTGCAGATGAAAAAGATCAGAGCATGACTCAGATTGCTGCTGGCTCCAGGTCTTCCTTTAGCAAACCTTATGATCCTAGTCTGTCTCGGACTCAGATAAAGATCTGCCCTTTCACGTCTGTCGCAGCACTGCTAGAATATTTGATCCTTGATGAGAACCTCGACTTTTCAGGCTGTATTTTGCTCTTACTTTCATCCCATCACTCCAAATTATGATCAGCTCTTATATAAACTTTTAGGAAAGAGAAGAAAGGAAATCATCGATTATGACAGAAGAGTGAAAAGATGAAAGAGGAAAAGAGAAATTGAACTTCAGAGGGAAGAGGAGGGAGGGCAGGATTTAAGGAAAAATGGTAATGCAAGTCCAAAGAAAAGGATGCAAATTCAGTTCCCTGATGACTTTCCACTTCACCCCTCACAAAGGTTTGTTTCTCACTTCCAGCGCACTCCCCTTTCAAAGGGCTCAGGGAGGATTCTGTTCAGTAAGATGAAATTTTTGATACTACTTACTGAAGAAATAGTTCCTGTGGGTTATTCTGTTGTTACCTTTTTATCTGAAGAATACCTTATTTTGCATTAAGCAAATAAAAGAGAGGGGTAGTGTTTTATTCCCCATCTGAATTGGCACAGGGTAGAAATTTTTATCCTGAAGAGTGTCATGTTCAAACTTTAGGTAGGCAAAAGACTATCTAGTTTCCTCTCAGTGCATTTTAATCAATCTTTTTCAATGAAAACCCTCTCCTAACCAGTGCTAATTCATGATAGTTTCAAAAGTAAGATCACAGATTTGATGTTTATGCAGATTAAAGTACAAACAGCAGAACAGGGCAAAAGATAAATCTTTTGCCAAAGAAAGCAAGAGCTCTCTCAAGGACAGTTGTATCTCTTTTAAGAAATTCTTCACACTCACAGCTAAAGCAAGGGGCCGGGATGGGGAAGTTTGTGGTGTCTTCCTATGAACTCCAAAATGACCTGGGGTGTTGATTTGAGTAGGAGTGAGGCTTCTAAAAGTCTAATAATATCTCTTTGATTAGATTAAAATTCCTCGCGTGAATGTGTGTGGTTCTCCGAGTGATCTGGGAAATTATGGTTGAATCCCCTCTATTCCCAGCTGTTTCCACCTATGCACATTTAGAAAATCAGGATGAAATCTGTCTGTAGGCAGGATGATGTTACTGCAGTCTTCAAGGAGCATAATGTCAATGCAGAAGTAATTCAGCAAACAATCTGTATGAAGGAATCCTTTCGGTTTCAGAATGCTTTCAGACTGCTGAAAGATAAAACCAGACTGAAATCTAGAGGACTGCACTCATAAAAAAAAAATACAGTTGGTACGCTTAAGTTGTTTTTAAAAAATGAATCAACACCTATTGACTATGGAAGCCAACCACATTGATATAAATGAGATTAAAGAGGTTGAAACAAATTAAAAGGATATGACTGTGTGTTTATACGAGGGTTTGCATAATCACAATATTTATAACTTATAAGAGCTACTTTTGACTTCCTAATGTCCTTCTATTGCCCCTGATGCTCTTTTCCAAAACTTCAGCATTCCTTTTCTGTCTTAGAAATTTGGACCCATTAAGCAGCATGACAGAAGTACATTTCTTTAGTGACAAAAATTGCTATAAAGATTTCTTAATAATTTATTTTGTATCAGCTTTTATTTAGAATATATGGTAACATAAGAAGCCTAGTGCTGGAAAGGGACTGTTGAAATTCCTGTTTTACGATCTCTTAAGCAGAGATGCCCTCCTGTGGACTCTAGGTAGTATACTTTCTACTGGAATAACTGGAATGTTTTGTGCATGAAAATAATGTGGTTTTCCTTCCTTCTAATATACAATATAATGTAATATAAAAATAACACATTATTATATATAATATAATAATATATAGTATTATATACAGAATAATATAGTAATGTCTAGAGAGTATAATAATATATATAATAATATATAATCCTTCTAACTAAAATATCCCATGAGGACATTTAATACAGTGTGTTATTTGGCCAGTGCCTCTGGTTTGAGAAATGCATTTTCTTTAGGTGATGATACAAGTGGAGCTTATACCTGTGTTAGAAACTTAAACCGCTTATACAATGAATTTTTATTCTGTAGGTTGTTCTCTGAATTGAAGCAATTCAATGCTGCAACTGCTCTGGCAGGAGGGGAAAGGTATGTATTTCTTTTTAATGGTGTTTGCCTTTTAAATATATAGGACAATATTATGCATTTACTTGCATATAGTTAAAAGCCATTTAAAAATATGGCGGGGAGACTGTTGGAGTGTTGACTGTTTTAGCAGACCTGTCACATCTTATGTGCACGGTGTGAGACTCATGCTTTGGCTCTGTGCTTACACCGCTGCGGTACCTGTGTATCTCATGTTTGCAGCGCCTCATGCAGCTAGAGGAAAAGGCACATTTAAGGAGCTCATGGGAATGTTCGTAACAAGTGACCTGGTGCACTGATCGGGTGACTGGACGCTTCACCAGGCGTGAATCTGACAGGAATTGGAGAGATCTGGTCGGAGTCTCCACGGTGTCTCAGATGACCTGGGAGGTATGAAGGTCTGCGGGATACGCAGGAGGAATGAATGTTTAGCTGTCTAGGAAATCCTGCATCACCGGAGCCTGCTGGTACGTCAGGGCATGTGTACATTTGCAGTGCATGTGGCCCTTTCAATGTGAGGACTGAACTCTGAAAACATGATTTAGAGCGAATACGTGAACTACTCAAGGTCACCTACACGGCAGCTGGGAAAGGATGTTGGACAGGAGGACACCAGGTCAAGTGAAGTGTGTCCTTTCTGTAGTGTCAGAGGAGACATTTTGATCTGCAAGAGATGGGTATATATATTTTAAAGGTGTTTTCCTTTCACTGATCAACCAGTCAGAAGTGCAAATGAAGAGGAAGCAGTTGGGCTATACTTGAGTTGTGTCAGCGACTGATTTTGCCTGCTGATTTGCTCATGTCTTAAAGACCCTCATCTCCTCCTGCTGAAAGTAGTGACTTCTTTCTTTGATCTCTTCCTTGGCCTACTTGTCTGTCTTGCTTTCAGGGAGAGAAAGGGAGCCGTAAACAAGCGCTCTGTTTTCTTTGTTATCTGTTGAAGCCATAATTAGCGCCTCTTAATTTTTCTTCCGTTTTGCTGTAAATTATTAAGGCTCTATAAAACTCTCGTGGGTTATTTCCTACATGAAACAGATATTAATTTATCTTGGGAAGGGCCACACATTTTTTACAATAAGTGGTAGGCAAAATGTATTTTTGTATTTCCTGTAATTGTGTGGAGCTTGCACACAACCTCTGGCAAGAAGCTTTTTTTTTTTTTTTTAAATAGAGTAGGATATGTTTGCTTATTTTAAACCCACAAATATTTCAGTGACATTATGAACATAATCTCTTTTCTAAAACTAGATGAAATGATTGTGTCTGTTCATGCATGGAGATAAATGGATCTAAACACCTGACATTTTTCCCTGTGAGTGGTTGTCAAACATGGCCATTTAATATTCCTGTCATATTAATAAGTTACTCTTGATAGACTTGGCTAGAACAGAAAAAAAAATCCAGTTTAAGAAAAATCAGACTATTTGTATTGCAAGTATTAATTCTACTGGTTAATGATAATCATAGCCTTAGAGATTAAAGCATGAAAACTTGGCCTGGTGACAGAAATGAGGCAGGAATTTTACTAGCAGTGTTAGTCTCTGGAGTTGACACCATCTGAAGAGGAGTAAGGAAGAATCGGCGTTTGTGCTGAAATGTTCAGCCCCTCTGGACTCCATCAGTTAACTAACGGCCCAGCGCAGTCAATGTTGCGCTCGTATTGGCGACTCTCCAAGGGTGCATTTCCACAGCAGTTGATCTAAATCAGGGGGATACTGCAGTTCCGCAGCCTGCCAGCTGCAGCACTCAGGGGATCGTGCAACAGACTGTTTCAGAAAGCTGAGGCAGCTAAAAACTAAGACCTTTCTCACAATAAAACTATTTTTGACTGTCTCAGTTCTCTTAAGTGGACTGCTGTGTTTGCACAAGCATCAGGGCTGGCACATGGGAGAAGGCAGGATCAGATGGCTGGAGCGCAGCAGTCCCCACGCAGATGCTACCTGAAGAGGTTGTGAAATTGCCTTCACTGAAGGTTTTAGAAACAGATTAGACAAGTATCTGTGAGGAGGACTAAGTTAATCTGAGTTTCAGAAACTGTGCGGTGCAGGTGCTGATGTGCCTAGTGAGATGTGATGAACTGACCTTTTCATCTTCAAGGAAAGAAAATTCCACCAAAAAAATTGTTCTTAGTTCCTAGATAATTTCCAACATAAACCCTAGTAGGTATAAGACAAAAAAAAAAAAAAAAAAAAAAAAAAAAAAATCCTGTTTCTGACGAAAAAATCACTATGTTGAAAATAGTGCTTCAGTCTTCAAGCTGACGATGCTTAAGGTACTCTTAAAGTAAAAAAAAAAAAAAAAAAAAAAGGGAAATGCATCTCACTCTTAGTCATTTCACAGGACTTGCATACCCTTGAATATCTCCTAATGATTTGTCTAAGAAAATACCTCCTTTTTAGAGCTAAATGAGATTTTAGAGATTTAAGGGTGAGGAGGCAGTGATTGGGTTGGAAAGCGGACTGGGAAACGGGGGAGGAAACTGTGGCAGGAAAAGCAAGAAAGAAGCTGCCTGGGAGAACAGACTGGGTAGGCGGGAGCATGTTGGAAAGGGGAAAATGAACACAAACGAGGGAAGATCCAACTAACGCTAAGAAGGAGCAGACAAAACGGAACGAGGAAGTCCCCCGCACAGGGGAGTCCCTGCCCCTCAGGAATATACCGTCCGTGTGGCCTTACAGCCGGGGAAGGCGGACGAGCCGAAGGGAACGACGGTGCGAGGCTGGGGCTGGCAGAGGGGGAGGACGGGATGCAGCCAGAAGGGAAAGAAAGCCCGTCCGGGCTGGGCCGGCTCCAGCCATCGGTCAGCGGCTGACCCCGGCCTGAGGGGGTTCGTCCCCACGGAGGGGGCAGCGGCGCCGGTCCCCTCAGGCCAGGGACAGCGGCGGGCCCCGCTGAGGTGAGGGGGGGCACGCGCTGCCGCCGCCCAACGGTCAAGCGTTTCAAACGGTCCCGCGCGAGCCGCCCGCCGGCCCCCCCCGCCCGCGGAGAGCGCGCGCGGCCGCGCCGGAGGGCGCCCATTGGCTGACGTCCGCGGGCTTGACGCATTGGCGCAGCCCGGGCCGGTCCCGGCCCCGCCCCTTCTCTCGGCGCGCGCGGAGGATGCCCCCTATCACCGGCCGTTACAGCGCGCCTCTATTCGCTGCCCGCCGCGTCCGTCACCGGCGAACCCCCCCCGAGCCTCCTGCCGACGCGCGGCTGAGGTCGCGCCCTCCGATTAGCCGCCGCGCTCGTCGATCGCGGCCGGAGCCCCGCCCCCACAAGGTGAGTGGCGGGCGGCGCCGGCGGCGTGCTCTCATTGGCTGCGCCGGCGCGGGGGGCGTGCGCGGCGGCGGGCGGGGGGGCGGAGCTCCCAGCGTCCCCTTTGTGTGGGCACCAGTCGCCGGCCGAGCTCCTGAGAAGTCGCAGCCGCCATTTTGTGCGTGCCTGTGTTTTCCCCCACCCCCCACCCCCCGTCTGAGGAGCGGCGGCAGCCGGGACGCCCCCGTCTCTTCTGCTGGTCAGGTGAGGCGAAGCGAAGGCGTCGGGCCCGGCCGAGGGACCCATCACCGACGGCTGCCGCAGCCGTGAGGTCGCGCTGTTCGCAGAAAGCGAGGGGGAAGAAGCGGCAAAGACGGAGAAGGGGGGAAAAAAAGCTTCGGAGCTGCCCCCCAACAGGAGGAGGAGTCTCGGCGCCAGGCCCAGGCGCAGCCCCGGCACCGGCGGCGGCATGGAGAACTCGCAGCTATGCAAGCTGTTCATCGGCGGCTTGAACGTGCAGACCACGGAGGCCGGGCTGCGGGAGCACTTCGCGGCCTACGGTACCCTCACCGACTGCGTGGTGGTGCTCAACCCGCAGACCAAGCGCTCCCGCTGCTTCGGCTTCGTCACCTACTCGGCGGTGGAGGAGGCCGACGCCGCCATGGCCGCCTCCCCCCACGCCGTGGACGGGAACGCGGTGGAGCTGAAGCGGGCCGTGTCCCGGGAGGACTCGGCCAAACCAGGGGCCCACGCTAAGGTGAAGAAGCTCTTTGTGGGCGGCCTCAAAGGGGACGTGGGCGAAGGGGACCTGGTGCAGCACTTCAGCCAGTTCGGCCCCGTGGAGAAGGCCGAGATCATCGCCGACAAACAGAGCGGGAAGAAGCGCGGCTTCGGCTTCGTCTACTTCCAGAACCACGACGCCGCCGACAAGGCGGCCGTGGTCAAGTTCCACCCGATCCAGGGCCACCGCGTGGAGGTCAAGAAGGCCGTGCCCAAGGAGGACATCCAGTCGGGCGGGGGAGGCGGCGGCTCTTCCAGGCCCTCCCGGGGAGGCAGAGGAGGAGGACGGGGTCGGGGCGGCGGCGGATCCGGCAACCGGGATCACAACGGCCTGTCCAAAGGCGGCGGCGGTTACAATAGCTACGGCGGCTACGGCGGAGGAGGTGGCGGCGGTGGCGGTTACGGCTCCTATGGCAGCGGCTCCTATGGAGGCGGCGGCGGAGGGGGAGGCGGCGACTACGGCAACGGGTACGGCGGGTTCGGCAGCTACAGCCAGCACCAGTCCTCCTACGGCCCCATGAAGAGCGGCGGAGGAGGTGGAGGAGGGGGCGGCAACTGGGGGGGCCGCAGTAACAGTGGACCGTACAGAGGAGGCTATGGTGGGGGAGGCTACGGGGGCGGCTCTTTCTGAGCCGGAGCGCCCATACCCATTGGGGGTGGCGTGGAGAGCCCTCCCTTTGATACGGGGCAGCTTCTAAATGGTTTCTCCCCTCATTCGCCGAAGGGCAGCTCCTTTTAAATGCCTCCCTGCTGTGGGAGCAGCTCCTAAATGCCCCCTGAGGGTCGCCTCTGCTGCCTGTGCCACTTCTTTCTCTCTGAAGATGGACTGGGCCCCACATACACATACTTTGTGTTACAGTCATTGATGGACTCTATTTTTTTATTATTACTTGGACCTTGGTCGTTTTTATACTAGCAACGAAAAATGTCTTGTTTTAATTTGTTTTTTTGGGGGTACGGGGTGGGAAGTGTCTTGCTGATCTGGAGTAAAAACTGGGGAGGGTTATGGGGGAATTTCCTTTGTTGTAAGGACTCGATACCTGGCTACTACATTTTTTTCTACAAAGTCTACTCGGATCCCATGACTGAAATTAACATTTCTGTAAAGGAGGAAAAAAAATCGTTTTTACGTTTTTTATTTTTTAAATAAATCATTGTGTTCATTGACCTTTACATGTCTAATTTTTTTTCCTAGGATCCATTCCGTACGGTTTTAAGGCTTTTCTAGGTTCAAAGCAAGTGTTCCTCTGCTTTAAAATCTCTGTGTACTTAGAGTAAATATTTTATTGCCAGTAAAGGTCCTAATTGACTTTTTTGCTACCCCCCTAGTGGATTTATTGGTTTTCAAACACTCGACAGAGTAATTCTTGAAGTACTAATCCGTGGATGTGGTCTGTTTTTTAAATACTCGTTCTCACCTATGCAGTTTGTGTGCATCCACCATCTTGTACTAGGCAGTTTGACGTGCTGACATGGTTGGTCAATTTTTTCCATAGGACTTTTCCATCAACGTATGTACTGTGTAGTTTTGAAGAAATAGTTTGTGTTAAGCATGTGCTTCATTCATATAAAATGTTCAGAATTTCCGATTGCTTAGTTTCACGTCCTCTTATCGGTTTGTCTGTGTATGATTCCTTCCAGGAAAGGGTCGACATTTATCCCTTCTATTAAACGCGTACTTGTTTTCATAGTACCGGGTTAACAGACTTTTCACTCTGAACTATTGTCCTTCGTTAAAGTTCCCCGAGAATCTCTCGCAGCACCATCTACCGACAGGATGGCAGCCCCCTTGCTGCAGGCTTCATTACAGCAGGAGTAAAATTGGTTCGCTAACACTTGTACTAGACTTCTGAAAGTTATTTTATGCCACTAGATGACTGGTGTAGAATGCAATGACATCTGCATGTGAATAAAGATGGGCTTCATGAGTATTGACTGGAAAAAAGAACGGATTTGCAATACCTGCCTCAGCACGTATTCTTTTTTTTTTAAATAATTGCAATTGCCCATATTTCAGAAAGTGATAATCTAAACTATGTGGGCAAAGCACTATGATAAATGAGCCAGCTAAGTGTACCAGTAACATAGGTGCCAGTTGTAAAGCGAAAATATCTGTGTAGTCTGCTTGATTAACAAATGTATATTTGTAGCCCTTTCACGCAATAGAATTAAAGTTTGTTGTTTATTAAAAAGCATAATGTTTTAGGGGAAAACTGCCTTCCTGCATAGAAATATAGAATAGCAACGTTTATGGGTTTATGGATATCAAATAAAGATTTGAATTCCTTAATGCTTGAGTGAGAGTATATATGACACGGGGCATGGATTTTAAAAAGTACAAAATTATTTTGACTTCAGGTTTGTAAGCGCTTAGTCTTTAATGCTGATGCTTTGTGGGACCACATCTGATCTTTGCTTTGCTCCAGATATGCAAGATACTAGGCATGTAATTCCCACTGATTCCAGTGGAAAGTAAATATCTAGGGCTTTGTGCTTCTGGGCTGAGGATTTCGCATGAAATTTCAAGGTATTGTCAGTCTTTGATGTCAATCTAATCTGATGTTGGTTTTAGTTGAAATGAGGGCTTTTGTTGCTATTAGAAGTAAACTAGCATCAACTTAATTACCTATGTGAACTTAAATAAACAGGACAACCTTTTGGTATTGTCAGGATTTAAACCAAGAGCTGAATTTCCTCTTGATTGTGACAATTTATGACTCTTATATGGTTCTCTTTGGCTTAGCTTTTATAAATGGGTTCCAAGCACCTTGCTATTTGCAATTATATTGTAATTTTTTTATCTCAAAAGCTTGTTAGCCTCTGTTGTGAACCAGCATCGCCGATACGTTGTTGAGAGCGGAAGTCATTTGAGAGAAGTATTTGTAAAATACTGCAAGTACCAGCTCTTGTCGGCAGACAGCTTCAGGCGGTTGGTTTTATTTCAGTTCACTGGGCTTGAAGTTCTTTACTTTACCTTTGCACTTTAAAACCACGTTGGACAGTCATCCTTGGGCTTTGCTTGAAGTATAACTTTCCTTTTTGTAGCTGAAATGAACTGCTGAGTTCTAGGTCCTGTGTTAACTTGGTCGTATGATTTAGTCCCTTGCAATGGGGACTTTGCCTTCTCAAGGGACAGCCTGGTTTTGAAAGAAAAAGTTAAATTCACTTCGGTGATGTTGCTTGTCATTTGACTTGGGAAGGAATTTGTGCACCAGCTAGAGCTTTGTGGTATTTTCACGTCATGTGCCATGAAGGAGTATGTTGATGCTAGAAACAAGTAGGTTTTTTAAAAAAGTGACTTTATGTGTGAAATCTGACAGTTTGCCAAGCTACAGCTTGATTTTGAGAATTGTACTGAAACATGCTGTTTGATTATCTGGATACGTAATAGTCCTCTTGTAGGGCTAATGCCTTCTAGAATAAAAAGCAGATCCCAGGAATTGCACCTGTATTAGGGAGCAGGTTACCTAGTCTCTCTCTTATAAGATTGTCATCTGTTTAACAGTGTTGTGTGGCCAGTGTCTTGCGTAGGTGTGACTTGCTCTACTCAGACTTCTGGGGAGCAAGAACTTCATTGTGACCATGCAGGTAACGGAGAGGCTCGTGTAAGCGCTGGTTTGATAATGGGCAATGATGGTAGGATGTGCCATGGAATATAAGAAGACATGCAAATCTGTATTGGATAGTGTTAAAGACACAGTGACTTTATTAAAGACTCTCTTTGAATATAAACCTGTTTCTAGTAGAGCTCCTTGTAAACAGAAGAGCCTTGTTGCTAAAGCTTTGCTTATGTATTTAATGGTATTTGGTAATTTCCTGGCCTCTGGGTGGATTCGTCTGCATAGAGGTGTGTAGGAAGAACTAAGATGAAATGTATATAGCTGGCATGTAAATAAAGAAGTTTGTGACTGCACGATGGCTCTAGGACGGTCATGGAGATAGAAATAAAGTAACTTTAGTTTGCTGTTTCTTTGTTTGTAGTTTAGTTCTGAAGTATGTGTCTGAAATTATCTCAATAATTTAATGGCCTGTTCAGGAATGAATGCTGGATTGTGTGGGTTTCACCTGTGAGAAGTAGGAAGTGAGAGCAATTAGTTCACTTGCGGTGTTTAACAATGAAAGTAAAAGTGCGGTAGTTTTCTTAAAACACAGATGTTCTTCTTAATTTTGTAATCTGCGTGAACAAAAAGAAATTTCCCAAAACAAAGCTTTTTAGAGCCTGCAGTATCACAGCATAGCTCTGCATGTTGTGATGTGCGCACAGTTTTTTAATAGTAATGGGTATTCGTGTCAACTCCAAAGTATAGTTTGTTCTTGATTCTGCTTCTTGTGTGACTTGTAGATTTTATTTGGCTATTAAAACCAGCCTAACATACGCTTTTATAATACTGATGACTATTGCATTAAAAAGAAACACGCGAAACACCTGTATACGTAATCAATTCATACTTGCAGGAATCAGTGGAAGTACCTCTCACTTGGTTGTTTTAATATTAGGTGATGTAAGGGTGGTTTAGAACGGCTTTGGTCACGGTGAATCTCTGTGGGCCACTGGCTGTGTTACAGCTGGGACAAACTTGCCAAATAAAAGCTGCGCCTTGCCCTGCGGGCTTGTGTAGGATGTGTTGGCGGATGATACTTCTTTATCCTCCAGAACTGAGTGAGCTCTGGGGTTTGGGATGTGCTGAAGGAGTTGCAGGTGGTGCCGCTGCGCTCCCAGCTCTCGGACTCCCAGCTCCGCTTCCAGGAGCGCAGACCTGCTGGGGTTCGGTGCTGTCACCGCGGGGATGCGGGCAGGAGGTGTGCTTGAATGCTGTCACATACTTTGTGCGTACACACTTCACCATCAGTGAAGCTGAAATGGTTAAAAATGTAATTTAAAGTTTTGTAAACCTTTATGGTCTTCTCCTCCTCCCTGCCCAACTTGGATCCCTTCTGTAAAGCAGATTTTGCTTCCATTTAGCACTGGAAGACCTAAGTGGATAGTACAGGTCAGAACAGTGGTTTATTATCGTGCCCTGTCAGCTGATAACTATTGTCACAATATAATGGCATTCCTACTGCTGCTGAACAGGGGCTGAGCCCGAGTGGGGCTGAGGACCCCCACCTCCCATTCCAGGCTGAAAACAGAGCAGCTGCTTTTTTCTGTGTACCTTGGGGTGGTCTTTCTAAAATGCAAAACTTTGGTGTAAATTGTTAATTGCTCTCTGAAAAATAAAAGTGGAGGACGCCCTTCTGAGATGCGCGCGGTAAACAAAAACGTGGTGCGTTTTGGGAGAATGGGATTTTGCTCCTGCAGTCTGAGATGGTTGGTTTTGATAGAAGGTACCTTATCCAAGCCTTTTAAAACGGATGGCTTGTCCTGTAGTAGCTGTTATAAATTAATATTTATCATGTAATCAACAGTTTGTATCACATTTACATGGTATACGTTGTTAGGGACCTCTGCTTTCTAAGGTAGTTAATTAAGAAGAAGGCATTTCCAATACATTTTTTCAAAATGTGTATATATCTAATACCTTGGATTAATGTTGTGTGACTGAAAGTGTAACCCCCAAAATTTCAGTCTTTCACCTTAGCCAGAGGTGTAGTTTACAAAACAATGGGTTATTTAATGTTTTTTGCATACCTGATTCTGTGATCTGGTGTATGCGTTCCTTGAAGATGAGTTTTCTGCTTGTTATTTTTGTATATCTTACATGAATAAAACACTTACATCCTTGCTTCACTTTAAAATGTACTTCACAATGCAAGCACGCCATAAGGAGTTTTCAGCCAGCACGAACAAGCACTGTTTGCTTTATTCGCTTTTCTTCATGGCGCTTTTTTTTTGGTCTCCTATTGAAGTTATTACTACTCTCTTATTTCTGGTATGTGCGTGTATATGCACTTCCACTTACCTTTCGTGAGCATTTATTTGTACTGTAATGCAAGTACTGCTATTGATGGGTGTCGGATATGTATTTCTTGTAACAAGATGAAAGTTTTTCTGCTGTATATCTTTACCCAGGAATTTTCTATCGCTTACCTGTATAGTAGGACTTGTAAAGGGGCTGAGGGAGTTACGTGCTTTCCTCCTGGGTGTTCCTTTGCCAAATCCTAGTCTTTTTGCCTTCTCTGCTCCCAGAACTCTCCTCGATCTATATAAAAACGGGAGGAAATATAGAATCACTTTTGAACTGATGCCTCTTGTTCGTTTGGTTCTAAGAGTGTTTTAATCGTATCTATATTCCCCTTAAAAAACCTCTAACCCATCTCATGGGGAAAATGGGGAGTGGGAACGCTGAAAGAGCAAGGGCTGTAAAGCTGTAGTTTGGTGCAGGAGAGAGACATTCTTCAGATTCTTGTACTTCCTGTAGTTCTCCTATCTACTGAATAGACAGAACAGTTAAAAAGATGGAACACTTCAGGTTTAGGCTGTAGTGGAATAAAAAAAGGAACAGCATAAAAATTAAAATTCAGGTACTTGGTTCAGCCTTTGCCAGTAGGAGTCCAAAACGACAAGTTGCAACAGCATTTTCTGAAGTTCTTTCTCAGTGTGGTTGGTCTTGGTCTCTTTTGTTTTTTTCTTTCTTTTTTTTTTTTCTTTCTTTTTTTTTTTTTTCCCCCTAAAAGTCTGTTAGGCAAAGCTGTGCTGTTGCCTATTGCTATTATAGAAAGCATCGAGCTTAGAGCACTGGCTATTCTCAGATTGTCAGCCATCCAAGTAACCAAAGCTCCTTAACTTTGAAAAGTAGATGTCAAGCCCAGTCAGACTAATAATGCCATCTGTCTGAGGCATCTGGATATTAACCCTCTTAGTCGGCTGCCCGCAGTTTCGTTCCCGAATGCTTTCACAAATGGAAAATAGACAGATTTGGCAAAAACAGCTCTTCCTCAGGAAAAAAAAAAAAATGAAAAAAAATCAAACTACACTTTGTAGAGCTATATATAATATTGATACATATTACATTCATTAAACTGCTATAAATACCTCTTTTCGTGCGTAATGCGGTAAGGAATCGATGCCAATTCAGAAAGGGATTATGTTTCTGGCTGGAAACGTGTCAAGATGCACATTTGCTCACTACCATCGAAGTACAAATCACCGATGAACGCTGCAGAAAAATGCCGTAGAAGCAGAATGAGCTGACAAATCTGTAAATACTTCAGTTGTTGAAATGCTGCTTTATACCATGCGACTGTCAACTAGTTTGTCTCGCAGGAGCCCTGTTCTCACTGGGAAAACTGTTTTGAATGGAAAGGCATGCAAAGCTACGCGTCTGAAAATATGCTGCTGGTCTGTAACCTAGTCAATATAAAAGATGAATATCATCTCGGTCTCCTCTGTCGTTTCTGTAACTTCTGCTGCTGCTTTCTGTGGTTTTACAATGGACTTTTTCTATTTTTGTAAGAAATTTTGCTTTCTGCAAAGTCCTGGAGGGAAGGAAGCGGGGGTCTGGTCACGGCAGGCACTGGTTGGGAAGAAGAATCAGGAGCCCAGTCCCTATCTCCAGCATGGACTTGGATTAAAGCAATGCTGGATAAAATGCACGAGTAGTGTTTGGCACTGGAGGTTCACGCTCTTTTTGCTTGTTCTTTTTCTCTGCGGATCAATAATCTTGTTTTCTTCACTGCACGCTTGCACAGCTCTGGGGGAAAGCCACCCTCTGCCAACCACACACCCTGATGGACAAGTTACAGCGAGGGGGGCAGGGCACAGCCCGGGGGGAGCCTGTGCTTCCCTCCCTGTTGTATAACAGCACCCTCACCTGGGTTTTGAAATAGTTCACTCCTATTTCATCTTCCAGGTCCGCTCCCTCCTCAAAAGGGATGCCCTCTGCTTTCGGGCTCACTCGCTGCTCCCCGGCTGCGTTGCAGGGTCGTGAAAGATTTGTGATGCTGAATTCCCAAATCTCTCTGTGTGGTTATCTGGTACCTCTTCAGGTTTTAGTAATCTTTTAAGTTTGCTAGGTAACAAATTTGGCCAAAATCCTTCATTGTGATTTCATTTGGGCTTGTTTAATTGTTTTCTTTCCGCCACTGCTGGAATAATGATGCTGCGTTGAGTGGCGAGAGCTCCTTAGAGTCTTGTCTGATTGCGAGTTCAGGACTTCTCCCCCCCAGTTCTCTACTGGACTGCAGGATGGTTGCAGTTGTAATTGCTAATGCCTCTTGCGTAGGATATTTAGCAAAGCGTGTTCCGCAAAAGAAGTAATGCGAACTTTCTACTGTTACTCTCATGGAGACGTAGCCTCCTGAAACAGAGATCCCCAGGAGCACAAGGTAGCGGGGCCGGGGGGGGAGAGGGGGGGGGAGTTTCAAGCCTTTGCAGTAAGTAACCTGGTGCGAATTGCCATGCCTTTCGCCCTTCAGGCTCACCCATCCGTTAGGTTTTGCAATTTTAAATGTAGGCAAATAATTATTTTTTTTCTGTAATTATATCTTTTAGAAGTTGTTATTGGAGTTTTCTTTTACTCCCCCAGCACCAGACAGAATCTGGGCTTCCACTCTCTGGTATCAACGTTATTTTTAAAAGCCTCTTTGAGGCACGAGCTTGATGATGAATCGCAACCACGTGTGTTTGGGAAGGGTTAGGTTGGGTTTGTGCATAGCTGGTGGCAATGGGGAGCTCTGCTTTTCTGTGTACCGGGGAGTCAGCTGAGAGGGAGTTGAGAAACATCCCCTTGGGAAGGAAGGTTGGGAAGGAAGAGCTGGGCTTGTTTTATTGCTGAAGCTGCTCTAGGCCAAAAGTGTTGCAACGAGCGGGTGCCACACGCTCTCGAAGGCCGTCTCAAAGTGTGTTTTCTTTCTCTCTCCCAGGGTGAGCTTCTGCACGGAGAGGAAGGATGGGAAAGCTGAGCCCTGAAAAGCACACCGCAGAAGTCCAGTAAGTGAACAGAAACCCGAGCTGAGCCCCTGACGTACAGTTCCCACTCTGAATATCCTATGGAGATTGAGCAGAAAAAGGGGTTTGCCCAGAAAATACCAAGCAGGATAATGAAGGACAGTCCGTTATCTGCGAGGAAGACATGCTGCGCCAGACAGCTTTTCTGTTCAGGTAAAATAATGTGCCTGCGGAAACAACCTTGCCTAAATTTTCGTGTGTGGCCACTGTGTGATTTATTCATTCATGTTAATGTTGCAGCATGTTGTGTTACAGTAGTAGGGTGGTGGATTCTGTTCCTTGGTTTTTGCAAAGAACAAAAAATGAAATGTTTTAAAAAAAATTTCAAGAAGAGAGCGAGGCAACGAGTCTACAAGGAGTAATAGTAGAGAGGCTTGGGTTGGGCTGGCGAGATCCTGAATGAGAATAGGTTTGGTTTTGCTCGTCTCTCAGAGTTACAGTACACAAATATTATTTAAGTCATGCAGTATCTTTATGAAGCATACGGGCAGTTTCCCCTTTAGTACAGAAGGTAGCAGTGGAAGCCTTAAGGGATATATTATAAAGGCGATCCCATTAAAATGATATCTTAACGCTTAGGCAAAGATTTTTTCGGGGAAAAAACCCCACATTTTGGACAATAGCCTAAACTTTTTCTCAAGTCCGTGTGTTCAGCCTGTAGTGAGAACTGTACGCTTCCGTAGGTGCAGAAATGGGAGTCAAAACTAAGGACTCATGAGGCAGAGGGACTTGGTAGTATTTAGGCATCTGAATACTGGCCTTTGCCTTTGTTCCGGTGCCCACAACAGTTGTTTTTACAGCTTTCTTCCTGAATGTTAATTTTTCCTTTTGAGCGCTCAATTCTAAACCATAAAATCTGAAAATCTTCCAGCAAGTTTCTGATAAATAGGTAATATGACTACGGGGCAGGAAGTCTGCGCTTCTGACACAGCTGGCTGGGGGTGACAGCAATTGCTTATGCTATAGGAAGGAGCAAGAGGAGGAGCAGGAAGAACATTTTTAGCTGATGTGTTACTGCTGTGGAGGGGGAGCAATAGAATGGCTTATTACGCCCCAAAAGTCACAGCCTGGGGGTGAAGATGGCCAGGGGTGGTTATTCTAAAGGTGGTAATGCTATCAGGAAACTATTGGAGTAAACCTACTGTTTTTATAGGAAAGGTGATGTTAAAGATCAAAGGAAAATATGTTTCATCAACCCCAGTTTTGCTGGCCAGCAGCAGCTAGGAGTGTGAACGTGGGACATCTACCAGCAGAGGGCAACAGTCCCAGAGGCTGGAGATGCTGATGGCTTCTGCAGCATCTCCGCCTGGGGAGCAGGATCCTGGTGGGGGGAGAGTGCTGGGGTGGGTGCTCCAGCCCCTTCTCCTCCACGGATCACATGCTTCAGAAAACAGCGCTTCAGCGGGAGTCTCCTACCGCTTAAGCTTCAGCTGCCAGAACGTCGCTGATTCCAGCTCTGGGAAGGTCTCTACCTAGAAGGTCTCCTAGAGTGGTAACTTGGATCCCTGTGAGTTGCTGTAGTAGCTAAATTTTAGCTGCTGTTTTGGTTTTGTTATGTGAAAGCAATATGGCATGCTCTAAATTCTGGCAGCGGTTGGGCAGCAGGTACCTTCAGGACTCCTCCGCCAAGTGCTCCAGGTCCATTGGGAGCCAATGCCGTACCCAAGTACCACCTCCAAGTGACTTCAGTTAGCCACTGAGATACTGAGACATCGAGTTCAGTAGATACCTTTTACTGTTTATCTTGTATTTCTTTTCTTAGTGGAGCTTTTCCCAGAAAACGTATGGCCTCAATACACATCTATCTAAATGAATATTTACTTCATTAGGATCACAGAATAATTTTAATTGGAAGGGACTTCTGGAGGTGATCCAGTTCAAACATTCCCTCAAAGCAGGACCAGCTTCAGGGTTAGATCAGGTTGTTCACTCAGATATATATATATATATATTTATATATATATATATAGAGAGAGAGAGAGATAAAGTTTGATTATAAAATTGAGACTATTTATTGTTTAAAAACCAGAATGAAAAATAACTCAGGCTGAGAAGGTGCAGCCTTGGAAGCTTCCATGAATGCGGTGTTTTGTGTGTATCTTTCACAGCTCTTCAGTGAAGAACCCATAGTTTTTTAAGAAAGATGATGAATAATTTAGTGGAGGGGATTATACAACTAAAAAGGAGAGCTGCTAAAGATAGCAAATTGTTTATGATATGGATCTCTGGAATGTGTATATTGGTATATATCTGGAAATGGGCATATGCAGAGGAGTGAGGAGTTCCTGGCGGAGCTGTATTTGAACTGTATGATCCTGTGCTGGGTTTTGGGGAAGGGGCCCCTTCTGGCTTCTGCTGAAGCTGTGGAGATTGGCAGGGAGTTGTCTGGGCGTGTCGGTGCTCTTCACAGCATTAAATTCTCGGAAGCACACGATATGCTTTACTAACAACCTCAGGGTTAAACCAGCCACCGAACTTTGGTCCGGGAGAGAGTTTGGGATCAGATTGGCAGGCTTGTTTTTATTCCCTCCCTTCCTGGCATTTTTACCAAAGAAATTCCTTGCTGTCGTAGGGACACTGGCAATGCTTTGATCTCTTCTCTCCCTGCAGCTCATTAGAGCTGGGGGATTTGGTCTTTTACTGTAGATCTGAAGCTTGTCACAGGAATCTGGAAAGGTTTTGGGGCCAGGGAATGGTGGTGCCGGTTGGAACGGGCATTCTGGGGACCCTTCTGCTCTGAGCATTGGTTACATGATCAAAGGTAGATTAGATGTAGGAGGAATTTAGGGCTACTCAGGACTAGGAATTTTTGAAAGAGGCTGGAAAAATTCCACCCATCAGGTGTTACTAATTCCTTTTAACCCGCCTGCTCTTTCAACATATCAATCTTTGCACTTAAAAACACGCAAGAAATTTTTGTCTTGGGGTTGTTACCCAGCCACGATTATTTTGCAAGGCTGCTATAAAGATAATCTCTGATTACTGGAACGTGCCTTTGTCCTATTCCGGGACAAACTCACTGGTTTGCTCTTGTCTGTCACTGGGATTTACCTTTCCGTGGTTGCTGTCGGCATTTGTAGAGTCCAGGGGTACATGTGCTGGTGGGGCAAAGCGCGTAAGAAGGTGTTGCTGGGTTGATTCAACCTCATGCCTAGTTCCTGGGTGAAGTGAGATGTCGCTTTTTTTTTTATGGTGAAAGCCTAATATTTTATTATTTAAAAAATATACGTTAATAAAAATACATGGGTACTTTGCAGCAATTTGAGGACCTGCTCTTGTATCTGGACTTTCTACGATTACTGAGGAACTTGCTCAATGGAAACAAGCTCCAGCCCTTGTTTTCTAGCTAAATTCTACTATTTTTAGATAGTTACTTTTTCTCTGGTTTGAACTTGTTTTTTGTAGTTTTGCATGTTGTGCATCGAGACTGTAAGACTGAGTGGACACTCGGGAGTAACGGATGTGTTAAACTGATAGTTTAACAGGATTCTCAAAGGGGAAAATGCAGGAATTTTGCCTGAATCCTGTGTGGTTTGACTTCATGGCTTTATTTGTATTTCTTTTGTTTATGGGGAGGCTGCCAAATGGTGTTTAAACAGCAGGACCCTTGACTCTCTGTCCCCATGTGACTTTGATAAAGTCCTTTAACTTCCAGGTGTGTTAAGTTTTCTTATCTGAAGAATGGGGGTGATGACTAGTTGACATTCTCAACAAGCTTTTGAAAACCTCATGTGGAAGGCGCAATACCATCTGTTCAGTCATAATTGCTGATATATTTTAAAAGATTTGTGAAACGTAGGTTAGTAAGGAGGAGGACATGGTTTGAGGTAGTTTTATTTACAAAAGCGATGGAATGGTATCTTGCAGGAGAAATCTCTTGATACTTCTATGTAATCTCTTTGCACAAGAACATCTTGTGAATGGAAAAGTAATGAAGAAAGTAAATGTTTCTTGTCTTTATTATAATTGACCTCTAGGGCCTCATTGTTGCAGAATAAGGTTGAGAAAATCTTTTAATACAATAAGGGGGGGAAAAATAGATTTAAGTAAAAGTCTCTACATTTGTATCAATTGGAACAAAAATGGCAAATGTGATTTAGTCCAGTGCTTCAGGCTAAATATCACCTGCGGTTTAGAAGGACCCGTATTGCCTACGCAGGATGTATTTGGCCTGGCAGATTGCATAGAAGAACAGCAAGTTTTTTATAAACTGGGGCTCGAGCTTGCTTTCTGTGGATGGTGTGGGGAGACCTAGGGGCGCTGGGACCCTCTCCCTGGTCAGCAGGTCTGAGCATCACCAGCCCTCTCCTGCCGCTGCCCTGTGCGCGGGCTTGGCCTCATGGTTGGTACTGGGGATTTTCAACCCTCTAAAACTTTCCTTTAGGCTATAGATTGCACGGATTAAAGTAGTTACAGGCCACTCGGCTCATCCACCATCTCCCCAGCGGCCGATTCTTGAGCTGTGAAGGCAACGGCACTGATCTGAGGACTAAGATCAACAGTGGATGGATGGAAGGAGGGAGGGGAGGGAGGGATGGATGGAGGGAGGGACGGATGTTGGGGAGATGAGAGCTGCTCCCCGTGGGTTCCAGCTCTCTGCTGTCTTGCTGCCCGGTGTGTTCCCGCTCTCCACCATCGCTCCCCCCCTCGTCAGGACGGCTCGGGGCGGTCCATTGACCCGTTTGGATCCCCGCTGCGGTGAGCGGGGGCTGTGCCAGCGGCGCTACCCGGAGGCGGCGGCGGGGGCCGGGCGGCGCGGCGGGGCCGCCCTCCACAGCTGCCGTTGCCCAGAGACGCTCGCAAGCTCGCCGGGGGAGGAGGCTGCGAGGAGGAGGAGGAGGAGGAGGAGGAGGCGGTGCGGGCTGCGGCGGCAGTCGCTGCGGCGGGGACGCAGCGCTCCGCTCCCGCAGGAAGCGGCCCGGGGCGGGGGCGGCCGCTCGCAGCCATGCCGGGTCCGGGGCGCTGAGCCTGCCCCGCCGCCCGCCCCGGCCCCCGCCGCCCCCCACGATGGAGGAGGAGAGGTAGGGACCGCCGCCGAGCCTTTGTGTCCTCCCCGGCAGCGCGGCGGCGGGTCGGGGGGTGCCCGGAGGGATGCGGGGTGGGGGATGCTCGGCGGGATGCGGGATGTGGGATGCTGCGCCTCGGGGATGGGGATGCCGTTTTTCTCCCCCCCCCCCCCCTCCCGGGAGCTCGCCGGAGCTGTGCACAGGCATGCGGGACACGGTTTGGGAGATTCCTCCCCTCCCTTCCCCCCCCCCCCCCATTGCCACCCGCCTGCAGAAATACCTTCTGCGATGAGCGCCTGCAGGGTTATTACTAGATGTTGCAATGTCATGGTGACAGGCGGCTTGGCCCCGTGTGCCCACACCGAAGGAACAGAGTGGTTTTTCAGTAAGGATGTGTTTTAGATCTGAAGAGCGAGGTAAAGGAGGCTGGCTGCCCCGGTGGGTGTTTTCTGGCATCGCGTGTGGGGCAGAAAGGTGGGCTGGTGTTGCTGCAGGGTCACTCCATCAACGAGATGTGCCTCCTCAAACGCTGGGCTTGTGTCTGCCTTGCTTGTATCTTGAGCCTCCAGCAGCTTACCCACTGGTATTTGCTGCTTTTTTTGAGTAACGAATTCAAATCTCTAACATCTGTGAAGCCTTCAGGGCTCAATTTACCTGTCTGTGTATGTGGAAGCTGTGCACCGCACGGGTGTTACAGGGGGCAGGAGGGGATCCCATGTCTCCCTCGCACGGTAGCTGGGCCATATATACTTTATTTCCTGCAAGGCAGCTATTTTGCTCCAAAACCTGTGTGCTGAAGTGCTCGCAGAGCCGACCTAATGTCCGCTGAATACATTAAAGAGGATATTGCTGCGCAGGGACTTCGTAGATGCCAGAGGGATGTTCAGTGTTTTGACTCTGCCTTCGTTCTTCCTCCCTGCTGTCAGGGTGCCTTTCACTCACTTGTACTGCTTCAAACTAAACATTAAGCTGGTTTGGTGTTTTTTTTTTTTTTTCGTATTTTTTTTAAAAACAGGATAAGCTGAGTGCTTCCTTTTGTGCTGGTGACCTTGCAGCGGGTGGGGGAACAGAGAGGGGGACTTGACCTGCTGGTAGTAATTGTCAGGCCTTGACAGAAGTTTTCTTTAAATATGATATATCGGAAAAAACTAAGCTGGGATCTGTCCCCAAATTCTGGAAATTTTCTCTCTGTGGAAGGAAAACACTGGCAGCAGCCTGTGGGAGTTGCTTTCTAAGCTCCAAAGGGCAGCTTTCTATCCTTATGGGACTCAAAGGTTGCAACTGTTTGTGTATTTAATGGGCAAAACAAAACTTTCAGTCTGCCACATCTCTCTAAATTACAATGTAGGGCTTGTGCTTCCCGTAAGGGTGTCAACGGCCACCTCTGGATATTAATCCAGATATTAATTAATTTCAAGTGGCATGAATCTTAGCTTGTCATGCTAGATGATAGTCCGTGGAATGGGTTTGCCTTCTTTTTTTTCTTTATGTAGATATATAAATGAGTCTAGTGTTTGAGGAAGTGGAGCAGAGATGTTTTGATACCCCAGGCTGGGATCATCCTTGGCACTGTTACTTATTAGCTTTTTTTACAGTTACCGACAATAGTCTCATTTTGACTGGAGGTCTTTTGCTGGGAATACAGCGGTGAAAAAGTCACCGGAAAAGTACCTGGACTGTTTTGCCTTACTCATTTTTTCCAGACCATCTGTTTTTAGGACATGAAGGACCGTCCCCATCAGCATGTTCTCTGCCTCTGGAAGTGGGGAATGGTTACCCTAATTGTTGCTTGCATTTCTAGTTTTTGGGAAGAGGAAGGCGATCCTGAACTGGTTGGGGGCAGTAAGGATGTGGGGTTTGACTCTTGGCAAGGGAAGCTGGAAATATTCCCCTGCTCTCCGCCTCGAAAGGGCACGTCGTGTGGGACTGTGCCGAGGCTGCTTTGCCTGCTCTGAGCAAGTCCTGGAAGGAGGTGTTGAAAAATGACCTTGGTGGGCGAGCACCGTGGGCTGGTTCTCTTCCCGTTTTTGTACTTTTGCCCCGCATTTCGACTCAGATCTGTGTCATGCAGATGAGCCCTCAAATTTTACACTCTGTGACTTTCCTGACAGCAGAATTCCCTCTGGTTTTTAATGTTACTGCTTTTTTTTTTCCATTCTTGTAGTCAGTGAGGAACACGTTATTGGTGCTCGCATCACCTCTGACTCTGGTCCCAAGCCTGCCCGGACTCAAATATCCTGATAACTTGCACATCCGAGTTGTTCGGTGGTGTCATGTGCCCATGGCACTGCACGTGGGCAGAAGCAGCCAGAGGCAAGGGGGATTTAACCTGAAACATTCTCATTTGGCAATAAATTATTTCAGAATCCCGATTTTCTTGTAGTGTGCTGATAGGGACTTGCATTTTATGGAGAAATTACGTAAGGCGTGGTACTCTGGTTCTGAATTTGCAAGATGTGTTTGAGTTTGAACAGGAGAACAACCCTGGAATGTTAATTTTCTTGGTTAAAGAATTAAAATGTTTGTAACTTTATCTTTGGGGGTAGTCTCTTCAAAGTATTTGTTGGAGAAATACAGTATTTACCTTTGAAAGCAAATGGTATTGTCATATTTGAGTTATTTTGTGTCGTTTCCATTACTGTCAGCAAAGACTTTTCTTCTCAGTAGTTCCTGAAGTCTGCTTTTCCCCTGAGGTCGTCTTTGATATGAATATCCTTTTGGGGATCTGTCGTATACCAACTGTGTGGTGGTGTTTTTTTTTCCTAAGCGAATGTCTCCATGTTGATGGAAAAAAATCAACAAAATAGGAAAATAATATTGCTATAAAAAAATAATATAATCCTTTCCATTATGCTACCTTCCATATGTTTTAATGATAATATGTTTCTCTGAAATCCTCTCAAAATCCGTCTAAGTATTTGGATTCCCTCGCTCACATTTTTCTGCTACCTTTGTTCTATACCTAAAGAAAAATTCAGAATTTGGGATTTTTATGAATATGCCATTACACTGACATCTTACTGGGACTGCCTGACTCGAGAAGTAAAACTATTGAGCATAACATATTTGCTCCATGGTTTTGGCCATTGATTCTAAACAGAAAATTATTCCAGTTAAGGTGAAACAATTTTTCATTTTGCTAAGACTGAATTAATATTTTGGTCTCCATTTATCTTAGTAGAGGCATTTAGGCTTTGGAGACTAGTAACTGCTGTTGGGTATCTATCACATTTTTAGATCAGAGCTATGTCAAACCTGTCAGAAACTGAAGATGAACATTTTACAGTGATGATTGTAACATATCCCACAAAGAAGCTCCATAGGCCATGAAAATTTACAGTTAGCATGTCACTTTGAAGTTAATACAAGGATATGAAGTCCCCGCGGAGGTGTTGGATTGCCTATGCTGCAGGAGGGCAGGTCGCCGAGCACTATTGACTCTTTGGCCAACCTTGAGGGGCTGAAGCTCCGGGGTGTTATGGGACAACCCAGGAGAGCAGACCTCAGTCCGCGGTGTGCAGGCAGGAGAGGAGAGCAGCTCCCAGAGACCCCCCCCCTCAAGTGTAGCACAGCAGGATGAGGTTGGGCTGGGCTGGACTGGACATGTCTGGGGTCCCATCAGCTCTCCAA